>JAPDNY010000012.1:12335658-12935658 GCA_029375565.1 Gekko gecko | reverse complement strand
ATGTATTTCTGACACAACTCTGTATATCAAACCAGTTCCCCATCCCTGTTTTGAGGGCTTGCCAAAAACAAAAGGCTTACATGCGCTTCATGCGAATCAGTAGAGCATATGTTTTTCAGTTGCCCATTCTACAGAGAGGCTCATCTTAAAATCGTCTTACTTGATAGGATACCTAGTCACATTATTAATATGAATAAAGCAAGACTTCACTGGCTTCTATCATATAAGAATGCGGAGATTACACGTTCAGTTGCTGAGTTATGTGCATTGATTCTTAGATTGTGGGAGTCGCATTTTAAAAGTTTTTAAATTTAGATTTTATTTTGTATATTATCTCTGTTTTTTCCTTCTTTTTCATACTAAGTTTGTATTGTATGCTGGTCTTAAGACTGTAATAAAGGCTTACAGGGCAGCTGTCTGTCATTGCTGGGCTCAGAAACATCTGGGTTTCCTGGGTACAGGCCTCAAACATACATAGTTTTTGATAGCTTCCTTTGTGTTTGCGCTGAGATACTGCACAGGCCCAGGGGAGCATAAAAGCTAGGGAAAAACAGGAACCTATCCCAGAAGTCTCCTCTCTATAGAAATATGCAGGGTACCCAACATACAAAGTTAGATCTCACTGCAATGACGGAGAGGAGAACTGGATCAGTGCTGGGCTGGGAGGGGTCACAGGGGAACCCTGGCATTTCTAGGGTCACCAACCTCCAAATGCGTCCTGGAGGATCTCCTGGACTTACAAATGATCTCCAGACTACAGGTACCAGTCCCTCCAGAGAAAATGGCTGCTTTGGAGGATGGACGCTATGGCATTATTCCCAGCTGAGGTTTCTCTCCTCCCTAAACCCCACCCCCAACTCTCTAGGAATTGGGAGTTGGCAACTTATCTATGATGGCTTCTCAATACAACCTTAAGAAGACTCGCCTCCGACTCTGAGCTTTTTGGCTCTGGGATGGCTTCTCCGATATTTGCAATAAAACCCACTGCTTACTTGTGCAAACACCAGGGAGGGTCTCAAACCAGATAGCTCGCCAGAACTTCAAGGGCACTATTTCTGCTGGGATCCAACTGCAACTACTATTTTAATCAGATATTGCTGGGAGAGTGCCCGATGCCTTCATGCTCCGAATAACTGCCAGTCTTTTAATACCCTCAGAAACATTAAGGATGGAGGATTTAAATGCTACAGTACTTCAACTGTGTATGTTGTTTTTTAAAAAGTACTTCAACTATTTACAAGGACTGTGTTGGATACGGTTCTACTTTTATTTTTTAATAAGAATATAACGTGTTACATCTACTTCAGTCCTCTACTATACCTCCAAGTGTGCTTTGACCGACGAGACCAATTTGAAATCTGCCTGCGACAGCAGAAAGTGACTATGAACATGTTTCCATAAGCTTACATTTATTTATAAACATAATTAAGTAGCAGGAACAGCATGAGATAGGTTTTCATTGAGTGTTCTGAAATGTGTTCTGTACATATGAGAACAAAGGAAGACAATGCTACGTGTTCACAAACTAATTTTAGAAGTGTCATAAGTATCTAAAACACAAAAAACAAGAGCCCCCAAAGAAGCTAAAGATGGCACAGTAGACACAAGACACCTAAAAGAGTTCGGCAGTACAGTGACTTAAAATAACTTCAGTTTTTAGAAGCAGATGGAGGGGCGGGGGTGGGAGATGTAACAAAATTCTGAACGTGGACAAGGAATGATTCTGAACAGCAGCAGGCAAGGAAATGGAAAGATAAAGATGCTGCCTCCACCCCCCTCCCAGATACCATCTTTTACAACTCTGTTATAAGCCACAACTAGATGAAGCAGGAGATCCATGGTCAGATCTGACAGAATTTTTTTTTAAAATTAAAATTAATAGTAACGCCCCCACCCCAGTTTGGAATGAGTCCAAGATTCTGGAGCGTGGGCAGAACAGCATTCCCCAACGTGGTGCTTTTCAATGCCATGGCACCCACGAGTATGTCCTTGGTGCCCGCCAAGCTTTTCAGAAAGTGGGTTGGGCAACTGCAAAGCAGAGCTTTTTATTGGCTACCTTTGTTCAAATGAAAGGGTCTTCCACAGCCGCAACAGCAGCTGCAGCCACTGGAGGATCAGGAGGCCTGATAAGCACCTGCAGTTGTGGTTCTATCCCGCCGCCCCCCTTTCAGGCTTTTCTTCTTTGATCCCCACCATCGCTTTCTCCCTCCCCCTCCCCTCCTCAGGATTTCCCTCATCTCTTTTTACTCCTCTTCTATGATGCCTCTTTTTGGCTCCACCTCCTGTGGCAGCCATTTTGTGTTTGGCTCCACCTCCTGTGGCAGCCATCTCAGGGTAATGCTTACCAGCCCCTCTTGCAATTCCAAAAGTGCTCTCAAGCTCAAAAAGGTCGGGGGGCACTGCAGTGTTCCCTCTAAGCTGAGTTAGTGTGAGCTAGCTCACAGTTTTTTAGCCTCCAGCGCACACATTTTTGTCTTAGCTCAGGAAGAATGGCTCCAGAGCAAACTAATTTATGCAATAGCCAGATCGCTTGCTCACAACTTTAATGCCAGTATCTCACAAAGTAGAATTTTTGTTCACAAGAATTCACAGTTTAGAGGGAACATTGGACCCCTGGGGAAGAGGTTTAGCCTCTCCCCCATGCAATTTTTCCATGTTATACTTCCCCTCTAGAGGTGCCATATGCCAAAAAAGGAAACATGCAGTATCTGTATCAGTATCTATATTTCCCATTTATTTATTTTATTTATCTATCGAATTTATATCCCCCTTCCTCTCCCCTGAACGGGACTTGGGATGGCCAATACAAACAATACAAAAGTACAATAAATAATGTTTAAAATATAAAATGGTTAAAGTCTATTCCCATTAAAATCTATCCACTATCAAGCAGGGTAGAATGCGTGGACGGTGAACACAGCTGAAGTATAGCAGCTGCCTGGTGATTCACAATCACCCCAAGACCCCCTGAAAAAGAGCAGTCTTGCATGCCTTGCAGAACCTAGGGAGGTCCCACGAGGCATGCACCTCTTCGGGCAGCTGGTACCACAGGACATGGGCCACTACTGAGAAGGCCCTCACTCTTGTTGATACAAAGCAAGCAGTTCATAGGCCAGGGACCTTCAGAAAATTCCAAGATGAAGATTGGAGAAGATGGGGAGTATCATGTGAGGAGAGGCAGTCCCAAAGTATGAGGGTCCCAGGCCATTTAGGGTTGTAAAGGTAAGTGCCAACACTTTGAATTGGCACTGGAAACTAATTGGGAGCCACTGTAGCTGCTGTAGGATATAAGTGTTGTATGTGCTGACCAAGACACTACTGTCAGCAATCCGGCAGCTGCATTCTGGAGCACTTCAAAAGCATCTTCAAAGGTAGTCCTACACAGAGTGCATTACAGTAGACTTGAGGTGACTGTTGAGTGAATTACCATGGCAAGGTCCTCCTGAGACAGATGGTCAGCCAGCTGGTGGCCCATGGAGCAAAGAATAGCATGGAGGAAGGCAATTTAAATCAATAAACAACACGGGAGAAAGGTTGAACCCTTCCTGCAACCTGGACTCTGTGTCCTCAATTTTATTTGTTTATTTACTATCCACCTTTCTTCCCAACAGAGAGCCAAAGCAACTTACATTGGTGTAAAGAAATGCATTTTCTCCTGGGAGGCTGGCAAGGAGCAAAGCCTCCACTTCGCGGTTTAAAAGGTTTTTTTCTCTTGGCAGAGATGGAAGTCAGTTTGCTTGTACCTCAGCCCACCTTCATGCAAATGCTAATCGGCCTAGACAAAAGGGATGGTCAAGCTTTCCCCTTCTTCAGCAGGGAACAGAGAGTTGGGGGTGTCAAATTCTAGAGAGGCTTGAGGAAGGAACTTTTTGGAGATGACAGAAAAAGCTTCCTTGACCTGGGCTGACCAAAGTCAAGGAGGTGGAGTGCTAGAGATGATGAAATCTCAGTGCAAGAGGAAGGCAGTCTCTTTTTTCCTTGGGTGCTGTCAGGGCCGGCTCGAGGTGGTTCTGTGCCCTAGGCGGGCGCAGATGCCAACCTCTCGGTGGGGCCTGGAGATGCAGCCATGCCACCCCCTGGCCGGCTTCAGTCCCTCGGCTGCCTTCTCTCCCTGTTTGGGGATTGCAGGTGGCCCTCCCTCACCCCTTCTCCCCTCCCCGCCGCCTCTCTGTGTTGGAAGCCGGCAGGAGGAGGAGGAGTAGAGAGAGATCCCCACCCCCGGGGGGGGAGAGGCGGGGGCGGCATGGCGGCGGCCAGCGGGGACTTTCCCTGCCGCCGCCAGTCCTGAGCTGCTTTGACCGTCTCCTTACGTCCTCTCTGTGTTGGAAGCCGGCAGCAGCTGGAGGCAGGAAGAAGAGGAGGAGGAGAGAGGGACAGTGCAGGAAGCTGGCGTTTCCCCGCGAGCCCGATCTCCACTCAAGATTGAGCGCGGGGGAAGGCTGCCTGCCGGGAAGTGGAGTCGTCGGTCAATATAGGTGGGGGGTAGAGGGGGTCGTGGGGGGTGGGGATCTCTCTCTCCTCCTCCTGCCTCCAGCTGCTGCCGGCTTCCAACACAGAGAGGACGTAAGGAGAGGGTCAGAGCAGCTCAGGACTGGCAGCGGCGGGGAGAGTCCCCACTGGCCGCCGCCATGACGCCCCCGCCTCTTCCCCCCCCCGGTGCCCCCAGGACAGGCATGCGAGCTGCGCCGCCGCCTCCTGAGCCCTGGCCGGGTGCTCTTGGCAGCTGCGGTGGGGAGGTGGCGATGGCAGGCGCCCGGTTAGAGTGGCAAGGGGGGGGTTTCAGGGGGCAGCAGAGGGGGGTTCGGGGGGCCATTTGGTGCCCCTGAGGGTCGGTGCCTAGTGGGCGAGCCGGCCCTGGGTGCTGTGACCAGGAGCACACACAGACTTCTCCTCTGCAACAGGCAGCCATTGGCCATGTGCTTGCCTGGGACAGTGGAAGCAAGCCTTAAAGTAATGGCCATTCTGTAGAGAACTAGAACATCTAAGCGGAAGAGCCTGCCCTATAGTTTAACAGCTGATATGTACAGAGAAAGGGAAGCTGGGAGTCCTGATCCTCTGAGTGGGACAGCCCACCAATGATCAGGTGGTGGTGGTGGACTACCTGAGAGTGGAAGAAAAACCCCTCCAGGGAGTTGGGAACCCCTAGGAGGGCAGGGTGGAATAGGGTCTGCAGGCCAGAACAGACAGGTTCTGCCAGTATCATTATTCTCTCCTCCATGTTTATCCTCACAACAATCCTGTGAGGGAGCTGAAGGTGAGAGAATGGTCACCCAAGGTCACCCAGCAAGCTTCCATGGCAGAGCGGAGATTCAAAGCTGGGTTTCCTGGATCCTAATCCGACACCCTAACTACTGTGCCATGCTGGTTCACAATCCAAGTTGACTCCACACCTACAGTTACTATTAGGGTTTTGGTTTTGTTTAAGGGGAAAGTCTGATAGTTTTTCTTTAAAAAGGGAAGTCTGCCACTTTTTTGTTATTTTAATAATTTTTATTAAATATAAAACAATTGAGACAGAGAATCCCAAATAATACAAACTATCTAACATTAATAACATTCTTAAGATTCTATTCAGTATATCTATTTAAAAGTTAACTAATTAAAACATGTTTTCTAATAATATAGTTGGGTTAGCAACCATCTTGTATAAATGTAAGATTTTGAGTTCAACTAGCTAGTATTTATTGATCAAAATTAAAACATACTCTAAATCTGGGGTTTATAGAATAAACACTTTAGATGAAACTAAATAATCAGGAATAATTCCATTCTGTAATATATTTTAGAAAAAATCACAAATAGACTGTTACAACTTGAACATAAAAACTATCAATCAACTTTTGTTGCCACATTAATTTGACACACAGGTAAGAGTCTACGGAGGGGCAAATTCTCTAGTGCACCAGGGGATCCTGTGTCCCCCCCACCCCTGAACCCAGCTGACAAGCAGCTTTCAGTAGACTCGATTTTTCACAGCATCAGTCTATGAGCCACCCAACCCCAAACCAGTGGCTTGTTATCCTACCATTCTGCTTAGCAAAGCCTTCTTTCAACAGAAGCGGCTCATCTGCTGGAAGAAAAAGCTCCTGAAGCTAGAGGAAGACTCTTTAGACTGGATAAAGGCTTCAGACTTTGCTGGACAGATTACTGGAATACAGGCCAGTGCCTAGCAAAATCAATTACCTCCTTGTTTAAAAAAACTCTGCTCACATAATTGAATTAGGGACCAAAATGTAGTTGCCGCCAGTGGGGCTCTCAAGGAATACGCAGCTCCTGTGAATTGCTGGAGAGGGCTACTGAAGTTAATGCAAGAATGTTAAACGTTTTCATGCTGGTGGCAGAGCATCAGAAAACCACTAAAGAATTTCCATTTTACTGTAACAGCCAGAGAGCATGAGCCAAAGACTGCATTTTAGCTGAGCCCAATGAGTCAGTGATGCAGCCAAGAATAGGACTCACGAGACAGGACTCCCCAGCCCTGTTTTTTTTAGCTGCTATCCCACACCCATTCCTTTTTTTATAACATGAGCTATGCCATGCCTAAGGAGTTCAACAGCAAGCAATAAAATCCTGGCTCAGATGAAGCCCTTGCACTGAAAACGGTCCCAGTTTTAGGAAAACAATAAAAAAATTTCAATGACGGTTATTGAGTTTTCGATATAAGCAAAATAACAATACCACTGCAAATCTACCTGCAACAAGTACATTTTGGTATCCAGCACAACTGAGCACTGCAAGTACGTGACTAAGATGGTTCCTTTCAATGGACTCAACCATTCCATGACGCCCTGAGCTACTGGACTTTGTAGCAATGAACGCAAAATGATAACCACCTTGAAATATTTGAAGATCTGTCATGCAGAAGGCAGAGTAGAGTTGTTCCCTGCTGACACAGAAGGTTGAGCCAGAACCATTGGATTGAAATTAAACCAAAAGTGTCTTTGCCTAAACATGAGGAAGAACTTCCTGACAGTTAGGGCAGTTCCTCAGTGGAAAAGGCTTCCTCAGGAGGTGGTGGGCTCTCCTTCCTTGGAGGTTTTTAAGAGGCTAGGTGGCCATCTGACAGCAGTGCAGATCCTGTGAATTTAGCCAGATCATGAGAGAGAGGGCAGGAGGGGATGAGCCAGTGCTCGGCTCTCGTGACCCTTTCTTACATGGCTCAGGGTAATGCTAATTACCACTTTGGGGTCAGGAAGGAATTTTGCTCCAGGACAAATTAGCCAGGGACCCTGGAAGGACTTTTCCTTCCCCTGGGCACAGAGCAAGGGTCACTGGGGGAGTGGGGGAGGATAGTTGTGAATTTCCCGTGTTGTGCAGGCAGTTGGACTCAATGACCCTTGAGGTCCCTTCCAGCCCTATGTTTCTATGCCTATATTTAAAACATAAACCTACTTAAGCCAGCTGAAACTAAACCCAGCGAAGACCCAGGTCCCGTGCCTGAGTCGGAACGGATCGGGGTTGGGGATCCCTCTCCCGACCTTCGACAGGGCGCCACTGGTGTCAGCATCAGAGGTTAGGAGTTTGGGAGTGTGCCTGGATCCCTCCCTAATTATGGAGGCCCAGGTGGCAGCCACTGTCAGATCAGCATTTTATCATCTTAGGCTGGTTCAGCAGTTGGTCACCTCGAGGTTAGACTACTGTAACACTCTCTACATGGGGGCTGCCTTTGGCGCAGATTCGGAGGCTGCAGCTGGAGCAGAATGCGGCAGCCAGGCTGATGATGGGTCTCCCCAAGTGGGAGCACATCCAGCCTGGCTGGAAGTGCTGCACTGGCTGCCAATAGCATACTGAATCTGTTTCAAAGTGCTGGTACTTGCCTTTAAAGCCCTATATGGCCAGGGTCTGACTTACATGAGGGACCACCTTTCCCCATATATACCCCCAAGAGCACTTCGGTCGGAGACACAACATCGCCTGGTGATTCCAAGCCCCTGGGAGGCAAGGCTTGGTGTGACCAGGGCCAAAGCCTTTTCGGTGGTGGCCCCTACCTGGTGGAATGAGCCTGCGGGACCTTATGCAATTCTGCAGGGCTTGCAAGACGGAGTTCTTCCGCCAGGCTTTTGCATAGGGGCCGCCACTGCCACCACCACCAATGATGTGGACAGCAATGGGGCTAGGGATGCCCCCAGGAAGATCTTCTATAACACCACATGGCACTGGTACCACCGGACTTACTTGGGACCAGCTACAGGACAAGATCACCCCCAAAGAACTGATTGTTACCATCATGAGAGTGATTCAGGGCCATCTGTTTTATGGAGCACTTTATTCTGATCTGTGTTAGCTAATGGTTTTATTGCTTTTATCAAGTTTTATGTGGGCTCTGCTCCTTGTAAGCCACCCTGAGCCCGCTTGCGAGGAGGGTGGGGTAAAAATGTCAAAAATAAAAACAAACAAACAAACAAATTCAAAAATCCAGCTTCTGTCCATGATGCAGGGGCTGCAGATGCACTTTCTAAAAAAAGGAGGGGGCAGGAAGAGCCACTGAGGCTTATTCTGTTCTGGGTTTTGGCCTACATCGGTTCAACAATGCTTCAAGATCCAGTCTACATTTATCTTTTATTCCCCATCTTCTTGACAGTTTGCCTCAAGTTGCCACTTGGCTCTGACTACACAATTCCTACATTACAATCTGAAATAAAAGCTGAGTTCTTGGAATTAAAGGAACAGGAATCTATCCTTCTGCAAATATTGACTATCACTGTCAGCCCTGGGCATAGTGGGGACAGTACACAGAAGTAAATAAATGCTAGGATTTGAACTGCACAGCCAACCTGTCTATTGAACAAACTGCCATAGGCAGAGATCAGGGGACTAACTGCTGCACACACCAGAATGGAGTACTATAGCTTGTCCTGGACTGGACCACTTCAGGATGCAGGTGGGAGAAACTGCTCTTCTGTGGAGAAAAATGTACTGTACTTATACGCCCTGACCTGGAGAGCACCAGTTAGACCGATCTCGTCAGAACTCGGAAGCTAAGCAGGGACAGCCCTGGCTAGCATTTGGATGGGAGATCTCCAAGGGACACCAGGGGCATGACGTGGAGGCAGGCAGTGACGAACCACCTCTGAGCGTCTCTTGCCATGAAACCAACACAGGGTCGCCATAAGTCAGCCATGACTTGATGGTGCTTTCCACCACCACACTTATAGGCTGCATTCAGAGAGCAAGTTGAATCACCATTACAACGTGCCCAAACCCAGCTTGTTGGTGGACTCTTGTGCATGTATCACATGCAGTGAAGAAATCCTGATTAGAAACGAACTCTCCAGACCTGTGGCATATGAATGCGGAGGTATGGGTTTAGTACTCCACCTCCACTAACTGGGATTGTAAACCTGGATTAAATCCTGGGTTTGCCTCTATTTGCATATTGTGGGTAGCAGGAATTCCTGCCTGGAAATGGCCTGAACAGGAATTCAGAATCTCAAGTGCTTTGAACCTAAAACATAGCCCTAGATGGGAGAAGTTAAATTCAGTCCAGTCCTCTTTTAAAAACTTCTCTGAACTTTTTGGGGAGCCTAGGATTCAAGTTTGGTTAGGCTTCCTGAGATGAACCCATCTCCTTGATGTCCTAACTTTTCTATGTGCAGGGAGTACCCCTCTCCCACAGGAAAGTGCTCAAATGTGACCCCCCCCACCTGCATCCTGATGGGGTACAATACTGAACAACTACTGAATGTAAAACTGGCCTAGTAAGGCACTTGCAGGGCATGGTGCCCAGCTAAGGAAACACACAAAGATTTGACACAATCTTACATATTCTGGATGACAGCACAGTGCCCTATCAAGGCTGCAGATGCTTGTAAGGCAGCCAGAAGATTTCTGCTTTGATTATCACCCACTAGTGACCACCACACTCTCCCAGAATGAGCACAGTGCTGGGTGCTGCGTTATTTTGACCCAGGGCAGAAAGACATTTGCTGGGGACTTCCATATAAAACTCTGTTCCTCCAACACTGCTCCATTTAGGAAAGGCTCACCTGTTTCCTGTACTTTGGCAGAATGAAGATGGACATTCATTTGCAGAGCCATGGCCCATGTTCATTAATGTCCATTGATTTTTCCACTGCCAGGTTTTAGCTGGTTAAGGCAGATAACAGGCGGCGTGGGAATTCTTGTTACAGGGCCATCAATATTTCCTCAGCAAAACCCCAGCAGCAATAATTTAGCTCTATTGAGCACAGCCAAGCCAACGGTTTCTCTTATCGCACAACATAAAGAAGAGGGCTGCTCTCCAAAGAACAGGCAGCTTCTCTGGCTCCCATTTTTTGCAGGAACAAAAAAGTTGGCAAAGAGGTCATATTTATGATCTCATTTTGAGAAGCAGTTCTATGTACAACAGATTGGTGGGAAAGGATCAAATACTCATCAGGGAGGGAAATGATACTGTATATTTTCAATAGAGCATAATGCCTACCTTTCAGAGTCGGAAAGAAAAATGCCCTTAAAAATTAAAAATCCAAACCTCTGAATGGCACAAACATTCTGAACTCTTCTGTACAGTTGGTGAGGCCAAAAAGGAAAGAAAAACACTTGAATTTCCCACATATTGTATTTGGAACTGGCAAATACATTAACAGTATAATTGCTGCCAGATGGGATAGAAGTCTTACAATGAACACAAAACCACAAAACTGGGTCCTCAACCTGGGCAAGTATAATTTGTAAGAAATTCTCTCTTAACTTCTCTAACATTCCCAGAAGCATGTTCTAGTTTCAAGTACATTCATTAAACTCTAAATCCTCATTTTCTAAATCCCAGACATGTGTATCAATTTTTATTTAAGGTGTCTGACTACTGCTCTGTCACAGAGGGGGAATGTTACTTTCTTTTTCACAATAATTCAAAATCAAGAAGATAATGATTTGATGGGAATGGAGGAGACACAGCAAAGACCCCTTCATCCATCTTCTCCGCAGGCTTACCTACCCCTGCTATTGGCCAGGACAGCAGAAATACCTAGTCACACAGGAAAAGTTCTTCAGTTCTATACAAACCCTAATTTACTTCAGGGAGAAATAATCTTAAAATACGAAGACTTACTAGACAGTAGAGAACGAACTAAAACCAATAGAAACTTTAACACGGTGGCAAAAAACACAAAGTGAATCAAGATACAGCAAAGATAAGCCGATAGGCTTTTATGAAAAAATAACAGAAATAGATAAGATATTGATGCATGCTGATGAGAAACTGATTAAGAAACTTTAAGTATTACTCTTAGATAATAAGACCCAAGATGAAGTAGTCAAAAATGTTATGATAAAGTGGGCACAAAACTTGGGTCATAATATTGAGTTGAACAGAAATACCTTTGAGAGAAGAAATTTTAAGTAAAATTTTGGAAACTGCAGAGATGGACATACTTAGGGTTATTTTGGGGCAGGAATGCACAGGAACAGAGTTCCAGCTGGCTCCCAAGTTGGCCATGCCCAGCAGGAACTCATTAGCATAATAGGCCATATCCAACAGCAGAAACTCATCAGGATTGGCTACATTAGGGCTGTGTGGCCTAACATGCAAAGGAGTTCCTGCTACAAAAAAAGCCCTGGGTTTTGACAACAAACGAGGTAAACAGAATAAGAAGCAAAAGGTGGGTGTGGCTGGATGACCACACTTCTGGCAACATGGGGGTGTGACCTAATATGCTAATGACTGTGGTGTCATGGGTGTGACCTAATATCCTAATGAGTATCTGCTGATGCCTGGACAAACTAACTTTAACTTTGAAAGGACAACTCAGAGTCTACATTTGATAATACATGGTCAAGATTTTATAAGTGGTTTGAAGATTATAACAAATAAATCATACAGACATTTAAAACTTTCTAAGGACATAACAAAGTACAACCCTGATACAATTGCAAGAGATATATTTAATGTTATAAGGTGAATTATATAAATATACGACTAACTAGGCATGAGTTTGTTAAACAAGGAACTGTAAGAATAATTTCCCCTCTTTTAAAACTTAGCAGAAAAAAAGGAAAAGTTCTTCAGTTCATAAAAACATATTTCATATTCATATAACATAACAGCACATCTATCCTTCTTCTGTGTTTTTATTTTTAATATGAATGCAATCTCATTTTTTCTATATTAAAAAGGTTGACAGTTTCCAAAACTCTGACTGGGGGCGGGGGCAGTGTTTGATGGGCTGCGACTGACAACAGACTCCAAAATGCTGGGCATTTGTTTATAGCACTGGGGAAGAAGGCAACTTCCCCTCCCGTCTCTTTACCAACAGCAGTTCTACACAGGATTGCCAACAGGCCTGGAGAAAAATGTTTGGAAATAGGCAGTTGAAACTTTTCATGGCATGGAGATAAGTCACATCCCATTAAGAACATAAGAAGAGCCCTGCTGGATCAGACCAGTGGTCCATCTTGTCCAGCATCCTGTCTCACACAGTGGCCAGCCAGTTCCTCCGGAAGGCCAACAACAGGGCAGAGAAGCCGAGGCTTTCCCCTGATACTGCCTCCTGGCTCTGGGATTCATAGGCTTAGTGCCTCTGAATGTGGAGGTTCCCCTCAGCGCCATGGCGAGTAGCCATTGATAGACTTAAACTCTGTGAAATCTATTCATTAAGCACCTATTAAAGGGATAGGGCATTTTTTTCTCCAGACAGTTGGCAACCCAAATTCTACATCCAGTGTATATATTCTTTTCTTGGCTGCCCAAGCTTCAGTAGCTTGAGGAAGTGTTATTTGCAGGATACCGGGGCGGGCGGGGGGTGGGTGCTTAGGGATGTTGCTTAGCTTCTCACTATTATTTTGGAAGATCTAGAATGTCTCTGCCCTGACCTGGACAGCCCAGGCTAGCCCAATCTTGTCAGATCTTGGAAGCTAAGCAGGATCAGCCCTGGCTAGTATTTGGATGGGAGACGTCCAAGGAATACCAGGGTTGCTACACTAAGGCAGGCAATGGAAAACCACTTCTGAAACCTCTCTTGCCTTGAAAACCCTATGGGGTCGCCATAATCAGCTGTGATTTGACAGCTCCTTCCTCCACCACCAGAATGTCTCTACCACTGGGACAATAACACAGGCAAGCAATATTTTTTCTTATCTTTGTATGTTATTTTTTCTTATCTTTGTATGTCACCAAAGTTATAAACTGCTGCTCTCCTGTGTTTTCCCCGACAATGCAAAACTGACGAAATCAAATATGCATTTTTGTGTGAGATCTTAGGCTGAAAGTAGGGAATGAACGGTGACAGACCCATTTAGACAGAAAACAACTTGTCAATGTGAGTCATCTTCAATATACAAAAATGGCAGGGAGGAGAGATAAAACTTTAGGGGCAAAAAAAGACCCAGGGAGTCACCTGAGTCTGGCATGCTTTACCCTTCTGCAATCTGTCCTACAGGTCTGAAAATATTAGTCTAATTCTGATAAACAAAGCCTGGCTTAAAGTGAGTCTACAGATAACTAAAGCTAAGGAAATACCAAAGCATGAAAAGAATGTTTACATTGCTGTAAGAAACAGGCTATCATAATGCCCCTGTATAAATCTATGGTGCGGCCTCATTTGGAATACTATGTACAGTTCTGGTCACCATGCTCAAAAAAGACATTACAGCATTGGAAAAGGGCAACTAAAATGTTTAAGGGGATGGAAGATCTTTCCTATGAAGAAAGGTTAAAGAGGTGGCTCTTTAGCTTGGAGAAACGATGACTGAGGGATGACATGATAGGTTTACGAAATTATGCATGGAATAGAGCAAGGTAGAGAACGAAGTACTTTTCTCAGTTTCTCACAATACAAGAACTCCTGGGCAATCAAGGAGATTAATGAACAGTAGATTTAGAACAGATTAAAGGAAGTACTTCTTCACCCAAACAGTACTTAACACATCGAATTCACTGCAGGAAGCAGTGGCGGCTACAAGCAAAGAAAGCTTCAAGAGGGAATTGGATAAACATATGGAGCAGAGGTCCATCGGTGCCTATTAGCCACAAGGCACAGATGGAACACAATCTCTAGGGCAGTGCTGCCCTGTATTCTTGGTGTTGGGGGGCAACAATGAAAGGGCTTCTGGAGTTCTGGCCCCACTGGTAGACCACCTGATGGCACCTGGGTTTTGGCCACTGTGTGATACAGAGTGTTGGGCTGGATGGGCCATTGGTCTGATCCAACATGGCTCCTCTTATGTTCTTATGCTCCTGAAAACTCCTCTAAATTCACTCTCTTCCAGCTAGGAATTTTCAAACTGCCAAATGCTGGCAGCTGAATCCTAGGTGCTTATTTATTTGGAGTGGAAGTCCACCAAAATTAATAGAACTTACATTCAGGCCATTGTACTTTAAGATCAGGCAAAAAGTGCACTTCTCCCTAACACTAAATGTCTCTGACTTCCCTTGCTGGATAACTATAGTTACATCCCTGGAAACTTGTTGGTCACCACACCTCAAAAGGGATATTACAGGATTGGAAAAAGTGCAGAAAAGGGCAACTAGAATGATAAAAGGGTTGGAACACTTTCCCGATGAAGAAAGGTTAAAACGTTTGGGGCTCTTTAGCTTGGAGAAATAACAGCTGAGGGGGTGACATGATCGAGGTTTATAAAATTATGCATGGGATAGAGCAGGTAGAGGGAGAAGTACTTTTTTCCCTTTCTCACAATACAAGAGCTTGTGGGCATTCAATGAAATTGCTGAGCAATCACGTTAGAAAAGATCAAAGGAAGTACTTCTTCACCTAAAGAGTGACGAACACATGGAATTCACTGCCACAAGAGGTGGCGGCAGCTACAAGCATGGACAGCTTCAAGAGGGAATTAGATAAGCATATGGAGCAGAAGTCCATCAGTGGCTATTAGCCACAAGGTATAGATAGGAAAGTTTGGGACAAGTGATACACTGTATTCTTGGTGCTTGGGGGGAGCAACAGTGGGAGGGCTTCTAGTGTCCTGGCCCCACTGCTGGACCTCCTGATAGCACCTGGTATTTTTGGCCGCTGTGTGACAGAGTGTTGGACTAGATGGGCCACTGGCCTGATTCAACACTGGCTTCTCTTATGTTGTAAAACTAGTTCATTAACTGGAGTAGAACATTTTCCCCAAATGAAATCTAGCATTATAATTAAGAAGAAGGAACTTGTTAGTTTATTAACTTAGGCTTCACTGGTGGGGAATGTTCAGTTTTAGTCAACCACAAATCATAATTGCATGCCACATCTGACCAGCCAATGGGGGCAGAGATTTTGCTGTTCAAAATAATCTATGTGAAACATTTATGGCTGTTTTTGGTCTAGGAGGACAGTTGATGAGCAGGGAAAACATTGGCCTGCAATGAAAAAAAGAGCTCATTCCTACTTTGTGAATACCCTCATTTATTATTATAAACCTTTGTATGTCACAATTACTATAACTCTAATAGGCAGCTAACAACATTTTAAAAATAATATAAAACAATAAAATACCACTTTTAAAAGTTCCTTAAAAATGGCAAACAGTGTACAAAACTATCATCACCTTAACATGGTAGTAAAAATTGTGATATACTACTGAAAATCTTTACCACAGAATACTCAATATGTAATTAAGAGGAGGAGGGAACCAGCCAGAACATTAAAAAGCCAAACATAAAACACTTTCAGCCCTAAGCCAGGCGGCATCAAAAGAAGCAACAGAGAGGTAAAATATAGTACACATATCAACTGAGTAAATCAACAGAATGTCTGAAGGAGATATTGTACAGGATTCCTATCCTCAAACTGAGGAAGACAGGCCTAAGAAAGATTTTTAATTGAACTACTGAAAGGGGTAAGCAACCTGTCAGGCCCATCAACCTGTGCCACCCACTTATTAAAAATGATGAGGCTATGGGGAAACCAAAAGAAAGGCTCTAGATCAATACTGCTAGACCTGTACTAGAGATCTTAGGTATTTTTGCAGAAGAATTCAAGCTAAGACATGGAAATACACAACTAAGAATGAGTCGCAAGCCAAAGCTTCAGACACAGGGAGTCCGTCTTCAGACTACCCTGAATTTCATGTTTCTTTTCCCATCCCTTTTTAGATCAAGATGGGTAGCTGTGAAAACAAGAGACCAGTAGCATCTTAAAGACTAACAAAATTTGTGGCAGGGTAGGAGCTTTCATGAGACACTACTCACTTCTTCTGATATAGCTAGAATGTAAGTCCATCTGTCCTTATATCTTGCTCCACTCTCCAAGATATAAGGACAGATGGACTCACACTCTAGCTGTATCTGACAAAGTGAGCAGTGGATAGGAGACCACCAAGGAAGACTCTGCAAAGGAAGGCAATAGGGTTGCCAGGTCCCCGCACCATCATGGTGGGGGGATTTGGGGGATGTTCCTGGGGTGGGTAGGGCATCACATGGGATGTCATCATGTCAGCGATACTGCATTTGATTCTCTGGTTTTTGGCCAAAAACTCTATGGCTTTTTGGCTTCAAAACCATAGAGTTTACCAAAGGAACAGAGCGTCGCCGAGAACGTCACCAATGCGATGACATCACTTCTAGATGATGTCATTGTACTGGGGACCTCATGCAACAATGTCCCTGTCTAGGACCAGGGTTTCTTCCTGCCAGCCAGCTGGCCGGTGGCAGATCAAAGCCCCCAAAAGCAGAGTAACTCCCACTGGGAACTGGGGGCTGGCAACTCTAGAAGGCAACTGCACATCACCTCTGCTTCTCACTTGTCTTGAAAGCCCCACACTAGAGTTGTCATAAGTCAAGTTACAGCTTGACAGCATACACATCCATGCATGGGTAAAGGACCAATAGTTAACTTCTTTTTAAAAGGGGAGGGGTATGAGTGAACTGGTACCTCCGAGAGGAAAGAAAGGAAGTAAAGATAGTTTAAGGAACGCTACTGCATGGTTACCTTGTAACATTTTTAAGAGCCATCAATCATTTCATAATGAATCAACTGATATAGAAAAAATGAGGAGCACCATCTAAAGAAAATAGCCCTGAATTGGTATGTAGTGATTTGGGCTCAATAATATATTCAAACACTTTCCAGTGGTAAGAGCCTTTTCAGTGATGGCACCCCACATATGGAATTCCCTTCCCAGACAAAAGCAGGATGGGCAGACATTGCTGTTTTCCCCCAGCACCAGGTTAAGACCTTTTGATTCTCCAAAGGCTCTGACAGTTCTTCTGTCTTGCTTGCCTTTTGAGGTTTTCTTTTGTTTTGCTGTCTATGGTGGTTTTTAAATCATCTTATTGTGTTTTAATTTTGTTTTAAATTGATTTCACAATTTTTGTCTGCCCGCATATTACTTTTAAGATAGAAAAGCAGCCTATATGTTTTCTACTTAAGAAAAAACATTTGCTTGGAAGTGGCTGGCTGGCTTTTATGCGAGATAACAGAGAAATCCTCACTAAACCCATCCTTTGACCTTATGTTCAAGTGTAGATGCCATATTCTCTGCATCCGAGGTAGCAGAGATGGTGGAAGCGATGAAATAGAAGACTCAAGGCAGATCACAATTAAAATATTTAAAACCAGTAAATAACAAAATGTCTATAAAGTAATATTAAAAACACCATCCCAACTTTACAAAACTGCCAATGAGACAAGATGTTCTCATTTTTGTAAGCGTTACCAAAGGCAATCTGTAAAGGTCTCTCAAATAGCAGCTATGTGCCTGAGCTCAATATAGCATGCATGCAGCAGACCGCTTTGTAAAGCTGGCAGCCATGCTGATGGCAATTCTGCACCAAAAATCTCCTTCACACGACCCTTTGAGTGAGACTTGGGTGAAGCTGAGGAGCTGTGTTTGTACTAGAGGACATAAGTAGTCAAACGTTTTGAAGGGACAGGAAACCTGCAAGGCATTTTGAAGCACTGGTCTTCTGTCTTCTCCTTGGCCTTTACAGTCAGGCCAAACACACCTGTTGCCAGCAAAATGTTTCCCCTGTGCTGTGCCACCTGCTACTGTTGAGTGGCAAAAAGTACTACACCAAAACCATGGGAAACTTTGCGTTATCCCCTATTCTAATCAACCAATTACTTCAAATCTTCCAGATGACCCATGGAAGAATGTGGTAAAAATCAGGGATGACAGCCCAAGGTGGAACTCATAATATTGAGCCCACAAATTCACTAAACCACAAATTAGACTGTTGTTCTCTGGCTTATATTGGAGGTTGAGGGAGGTTACTTTGCCACCGCTTGCTGATCTCATAACTCAGGGCAAACCACCTCAGCAAAATGAACAACTAAAAACAAAACAAAAACTGTGTCGCCTTTGAGACACTCTTTTTAAACAAATGACAGTTGCTGAGTAAACACGTCCTAGAATCAGTGCTGCCCATGGCCTTCCTTCTTGTCTTTTAGAATCATAGAGTTGGAAGGGACCTCCAGGGTCATCCCTGCACAATGCAATGATCAATGATCAGCTTCTGGCAAATGGGGCAGCCCTAGATGTGGTGTTGATGTAATTAATGTTATCAATACTATAATTAATGTTAATAATGTTAGTATTATTAATGTTGTTGAATGATTAATCTTGTTAATGTTGAATTATGGAATTAGTGAACTGGTGCATTGTAAGATGTTGGATTTCTAATTGGTTATTTGTGTTGTATTGTATGTTTTGTATTGTGAAGGTTGAAATGTTGAAAATGTTTTCTTAGTTTGTATGTCGAAAGGTTTTTTAAAATAAAAATCTCTATTTTCCTAGATGTTACACGCCTTTCAAAAAAGGCAGGAAAATAGTTTTAACCTTTGAGGGAGATTCCCCTTTAGACAAGGGAGTGTTCCATGAGGGAGCTACTACACTACCTAACCCGGCAATTAAAAGAAATTAAATGAGCCTGATTAGAAGAAAATGCCTTCACAGCAATTAGAATATCCTCACTGCCAGGGTCAAGGGTAGTGATTCCCAGTGTGGTGCCAATGAAAGATTTCCTGGCACCCACTTGCCTCTTCCCCAAAGCAAACAGCCAGACCACACTTTCCTCCACATTACTGGAGCAGGAGGTGATTGAGACCAGGAAGTATCAGTGCGTTTACTGGCTTGCAATCTACCAACACTTTGATTGGCCCCAGTAACCTGGCAGCCATTTTTTAAAAATTATGTGTACTTCCCATTCTCATATATTCAGACATACTCACAGGCTCAAGAGTGGGGACACCTAGCAAAAGGGTTTTTTTAAAAAATCAGTCCTCCCAATTATTAACTCTGGTACAACACACATACTTCTTTCCAAACCAGACTGCTCTTTTTGTAGGAAAGGGGATGCCTGTTAAGGTAAGTTTCCTAGAATAAGAAGCAACTTTTGCCTCCTCTCAGCCGATTCTCTTTTGTCCCAAAGAACTCAGTGAGAACCTCCGAGGACCAATCTGCATAACCTGGCCTTGCATTCTGTTTCTTGATAATCCTAGAGTGTGACAAAATGTTGGCTGAATAAGACAGAATGCTGGAACTGGCTTTTACAGACACAAATAATTAGAGGTTCCTGCAAAGGAACGCTGCCAAACTGGAAATCAGTGATTTCTCCACTAAGACAACTCCTCTACAGCCTTCCACCCTAGCAATTCACGCCTGCCCTTGTGTTATCCCAGTCCTCGAGTATGCCTTCTTGGCCCATAAATCTCTTGGGTCTTGCCAGTGACATGATTCATACTCACCACTCAACAGCCCGAATGCCCTTTCTTCCCACTGCCTTCTTCCTGTTCCAGACATATTTACTTTGCCATTTCTACCATGAGCTAAAATTTAAATGAATAGTTTTAAAGTCCCATTAGAACAGATTACATTTTCTCCACTTACACTTTTCTCCCAATTCTAAGGTCCACCTCCAATCATCCAGGATGAATGGGGAGTGTTTAAAACTTGCTGCTATGCTTCAGAGTAATAAAACTATTATTTGTGGGCTATAAACTGAGGCTGCAATGGCAACATATGCCTCCTCCCCCCTCCCTGGGGGAACTAGTTGCACTTATACTAGAAAAGTACTATAGAATTGAAAGAAGAAACAATTGAGGAGGTGAAGAGAAGGAAAAAATGTCTGCACTGGAGTCTGAGGCAGACTGAAATAACTGGTGTTGAAAAGCAGATATTGTTGTAGATTGTGCAGATTGTTTGGATCTGTTCCAATCGGGTTTCAGGCCTTCCGGACTGCTTTTCAGAGTTCAGACTGGGTGCTCTGTGGTGGTTTCAATCCTACCTTAAAGGTCGGTTTCAGAGTGTGGGGCTGGAGGCCTGCTGCTCTGCCCCTTGGTGTACAGGGTTCTGCAAGGTCCCATCTTGTCCTCCACACTTTTCAACATCTCCGTAAAGCCACTGGTTATCCAGAGATGTGGACTGAGGTGTCATGAGCATGCAAATGACACTCAATGCTGTCTCCAGTTTCCAACAGATCCCAGGGGGGCTGTGGAAACAGTGGTGCCTGGAGGCCATTTTGGAATGGATGGGGGCTAACAATCTTAGGCCCTTTCTGCACTCAGGCCTTACTGCAGAGTATCCCAGCAGTCAAGCCTTTAAACTTGACTTTGGATTCCTGTGCCTGCTGTCTGCACCAGTCTTACACCAACCGGTGTATTTATTCTGCAGCTACAATTTAAAACCCACACTTTTCTAAATTGGTGTGGAACTTAACTGGAGGGGTGTCCAAATTTTTTTAAAAATTTACGATTGCTCTATCACACCTGCACAGCAGAGAGCAGCACGGCCTGCAGGTTGAGCAGCACAGCTGAGGTTATTATTTTTAAGCTTCTGCTTTTGTACACCTGCCCCCCCGCAGTTGCTGCTGGGCCAGTTCTGTCTGAGAGGCTGTGGGGGACAAGATAATGATGGAAAGTTAGCCCCCCCCAGTCTTTCACTTTCTTCAAGAGTAAGCATGGAGAGGGCTTGGGGAAGGTGGCAGCAGGCAGGTGGGACTAACCTACCAGCTAAACCATTCAGCAGTTTTATTTCATTTAGTGTAAACAGCTATTTTTGTGGGTCACCAGGAGACCATGACCATGGACAGACCTCTGGCAGAGAGTACCTTTCCCCCTGGTTTTAATGTGCAAGGGAGGGGGACCTGGCCTACTGGAACTCTCGAGCCTTCCTCTTCCAGTTCCCAGGGCTGGCTTCTGGCCCCCCCTCTGCCTCCATTGCAGTAGGCCACCTTCCTGTTCACCTTCCCTGTTGCTCCCGGTTCTCCTAGGCTGTTGGTAACCACCCAACAGGGCAGGATTCAACCTCTAGTGGCCCTCAACCAGGTCCAGGGGGTGACTCCCCACCCCACTTTCTCCTTCTACCAAAAGGTACTTCTGATCCCTTTCTCCAAGTCCTGCCTCCAAAACCACTGGGATCTTTGGGGCTCTCCTGGGCTGCTGACACCTGACTGGCTGATCAGATCCCAACTTCTGAAGACCCTCTACATGCACACGGGTGGCTGCCCGCCCCCCTCTCCTTCCTCCCAAAGGGACTGTGAGAAAATAGAATAAAGTTTTGGCAAGAAACCTATATTAACTGTATTGTTATGTCAATATAATCTACACCTGATCTATATATGCCCTTAAACAGAGAGAATAAAAGTTTAAGCAGCTGCTTTTCTGCTGATGTTAGAAAAAGGACACACAGAAGACAAAGGTCAGGGCCAAAGGAAGAGTCAGCCGGATGAAAAAGTTGGGTAGGCAAAGACAAGGTAAGTAAACTGTAGGATGAACAGCAATAAATAACCCATATGTTCTTACTCCCAGGATCTCAAGAGGGTAAACTAAGGGAAAGAATACCCCCTGACCTTGAACAAATTAAAGATGGCTGACAGATGTGCTGGACCATGCCAAGGGACAGGAGACACCTGGTGAAAGATGGGCCCTGGATTTCCTGACATTGATGAATACCCATGTTTAATTACTTAGAAGAATGTATTAAACAGGAAATATCTGTAACCTTATTTGGAATTAATAAGTGTATATATGGGGGGGGATTGTCATGATTTAGTGTGCTCGGGATTAGTCTGTATCCCTCAGATGGCATACCAATGTCAGACTGAGGAAGGGCCTTTGTTATTTTCCGGTCCGTGGAGTGGTATATAAGGAGGTGCTTTAGAGACAATTGGTGTGCTTGCTTACTTGATTGCTTTGCACCCTCTTGCAAGAGTATATTAATAAATATTCTTCTGCTTCACTGAGAAAAGGTCTGGCTCCAGCAATTTTTGGTAAGGTTAAGAATAATTTCTTACAGGACTCACCTTCTACTTTTCTCCTGCTGTCACCTCCCCCCCCCGGACTGTAAAGGGTCTCCCGGCACATTGGCATTGGCCCTCCTATCCTGCTGGCACTCCCAAGCCTTCCTCTTGAAGCTCCCGGGATAGGCCCCTTGCCCCCACCCCCACCTTCATTGCAATAGGATCACCTACCTATTCCCCTTATCCCATAAGAACATAAGAGAAGCCTATGTTGAATCAGGCCAATGGCCCATCTAGTCCAACACTCTGTCACACAGTGGCCAAAAATACCAGGTGCTATCAGGAGGTCCAGCAGTGGGGCCAGGACACTAGAAGCCCTTCCACTGCTGCCCCTCCAGCGCCAAGAATAGAGTGCATCACCTGCCCCAGACTGAGAGCTCCTATCTATACCTTGTGGCTAACAGCCACTGATGGACCTCTGCTCCATATGTTTATCTAACTCCCTCTTGAAACTGTCAACTCCTGACTGTCCCCCTCCGCACTCCAGGGTTTGGCTTCCTGTCCCCCTCTCCTTTCTCCAAAAGGGCCTGTCCTTCCATGTCTCCAAGAAAATGAACAAGTGGGGGGGGGGAGTATCACTTTTTACCATGCTCTCAAATGGCTAGCCCGTATGCCATGGGAATGAGAGACAAAAAAATTGGCACCTCCCCTTTACATGCAGCCACACTATTAAAGCATTCCCTGCTAATGGTTTCTTTCTCCATCAATCAAAGATTAGCAATCAACTTTTCATATCGCTAGACTCAAAGGGCTTGTTTTAAAAAACTAAATTAAAAAGATGGGAAACCCTTGCAGTATGGGGGCAGAAGTAGGGAGAGGAAAGCAGAAGGTGCAGAGTGGGAGGAACAACAAACTTTACTTTTGGCGGAGGGGCTGACTAAAAAGAGGGGTGGAAACAGGGTGGGGCTGAAAGACCTGAGGAAATGTGTCTGCTTCTGAATTACCTTTGGCTTGAAAGCAAGGCAAGTGAAAAGTCCACTGCAAAAGGACTTTCAGAAAAGCCACAGATACAGCGGAAGAAAGTGAACTGAGAACTGAATGGGCGAAAATCAATGCAGAATGCAAGAGAAAACATGCAAGGTGAAAGTGAGAGGAAATGCAGAAAGACATTTAAAAGGTAACAGAGATGTGGGGAGAAAATAAGGGAAACTACCAGTGCAAGAAAGGGCCTTAGTCCCAACAAAAGGGAGGTGCTACTGGTGAGGGGACAGTTCGACACAGGGATACACCCTGCTGTGTATGGGGTTGCACTTCTCCGGCTTTTGCCCTGGCCATGAGACAGAGACAGCTCTGGTTGCCCTTACAGATGACCTCTGTAGGCATCTGGATTGAGGCAGGTTGGCACTGCTTGTTGCTTTTAGATCTAGTAGCAGCGTTTGACATGGTCAGCTACGATCTCTTGACCCATCACCTCAGGGCACTGCCTTGAAATGGTTTTCCTCCTTTCTCCATGGTTGGGAACAGAGGGTGGCGCTTGGCAAGAGGGCCTCCCTGCTGTACCCACTAGAACGTGGAGTGCCACAGAGGACGATCCTCTTGCCAATGTTATTTAACATCTATATGTGCTCCCTTGCCCAGTTAGTCCGGAGCTATGGGCTGGGTTGCCATCAGTATGCTGATGACACCCAGCTCTATCTGTTAATGGACGGCCATCCATCTTCTGTTCCTGGAAATCTGGCCAAGGCTTTGGACCCTGTGGCTGGATGGTTGCAGCAGAGCTGATTGACATTACATCCATCAAGGACGGTGGTCCTGTACCCGGGTTGAGGGGGTATGGATGTGGGTACCAGGCTTCCCACACTGGAAGGGGTACCTTTGGTGCCAGCCTAGACAGTGAGGAGCCTGGGAGTAACACTGGATGCCTCTATTTCTGTGGAGGCCCAGGTTGCCGCAGTTGCCAGATCTGTATTTTTCCATCTTAGGCAGATTAAGCTACTGAAACCCTATCTTTCCTCCCAAGACTTAGCTACAGTGGCCAATGCAGGATTGACTACTGGAACTCGCTCTACACAGGCTTACCCTTGAAGTTGATCCAGAAATTATGACTGGTACAAAATGCAATGGTGCGCCTGCTGACGTTGACGCCTGTGCGGGCTCACGTTCAGCATGTGCTCCACCAGCTGCACTGGTTACCAGTTGAGTACCAGATTTGCTTCAAGGTGTTGGTAATAACCTTTAAAGCCTTATACAGCCCAGGACCAACATATCTAAGGGACCACCTCTTCCTGTAAATGCCTTGAAGAGCCTTACGCTCTAACAATCAACATCTCCTGGCGGTCCCTGGCCTCTACCTGGTGGAACATGCTCCCCATTGAGATCAGAGCCCTGCGGGATCTTCTTAAATTCTGCAGGGCCTCCAAGATGAAGCTGTCCCACCAGGCCTTTGGCTGAGGCAGCAGGCATCCACACATGGCCTCCCTGAGGTTGCTGTCACCCACCACTGATAACTGGCCATATCCATCTGTGTCAACGGGCTGGAATCTCTCAAAAGTAGGCTGTAACTCCTGATTTTAAATGCATATACTGTGTTTTTAAAATTTCACTGCATTTATTGAAATATGATGCAACCCACCCTGAGCTCGCTCGCAGGATGGGCGGGATATAAATGTGAAAAATAAATAAATAAATAGATAAAGGAGCAAATCCATTGTCTGGGGGTACTCCTGTACCCCAACCTCCTGTTGGATAAACGGGTGGCAGTGGTGGGCAGGCGTGCTTCAGAAAGATCTTGCCTCTGTGCAGCATGCCTTGGTAACATTTAGATTAGATTGCTGCAATACGCTCTATGTGAGGCTACCCTTGAAGACTGTCTGGAAGCTACAGCTGGTACAGAACGCAGTACCCAGAGTGCTGACTGGAGTGGGTCACAGGGACCATATCACTTCAGTCTTTTTCCATCTTCGCTGACTCCCAGTTTGCTTCCGGGCTCAATTCAGTGTGCTGGTATTGACCATTAAAGGCCTATATGGCTTGGGGCAGGCATACTTTAAGGACTGCTCTCTCCCATATGGACCCACCCCCATCATCTTTGGAAGCCCTACTTTATGTGCCCCTGCCTTCTGAAACTAGACAGGTGGCAATCTAAGAAAGGACTTTTTCGGTTGTGGCACCAAAACTCTGGAACTCCTCCCGGGGAGGTTCATCTGTCTCCCTCTATTGTTGTCTTCTACCAGTGGGTGAATACTTCTTTGTTTTATTTGGCAAAGCCCCAATGACTGTTATTGACCTCCCTGATTTTGGTATTGTGTGTTTATTGAATTAGTTTATATATTATTTTAATTGCTGTTTTATTCTTCAAATGTTTTCAGGTTTGCCCTTTAGGGACTCATTTGGAGGGACAGGCAGCATGACAATGTTTTAAGCAAAGGCACGTTCCACTACCGCCACAAGCCAGCAACCGTTGGCCAGGAGGGATGAAGAAAGAGGCGCCTGCGCAACAATGCTCTGCCAGGCACAGTGAAGGACAGGAGCGGACTGGCCTTGCCTGAGGTGGCAAGGGAGGTGCTGGGGCTCGCTCACCTGGCACAGAGAGCAATGTGCCAGCCAAGCCCTGCAGCCTGGACCCGCCAGGGAAGGCTTGTTGTTCTCCTTCCCTCTCTTCTTTGAAGGAGGGGGCAGGGCAGACCATTTCCCAGGGCCCCTATTCCTCTCAGTCTGCCCCTGGCACAGGTACAAAACTGTTTTATTACTAGAAAGGTGAAACATTAATATTTATTAATTGTGACTCAGGAATGATCATAAATGATTTCTAGCCTCTGACAGCATTGAAGAAACTTGCACACAACACATAGTTTAGTACGCAACAGTCAGCAATAAATTGGATTTCAAGTGCTTCCATATAACCCAGCCTACTTAACAGGTACTTCTGAAATCTAATGTACGTAATAAACATTTAAAAAGAAAACCAGGAAAAACAAAAAAGGCAATTTGGATGACAACCAACCAAGATAGTTAACATTGGGATGCACTACAATTTACACAGAAACACATTGCAAAGACATTAGTTATACAACCAACATCATAAGGAGTCAAAAGGCTATACAAATGAACATGAGCAGATTTACTGCATTTTACATAAACTAGAATAAGGGAATGCTTTTGTTAAACACCAAAACTAAAATAAAATCAGGAGCCTGCTTACTTGAGAATTCTTATAAAACACGCTGTTATACATATCTGCTCTTTTTTGTCTGATGGAAAAACAAACTATTTTGCCTCTCCAAACAGTTTTATTCAAATGTGAGCACTGGACAGGAAACCCAGGTTACATTTCCTGAACTGAACTGACAAGGCCTGGAATGCCAAGGGAAGCAACGAATGCAACTGGGTTTTTTTGGAGGGGGGGGCAATCCTCACAGGGGTCCAGCATGACAGCTGCTCAAGAATAAACAGCAACTGTGACAGGATACAGGCAAGCTGCAGGGGACCACTAAAATCTTGCCCCTCCAGTGTTAACAGGCCAGCCGGGTGTTGCAGTAAACTAAGTTTTAAATTCCATTAAAATACATTACAGAGAAGAGATCATTAAGGCTGGATGGGAAGGAGGTGACATAATCCTGAGCTGGCAGAATGGATTGTACCGCTTCATTCTACAGGTAGGGCACAAATTCCTGAAAAGTGGAAGTTTAAAAAGTGCAGAATTTCTGTTTGTGTAGAACTTATGGATGGGAGACCATTCCAGAATGTTTGAAGAGGCAGAGTCTACTCAGTCTACTACAACGTCGATCCTATAAGAATATGGATCTTGTAGGGCTCACATATTAATACAGAAATTAAAGACATGTTTTACTGAATGGGATTAATTAGCCAGGGGAAAAAAAACGAAAATGAGATTTTAAAATAAAGTTATTTCTGTTCCGTTTCAACGCAGTCTCCTGAGCGCAGGACACTTTAGTATTCCACATAATGGAAAGGGAAAAGGCATCAACATGATGAAAGGGGAGAAGTCAGTTCTTTGATCTACAAAATATTAGCTACAAAATATCCTTCCATATTCCCTCACCTATTCTCAAGGTGTCCTCCCAAATCAATTCTTCTTTTCATATCCTCCCCAAAGACCATGTCACTCTAAGAAAGGAAGGACATGCCTCCCCCTGTGGCAAGTCAAACTGATCTTTCAGTTGACCAAATCTGAGCAGCAGCAAAAACACCAAGGATGTATTTAGTATAGAGAACAAGCCCACTATGGGCTGCCTTGATCCGGACTATCAGCATTACTGCAATTACTGTTAGTATTACTTTGCCAAAGTGTCTCCCAAATCCTTGTCTACTTCTGTTCCAAAATGTGCATGCCCAGCACCTACATATAGGACTGATATGTGAATGCACATAGTGCAAACATTTGGTTTTGACTTTTGGTTATTGCACAATGGTGGTGTTAATGCATAAAGAAGCATCTGTTTGCATTTTGAGGGGAACTGTGCGAAACTTTCGAAGGCAGCTTTCAGAAGAAAAAACCCAAGTTCTACTAAACTTCAGCAGCCACTAAATAGAACTCTTTCAAAACAGTGTAGACATAATGCCAGCTCAATGCCAAGCATGGTTTGCACAATCCAGAGCCAGCTTTCAGGAGCATAACTGAACTCCCCACCCTTCACTTCTCTGTGTCTCAGCATTACATATGTACCAGCATTACCCAGAGTTAGCCCTCAACTCATAATGAGGGTTTGCAAACATTAATTAGTGTCAATACTGGTGTGGTGCTAAATCATCGTTTTGGAAAACAGGTGGACAAAGGGGGGTGAATACTGGGGAGGGAACAGATGTTTCAGTTTGCCAGCCCCAGCGTGCAAAGTGGCAGTTTTCCTTCATTTCTCTGGCTCATTCTTACACTCACTGGCCTCAGTTCAGACATAGCTGAATGACTGAGCCTCGGAATATGTGCTCCCTCCTCCCCTGTCCTTTCCTAGTATGTAGCAAGCCAGTTTGGAGAGGGAAGAGGGGAGTGTGTGAACCCAAGATTTCTTCATTGTTAACATACCACAGTTTGGTGTTATGTCTGAACTAAGCTATTATTTTGCATCACATGTCAGTCTTGCCTGTTTTTGGAGCTCTCAGGAGAAGTTGCTCTTTTCTCTGTCCTTCAGGATTACGGTTCATGCAACTACGTAGTCTGTGCGTGCCCCAGATGCTACATGCAACCATTGTTACTGGGACAGACAACCCTCACTGTGAATTACAAGCTGCAGGGAGTTTTGAAAAATAATTTTGCAATGAACAGCACTTGTGTGGTCTGAAATTACTCGAACAAGTACCAGTTACATTGGTTCCAACATCTTCAAGCTTTCTTTAGTAATATCTGAGGAAGCTAACTGATCTCTCCCTCCATTATGAGTAACAGGAATTAAATAGCCACGTAGGAAGTTCTCATATATATTGTGAAGTATACTAATGTGCAGGCAATATTATACTTCATAGTTCTTTTTATCTAAGGAATATGGACCCATCTCGTTTACTGAAAACTGCTTTTAGTTCTCCTGAAATCCTCAGAGCAGGCTGAGAGACATATGTAAACTAAAGGGAAATCTTTGAAAACAGACCAATTTTTGTTTTTGCATTCAGGTTTGTCCCTAATATGGATAATCATGTTTTTAAAATGTTTTGATTTCTTCACATGTCAAAAGCAATGTAGTTCCTTTTTTCAAACTATATATTATTTTAACATCTTAAAATATATGCACATTTTCAGAGGGCTGGGTACAAATTCTATGCCTACATCAGTACTTTCCAGAGCACTGGGTTGAGACCTGTAGTGTAAATAAGAAGAATCAAAGTGAGAAGTACAGTTCTATACTGCTGCGGCTGCATGGTCCAGAATTTTGTGTTCTGGTACCTTAATTATGTATTTCTGAGCACCAATCCCCAACGTGGCACCTAGCCTACATTTCCAGGAAGTGGGCAAGGCCCTTGCCTTTTGGGGGAGGGGACTGTGGTTGGCAGGTGGTTCCCATCTTGAAACAGTCCACCACCAGACAAACCTCATGCTAGGAAGGGAAGTAAATGTTACTCTTTTGGTTGATGATCATTATGAAGGTGGCTCTCTGAGAGTGGCAGTAAGTACTTCTGAGTTATGATATTAATTTGTCTCAAACAATGCAGTTAACTAAATTTTTCAGCACTTAATCAATAACACTTTATTCAAAAGACTTCCTTGATAACACAAAAATTGGTGTTGGCACTGAATTTCAAGGAGGGGGCTCAGACTGTTAATTAAGTACTTGACATATCAAATGAACTTGCAACCACACCCAAGCCCCCCTGAATGCTGGGGCAAGTGAGAAACAGTCTGCCTGGAACCCTCCCTTCCTGTTAAATAGTTAGCCCTCTTTTCTTTCCCAGTCAGGCTTCCCAGGCAGTAACAGAAAAGGGCCTCTAAGTGGAGAGACTTCATTCGTGCCTAGAATATGTTGTGCCCTTTAAAAACTACAACTTCCAGGATCCTTCCTATTGCCATTAGAACTCTTGGAACTACGTTTTCCAGGAATTATGGTGCCTTGCTGCTAAAGTAGCAGTGCAAGGTATAATGGAGGCCTTAACCTCCCCCTTTTACACATGAAGCTACCCAGTCCATCAAGGTCAGTACTGCCTACCCAGACTAGCAGCAGCTCTCCAGGGTCTCAGATAGAGGTCTTTCCCATCACTCAGTACCTGATCTTTTTAACTGGAGATGCCAGGGATTGAACCCAGGACCTTCTGCATGCCAAGCTGATGATTTACCATTGAGCCACAGACCCTCCCCAAATTATAATTAGATAAGTTTTGAGAAATAAGGGGGCCGGTGGGGGGAAGCTTGCAGGGAGACATTTAGTCACCATTTTTAGTGTCACTGAGAGAACAAGAGGGATCAGACTTCAAACCTAAGCTCCAAAATAAAACAACAGCCTCAAGCAGAGGACCTTAAAATCACTGCTGACCAATATGTGAAAAATAGTTTATCAACCTGTTCTGAAATGATGTAGTAAACTGCTTCCAAGGTCAGTAAATTCTTGAAGAAGCTGTAAAACACAAGGCAATTTTTCATAATCTAGATTGCTATACTTCAAGCATTCAGTTGGTTTACTCAAATCATACATTCAGTCTGCCAAGGCATTTTATTCAGTCCAAATATTGGCAGCATAATAAATGCTTCAGTACACTTCAGACACAACACCCCCCCATCCTATTAGCATATCATATTTCTATCTATCAGGTTCGTAAAGTTGAGCAAAAGCAGTGCCCAGACACTACCACATCAAGAAAAGTGAACTTTGAATCAGAAGTTTAGTTAGAAATGTTGTTCACAGTGGGTATTCTCATCCCTTCTAAGCAACCTCAGCAGTTGTGGCCAGCTGAGGACTCAATTGCACATCATACTGAACATGCTGCAAGTGCAACCTCTGGGAGAATTCTGTATCTATTAATGTTAGAAGAACCTGCTTTTTACCACATCCCAATTTTTAGCTCTATGAACTTTCTGGACTGTTGCAACTGTCTTACCCCCTTAAACAAAATTAGCACAGTAAGCTAGTTCTGAAGTCTACGATTCCACTATTTATGTTTCACCATCAAAGGTCAACATTAATATTATGTGGCACACAAGAGAAGAAAATGAGAATTAATGATGTCTGAAGCACATCTACTACAGAACCTTTTCTCATGACCTTTTAAAGATAATGCAGGTTTTCTGTAAATAGCATCTGAACAATCAAGGCTGTCTGTAAGCAGTATCTGAAAAATTTTCATTACATCTAAACCTGAACATGATCCCAGAATGTGGACCAATAAATCCACACAATGGAGACAGCACAGAAAGGGGAGATGTTTCTAATAATTTGGAGGACACCTCCCCCACCCACCCCGGTTTACAGGAAAAGCTGCATTTAAAAAAATAAAAATAAAGGAGAGGTATAATAAAATTTTAAAGTTTAAGATCTCATGAGATTACTTTGCAATACCTTGGCAACCATTTTGGATTGCCTGGGCAACCAGAAACAACTGAAAATAATTGCTGTTGTCCGTGCAGGTTCGTTTTCAAATCTGAGGCAAGAAAGGACATGGGGAGAAAAAAGTAGGGGCTGGGCCGGGGGGGGGGGAGATACCATGGGAGAGGGCTAGCAGGATGAAGGGATGAGACTCTTTCAGAGTCCTTGCAGGTCCTCCAGTTACATTAATTAAAAGACATCAGCTGTCACTCAGAAGTGTATTGTGTCTATGAAGCTATAATGTTTTGGCATATCAGCTGATGAATACCCATATTCCTTGAGTTCAAAAAGCTGATATTACAGATTTAGAAACCATAGTATCAGAAACACATGAAGACTAGAATATGCTTGATCTATAGTATCTATAGTATTTTCTAACCGCCAGAAAAGGGTGTATCTATGGGAAAAACATTCATTACATAGTCTTCAGATCAGTCTGAACCTATGTCACTAGCTCAGGGGTGTCAAACATGTGGCCCGGGGTCCAGATGAGGCCCCTGGAAGGCTTCTCTCAGGCCCGCAGTGGAACTGGCTGTCTTCTCCTGCTTCTTCCAGTTCTGCTGCTGCTGCGTCATCATAGGATTGCAGCTTATAGATACACACCTGAACAGCATACTCAAGATTGCAACAGCACAGACATTTCGAACCAATAATTCAGAGCAAGAGGTGTCAGTTATCAGACACGGTTAAATAAACAAAATATCGCAGGAGCGCTAATGTTTTAAGCATGTTTTTATTTTAAGTTAAAAAAAACCTTTGTGTTTGTGTCCTTTATGAAGTCTATATCTCCGCTACCGGGCTTTACATTTTATGACACACACCCGGCCCGGCCCAACAAGGTCTCATTTATGTCAGATCCGGCCCTCGTAACAAATGAGTTCGACGCCCCTGCACTAGCTAGTTTTCCCTGAGCTGTAAGGCAAGATGTCCTCAGTTTGAATCTCAACATAGTGAGATTTACTTCTGAGTAAACATGCATAAGTCAGTTCCGTGTGGCCCTGAGACAACTGCTGGTTTCTCAGACTCACCACTCCATCTGTAAAATCATTCTATTAACAAAGGCAGCCCACACCAATCATGGAAGCAGAAAAACCGGACCACCCACAGAAAAATAAGTATTTGTACATTAATCAAAAGGGGGGGGTGGAGAAAAACTCCCAAAAAATGGCCTAATGAGGACTGAGTGTGCTCCAGGAGGTACAGAATGTTGAAAATCAGTTAACTGGGAGAGGAGGAAGAGATATGAGAGAGAAAACAGGGACAGCTGGCCTTTCCAAGCCCCTGAAGGCCTGAAGGGAGAGATCTGGGTGTGTGGCAGTTAATTTCCAAATAATTTGTCCCAACTTGTGGTGAGTAATAATGGCCTCCTCAGTTGGTTTCCTCCAACCCTGAATCTCTTGACCACATGCCCATCAGCTAGGCAGCAAAACAGGATCCCCACAGACAAGTATGGATTCCTGGATACTTGGGAAACTCCTGAGGCAGACAGAAAAATGTGTCTTGGTAAGTTTCTTTTAAAATACAACTTCCCAAACAAACACACATAAACCGTCTATACACAAACCCACATAGGGAGGAACCATACATGTGGACACTTGTTCCACACACAGGTGCCATGTGCATGATCCAGCACTCCCATGAAATGAAGGCAAGGGTAGACTGGGGCCAGTCCACTCTCATGCCCACTCCCATGCATTCAGTCAGCATGGGGAGGGGTCATGCATAGAGGGCTATAGGTATGGAAACTTGGAAGCAACTGGGAGGAAAACTAGGGCTGTGCAAAAAAAAAAAAAAAAAGGCATTTTCCAGGTTAGTGTGTAGTGACCCGCCCCCCCAAATCAGTATTTCCTGATATTCCTGAATCCCAATACTGGTATGATACTGGGATTTGGGAAATAATCGGGATTGCTGAATTTATTTTGCTCCATTATACCTTACAGGGAATATCCCCATAGAGTATAATAAGAGACTGGTGGTGAGTAAATTGGCGCGGCTTGCAAAAGCCATTTAAAGGGAAAGTTCCCTTCATGTGGCTTTTACAAACCAAGCCACGCACAAGTGAACTCAAAGCGGAGTGAGTTCCCTGCATGCTCTGCTGGGGCTCTGCTGGGCAGCCTGCTATCAGAAAGGAGAGAAGGAAGATCTCAGATCTCCCCCCCCCCCGTCTGCTTGCCTCCGCGTCGGCTGCAGCTCTGGCCAGCAGAAAAGAGGAAGGGAAGATCTCAGATTCTCCCCCCTTTCTGCTGGCCTCAGGGAGAGTTCTCCCCATAGGACTGGCTCCTGGGAGGGCTCTGTTGGGCAGTCTGGTTTCAACTGGGCAGCCCAGCAGAGCCCCGCTGAGCTGCAGGAAGAATTCTCCCCACAGGATCAGCTCCTTTGCAGGCTCTGTTGGGCAGTCTGGTTTGAACTGGGCTGCCCAGAAGAGCCCCAGCACAGCCTGCAGGCAAGGGAGGATCAGTCCGGATGGCACGGAGCTGTCAGCTCTCACCACCCCAGCCAATCCTGGGCTGGCTTCTCTTGCAGCTTGGTTTAAAGTTCCCTTTAAATGGCTTTTTATCAGCCAAGCCGTGTGCAAGTGAACTCAAAGCGAGGTGAGTACCCTTGCAGATTTGGCTGGGGCTCTGCTGGGGAGCTCATCATCAGAAAGGAGGGAGGGAAGATCTCCCTGCAGTATTGACTCCTGGGAGGGCTCTATTGGGCAGTCTGGTTTCAACCAGACTGTCCAGAAGAGTCCCTGCTGAGACTGCTGGGAGAGTTCTCCCCACAGGATTGGCTCCTTTGCAGACTCTGTTGGGTAGTCCTGGTTTAAACTGGGCTGTCCAACAGAGCAACGGCAGAGCCTGCAGGCAAGGGAGGATCAGCTGGGGTGGCGAGGAGCTGCCATCCCAGCCAGTCCTGGGCTGGCTCCTCTTGCAGCTTGGTTTAACTCCCCCCCCCCAAAAAAAAAAAATTGGCTTTTTTTTTCAGGCTGAGCCATACTGGTAGACGAATACAGATCTCTGATTTGTATTCAGCTTAATAAATACCCCCCAAATACCAAAAAGGTATTTTTCAGGTATTTATTTGGTTTGGTTTGTACCGAATGCACACCCCCTAGGGGAAAATGACCGGTTTAGTCCGTAAGATCTTACAATATTTGGGTCAGAGGGAAATTCCCCACCACCAACAATAACATGCGCGCACAGATGAGTTCTCATAGGGGTCCAAACCTTGCCCCCTTTATAGTAAAGTTGGAGACTCTGCGCAAATCAGCACAAAGAGGAACTGTCTGCACATGAAGGGAAATGGCCTGGACATACAGAAAGATACAACTTTCCTTCTTCACAACAAGATGGAATAATCCCCTGTTCCAAATTAGAAAGAATGCTGTGTGCACAGAAGATCAAAGTGTTTTAAATACAATTACTGTCTCATGGGTAATTTTGCTCATAGCACATTATTGTGCTTAAGTTATGTTACCAAGAGATGCTTCTCCAAGCAATATCTTAAGATAACATTTCATTAATTTATTGCAAATTTCCCTCCTCAGTGGTTCTAGGGTGGTGCAATCTTAACTACTGGGAAGGATCCACCCTCCTGGATGCAGACAGGGCCTGGCCAAGCTCCTAAATGAAGCTTTATGAAACAAGGACCACATGATAAGTCATTCTTATTAAATGTTGCTCCACTTGTGGATTGTTGCCATTTATTCCAGAAGTGTTTTTTTTTTTTAATGAACTCTGTCTGAAATTTGGCTTGTTGTCCTGAAAGGAACAAAATTTCCTGGCATTGTTCCTCTCCTTCTGTCTAGTTGGAAGCACCCTCTTCTTGTCCTTGGACTCCCCTACACGCTTTCCCAAGGATTCCCCAAACAGCGTGTGTTTTGTTATAGAGCCACTAGCCAGCTGGGTATGAGCTGGTACATCTGCTTCCTAGCAGTGCAGCCGAGTATTACAACACGCTCCCATGTTGGAGGCCAAGGCACAGGGTGATAACTGAATGGTATCTAAGGAGGCATCCTCTACAAAAGCAGCTGGTAATGAATTTTCTTCAGTTCATCCTTAAGAGTTCTGGCAACACCAGGATAAGCAGCCACCAAGTCCCCTGGCCAAAGACAGATGGCCCTGATGAATATAGTTGGCTAAAGAGGCCCTCAGGCTGTAGCACTTGCCTCAGAATTTGTTCAGTATATCAACCCACAACACATGGGTCCCTGGAGAGGCCAAGTTGTCACAAATGATGGAGAAAGTGCATAGGTCTGCCACTGGAGCGTCCACAGCAGGTTAATTTACACCACAATTGGTGGTAATCCTTTGCTTTAGCCAGAATACTTCATTGCACTTTTGCTACACTGCTGAAAACTGAAGGGAAGTTCCAAAGAGATCTAAGTGCTTCCCTGCAGGAAGGCCCTATGGGAACCTGAGGAATGAACGTTCTCCTGTTTTACTTAAGTCTTGGCTTCCTCTAGAATATTCAAGATTTTCAGGACCGTAGGAAGTCATTCTGAGGAAGACCCTAGTCTGAGTAGAAGTGTCCATGGGCTCTTCCTCTGATAGTTCACCTTCCTCTTTCTGGGAGGAGGAATCAGAGTGCTCTGAAATAACTGATTCTGAGTCTAACAGGTGACTACAATATCTGCCTCATTCTACTATCTTGTGACTTGGTCTCCTCTTTTTCCTGTGCTGGGGACTCTGTTCTAGACAAGAAGCAAGAGAGATGGACCTTCCTGCTTGTAAACAAGGTAGAATGGGACCTGAGCAGCTGGTACTTTTAGATTTATGCTTGCATTTTCTATGCCTGCTGTGTGGCTCCCCAGAGACTGGGCAAAGGCTGAGGCAACAAATGCTTGTACCTCCTTTGACATCTCCCTCCCTGACTGGAGATTAGCATGGGCTTCCTCCCCAAATAGGTCTGGAAGAGAAGTATCCCCCCCCCCTTCTTTCCCTGGATGGGCTCAGTTCTCTGAGAAAGTAGGGAAGTGCAATCTCCTCACTTTGTGGGCAGGTAGCTAATCCTGCCAGAGCTGCTGTTTTCCCTTGTTCCTGCTAAAGGCAAACTCACAGGGCCCTCTGGGGCCACGCTTCAGCCCCCTGGGTATGCTTGCAGCTGATCGCTGCCTCCAGCTCTTATCCTGGACAACGGGGCTTAGGCGAGTGTCAGCCTGGCTTTTCTGATCCTGATTAAGCCTGCTGCTGCTGCTGAAGCTCTGATAGCTTGCTTACAGCATATTAGGTCACAGCTGATGCAACCAAGGCAAAGATAGCCCCTGCAACTGTTCTTTCACCAGGCCTGCTAGTCACAGCTGGGAGGGAGTGCCAGGGCCTTAACTGGAGGAGGGATACCACTCCCAGTGGAGTTGGGTTCCCTTTCACCTTCGGGGCTTACCCAAAGCCTCCAAGCCCCGCTTGGGATGGGGGAAGGGGATGAAAGAGAGTGGAAAAGAGGAAAAGAAAGACAATAATCTTGGCTATAGTTGTAGTATCTGCTCATTCTGTACAGCAAGACCCATGACATGCTGTTTGATAGCCAGACCAGGCCAAACTGGGCTAGAAGGGAGTAACAGGAGAAAACTCATGCCCCTGGCCTGCATCCTGGAGGAGGAGCCTTCCCGGTAATAATGACCGCAACACCCTAGGAACCACTAGACACACATAATCTACTGATTAGAATAATGGAACCAAGCACAGGGTGAATTTCCTACCCTTGTTGCACTTTTGTTGCCAGAACGCACAGAGAAGTGGCTGTACAATTTTGTCCTATTAGGACATTTCTTACTGCTGTCCAGGTGGCAAAATCCCCCAAAGTACAGCCAGTAACCAATTTAAAGTTTCCTGGCTGTAAGCAAAATAGCACCTGGAGTCCAAAGCAGCCTCAGAAATCTATGCATTTCGCCACTGCAATACTTTTTGACCTCAAGCTTATTTTATTGGGATAAAAAATACCCCATGATTTTTTAAAAGAAAGTACTAAACCAGGGAAGCATTTTACATCCTCTTGAGAGGTTCAGCTCTTCATGACAACCTGCTGGCCCTTCCTGATAACTAGGATAATCAGGGGTCATTTCATAGAAAAAGAACTGCAGGAGCTCACTAGCATATCTAATAAGCTATTAGCATAATAGTTCATTACCATATGCCACGCTCCGTGACATCATCAGAAGTGATGTCAGAAGGGGAAGCAGAAAAGGTGGGGGAGGCATCTTCAAAAGCCTCCCCTTCCTTTCCCCAGCTGGCCTGCCAAGGTGGGCTGGGGGGGAAGTGAAGAGCGAAGGGGTTTAAAGTTTAAACCCCCTCTCTCTAGAGTCATCTTTCCATTATATTCTATGGGGCCACAGAATACAATTGAAAGATCCAGAGAAACTTTAAACCCCTTCACTTTTCACTTCCCCCATAGCCCACCTTGGCAGGCCAGCTGAGGAAGGGAAGGGGAGGCTGTTGAAGATGCCCCCCCTTTTCTGCTTCCCCAGCTGGCCTGCTTCTGGAGGCCCCCCCTCTCCTGGCTCACCTGCCTCAGCGGGTGAGCCAGGAAGGGCTGGGGAGACATTTAAATGCCTCCCCGTACCTTCCAAGCGGGTGAGCTGAGGAAGGCTTCTAGAGGCCCCCCGCTGCCCTCTCCTGGTTCACCTGCCTCGGCGGGCGAGACAGGAAGGGCCAGGGAGAGAGCGGGGAGGCATTTAAATGCCTCCCCGTGCCTTCCTCGGCTTGCCCGCCCAAGCGGGGGAGCCAAAGTCTTCTAGAGGCCCCTCCCTCTCCTGGCTTGCCTTCGTCGGAGTGCAGGGGCAGGGCTGTGGGGGTGGGACTGCCAGAGCAGTGCTCTGGCATGCTCTGGCTCCAAATGACCCCTGAGGATAATATTTAGCTCACCACAGACAGAGGTATGCCCCAACACACAAATACATTAGAAAGTACTAATTTTAGATGTTTCCTGTAAAATGTATTGAAGTTTATGCTGCTTTGTATATTTAAATGCCTTCTGAGTTCACGTGCCAAGTCGCACCATGGCAAAAGTCACACCATGGCAAAAACCAACTAAAGGGATCCCTTGAAAGGGCTTTTGCAAGCCATGCGGCATCATGAACCACAAACCGGTTCATTAAACGGAAAGGTTTGTGCCGATCCCTAGATATTATACCCCAAAATTAGATTTTTACTGGACAGCCTATTAAAGTGTACATCTTTATACAGTACATCCTTTAGAAGGGAGAAGGAAGTCTCATCCCAAAAGAGAAAATTGAAAAGGAACACTAACAGCTAAATTGAAAGTTAGAGTCCAGTGGCACCTTTAAGACCAACAAAGGTTTATTCAAGGTATGAGCTTTCGTGTGCACACACACTTCTTCAGATACAATGAAATGGAAATAGAAATAGCAGTCATACATATACAGGGTGGGCAGTAAACTATCATACAGAATAATGAAGATATTATTCTTTTAATCTTTTAAAAACATAGGAAGCTCATAGCCTGAATAAACCCTTTGTTGGTCTTAAAGGTGCCCCTGGAGTCAAAAAATTTTCTACTGCTTCAGACCAAAATGGCTGCCTACCCTGATCTAGCTAAATTCAGAGTAAAGGAACTCAAGAAGGAATTTGAAAAGCAAATATGAACAATTAATATCATTTAATTATCTCATAATAATGAAACTATCCAGAGAAGTAATGTGAACATAGGACTAAAGTGTCAATGGAATCCTGAAAGACAACAGGAAATTAAGAGAAACTGAATTAATCCCCAACATCCAAACAACAGGTGAATGCTAATACAGCAGCATCAGGATCATTTTGGTCTACCAAGGCAGTGACATGGGATGAAACTTTAGTAATAAGAGACAAATTTAAGAAGTGACAAGTTCCTGGGGACCAGCTGACATTCCCCTCAAAGAACTCAAATATAATACTGCTCTTTACTGTTATTGCTCTGACCTGGATAGCCCAGGCAAGCCAAGTCTTGTCAGATCTCAGCTGCTAAGCAGAGACAGTCCTGGTTAGTACCTGGCTGGAGACCACAAAGGAAATCCAGGGTTGCTACGCAGAGGCAGGAGATGCCCAAATCACCTCTGAAAGTTTGTTGCCTTGAAAACCCTATGGGGCTTCCATAAGTTCACTGCAACTTAACGGGACTTTCCACCGCCAATAAGCATATTGATCAGGTTGGTTTAATAGACATATTTACTTGGATTTTTTTTTTTAAAAAAGGCATTTTATGTTCCCTCCTCAAAGGCTTCTGAGGAAACCTATGCGTTATGATAGTTACTTGGCTGCTACTGTGAAATCACTCACATATGGTAGGAACTTAACACCACAGCTGCAACGTTAACTGAGTGGCAATCCCATAGACCCAGTAAATCATGCCCAACTTTCTACTCAATCTCTACATCTTAGCTAGCTTTATGGCTTTCTATGTGATTACCATGGCTGCTGTTGCTGGCTGTCTTAGTGACTGTGGGATGAGTACAAGTCCTTACATGGATGAATAACTGGCTTAAAGGCCCAAAGACGACATCTGGAATAATGAGCAGTGTTTAATATAGACGGAAAAACTAGTCATGTTCCACCCACTGGTGCTGGTGGAACTGAGCCTGGTACTGACACCGTATGCATAGTGTCAGAGCTGAATAATCAAGCAGCCAAGCTTGCTGATAAGTGATAACAGTACAAGCATCTCTTCAGACTAGGTAAGTAAGTAAAAGAACAGCAAACGAATTTCAGTGTAAATAAATACATTCACAATGAATGGAATCTAAATCTAACAGGAATTATTCAAGAAAGATTTCGGAGACACAACAGAAGGCTCTCTGAAAAATATATCATTTCACTGTGAGAAGGCAGTAAAAAGGGAAAACTCAATGAAGTATTATTATGAAGACTGAAAATAGCATAGCAACTGTTCTAGTATCATAATGCAATACTAAGGTTGTATTCACATTCGGAATACTGTGTGCAAATCTGGTTGCCTCGTGTCCAAATGGGGGAGACAGTGGAGCTCAAATGTGTACAAAAAAGGACAACATAATCATCAGGGGAATGGATCATCGCCCTTGAACAAATTATGGATATATGTGAAACAAGAAAAGACTAACATTTAATGCTAATTAAGCCTACAGAATTCATTACCAGAAGACTTTGTGATGACTCGCAAAGATAACATTAGAATTGATTATGCAAATTCATGAACAACAGGTTTCCGCCATAGCTGCTAGACAACAGCAAAGAATGGGATCTGAGCATTTGACTTCAGAATTTATTTGATCATCAAATGATGGGGGCAAGGAGCATGGGATGGATATTTCAAAGTTGATCTGCCTGTGAACTTTTCAGCTGACCTGCTGCTACTGGAAGCAGAATGCAAGACTAAATGGCCCTGGGACAAGGCAACTCTTGCATAATATTTCTCTTCTTTATTAAAATATTTATATCCCACCTAACCTGTGTGGTTCAAGGTAGCTTACAAATCCAAACTGAAAACATATAAAGTACAATAAAATCCCCAATAACGCCCCCCATATCTTGCAGTTTACAGCCCATCAAAAGCCCTTGCAGGACCTCCTTTAAACTTCTGGACAGCACTCCATTCACATCCTCAAGGAGCACATTCCATAGAGTGGGAGCTATGACCGAAAAAGCACAGGTTCTGGCTGACGTCAGGTGGGAACAGCCACAGCATTTAACTTGCTCTTATTTACTCCAGCTTGGAAGAACAGTGCAGTGGAATCCAAACATTTCAAAAAACAACAACACAAAATGTGGTTCATGCCTCATCTTCTGATTAATCTATCAGATGTGGGTGACAAACACTGACTATATTTAAATGATAGTTTGTCAATTTCTTGCTTCTTTCTCACATTTTTCCTGTATCCTGTACCTCTGTGGCCAAGCTGTCACAAGTGACTGCACTACTCAAACTATGGTTTGTGAATTTAGATATTACAAAAATGCACAGTTAGTACACATTGTGATTAACAAACCAGCTACAAACCTCCATTTGGTACCTGCTAATAAACCTGGCTTTGCTGAGATGCCACAATTTTGTGCTATGGGATGTCACAATTAACCAGGGCTTGATCAAACTGCAGTTTATAAATGAGTTCACTGTGACACCTACGTGTGGCCTCGTTCTTTGGGGCTACAATCTTACAGTAGCAAACCAAATAGATGAGCTACTTTTACACTGCACCATTACTCATGAGTATTTATCCTCCATCTCAATCTGGCATGGTGATGCAGCAACACAACTGTAATACATATTTGAGGTCAACAAAAGTTCTCTTTATAAACTTTCTCCCATGGGTAATTTGTAGTTCAGAGCTACAGACATCTACATCTTACCATTGACAGTCCACTTTATAAAGAACTGAAAGTAGCAAAATACATCTTGGTTACCTTAAATGTGAACTCGCATTAATCAGTTACTCTTACCCAGGGTCAGATCAGCATGCCCTGCTATGACAATAAAAAATATTAGTGGGACTACAAGGATCTAATAACAAAGGAATATCCGTTTTTTGAACTTCATAGAATAAACATGTCCTTGACCAGAACTAGAAAAAATATCTCTGATTGATAAGAGCCAGCGTTAAATATTAGATGCCAGCCCTGAGAAATATTTCAGATTCCAAGGCACCAAAAAAGAAATTTCTAAGCACCAGGCAACTACATTTCAGGGAAACTTCCAGCATTGCTCTTCAGCTCCATAATTCAAAGAAGGATGAACAGTCTTTGCTACTTTCTTTTCCCAGTCCAATAATGTTCCAATTTAAAGGGCTACAATCCCAGAGACTTCTGGTCCAAGGATGGCCAACTGGTGGTCTGTGGTCTGGGCCTACCCTTCTGAGCTATTTTATATATTCTGTACTTCTTCATAAAATCAGGGTTGTTTTCTGTATGACCTCAGCAGCACAATCAAATACTGTGTGGGAGAAAAAATGTCTCTGAAGAGGTGGCAATAGACATTCCACACTAATGCTACATCTTTCTCATAGGTTTTATTGGTTATAGATGTGCAGATCTACAGCTGTTCAGAGATGCAAGCAGATGTGTATAATTCATTTAGATTAAAATCAGTTCTGAGATCAGTGTTAGAATAAGTCAGACTGTGCAGCAGAATACATACTTAGACCCTGGACCACTATCTGGAGAATGAGGGAGCCCACAAGAATACCCATCCCCGCTCTGAGTCACCCACCCTTTGGAAAATGAAATACACTTAAAATCCAGAAATGACTAAATCCAAGCCCAGCTACTAATTCTGCATCTTCAGATGCTGACTGACCTCTACACTAGAAACAGATACAACACTAAGATGAGTCAGTGTCGGTGTGAATCACAGGGTAATGTTAGTTGCCAGGGAAGTGAAGGGTTAGCACTTACCTCCCTAGTCTAGCAGAATCCCACTCAAAACCAGCGTGTAGCTGAAGAGTAACATGCATTGGGAATTTGTAGGATTAAGTTAATTACACCTGTTTGGTAGCACCTGCTGGAGAAGAGGTGAGAATACCTGATGTTTTAGAATTTTGAACTTGTCAATCCAAAATTCACACACACAAACATTGACTTGTTTTTCTCCTTTTCCTGTTCAGCTATCATGTTAAATTTTAGAATCTACAGTGGTCTGCTTTTTGGACAAAAATGCTATGATAAAAGTCAGGTACCAATAAGTAGTTAAGAGAGTATCTTAGGACTTCCAAAAGAATACAGTTACAAGTTTTGGTGACACAAGCCTGTGGCACCAACAAAAAGCTTGTTGGCTATCAATTTTTTTAAAAAATCTGGCTGAACAGTTTAGCAGCATAACAGAGATAAATACTCATTCACAGATGCGAAACCTACATAACGAGAACCAAAATCTTACCTAGTAAGCGTGTACTCCCTGAGTCCTGAATGCAGGTTCATGGCAGAAAAGGTACCTATACATCCACGTAATCGTTTGTCCCGACCAATTTTCCACGTTACAAAGAGTGGGCTGTTTCAGAAGGAGAAAAGAACGAAAGTGTTATGGGAATTCTGACAGTAATTCAACTGAGTCAGCTGCCATGGTTTAGGAATCAAACTGTGCCTGTGAAATGTTGCTATGAACATGCCTCAAGGTTCACTGCACATATTGCTATAAACGTGTGTGTCAAAAATACAGTACTGACCCCCAAAAACTCATAGGAGGAAGGAGAGGGGAACGAGGAAAGAAAGAATAGCCAGTTCTCTTCTGAGCACTCATCCAACTTGCTAGAAACCGTATCTAGAATGTAAGTCACGATGCACTGCACCAAATTGTACACAAGAACATTCCTCTATTCTCCTCATTAAAAAGTCAGACTTCTGTAAGTTTAGAGCAAGTTTTATGCAGAATACTTCCTGCAGACCTTCAGAAGGCACCTGCTGTTTCCCTCTTCCTTTCTCTCCATTTTAATTCAAGTGAGGGGAACAGGATGGCCTAAAGGAGGTTTATAGAGCCCCCCTGCAATGAGTTCAGGTCCCATTTGTGCTCAGATTCATCTAACTTCTGATGATGCTAATTTAACAGAGTCAGAATCTTTGGAACTGTTCTGTGGTATCCAGGAAGGATCAGTGCTGGCACCTGTGTTTTAATATACACGATACTACTGAATGAGATTGCCTGGAATTTGCTGATGATGTCAAGCTATACACCCTCTTTGTCTAAACCTCCAGACATAGTCGTCTCCACCCTAAACTAGAGCTTAGAGGTTATGGACAAGTAGATAAGTGTAACAAAGTGTTGGATCCAGACAAGATGGGAAGGCTGTTGGTAGAGATAGCAAAGCCTTTTTTTTTTTTTTTTTTTTTTGGGGGGGGGAGACCATCTCTCCCAATATGTGCACATGCACAAATTGAGACTGGCACAGTGTTATGTGCCAGACATCCCTTTTGTTCTCTGTCAGACCTACAACAGGCTCTGAAATAGCAGCTACTTTGTGGAATGGTCGGCCAGAGGAGGTCCAGAGTGTCTTCTCTGACAAAATTTAGAAAGCTGTGTGAGCTTATTCAGTTTTTGAAAACTGAACTTAGTTGATGCTCATGATGGGCTGGAGTTCTGTGACTATTCTGCTTTTTAGATTTCACAATTTATTGTAAAAAGGGTGTGTGAAGGGGCGGTATTTGTTTTAGGGGTACTCTTGGAAGGACTGTACAATCAGTGATAATTTATGGGTTTTATGATTGTATTTGGCTAGATATATTTTAACTCAGCTGGTTCATGCTATGAAGAAGCAGGGCATGAGCTCATAAACAGATAAAAACAACACAAACAAATGTATTTGGTTTCCCCAGTTTTCCTTTCAATAAATATCTTTTAGCCTGTAGTCCTCATCCACATATACAATACCCAAAACATTGAGATGAGGACAATCTGGGAACTTTGCTTACATTTTTCCTAGCAAGGCTCTACCTGACACTTAGCACTGCATCAAGTGAAGTTTTCCCACATAATGTTTTTCCCTGTAGTAGAATTTCAGCTTGTAAATATGCTCCTTACTAGAATGTGTGGGTAACTACACTGGCATGAGATGGAAAGCTACTATGTAAGACAGGATGATAGACTGCAGGGACCACTTGTCTGATTCAGCAGGGCTCTTCTTATGGAAGAGAGAGAAAACAGCTATGCCCCAAAAAGGGAATGGAGAGATGAAGACAACAGTTACATCAAATAGGAAGCCAGTCAGAAGGGAGCGACGCAAGGTAATACACATATGCATATTTAAATAGTGGTGCACTAAATAACTGCACTGCAGAAACAAACCCATGATCCACATCACATTCTAACCAATACTCTCTCCCATCCTGAGGTTGTATACTTCATGAATGACCTGCAAGCACATGCAGCAGATTCAGGGACAGGCTTTTAATAACACAAAGCAGATCAAAGTGACCTGAGGAAGGCAAGCAGCAATTCACAAGCCACTGTTCTGCTTATGGAGAAGGCAGTCCCCACTAGATGCAGCAATGTATCTTGAATGGGAATGTTATATACGTCTACAGTACATACAGGAACAATAATTAAAAATCATTATCAGATACTGTAGACTGTCCTATGTACAAATCTTCAATCTGCAGTTCTCAGAAAACTGCAAGTAAACCCTTTTTTTAAAAAAAGCATTTAACATCCCAAAAACAATGGGAGATTTTCAAAAAAGCCCCCCTGCCCTGGCCTTCCTAACTGTATAGCCTGGTTCAAATCTCACTTCAGCCACAAAACTCAGTAGACAGAATGGCTTAATTAAGGCCCTTTTAGATTCAGACCTTAGCTGCAAAAATGGAGACAATACTGGCTCACATTGCAGTTATAAGAATTACAAAACAATAGATGTGAAGCACCAGAAGTAATATATAAATACTCGGTATTATTTGCAGCATCCACAGCCACCACCTCATTACCTGCTTGCTCACTGCTTTACTTATTTTTTACTTTAGTACACTAGCCCTGTTACATCACACCAATCCAATGGATATTGCAAACTCACACTCTTAGTATCCAATTTTGTTTGCTATGTAGTAACTATTTATAGCTCAAAGTTTTAAAAACCCTGATCTCATAAAACAAAGTTTGAGTGCAGTGGCACCTTTAAGAGCAACAAAGTTTAACTCTGGGTGTAAGATTTCATGTGCATGCACACAAAGCTTGTACCCAGAATTAAACTTTGTTGGTCCTTCAAGGTGCCACTGGACTCAAACTTTGTTCTGTTGCTTCAGACAAACATGGCTACCCACCTGAACCTGATCTCATTAGGTATCCAAGCCATTTGTCACCCTGCCATGACACAATCATGCCAGCAATCCAGAGCTACGAAATGAACTCCTCAACTATGCCAAGCTATAATAAAGATCTGGAATCCAAATATATGTCTCTGCACAGAGGAATAACAACAAAGGATGCAAAAACTAGGGGAACCTCTGACTTTGCCCCCACAACAATGGAGAAAAACAGAAAACACATTCATCTATCTGGAAAACTGGGGCACAGCTGAACAACTTCTCCCCCTTACAGCATTTCTGCAGATCCTTTCCTCAAAAGAAACGTTACCTTTCCTCAGAGAGTTAATTAGTTTGAAAACCTTCAACAACGTAAGTACATTAGTTTGTTGCAGCAAAATAAAAGAGAAGTCCAGTGGCTCCTTCTAGAAAGCTGATTCTTGCATAAGGTTTTGTGGGTCAGAGAGCTCACTCCATCCCATGCACAGAGTGACTCACAAAAGCTTTTGTTGGAACAAATTTTGTTAGCCTTTAAGGTGCCACTGGACTTCTGTTTAATAATTACTGGTAATTTAGTCTGCGGACCCCAGTAATTCCCAAGTTCTGTGCCACAGGAAATATACTGAAAACAGACCCCAGTGAGCCCAAAGTACCCACCCCATTGTGGAGGTTGCCCACTACATTGCCACATGAGATTCAGTGCTTGTCACACATGATTCTAATCAGCCTCTGCTTTGGTATGCCCATTAGTGAACTCATGGGATACAGTATTGAATACAGGAAAGATCTGGCACCTCTCTGTGGGCAAGTAGTTCTTACCCTCTCACACACTAATGCAAATATTTTCAGATATGAAACTGAAATGTGTCTCAGCAACCAAAAGTTTGGGAAAGGCTGATTTAAATCCTCTGTTAAAAATGTCTTGCCATAGTATGTTCCTACTACCTCAACAGGAAGTCTTTGTTTCTTCGTACCAAAAGGTTCATGCTGCCAATAATTCCATATGTGGGAAATAGCAAAAAGATTTATGCTAAATGCATGCAAGCCTATACAAAGAAAACTCACTCAGCTCAGTCAAAAACCCCAGCTGGCTGCCTGAAACATGGGCAAAGGCCATTCTTAGCAATATATCCTGCTCACTGTTAGCAAACCAACCTGTTGAAGAGTACAAAGAAACTCTGTTCAGAGTTCAACGTTTTTATTTTGTAAGCCATCTCGGGCAGTTCTTGGAGAAGTGGCAATTTTTTTCTAAATAAATTAATAAATATGGCAAATTTAAATCTTGTAGATCTGCTACAAGAAGACAGTGACCTGAACACAGAGTATACACAAGACCATACTACAACTGCAACTATTAATATAACACTGCACAACATCTCATCTATAAGGCTACACTGAGTTCTACCAATCCCGCCCCCATGCCAGTACTTAGTGCTGGTGAGTACCACTACAAAAAAGCCCTGCTTTCACCACAATTTCTCAACCTGAAGGAGGCAAAATTCTCCAAAGCCCACTGAAGCTGCACAATGCTTCTAGCTGCCAATCAGAAACTTTGATAATTTCCTAACGTACTTCTGAAGTTTAGCATCTTACAAAGTGAGCTTTGACTCATGAAATCTCATGCTGGAATAAATGTTATTCATCTTTAAGGTACCACTGGACTTTAAATGCAGTTTGGCACAGCTCATACGCCTGGCTGTAGACATTTGTTAATGATACTCTCGGCCACTTCCTTTCAACCATTACATCTAACAGGTCTGCCTGTGATTATGACCTGAATTAGACCACAGCACTAATAAGGCACATAAGCTTTCATGCTCTTCAGTGCTAGAAATCCATGGAAGTCATGGCAAGCCTGAAATGAATCCTACATCTAAGTTTGGAGACACACTTTATTACCTTGCCACTTATGCTTTACGTCTCTCTAACATGGCTGTTAAGACAAAGAGATGTTAACTGTATGCCCACACTCTCTAAAACACCCCTCATTTAAGAAGGGATGTTTTTCAAGGTCAGGATAAGGAACAAGAAATGGCAGAGGCTTTGGTAAAATGGCAGACAAAATTAGTATACGCGAGCAGTTGGCTGAGAAGAATTTCTTAATGGGAAATTAACTGACGTGTTCATTATTTGCCGTTGCTTATCAGGCTGCATCATATTTTCACATACAGCCTCTGAATATATATTTAGATTGCTGATAAAGTTAATGTAGCTATGGGCTGTTTCCACTGTGTCACAGGTAAAGCAAAAACAAACAAACAAACTTTCAGAGGGGTGGCCGTGTTGGTCTGCAACAGAACAGCGAGATTCAAGTCCAGTAGCACCTTAGAGACCAACAATATTTTCGGAGTAGAAGCTTTTGAGAGTCAAAGTTTATACTCTGGAAATCTACTTGGTCTCTAACGTGCTAATGGACTTGAATTTCGCTATTTTTTATCTCACCATTCCCCCCAGAAGCTCCCCCCCTCTTCTATCTTCACGACACACTGTGTGATGTAGTATAGAGTGAGAAGCAATAGTTAGCCCAATATCACCGAATGAACTACACAGCTGAGCAAGGACTGGGGGAGTTCAAACCCTAGCATAGTACTCTAATAATTACTACACATAATAATTTCCTTTTTTTTGGGGGGACTACAGGGAGTTTATACAAGCTAGTCATGACATCTCAATTTCACAGTTTGGGGCCAGCAGTGCTATCCAACACTGAATTCACAACAGCCTATACAATGCTACCTTAATATTAACTAGAAGTTGGTCTCTTTCCTAATACCACGTATAATCACCGTAGTTAAGAAGATGTTATCCAATACCAGATTAACTTCATAAACACGTTTGGTTACTGGGTATCCCATAGCTCTGATTCCACAACAAAAAGTCCCTTCTGCATCTCTCACTCACTGATTTTACCTCATTAGCAGATGGAATCAGCAGAGCTTCTTCTATAGGCCTTGTTAGGCTGTGCTTGCATGTGTATCATATGGGAGAAGATGCCACCTAGGGCATACTGGGCCAGACCATAAAGGGTTTTACAGATAATTACCAGCACTCGGAACGGGTCTGAAAACTAACAGTCATCAATTGCCTTGTATGTGAGCCTGGATACTAGAATGTAAAAGATGACTGCAGATTATTCTGGAGGTAAAATAATCCTATTTAAGTATCAATTCCACAGTTTATGTGCATCTCTGAAAGTGGGGGCACACAAAATACAGCCTGCAAGATACATTAGCCAGTTATACAGGGCTGAAACATTTCAACAACAGTAATGGAGTTATAGATCATCCTCTCCGTGGGCAGTCCTTTGGTATTTTCAATGGTAACTGAAAGCTATACTATTTGAGAAGAAATGTGGATCTTTGGTAGCATTTTATTTTACATTATTTTATATATGCCAAGACACAAATATTTAAATAAATAAATGTTTTGCAAAGAATTCTTGGAAGGGTATTTGGTTGGCTCACATATAGCCAGCCCTGCTGGGTTTCACTTGCATTCCACATGAATATTCAAAACATACTTTATCAAATTTTAAACCTCCCTTTCATTCAAGCAGCTCAGGAGAGAATATATGATTCCCTAATCCTCCATTTTATCCTCACAGCAATACTGCGAGGTAGGCTACAATAAAAAGCATGACTCACTCCAAGTCACCCAATGAGCTTCATGCCTCAGTGGTACCTGAAACTGGGTCTTCCTAGGCTAGTCCTAGTCTAAAATTCTAATCCCCTTACAGCATACAACATTCCCAAGTGACAGTGCATTTTAGGGCATGATTGGCAGTGGCTGAAAGGCTGTGTTTTAGATAAGCCATGCTCATTGAAGAATTATTGAAAAGATTCCAGAACATAGCTTGGGAACCAGTGAGTATTAGGCAATGCTTTCCCCTTATCTGGATAATACATATCTGAAATAGAGACATACCTCCATCTCTGTCCAAGATTACTAAACATATTTTATCTTCTCAAAACTGGCATCACACCAAGACATTTATCTTTTGTTGCAACACAGGAAAGTGAATAAAACCCTAACTGGATTTTTTTTTTTAAAAAGAAAGAGTATTTTCTTTCTTTCATACTGATATTCTAAAGATTCATATTTTGAATACATTTTGGGTGGCATAATTCTCCTTAGTTGCTATTTCAAGTTGAAGACAAACACAGCACAGGACCCAAGCTACTGAGAAGTTCCAGACGTTTCCAGAGCCATGCCATGATAGGGTGCTTTAGAGCTAATAGCTGTACCAGAGGCCTTCCCCCTTGTTAATGTTTTACAACAAATTCCACAAACTGTACCAGTGACCTACTTCTGTGCAATGTCACTGAAGGTACTCTAAAAAGAGGCTGCCAAGGTATTTTAGTAAATCAGCCTGCAACCACAAGAGCAAAAGATGATCTAGGAATTGTCACGCTTCCATCAGCAAGGGCCATCTGTGCTCTGGGAGACTCTGAATGCAACTGACCACACTCAATGCAGGTGCCAATAATGCAGTCATTTTTAGAAAACATTAACTAATGAATTAACTCCATCCAAATGAGCTGGCTGACTAGATATTGACCACAGCCACATTTAGGTGCATCCCAGGACAACCAACGGACAATCTATATCTATTCTTACAAAAGCCAGTTCACCATAGCATAACTGGGAAACAGAATCCAGCTGAAGAGAGAGAACAACATTAGAAACACACACCAGTGCTCCCCCCTCCCTCCGGGATATTCCAGGTCAGAACAACCCGAGTCTCTACCAGAGAAAGCAACTTGCCTCCCTCCCCCCTGCCCCAACCAGAGAAGGCAGGACAAGGATTGTGGAGACTATATATTGCCAATGTTTTGCATAAGCATGTTTTTGTTACAACCATCATTTTGGAAGCAGAAGAAGCCAGAGTGCATTTCCTCTATTCTTCACCTCCAAACCAAGCTCCTTTGTTGGGATAGGTAGAAGCAATGCTTTCCTTACCTACATCCCCCAGCACAACAATGTGCAGTCACTGCTTTGGCAAGTTGGAACACTATCAGATCTGGGCCCACTCAGGTTGAAATCCGAGCTGCTCCTCCAGACCAAGCATTGCCCTGTGCTTATCAGAGTAGGAAACGAAATGGAAGTACTGGCGGGGGGGGGGGGGGGGCTGCAGCTGGAACAATGGGAGGGGGCAAAGGCTGGAGATATGAACAGGAGACAGGACTAAAACTCTCTTATCCTAAGCATGTCCCCTGCCTGCCCATGACATGTCCTGGGTCTTTATCAGATAGAACAAATGACCAAGACGTACATGAGCCGGAGCAAGAAACAGAACTTTTTGCCTAGGAAGACCCTGACATCCAGGCTGAGCTTTTCCACCTGCTCAGGCTCACCCCATGACTGCTGATGCCTTTAAAAGCAGGAAGCTGCAGCCTGGAGGTGCTGGTTTTCTCTGGGGAGACCTTGCCATCTAGGATGAGCCTTTTCTACTTTCCCATCCCCACCCCATCTGCCTGTGAAACAAACAAGCTTGAAAGATGGTACTGTTTTGTTAAGAGCATATTATTTTACCAGGACTAAGGCCCATTGTGGGAAGAAATACAACAAGCTCTAGAAAGAGCTCCAGGTGAGTGTCCCAGCTGTGGCCTTTCGATGTTTAGCATCAGTGCATTTGCTTGGTGTGAGCTGTCCTTTTTGGCCCTGGGAAGTGCTTGTGTTGGTGAACCACTGAGGCTGTATCTTGAGGTTGTGTGTTTATGTAGGGCAAGTGATACTGGTTGGCACAGCGGTTCCTTGGAGACTTCCAGAGCCCACTGGGAGGTTAGGAACTGCCATGAGCCTTGTTTGGAAATGCACAGAGGTGGAAACTACTGATCTGAACTTGTCACTGTTTGCTGATGAAGGTTTGAAATTGCAAATGTGAGGTATGTTAATAAGCATTTACTGCCATCAAATTGAGGAAGAAAGCAATTAAACAGGGTTGAAATATATAAAATAAATATGACACTTCTCTGACTGTGTGGACAGACACTTTGGCCATTCTAATTGATTTTACGAATGATTACACTTTACATTTTCATTCAGGATTGGATTTTTTTGAAAAACTATTTGGGTTAGCTGCTATTCATTCCAACATGGAAACACCAGGCCCTGTTGCCTCACAAAACGTTAGAAAATCTTGCAAACCCAGGATCACATTTGAAATGCTTCATTTCATTTTGCTTAGCTATAAGGAAGGGATGTCTCATTTTGCTGCCCCAAATGGGTAGTATGGGAGGAAAGCTGCTTGATAATAGGTATGCTTCCCTCCACCCCTGATTTATGTTGATTTGGGAGTATGCAGTGGCAACTAAGATAGAAAAGCATCTCCTCCTATGCCACGTTTTCTGGGTCCCAAGTGTCTGGAAAATGGTTCCGTAGCCAGTTATAGGACTGCCAACTCTGGGCTGGGAAATAGATTTGAGGGTACAGCCTGGGGAGGGCAGAGTTTGGGGTGGGGAGGGACCTCAGCAGGGTATAATGCCATAGAGTCCACTGCCCAAAGCAGCCATTTTCTCCAGAACTGATCTCCAGGTGCCACATAGAGGTCGGCAATACTAAGGGGAGGGCCAGGTTTGTTGAAGGACTTCAGTGAGGTATAATGCTCACCCTCCAAAGCAACCATTTTCTCCATGGGGTCTGATCTCCGTAGTCTGGAGAGCAACTGTACTTCAGAGAGATGTCCAGGCCTTCCCTTTCTCCCCACCCCTTTCAATTCCAAAGCTGCTTCCCATTTAAAACTAACTGATTAACAGTTTGACTCCTTGCTAATGCCCCATGGCCTCAGAGATGTCCAAGCCTTCCCTTTACCCCCAACCTCTTTCAATTCCAAGGTACTTCTCTAACTGATTAACAGTTTAACTGACTCCCTGCTAATACCCCACAGCCTCTTGGGACTCCCAACTTGGGAGATGTAGTTCTTCCTTTACTACGGTTGCAGTAAGGCCACAGAGAACTACAACTCCCAAGGCGCAATGTGTCAAAAGTGGGGGTGTAAGAATGGAGGAGCTGGTAGGATGGGCCAAAAGGATGCCAAGGCAGCTTCCCCAGTGGCCAATGGGAGAGTAGGTGAGTCGTCGCCAGCACAGCTTTCCTTTTATATATATATAGGATGTCCATATTATAACTTGATGTTTTGTATCTGTTAGCCCTCTTGGGTGTTCTTTTGAACAGAACGGTGGGATACAAATAAATTAATAAAAATAACACATAAACTCGGGGTGGAGATATGCACATAGCCACCTGACAAGTAAAAATATTTTCTTTTTCATCTTTTTTCTGAGAGATGATGTCTTAAACTTGGAACATTATGGAATAAATATAATGGTTTTCCCATCTCATTGGTTTCTTTTAGAATTTACAGTTCTAGCAAGGACCTTAAGTAACCAGGACGTCACCACAATTTCATATGAAGGACTTCAGTGATAGCTATAAAGCAGCAAAGCTATTTCATTTTTGTAAAAGAATCTTCAGCAAATTGTTAGGCATCAAGACAACCAGACTCCTGAAGTTTTTCCAGCTGCCATGACATGTCAATTTCTATATGCTACTAGTGTAACTATAGTAGGGTACCAAATGGGCTAATTTAATATGCTGTCACATCCACCAGCTCAGAGCTACAGCTCTATTTTAGGGAGGTAATTTTCATTCAGCACCTGCCAAGCCTATCGGCATTTTTAACTCTACAAACGGATAGACTTCATTCTTCAATTTTATGCCACAGTTCCTAAGCAGGATATGAAACTCTTTGACCTGAAAGAATGCTCAGTGAAGCTGCATGCTCTGGGAGAAGCTTTTTTTTAAAGCTTAAAAAAACCAAACTAAGCCTTCATATTCAAATGGTGGTTTTGACAATCAAAAACAAGCTGCCAGAAGGCATTTTTCCCTTCTCTCATGACATACACCGATTTCTACTCTCATTTCCTGGTTCACGGGAACTCTAGTTCATCAAGTTGTCCAAAACATGTAAACTATGGTTCTCACAAGCCATCATTTGCTTCCAAATCAGAATCGACAACAAATGTATTATACGGTCAACAGACCTTTAAAACACAGCCAGAATCAGACAGCATGGCCTGCCCTGAAGTGAATTGCAACACCTAATATGGAGGCAAAGTTAGCAGAAACTGAGAACGAGAAGGTCCCTCCAGAGGCAGCTGCTGCTGAGGTAGTTAAAAAAGAACTGATGTGTGGGCCCCTTCGCCCACTCTAAGCAGGTGCGGTGAATGGCCAGGGTAAGGGAGGCTCATTTTCAATTTATAAGTTCTGAGAGTCTGCACACACATGCTTGAAATCCCCATATGGGTGATGCACAGAGAACACAAAGAACTGATACATGTAACAGCTGGGGCACAGAAGCATGTCTACCAAAACCATGACATTGGGCCACAATGTTTGAATTTGGCCTCTTCATATGTAACAGAAGAACAGGGTTTTTCACAAACTCCTCATAAAATACCTCAATACAGATGGCATTCCAGAATGTACTAGATGCAAATGGAATGGCAAAAGATATCTAACGTTTGTCGTTAATAGACAAGCAAAATGTAAAGAAGAAAACTTCATCCTCCCACCACCCCTAAGGATTTTTATTTAACGGGAAATTTTGAGAGCACTGAAAAACTGTTGTTCACTGAGTGTCTTCTGTGCAGACACACATGGGGACTGTGCATGAACAGGCCTGCCATCAGAGAGGTTTTTACAGCTAAAAGCCTCCAGAGGGCACTGCAGACAAGAGCTAAAGTCTTAGTTCCCACCCAGGAACTACATGTTCCCATGCCGTGGTGCCCCCACCCTCAGTACCTCTAGTGCCACCAAAGCAAGAGCATGGAGCGGGGCAGAAAGGGAGGGTATGTGAGCCTGCACAGAAGATACTCAGTGACCAACAGCTACATGTAAGTGCAACCCTGTTTTCACCATCGATCTTCTGTGCAGTCCCACATGGGATTCTAGCAAGCTTTACCACAGGTGGTGGGGCACGCTCACCTCATTTGAACACAGACTGAAGCACTACTTTCCTCACTTGAGCCTCCTGTCTAGCTTTCCATTTCAAGGAATAATAACGTATGAAGGTATTTGCAGATGACCAAGCTTGACATATCTCTGTCAGAGACATGCGGTCAAGGAAGGCTGAGGAGGAAGCCACAGATCTAGTAGAATGTGCAAAAACTTTTAAGAGACATGGTACACCTACAACATTGCCCGATGGTCAAGATAATCCATATGGACAGTGACTGAAAAGAAGCCTTTTTTCCTCTTTTGGGACCCGCAAAGCATACAAATAACACTGTATCTTTGTGGAATTCCTTATTGTTGTTGTTGTTCCCATGCCACGCCAGGCCCTCCTGTCTTCCTTAGTCTTTTTCAAATGAAACAATAAAAACCTTTTAACATTGAAAGAATGCAACAAATGTTCATTCTCTGAACTCGGTGTGGGGAAGAAAACTGGTGCAATAATCTGGTAAAACTGGTAAATTGGTAAAATAATCTCCTGGAACCCAGAAACCACTTTAGGAAGGAACCTGAGATAGGGCCGAAGTATTACCCTCTCAGGGAAAATTTTCAGAAATGGGGGTTCCACCTGTAGGGCTGCCAGGTCACTGACCCTCCTAGCAGATGTGACTGCCACCAAAAGAGAGACTTTCATAGAAAGTAGCTCCACCAAGCATGTTGCAAGGTATTTAAAAGGCTTGCGCATAAGCTGGGTCAAAACCAGTGAGAGGGACCACTGAGGAATCAAGGGATCCCTAGGGGAACAAAGGGAAGCCCCTTAAAAATCTTTTAGTCAGGTAGTGAGCGAATACTGAATGCCCCTCTATCTTGCTAAGATAACCAGAAATAGCAGCCAGGTGGACCTTCATTGATGAAAAAGACAAATCTTTATTCTTTAAATATAACAAGTATTCAAATATACCTTGTAAGGGGATAGTAGATGGAGACACATCTCTCTCACTACACCATTCTGAAAACCTTTTCCATTTATAGAGATAGGAGTTCCTAGTTTTGGGGTTTCATGAATTTAACCTCCTGGCAGAATACTAAATCCCTGTCCCAGGCTTCCATGCTTGAGATGATCCAGTTTGTGATGGAATACCTGGTCTATGCCAATCAGATCTAGCTGTTTGGGTAGGGGGATATATCATCTCTGGAAACCAGATCTGATGAGCCCAAAAAGGGGCCACTAAGATCACGTCTCTCTCTCTCTCTCCTGGCCTTTTCTATTACTCTGATAAGTAGGGGAAACAGAGGAAAAGTATAGAACAGAGTTCCTTCCCAACACAGTTGGAATGCATCCCCTAGAGAGCCTGTGCCCCTCCCTGCTCAGAAGTGGAATCACACTGCTTTTGAATTGACTTGTGCTGCAAATAAATCAATCTCTGGGGTCCCCCAAAGGGCAAAACTTGAACATGATTGGCCTGTAATTTCCTGGATCTCCTCTGGAGCCCTTTTTAAAGATTGGAGTGCATTAGCTACCTTCCAGTCCTCAGGAATGGAGGCAGATATTAAGGAAAGATTACATATTTTTGTCAGGAGATCCACAAGTTCACATTTGAGTTCTTTCAGAACTCTCGGATGTATGCCATCCGGGTCTGGTGATTTATCAGTTTTTAAGTTGTCTATCAGTTGTAGGACCTAATCTCTCATCACCTCAATCTGACTCAGGACTTTCAACACCCCTCCCGAAATCAGTGGTTTTGGAGTGGGCAAGCACTTCTCATCTTTGACAGTGAAGACAGAGGCAAAAAATGCATTCAGCTTCTCAGCCATTTCTCTATCATCCTTCACTACTCCTTTTACCCTTTGGTCATCCAAGGGCCACACTGCGTCCCTGGCTGGTTTCCTGCTTGTAATGTATTTGAAGAAAGTTTTATGGTTGGTCTTTATGTTTTTTGCTATATGCTCCTCATATTCCCTTTTTGCCTGCCTGATCACAGACTTGCATTTTATTTGCCACAGCCTGTGTTCCCTTTTATCAGCCTCACTGAGACTAGCTTTCCACCGCTTAAAGGAATCCTTCTTGCATTTTATAGCTTGGTGTAGTGGTTAAGTGCACGGACTCTAATCTGGGAGAACCGGGTTTGATTCCTCACTCCTCCACTCGCATCTGCTGATGTGACCTTGGGTCAGTCACAAGCTCTGGCACAGCTGTTTCTGAAAGAGCAGTTTGTGCTAGAGTTCTCTCAGCCCCACCTACCTCACAGGGTGTCTGTTGTGGGAAGGGGAAGGGAAAGGAGTTTGTAAGCCGCTCTGAGACTCCTTTGGGTAGTGAAGGGCGGGATATAAATCCAATCTCTTCTCTTCTTCTTCCATTACTTTGCTTGTTAACCACGCAGGCTTTTTTCTATACCTATTTGTACCTTTCCTAACCTGCGTATATATTTTTTCTGAGCTTCTAGGATTGTAGTTTTAAATAGTCTCCAAGCTTCCCCAATGCTTTTGACCCTTTCGACTTTTCCTTTCAGTTTCCTTCTCACATGTCCCCTCATATCAGAGAACTTACCCTTTTTAAAGTTAAAAGTGGTTGTGTCAGTCTTTTGGGGCAACTCCCGGCCTATTTATACAAATGTTGAACTCAATAACATTATGGTTACTGTTACTGTAAAAGTGGTGCAATCACTTTTACATCTCTCATCAGGTCTTGGGCGTTACTTAAGACCTGTCAGGTAGTCCTGCCATGATGGATGGAGAAGGGAGGGCGGATGGGCTTTGTTCTGTGTAGGACGGGTGGATGGGATCGTGGGGTGTTGATTTATGCACCTGGAGTGTTGGAATGGAATGCGGGGAGCTGCCTCGGCTGCCTGGCCGTGCAAGCTGTATCTCTTGTAGACTTCACACGCTGACCTTGGAGGAGACAAGCTGTTTGCTTCCTATCGCTTTCACAAGCAACAGCTAGGCTGAGACAATGGGGGCGGTGGGAACTACATTAATTATTATTGTCTCCAGTTTCCCGCACGCGCGCTGTGCTCTTATTGGTGGAAGGGGGGTCCCCATTCTCCCCCCTTCTGGTATATCTGCTTGCTTCATATAACCAAGTTATTCTTAACAATGTTCCTGTTACAGTAACCTACTATTGCAGCTTTAAAATAAATACTAATCTTGCTTCACTGAACAAGGCCTGGTATTTTGCTGACTAAGTAAGGACTCTGACAGTTTGTTAAGAATCCTCATTTTCGGGACTGGTCGAAAACCCGCACCTCCAACATGAGTGGCGGCGAAGAAGACACTCTCCCGATCAAAGACGAAAAGAAGGAGGATAAGAAACCTCCTGTGACAACGGTACCCTCGGAAGCCCCCGGGCCATATGTGCCGGAGTACGACTTTGGGGGGCCCTACAGGGACCCTTATGGAGCGGCCTACTGAGGGGTGACCACCCGACCCAAGCACAGACGAGATTGGGTGAAACCCCTGGCCGAAACCCACGAAACGTGGTTCACAACCCCGCGAGCCTCGGTGCGAGTGAGCCAAACCGAGAGGTCAGTCCGCAGACTGATCACAGCCGAGGGGCTGGAAGACACCTACCGAGACTCCGGCGACCTGGAAGGAGCCGTGGTGAGCCGGAGGTGGAGTGGCGACCCGAGCCAAGACCGACTATTCCGCATCCTAGATGAATCCCTCGCACGCATTCCCCAGATGATCGCGGAGGGCATCCGAGAGGAGCAGGAACGACAACGAAGGGAGGAGCCAGCCGAGCAGCATCCTCCCAACCAGCAACAGGTGCCGGTGCCAAACCAGCAGAACGTGCCGGTCCAGCCCCTTGATCAACCAGCGGGGCCGGGACCGCAGGGACCGCCGGGGCCACCGGTACAGCAACCCCAACGACCATGGGGGTTCCTGCCACCTAAACCATCCGAACTGCTCGATGCAGACTTTGATGGGACCCCAGAGAAGTTCCCCTTTTTCCTGGTGAGAGCTGAAAAGTTCATTGAAACCTGGGGCCATCTGTTCCAACGCGAAGATCGGATGGTGGATGTGATAGCCTCACACCTGAAGGACGCAGCTGCCGACTGGTATGTAGCACTCCACCAGGCTGATGGGCGAGAGCTACGTGAAAGTGATGCATTTATGTGGGCCATGAAAGAACATTTTGAAGATGTCAACGCCAACAAGACGGCCAGAGCGGCCATACGGGCCCTCAAGCAAGGTTCTAAGTCGGTGAGAGAATACACCGCCGAATTTCGCAGGTGCGCTGCCAAAACGTGAGGTTGGCAAGACGGGGTCCTGGAGGACCAATACAAGTTGGGGCTCAACGCAGAGATCCGCTGTTCCGTCACGAGAACCCAGGATCCGGACACGCTGATGGGCTGGATACAAGCGGCTATCACCATGGAGAACCGCCTGAAGACCATTCGTCTGGATGATGCCGCAGCGATGAGTAAAGGGGGCCAATCGGGCCCTACACCTGCCCCGCGAGGGAAGAATCAACCACCGAACCCAAAACCCAAAGATGGCACGAGAGAGACCCGGATGAAGCAAGGGGAGGGAGGCCACTTCGCCGCGAATAGCCCAGGCCACAAGCTTTTTGCTAAGCTGTCCAAATGCGAATTTCACAAGTCAGAGATCCCCTTCCTGGGCTACCGCATATCACAGAGGGGAATTGAGATGGATCCTGATAAAGTGAAAGATGTGGTGGGGTGGGAAACCCCTAAAACTAGGAGGCAACTCCAGGGTTTCCTCGGATTCGCCAATTTTTACAGATCATTCCTCTCAAATTTTGCCCAAGTGGCTCTCCCCCTAACTGACTTACTGAAAACGAAGGGGAAGCCTCCTGACTGCACATGCCCCGGAGCAAAGTTAGACTGGTCCCCTGAATGTCAACGCGCCTTTGACCGACTAAAAGCTCTCTTTACGTCGGAACCGGTATTGGCGCACCCAAATGAACTTAAAAAATTCATTGTACAAGTCGACGCATCTGATGTTGCAATGGGAGGGGCGATCCTACAGGAGGGGGACGATGGTAAACTACACCCCCTCGCCTATGTGTCTAGAAAATTTAATGATACTGAACGAAATTGGTCGGTGTGGGAGAAAGAAGCGGGATCGATCCGCTTGGCGCTGGCGACCTGGCGCCATTGGCTTGAGGGGGCGCGGGTTCCATTTGAGGTTTGGACTGATCATAAAAACCTTGAGCTCCTCTGCTCCCCCCGCTCATTGAACGCCAAACAGCTACGTTGGGCTGATTTCTTCTCTAAGTTCAACTTCACACTGCACCATTTTCCTGGAAAATCTAAATCGCTAGCTGACACGCTTTCACACCTCCCACAACACGACAGTAAGAGGGAGGAGATTCGTGACTCTGTATTCACGCCCTCCCAATTGGGAGGAGCAGTAACCACTCGTAAGCAAGCGAAGCTTTCCCCTCCTTCCCCTACCCCTCCCGCAGATGACTGGGCTGCGAAATTCTCTACGGCTATGTCCGACACCGACAGGGAGGAGGTGGGGGGGGGAGGACGGAGTTACTCAGGATGTTCAAGGATGCTGGCGGAAAAATGGCAAACTGTTTGTTCCCCATTCCCTTCGGGGGGAGGTGATGAGTTGGGCGCACGGCTCGAAACTGGCGGGGCACACGGGATTTGTTAAATCACTCCAACTATTGCAGAGACAGTTCTGGTGGCCTGGGCTACGAAAAGACATTTCTTTGTTCACCTCTGCTTGCCAAACGTGTTTAATGAGTAAGCCCAGGCCAGGTAAACCCCCAGGGGCGCTGCAACCCCTCCCTACGCCAACTCGGCCATGGGAAGTGATTTCGATGGACTTCATTACGGACCTACCCCCTAGTGGGGGGAATACTGTTATTTGGGTTGTGGTGGATCTCTTCACTAAACAAGCCCACTTCATTCCGTTTGCGTCAATCCCCTCGGCCAAGAAATTAGCCTCGGCATTCCTCCAACACGTAGTGAGGCTCCACACTTTGCCGGATAAAGTAATCTCGGACCGGGGGGTGCAATTCGTTTCTCATTTCTGGAGTGAACTGATGTCACTGCTTGGGGTGGAGCGGGGAGTTAGCAGTGCATATCACCCAGAGACTGATGGGCAGACCGAACGTGTCAATCAAACCCTTGAACAATATTTGAGGTGTTTTATGAACTTTCAACAAGATAATTGGCATTCCCTGTTGCCTTTGGCTGAGTTCTGTTACAATAACACTCAGCACTCCTCGACGGGGATGTCTCCGTTTAAGGCGGTCTATGGATATGACGCCCCGCCTTTACCATTTCTGAATTCTCTCGACCTCCCGGCGGGAGATGCTGGTGACTGGTGCAAAAAGCTGCAAGCGGCTTGGCCATTGTTATCTAAAACTCTGGACGATGCAAAGGAGGCTTACAAAACCCAGGCTGATAAGAAACGCAACCTTTCCTGGGTCCCAAAATGCGGGGAGTTTGCCTACCTATCCACTCAAAACTTGCGTGGAATTCAACCGAGTTGTAAACTCGGCTGGAAGTTTGTTGGACCTTTTGAAATTGTGCGAGTGATTAACAATGTGACTGTGGAACTTGCCTTACCTAAATCACTAAAGTCTGTTCATCCTGTCTTTCATGTAAGGCTTCTACGCCGCGCGCCTGAGGAGAACAAATGGAGACCGCGACAACCCACCCCGCCTCCGCTGCTGGTGGGGGGGGAGCCACACTATGAAGTTTCGCAGATCTTGGACTCTAAAATCTCTCGCAACCGCTTGTTTTATTTAGTTGAGTGGACAGACTTTGGGCCTGAACAGAGGGAGTGGGTGCGGGCGGAACATGTTCTGGCCCCCAAGATGGTCCGTGCTTTTCATAAATTGTATCCCCACAAACCAAAGGGGTAGATTTGTTATCGAGAGGGCAGCATGTCAGGTAGTCCTGCCATGATGGATGGAGAAGGGAGGGCGGATGGGCTTTGTTCTGTGTAGGACGGGTGGATGGGATCGTGGGGTGTTGATTTATGCACCTGGAGTGTTGGAATGGAATGCGGGGAGCTGCCTCGGCTGCCTGGCCGTGCAAGCTGTATCTCTTGTAGACTTCACACGCTGACCTTGGAGGAGACAAGCTGTTTGCTTCCTATCGCTTTCACAAGCAACAGCTAGGCTGAGACAATGGGGGCGGTGGGAACTACATTAATTATTATTGTCTCCAGTTTCCCGCGCATGCGCTGTGCTCTTATTGGTGGAAGGGGGGGGTCCCCATTCTCCCCCCTTCTGGTATATCTGCTTGCTTCATGTAACCAAGTTATTCTTAACAATGTTCCTGTTACAGTAACCTACTATTGCAGCTTTAAAATAAATACTAATCTTGCTTCACTGAACAAGGCCTGGTATTTTGCTGACTAAGTAAGGACTCTGACAAGACCAAATCCAGGATCGCCTCTCCCCTGGTAGGTTCTGTAACCATCTGCTCCACAGCACAGTCATTGAGATGTCTAGAAACTCAATCTCTTTTTCCCTACTTGAACACATATTGACCCAAGCAATGTGCGGGTAGTTAAAATCACCTATTACGACAGTTATTTTGTCTAGCCGCTATCTTTAATTCATTCATCATTTTATAATCCTCCTCTATCTTTTGATCTGGTAGGCGTTAACAAACTCCCAGTGTTAAGCGTCCTTTTCCAGAAGCGAATCCAATTCTCTTAACCTCTCAATCGTACTGGATTGTATACCCTCTCTGTCATACAGAGCCACCCCACCTCCAACCCCCCCATCCTTCCAATATAATTTACAACCAGGAATCACCATATCCCATTGATTTTCCTCATCCCACCAAGTTTCTGAAACACCCACAATGCCTATTTCCCCCCCACAACACCAAGCATTCCAACTCCCCGATTTTACCTCGGACACTTCTAGCATTCGTATATAAACATCTATAGTTTCCCATACATGTTAAACCCACAACCTTCCTCTTGCTGCCTCGAGACCTTGCCAGGCAGTCCATATCGTCAGCCACAGTCTCAGTGGACAATTCTAATCCATTTCCTTGTAGAAAAGTAACAGCTACCCCTTCATCTCTTTGAGATGAGCCATCACAAACCAGAGAGACTTTTCATCTCCTGTTGGCTTTCCCCCAATATTCAGTTTAAAAACTGCTCTAAGTTCCAGGTACACAGGATCTAGGGACCATTCATGTGATAATGTGCCTGTTCTGCTCAACCTGTCTACCTCTACATTCATGCCCCCAGGAATATGTATAGCCTGGATGGAAGCATTGAACTTCAGACTGCTAGCCAGATTAGAAAGGCTTCCTGGCATAGATCTATGGATCCTGTGTCACTCTGTTCATGTAAAACATGGTGACCATATTGTAGGTCTGGAGCAATACAGACCAATCCCGAAGGATATCTGAGAAGGAGCTAAGGGCTTAATGAACTGCACACAACTCCAATAAATTAATGTGGCAACATTTCTCATCCTCTGCCCACCTGCCTCATGCAGAGGAACCTCCACAATGAGCACTCCAACCTAGAAGTGAGGTGTCTGTGGTAAGAATTACATCATGTCCTGGAGCCCCAAAGGACATGCCTCTAGTCATTATTAATTTGATTTGTTAATGGCCTTATCCGTGTGCAGGGCTCTAGGCGATGTACAACAAAAAGGCATAGAGCCATAAAACAAATATACAGAACATTGAAATTGCAATCATTACAAAATTAAAATAAGAAAGTTAAGATATCTGGGCTCACCCTAGTCAGAAGGCTGCTTTTTGTGACTGGGGTGCCTCTCTAGGTGTGGTCAATCTAGAGTGGCCGGAACCCTTGCATATATGAAAAGCCATTACGGCACAAATGGTTTAGATGCAAGATACTGTGACCCAGATGGGTTGGGATATCAGTAGTCCCTCTGATACAGGTGCCAGGGTTGCTGTTGAAAGGATCTTTGCTTATAACCAGATTGTGGCAGGTTGAGCAACTCCTAAGGATTTTGCAGTTTATTTTTTTAAATTAGGGACAATGTCTCATCCATCTTGATGGAGAACAATGTGGAACCGTCCAATAGTAAGTCTTCCACTTTTTGTTTGGCTTGGAGCACCTTGGTGAGGGGTCTCTTTTCTTCTGGCAGCAGCTCCAAGAACGGACCTTTGGACACTTACTGTGAAGGGTCCTTTCTCCTCTGAGGAAAAGAAGACATCTTAGGGGTGGGTCCCACTGTCCATTTAGGGAGGCAGGTATTAAATTCTTCTTGTGACATCGGAGTCACTCTTTCAATTCCAGCAACTCCGAAAAGCAGTGTAACAACTATCCTGTGCAAACTAGAACTTAGGGAACAGTAACAGTCATAGCAATGGTAAGAGATAACTGGAGAAATTCAGTTAAGTGGTAGGTATATGAAAGGCAGAAGGTAAGCATTAGGCTCAGCTTATAGTTTCAAGAAGAGTTCAGGAGGGCAAGATGTCTTCCTTTCCTCAGAGAAGAAGGACCCTTCAGTGTAAGTGTTCAAAGGTCCGTTCTCCCTCTGAGGTGGAAGACATCTTATGGGACCTCCCAGAGCAGTGTCCCTTATTTGGGTGGGTTAATGTCTTCATCTGTAAAAACATGCTGTAATATTCTTCTGCCAATGGCAGCATCAGCTGAGTTGTAAAGGTTTCTTTTATAGTGCCTGATGAACGTGGAGATAGAGGACCATGTTGCTGCCTTACAGACTTCCTCCACAGAAGTGTGTTTAGAGAACTAGAGAACTTGGGGCTGCAGAGAAGATTGATGGTGAAGAAATGCTTTTGAAGACAAGTTTCTTTACTCATTCAAATGCACAGCCTGGAAATTTTTATGTTCAAATCTAAAACATTAGATAACAATCCCTATGCATATCATTTGTTGCTTAAATGTGATTATAGCAACAATTCATATGCTGTAATGAGTTCGATAATACATTACGAAACAGCTCAGTGCTTCCAATGTTATAAAGTTTAAATTTATATCAAATATGCTGGTAGATCCACTGTGACTATATGAGATTGTTCAAAAAACTACACTTACTTTTGCTTACTACAAAAAAAATTGTTTTCTAATTTTCAGTTTGTTTCACCCAGTCTCAAATGGCAAAAATAAAGAAACTTGTGATAAAACAGAATAGGGTACAGCAGTCTGCAGCTCTCCCTCAACTACAGGATATATTTGCAATTCTGCTTGTAGAAAATGTAGACATTTATAATTTTAAATTCCATAAATATGCACACAGTATAATTTATGTGCTTAAGTTATAAGCAATGTTTATGTTGTTATTTGTGTTGTTAAAACAGTAAGCTATATTTAGGAGTCCCAATGCAATGGGAGGTGGTTAAGCTTGCATTGCTTGGGATGCAGGCGAGAAATGCTCTGTTGTTGTTGTTCAGTCACACAGTCAAGTCTGACTCTTCGCGACCCCATGGACCACATCACATCAGGCCCTCCTGTCTTCCGTCATGCTCCGGAGTTTGCTTAATTTTATGTTTGTTGCCTCGATAACACTGTCTAACTATCTCATCCTTTGCCGTCCCTTCGATAACACTGTCTAACCATCTCATCCTTTGCCGTGGAAGGGCTTCTAGTGTCCTGGCCCCACTGGTGGCCCTCCTGATGGCACCTGGTATTTTTGGTCACTGTGTGACAGAGTGTTGGACTAGATGGGTCATTGGCCTAATCCAACATTGGCTTCTCTTATGTTCTTATGTTCTTTGACCTTCAATCTTTCCCAGCATCAGGGTCCCTTCTCATTTGGTGGCCAAAATATTTGAGCTTCACCTTCAGTATCTGGCCTTCCAGGGAACAGTCAGGGTTGATTTCTTTTAGGATTGACTGATTTGATCTCCTTGCAGTCCAGGGAAATTTTATATCTCTAGTGACATTTATATTCCACCTTTAGCCTGTGAAATTCTGTGACATGTGCATGGAGTTCCCAGAAATTCTCCCATCTAGCCACTGATGAGGCCTGGGCTTGATTAGCTTCAGGAGGATGGCTCCATCATGTATGTTTCAACTATATTTATTTATTCACTTCATTTATATCCCGCCTTTCTCCCCCCGCACAAGCTGGCACCCAACGTGGCTCACATTCTTCTCCTCTCTTCCAAGAACCTTGTGAGGAAGATTAGTCTGAGAGGGAATTCAGACCTTGGCCTCCCAGATCCTAGTCCAGCACCCTAGCTCTTACACCTTGTAACCAGTGTTCCCTCTAAGCTGAGTTAGGGTGACCTAGCTCACAGACGTTTAGCCTCTGGCTCACACATTTTTGTCTTAGCTCAGGAAGGATGGCCTCAGAGCAAACTAATTGATGCAGTAGCCAAATCACTCACTCACAACTTTAATGCCAGTAGCTCACAAAGTAGAATTTTTGCTCACAAGACTCTACAGCTTAGAGGAAACATTGCTTGTAACCTGCCTATGCTTTCCCCCACAGAAATTGTATTAAATAGGCCGGCTGCCTTCTTTCAGACACTCTGAAAGGCATCCAAAGCAGATTTTAAGACAGACTTTTAACACTTCCACCTCAGCACACAACTCCTGGCTCAGGTGAACAGCCCATGAACAAGCAAGTAAGTGAGGCCCAACCCCGCTCAGAAGTTAGTCATTTTGGCTGAGGAAACCACCCTTCCCAGTAGGGAGTCCTTCACTGTTCCTTAATCCCCTCTTCAGTGGAGTCTAGAGCCTTTCCCTTTGGTGGGCCTGCCACCACCTCCTGATCTTTGCCTTCTTTCCAGATTGGTGATAGGAAGAGCATAAAACCAGGGCTACTTTGGTAAAAACAGGTTGCTTACCTGTAACTGATGATCTTCGAGTGGTCATCTGTGCATTCACACCGATGGGATTCAGTGCGCTGACCTGGTCGGTGTCTGTACAAAGCTCACAACGGGATTTTCGCGCCCTCCGCCCCCAGGCATGCGCAGGAACCCCACCGTGCATGCCCAAGGGGCGGGGGCACGGACATCCCGCCAGTTCCTTCTGACCGCTACCAAGCCTAGCCATGTATGAGAACAGCTGAGGATGACAGCAGTGGGGAAGGACGGGCGGGCGGTGTGAATGCACAGATGACCACTCGAAGATCATCAGTTACAGGTAAGTAACCTGTTTATCTTCTTCGTGGTCTCTGTGCATCACACCCATGGGAGATTAAAAAGCAGTGGCTCACCTGGAGGTGGGTGCTGTCAGACTCAGGGAGCCGTAGAGGAGAGGACCAGATGACCCAAGTCACCCTTCTGCTGGGCACGGACGTCCAGAGCGTAGTGTTTGATGAACGTGGTTGGCGTAGACCACGTAGCCGCTCTATAGATGGACGAGAGAGATGCGCCCTTCAGAAAGGCCATTGAGGTCGCCATGGACCTGGTAGAGTGCGCTCTCAGACGAGAGGGAGGCAACCGCTTTGCCAGAGAGTAGCACAGTCGAATAGTCTCGACAATCCATTTAGAGAGTCATTGAGACGTGATGCGGAGCCCCAGGGAGGGCGAGTTGTACGACAGGAACAGTGAGTTGTCACGTCTGGCTGACTGAGTCCGATTTAGGTAAAAGAGGAGTGCCCTCTTAACATCCAGGGTATGGAGCAAGCGTTGCCCGTCATCTTCTGGATGTGGGAAAAAATCTGGTAAGAATATTTCAGTATTGAGATGGAACTCTGAAACAATCTTTGGAACGAAAGTCAAGTCCGGTACGAGGCGCATGCCGTTTGGAAGGAAGACCAGGTATGGTGGATCATGTCGGAGTGCCATGAGTTCGCTAACCCTTCTGGCTGAGGTGATAGCCACTAGGAAAGCCGTTTTCCACGTCGCATACTTGAGGTCACAAGTAGCCATCGGTTCAAACGGTCGTCTGGTAAGTTGTCGTAGCACCAGTGGTAAGTCCCACAGATCTGTAGGGGCAGCTACAGGAGGGTATAGTCGAACGAGGCCCTTCATGAATCGCTTTGAGGTCGGATGGGAGAAAATTGTGTGTCCATCCAAGCCCTGGTGGTAAGCGGAGATGGCCGCCAAGTAAACTTTTACTGACGAATGGGATAGACCCTGGTCTCTAAGGAACAGGAGAAAGTCCAGAATTTTGTCTAGGCTCACGGAATTCGGAGTGTCCGTAGACGTGTCTAGGTACGAGAGGAACTTTTGCCACTTCCTGTGGTAGGATGAGCGGGTAGATTCCTTCCTTGCATTACACAGCACCTCTGAGACCCGGGCGGAGAAGTTCACGGTTGGAGCCTCCAGGCAGTCAGTTTTAGGTTGTTCACCTGTGGGTGGAGCACCATGCCCCCTTCGGCGGTGAGGAGGTCTTGCATGTTGGGGAAGTGGTGGAACCTGCCCTCCGCCAAACGGAGTAGGATGGGGAACCAGGGTTGCCTGGGCCACCACGGAGTTACGAGGATGCAGTCCGGTCGAAATTTGGCCACCTTGTGCACCACTCTCAAGAGTAGAGGCAGTGGGGGAAACATGTACAGGGATGAGCCGGTCCAGGGTAGCAGAAGGCTGTCCCCTAAGGAGAGAGGATCCCTGCCTCCTTGGAAGCAGAACTGTTTGCATTTCGTGTTCACCCGTGAGGCGAACACGTCGACTGATGGGGTCCCCCAGCAGTCGAAAAGCGGTTGGAGGTAGACCTGGTTCAGTTCCCACTCGTGGTGGTGAGTGTGGCCTCTGCTGATCAGATCCGCTTCCACGTTTTGGACTCTGGGGATGTGGGTGGCCATGGGGACGATTTTGTTGGAGACGCACCAGTCCCAGAGGTCGAGAGCGAGCCCACAGAGGCTCCTGGAGATGGTTCCTCCCTGGCGGTTCAGGTAGCTGAGTGCCGTGGTGTTGTCGGTGAGGATGGCAACACAGTGGCCTCGTAAAAGGCGTTGAAACGCTCTGAGAGCTAGCGAGATAGCCAGTAGTTCCAGGTAGTTGATGTGCCTGTTTGCAGTGGCAGCATCCCACCGGTATCCCACACTGATGCCATTGAGGTGGGCCCCCCAGCCCCATAAGGACGCGTCTGTCGTCAAGGTGTAATGAGGAGAGGGAGGGGTAAATGGAGCACCCTGGGTAATATTTGGAACAGCAGTCCACCAGTTGAGGGAGTCCCGTATGGTTTGTGTAGGGGTTAGGATCTTCGACTGAGGCATTCGGTTTGGACGGAAACTCTTCAGAAACCAAAGTTGCAGTGGCCTCATGTGGAGTTTCGGCAGGGGGAGTACCGAGGTCGTGGCGGACATGTGCCCGAGGAAGCGCTGAACATCGTACACCGTTGAGGATGCAGAGTCGCGAACCGAGGTTGCTAGGTTGGACAAGGTTTGGGCTCTGTCCAACGGTAGGAAAGCTCTGCTGGCCACGGCGTCGAGTAAGGCCCCGATGAACTGAACCCTCTGAGATGGTTGAAGACAGGACTTTTGTAGGTTCACCTGAAGACCGAGTGATGAAAGAAGGTGTAGTGTGAACGCAATGTCCTTGCGCAGAGAGGTCGGGGAATCAGCCACCAGAAGCCAGTCGTCGATATAGGGGAAGATGGTGATCCCCTGGAGGCGGAGGTGGGCTGCGACAACTACCATGGTCTTGGTGAAGACCCTCGGTGCCGTAGAGATTCCGAAGGGGAGACATCGATACTGATAATGACATTCTCCTATCGCAAATCGGAGGTACCTCCTGTGAGACGGGTGGATGTTCAGGTGGAAGTAGGCATCCTGGAGGTCGATGGTAGCCATCCAGGCGCCTTATGGAATCAATGGGAGGATAGCCTGTAGAGTCGTCATCTTGAATTTTCGATATCGTATGTAGATATTGAGATCTCGAAGATCCAAGATGGGGCAGAGCCCTCCGTCGCGTTTCGGTACAGTGAAGTACCGAGAATAGAATCCCATCCGTTCGGAAGTTTTCGGGACAGGTTCTATTGCCCCCTTCTTCAGTAAGGAGTCAGCTTCCTGAAGGAGGATGGAGGAGGGAGGGGTGGAACGGAAGGTCGGTAAAGGTGGGAGGTCGAGGAACTCGATGAAATAACCATCGGTCACGATGGATAAAACCCAGGCATCCGTGGTGATGGTTTTCCACATGGGCAGGAAGGGACGGAGGCGGGTCCTTTCTGTCGATATCGGGAGAGTGGAGTCAAAGACCCTGCTTTAGTCCACGGTTGGACTTGGGTCTCGACTGTGGGTGTTGCGTGCCCGACCTCGGTTTCGACTGGTACGATGGCTTGCTATGGTTTGGAGATTGACGGGGTCTCCAGGCCATGTCTGGGGACGGTTTCGTAGGGTACGGGCGACGGGGGGTGTACCTAGACCAGGACCTCCGTCGGTAAGACCTTTGTGGTGCCGAAACTCCGAGCGATTTCGAAGCTTTGATATTTTTATCCAGCTCCTGCAAGGCGTCGTCGGTGGAGGAGTGGAATAAACCATCCCCATCGAAGGGGAGATCTTCGATATAGGACCTAGTGTCCAGGGGGAGAGAGGTGGTGCGTAGCCACGCATGACGGCAAATCGACACTGCAGATGCCATCGATGTTGAAAAGGCATCCAACGAATGCTTCGTTGTGTTCAGAAGTTGTTTGGCCACTAGCAGGCCTTTCTTCTGGATTGCTCGAGCCTCGGCCAACTTGTCATCCGGCATGGATGGGAGGTGCGCCGACATTCTTTGCCATAAGGCATATTGATACCTCCCGAAACAGGCCAAATAATTGGGAGGATTTTATCCCCAGGGCTGCGGAAGAGTACACCCTACGACCGTAGGCGTCGATTTTTTTGCTCTCCTTGTCGGACGGAGTAGAGTTAGAGCTTTTATTCTTCGAAGATGTAGAAACGACCAACGAATTCGGGCGGGGATGGAGGTAGAGGAAGGAAGCTCCTTCTTCTTGAACTCGGTACATGTGGTCTAACCGCTTGGTAGAGACCGGTGCCGATGATGGTTTGGCCCAAGGGGACTGGACCGCTTTCAAGAGGTGCTTGGACATCGGTAAAGCTATCGGCGTAGAGGCGTCGATCTCGATGATGTCGTACACCTCGTCAGCTGCAGATGGTTGGGGTTGGATGATCAGTAGGGCAAGAGAGTGTGCCATACGTCTTACCAAGTCTCCGTATGAGGACATGTCCTCCGAAGGAGAGATTGGGCTGCTCCCGGAGATCGGTTGTTTGGGGGGGGGTTCGACATTGGAAAGTGCGTCCTCCGGATCATCGACATCGGACTCACCCTTCGAAGAGGCGGAGTCGGAACTTCTCTTGAGGCCTCGGTAGTGGTGGCTCAGCGATCAGCATTGGTGGAGCAGTGGTATGGTCGGAATGGGCGGAAGGACGAGGAGATGGTGGAGGTTTCGACACTGTCGCCGAAGGCTGGCGGTGAGGTGAGCGGGAGCGGTATCGACGAGGTTCCCAAGGATCCGGATATCCAGGGACGTTCCACGGGAGCGAAGAGAACCAGTATGGCATCTCAGGCTTGTGTTCGATGGAAAATTTCGGAGGTCGATACAGATATGGTGCGTGGTATCTGTCGTAGCGTGGACCATAGGACTCCTGCTCACGACGGTCGGAACGGTATGGAGACCTAGAGTGGTCTCGAGGTTGATGCCGGGAGCGATCGGAATGACCACTAGCCCAGGAAACCGGAGATGGGGATCGAGACTCCAGTACTTGGACGTTGGAGGCCAGGTCGAGGTCGGCAGGAGGAGGCGACATCGACTGGGGAGGATTACGACGGTGGGGAACTTCCGACAAGGGGGGTTCAGACTGACGTGGTGGAGAGTCCAGGATCTGTATCGGAGGCTCCACCATGATTTTCGTCAGCTCCGGTGTTGGATGGGATAGTCGTGGGGATTGCTGAGGTGCGTCCGCACAGAAAGCAGAGCCCCTAGGAGATTTAACGCCGCTCACACTGTGAGACTTATGCGTGTCTCCCGTCTTGCTTGAGCCCAGGGTCTTCGTCTTATCCTTCTTGGGCTTTTTTACTGGTGTCGACACAGATGAAGTCGTCTTCGATTTAGACTTCTTCGTAGGGGCCCCTCCGGTATCCGAGGAAGATTTCCCTACCTTGGGAGGTTTCAGTGTCGGGGGATCCCTCTGTGTCGACACGGACAACTTCGATGTCAAGACAGCCGGTCTCGACATAGACGGATCGGATTCCATCTCGGGCGCTGGAGGAGCGAGTGCCGACTCCCACAACGTGACCTTTAGCCTAGCGGCCCTGTTTTTTCTCGTCTGGTTGGAGAAACGGGCACAGATGGAACAGGCGTCAGGCCGGTGAGCCTCTCCCAAACAAAAAACACAGAGTGAGTGCTCGTCCCTCAAGGCTAATTTGCTCCCGCAGGAAGAGCACCTTTTGAAGCACCCCTGCTTACAACTTTCCATAAACAATGGAAGCGGGCCCTTCAACCCGATAGGATGAAGGGGGGGAGGAGAATGGTCCGGAGACCGGAGAAAATCCACAAAAAAGTGTGGATCTGAGAGAAAAAATCAACTGAACGGAGTTCAGAAGATCGGAGAAAAAAAGATAAAGAAAAATTTTGAAGAAAGAAGTTGGATCCTAGCTGAGGTAAAGTGTTCTCGGAGACACCAACGCAGGCTGCTAACAGCAAGGCGGTCAGAAGAGAACTGGTGGGATGTCCGTGCCCCCGCCCCTTGGGCATGCGCGGTGGGGTTCCTGCGCATGCCTGGGGGCGGAGGGTGCGAAAATCCTGTTGTGAGCTTTGTACAGACACCGACCAGGTCAGCGCAGGCGCACTGAATCCCATGGGTGTGATGCACAGAGACCACGAAGAAGATCATTAGCCTCAGTGAGGGCAATCGTATCTATCTTAAACCAATAAAAGCTTTACTCTACTGGCATAATTCTAGACAGTATACATGTTACAAAACAATGGTGTGGACTAACACAGAGACGGAATAGCTGCCTTTCAGTTCTCTTCCCACTTATTTAACCAATCTGGGTCCTAGGTTCCAGCAGCAACAGCCCACTGAAACCCATGCAGCCAATGGAGAGATGCTAGTATATCAAAGAGACCCCAAATTTACACTCTGGGCTGCGAAAATCATGCCTATATGGTTTCCCCCAGCTCCAGTATTGCCACAGATGCTGGTCAATCTCAATAAACACCAGCCTTCTGTTCTCATCCATGGTAAAACTGACAGTGTACCTATTTAGAATATACTGAACTTCCTCCAGAAACAGTATTTTAAAAACCCTTATTAACCAAGGCTTCTTCTAAAAAACCCCAGTAGATGCACTTAAAACGTCTGAATTTCTAACTTCAAAAGTATTAAAAATTTTAACACAAAGGATTAATCAGTAATTTCCCTTGCAAGAGAAATGTAAGCCAAATGTTGGAGTCTCAACAGTATTCCAGTGCCCCTATTCCACCATTCATAGAATGACTTAGATTAGAAAACCCCTGATTGGTCTTACTGCTAAACTTGAGGGCACGTTCTGGGGCAAGTTACACTTTGTGACACAACTCAAAGTAGGGGAAAAAAAGAATAGTTGATGCACATCTCGCCCACAAAGTTTTATGGTTGTAATTACTGTAAGGCATTTAAAGAGTTTTCTTTTTTTAAAGAGAGAATAAGAGACAACAAAATCGTATAAATGGAAGAAAACTGTGAAAGGCAGGAACTACAATATCATTCATCTCAGTTCTAGCAGGATTTTATGTTTAAAGCCAGTTCTTTAATAGAAACTCTGGGCTGCTGCTTCTCACAATTCTACAGAGACCTCCTGCAATCCTCTCCACATGGTGCCTACTTATTGCAAACAGTCTTCCATGCATGCCGGCCCACTAAGTTGCCCCCCTCCTGAGTGACTTGTCCACACATTATGGAAAGGTGCTGCCAGGAATTCTTTGTGGCAGTACAGAATCAACCGATATGGGTTGGGGAGGGGGGAGGGATTGGAAAGACAGTCTGCATACTGAACATCTATTAATGGATCTCTGTGCCAAGTGCCATGCAGAGGAAGATCTAAATGGTTGCACCCATATTATTATATGTACATCTCATCACCGTGTACTTCAAAAATCCTGAAAAGCAACCACATCTTCCCCCTTTCCATTTAATATTTTCCACATCTGCATTAATGAGTGGTGTGTACGTGCCATTATATTAACATGAAACTCAAATGCAACAGATATTGCAGCTTCAGGGTTCGCAGAATGTGGCAGTTGGGAACAATTGACCATATGGCATTCCTAACGTATACAAGGTAAGTGGCAATACCTTTACTTATTACAACTCTGTATAATGAGTGCTACTGCTTGTGACTCTGCAGCTGCCTCGACTCTCCAGGGCCTATTGGACTTGGTCTACTCAAGATCATGGCAGAGCCACCTTGGAAAGCCAGTGTGGTAGAGTGGCAAGGGTGTCACACTAGGATCTGAGAGACCTAGGTCCAAATCCCTACTCTGTCATGGAAGCTCACTGCATGAGGTCAAGCCAGTCACATGCTCTCAGCCTAAGCTACCTCAGAGGGTTGTTGTTGTGAAAATACAATGAAGGAGAGGAGGACAACGTAAGCTGCATTGGGTCCCCATTGGAGGAAAAGGTGGGATAAAAATGACATAAATAAACAGGGGTACTGAGCCCCAGCTGCTGCTCTCTAACCATGTTAACTCTGATGAGGTGAAAGGATCAATTTTAGTTTGTTAGATGGCACTGGCTACTTTCTACTTAGAAAAAAAGTTTAGTTAATCTTTATGGTCCAAGGCAATCCTGCTACAATGTATATTGAGGGACTTTGTTAAAATTATTAAAAAACTATAATGCATAACATGGAAAAATGGCAGCTACTGTTCAAGCTTGCACAGCCCATAAGGCAGCAAGGCAAATGCAGCTTATTAGACATCTACTGCAAACTGACCAGGGACTGCACCCTGTGTTTAGCCTGCTGAGACACAAGTTTAACAGGTGTGGAAGGAGTGAAACTCTGTCTTTCATTAATGGCTTTTCCCCTTCACCCTGTTTCAGTTTTGCATATTAATTTCCATCCAGGCCTCTGTTCTTGCCACAACAGTCTCAGATTTCCCCCCACTAACATCCTTCCATAAAGAGAACACAGTTTAGAACTCACTGTGCAACATCCCCCTGCCACAATTCAGTTTCCCTCTCTGCTTTCATGTTTTTGCAGGAATCACAATGTTTTGGCCCTGGCCCCGGCCTGGTGGAACAGGACTCTGAGGGACTTGTTACAGTTTCACAGGGCCTGAAAAATGGAGCTGTTCCGCCAGGCCTTTGGTTGAGGCAGAGGGCTTCTACCAGCTAGCCTCCCTGTTGCCGTTTACTGCTATTAATGAGACCTTTATGGCTCGGCTTTGGCCCATTCATTCCCGCTGTAGGAACAGAAAATTGAAATTTGCTGCACTGCCCACTGGTTTTATTGTTATTAATTTAATGTTTGATATTTATTAACTGAATCATTTTAAGATTGTATTGGAATTTATTGTTGTGACCCACCCTGAGCCCGCTTGCAGGAAGGGAAGGTTATAATAATAAAATAAAACAATAAAAATAAAATGCTTTGCATGCAGATGGTCATGGGTTCAGTCCCCAGCAGCTCCAAGACCCTGGAGAGCTGCCGCCAACCATTGCCAACTTTATTGAGCGAGCTGGACCAATGTCCTCACTTGTGTAAGCTGCCCTGAGTCGGTCTGGCCGGGAGGGTGGGGTAAAAATTTAATCAATCAATCAACTTGGATGCTTTAGGCTGATAAACTGCAGAGCAGCCACCAAAACTGTCAAATTGGTAATTCATTTGAGCCCTTCAAACAAACAGAAGTGTTGCTTAAATGTTGGCCCCTCTTCCAGTCATTAAGCAGAGCACAGTGAATATTTTATATTTGCGAGCTAACCATGACTGGCATATGCTCACATATACTCACAATAGATTGCTTAATCTATAGAACAATTTGCCAAGTATGCTTAGTTTTAAAAAGTACTAGAAGATAAACTTTGCACCGCTTATCACTAGCAGTCAAGAATAACTGCACGCACCAGTGTGTGTGATTACATACACAAACCCCAAGCACACAGTTAAATTTCAATCAAGTAATCCATACACTGACACTGTGGTCTGATATGCAATCTGATATTATTTTACATAGGATACTAAATCTGTGCTTATTGTGTGAATTCTTCTAATGCAACAACTAGGAAAACTGCACCAACTCTAAGCAACTTGCACAGGTTGCTTGAAAGAAACAGGAAAGATATGAAAAAACTACTACTAGTCTCTGTGAGGACAACAGCTGTGACTAAGACTGGAGCTGGATATCACAGGAGCAGCAAGGAAAAAACAACCATGTTACTGGGGGGGCAGTGCTGATAACCCCAGACCCTTTCTTCTTTGGCATCCACAGTACCAAAACTAGCATCAACATCCACCATGCCCAATGGGGCAGCAGTCATGGCCTTTAAAGATACATGTGCCACCCAGCTCATTAATGAAGGCTGGCCCTTTAACAGCCACCTGCCTGGCTGTTCTGCTGTTGGCGTGGAACAGGGGAGCAGCAGGGGAGACATTACTCCAAAGCTGCTGTTGTCCCCTTTCGTGCTTGGCTAGATCCTCATGGGGCTTTTCGTTTTATTTGTGAGTCAGACAGACATGTGAACCTGCAAACATGGATAATCCAGTTTAGCCTTCATACACACCGGATGAGGAGCCAGGAATTCCCAAATAAAACAACATGCTCTCCAGTGTTCCCTCCAAGCTGAGTTGGTGTGAGCTAGCTCACAGTTTTTTAGCCTCCGGATCACACTAATTTATGCAGCTGCCAAATTGCTCGCTCATAACTTTAAAGCCAGCAGCTCACAGAGTAGACTTTTTGCTCACAAGACTCCATGCAGCTAAGAGGGAGCACTGATGCTCTCCCACCTGAATTTACTAAATATTACATACTATTGCAAAAGATTTCAGTAATAAGCAACACACAGCAAGGATTTATTTAGAGTATTTATAACCCACTTTTCCATAAATACTGGCACCCAAGGTGGCTTACAATGCTAATAGTTTTTAAAAGAAAAAAAATGGAACTCTGATAAACCCAAGACATTGTTCTTAATAAATACACTCATATATCAGCCTTACTGTAGTTGTATGAAACAGGCACCCCAGAACACCAGTACCTAATAAAAACTTATTATTCTTCCCGTGTTACTTTCTTTAAATGCAGAATAATCTTATTCTGTTCCCAGTCTTCTAATAAGTGAATAAAGATGCAATACTCCCACACGTTTAGTGGTGAAGAGTACCATCGGACTTTGCAGAACTTGCCTTCAAATGGTCACACACAGAATTGGGCTGCACATTAAACATGTGCCCTGTAAGGTTCATTTGAAGAGAACTATAGAAAAAAACTATGTTTGCCCATAAGGGTAAGTGAAAGCATTCTAAGATGAAAACTTAAACACTGTTGCTGCAAAAAGCAAGTGTGCATGCTATTAACCTCAAAAATTGATCATGTGGCATTCAAACCACCAGATCTACTAACAATTCCTTTAAAATGTGGTGAAAAATTACAAGTAGATGATAAACTACATGTAATTTTTCACCATATTTTAAAAGGTTCACAATATATCTTTGCTGAAGCTCTGACACCAATTTTTCTCCTTGCATTTTTTCCCAGATATAACATTTAGCCACATCACCCACCAAGGATAGCAAATGGAGGGAAACACCCAGTTAAACCTATCTGACAACCACAATGCAGCAAGAAAGCAGTTCAGTTCAGTGAAGGATGCTGCCTGCATATTAACTCAGAGAAAGTTACAGGAATGCTACATTTCACAGATGGTTCTTACTGAAGCTTCAAGCTGACCCATCTCTGGAAAATGAGTTTTTGCTATATTCTTCCAGACACAGAAAGCACATATACTACAGAGACAAAAGGTCATGGTTCAAAACTCACTTTGCATTTCTCTCTAAGCAGTAAACATTTGGAGGGGGAATTTTCAGTTCAGCAAACAAAACATAAAATTCTGAAACCACATTACAAATATCAGAATAAAAATTCTCATTCTGTTAGATTAAAAATATTCAATTACAGCCAGTCTTCTTTTTTAAAAAAGTGGTTGTAAAGGAAGGCTGAATGTAATGCTATAAGCTCTTAAAACTGAATCTATGCTCATCTATTAAACTGTCAGTAAAGTGAGGCTGTATTAAAGAAAACACATTCTCATTGCTGAAACTAAGCATTATAAATAACACAGTTTGTTTAATGTGGTGTTCCTACCATACCAGAAAATTTGCAGGTCATCCCAAGGGCTAAGACACAGGTGATATCCTGTATGCATCAAGTGGATCCTCTACAGAGTTGGGTAGTCATCCAGTACTACCAATTTTTGTAGGCTGAATTTAAGAGAATTTGAAATTATTTTGATCTACTATTGTCAAAGTATTAATATTTTAGTTTTTTTAATCAAAGAGGTTTGATACTTCTAATTATATACACAATACTTACCCCCTTTGTAAAATAATTAAATTAACCTTTAAAATTTTAATGAATTATTATAACTTTAGGTACAGTTTCTATAAATGTGAATGAATCACTGATCAGTTCTTCCTTTTGATTTTTATCCTGGAATATCAGGGTTTGCCTACTCTTACAGCTTTGTTTTTTAAAAAATGAAACAGAACAGGCCCCCAGCACCACCTTTTGAAACCTATCTTGAAAGTAGGGCCAAAACCACAGAAGCATGGCATCTCCCTGTCCCAATCCTAAGGAGCAGTCCAGAAACCCACCATCACTGAAAGCCACCAAGAGCTCCAGGAAAATCTACATGGTCACACTCCTTCTGTCCATCTCCTGTCGCATGTCATCCACCAGGGTGACCAAGGTTATTTCAATCTCATAACCAGGCCTGAAACCAGACTGGAAAGGATTGAAACAGTTTACTCCATCCAGGGATCTTTGAGATAACATGAATACACAGTGATGGCAGCAGAAAAATTGAGCTTTGGAGCAAGAAAAATGTAATTTAGGCTGCAAAAATACCAAATTCCAGATCACCATCTAGAATCCAGTGTTGGTATGCTGGTTCTCAATTTCCGGACCTGAAAGTAATCCATAAAAGGCAATACCTTCAAAAGACAAAGTAGTATATATATATATATGGCAAACCTTTAGCACAGGTACCACAAGTTGCATAAGCACTGCAGCTCTGTGGCATATCTATATAACAGCTGTACTCCCAGAAGAGGTGTGAAAGCCTACGAAAAATTCAGATCAAGTCGGGGGATCCCCCCCCCAATTTTTCTAATGAAAACCTGGAGATATAGAGACACCCTTTAAAGAATCCTATGAAATATTTTATCTTTCACAAAGAGTGAAATGCTTTTTAAGGTATTATTTACTCACAAAGGGTAGTAATGAAGATTTTTATGTACAGTAATCCACAGCATTAGAAACTAATAATTCCACTGTGTACTATAGACATATGCAATGTATTTTCAAGGGTATGTTCACTGTTTTAGCGTGACTAATTTTCTCCACAGTTGATATGCTCTACCAACATTACAAGGTTGGCTCTCATGATATGTCAGTGGAAGGTACTGAGGGCTGGTGATCTTCCTAAGCTTTCTACTCCACCAGTGGTCATTTCCAGCCTCGAGGAAACTTTATTCTGGGGTCATGGGACGTGCATGGAGTAGCCATGTGGACTGGGAGGAAGCAGGGATGAGAGGAAGTAAAATCACTTCTTCTTGCCTTGGGCTGTTCCCTGTTAAATAGGATGCTGAATTAGATGGACCTTTGATATAGCAGTGCTTTTATTATGTGGTTACAAACTAACCACAAGAGTAAAACTTGGGTCTTCCCAGTCATAGCCTGACAGGAATCATTTGATTGCACTATGTCTCTTAACTAGACACGACTGATTTTGAGCATGAAAGAATGCTCAGGCTTGACATTAGCACACTAAAAATGAAGTGGCAAATGTCCTCATTTTTATTATTTGCTTTCAGTTTTAAGGTACACAAAGGCTCCATCTGCTGCTGAACATCTTTGACATTAATAGTACAGTAACAAGAACATTAAGAGCAAGTTCTAGAAAAGGCTGCAGCAGAGAAAAAAAGTCTACACTCAAATGGAGTTCATGCTGGCTGTAACAAACTTATTTTCCACTTCAAGAGGTCCATAATACAAGAACTTCAACTATCACAGACAAGAGCCAGAGGTAGGCCAGAGACTTAAATCCAGACACAGTTAGGCCTTCCCATTCTGATGCAAATTCTTTTAAATGCTTAGACAACTACTGTGTCGTCATGGCAGTTAAATGCTTTGGATTGTATTCTTCCAAAAAGCTCAAACCTAGTGCATAAACTGTAATAGGATATATAGTACATCTGGCCAAATCAATTAAAGGATTAATTTTTATGCTCAGTATGAAGCACGCATGAAGACAAACAAGGGTCAGAAAGGGAGCAGTTATGTCATTAAGGAAATGTAAATGCAAATCGCCCAAAAATGCACTAGTTACTTTGGAGATGAATGCAGGTAAAAAATGAAGGGGATCACTGCTCTAGTGTAACCAAAGCTGCATTTGTGGCAGGTTTATGCAAGTAGCAGCCGGCTTGGTTTCCAAAGTTCCCAAGTGGATTCTATTGGACAAAATAAACCAGTTAATCTGAGATGCAGCTGACAGAAATAAGGACCCCCCTTTCACTCCAGAGATTAGAATCACCAGAGGCAGAAAGAGTTCCCCCGCCCCAATGGTACCCTCAAGTGTATGCTTTTACTTTTTCCTGTATAGACGAAAGCCTGACATTCATAACTACATGATACTGGCCACCACAGACAGAAATCCAACAACCCTTCTGACTACAGTTCCAAGGTTGCAAAGGGAGGAAAAATATATTTTGATTCTTTAACTTTTCCACTGCCAGCATTATGAATTGAAAGTGTTGGACTCAGATCTGGGAGAACCGGGTTCAAATCCCTACTCAACCCATGGAATCTTGCTGGGTGACCTTGAGCCAGTAACACACTCTCAGCCTGACCTTCCTCACAGGGTTGTTGGGAGGATAAAATCGAGGAGAGGAGAATTATGTAAGCCGCCTTGGGACCCTGCTGGGGGGAAAAGCGGGGTATAAATGAAGGAAAACCAAACCAAACCAAACCTGAATGCTAGGTTTGGGGAGAGGGGGAGTGTGGTCTCCCCCCAACCAAGGACATCCCTGGGCCTCAAGAAGACCCTGACAAAGTACTAAATAAACAGATCAGATACTATCTTTCCTCTGCTAGAGCTGACACCCTCAACACTGGCAAGTATGTGTGGGGAAACAGTAAGGGAGCTAGGTTGCGAGAAAAAAAAAGTCCAGAAGCATCAATTCCTCACCTTCTCCAACATTTCAAACACCAGAGGCCTTTAAGTTATATCTATGGAAAAGGTGAAAATGGAGCTTACGGGAGCAGTATTCATTGTTGCATTTATTTATGATCTCCCTCTTAGCAAGTCATGACCACAGACCCTGACATCTCATTCTATGCATACTGCCTTTCATTTAGCAATCAGAACAAATAGCTGGCTGCGAAAGAGGCAGATGTTCAATAGCCCTTTTATCCTAATCAGATTTATATCCCCTATCCTTATTTACTGGATAGAATCCAAAATGAGCCGAATATGGAACTGTCAGTTTCCTCACAGGCACTTTTGGAAAGGTCAAAATGTCTGGAAAACCAAATAACTTATTTTCAGAACATTTCCACGGTGTATTTGAACTATTCTAAAACAATAAGGGTACTAAAAAAAATCACACCACATTTGCTTTTTGCACATCATTTAATCTATTTCTTAGCTAAAATGGACTTTCAAACCATTACCTACAGTTTCCCATTATCTTAAATGATGTTGGGAACATACGAGGTACTTTTAGACACTGCATGGAATCACCTAAACTGGTAGATAATTAATGGTCACTGTGGAAACAATTGTCAGTGCAATTCACCCTGCATCATCCAGAAAGGCTATGTGGAAGAAAGAGATGAAAGCCACTTATCCTAGGCTGCAGTCATATGTCTCAGCCACAAGACTGTCTCCTCTCATCCAAGACTTGCCCATCCCTAAGGCTTTAAATCATCAATGGATGTATCACTGGGAAAGTCTCACCACGAAGATTATAGGAGCTAGAAAGCCAACTGGTCATAATTGAAGTTTAGAAATTTATAACCAGCATAATGGGTTAGATCTTAATCTTGTGCTTCAGTCTCCTGTAGAAGCCCTAAAGCAAGATTAGTATCAGTTGCTACACCTGTTTGGGTGCGGTGTAGTTTGCTGTAGAGGAGGTAATTGAATTGCAGCCCTGGTGTGAGATTAGTGAGCGTTTAAAAGATCAAGTTCAGGAAGGGACGGTTTATAGCAACGTTTAGGAGAACCACACTACTTGCAAGTCCTGAACATCTGCTGGATACTGCAGGTGTGAGAATGGACACAGCAATGCAGAAAAAGTACTCTGCCAGTCTGCTGACAGCACCAAAATAACAACAACTTTGAGTACAGTTATGTCAAATGCATGCACGATACCGGCCCACACAGCACACCAAGCAATGTGTGCATGATTTTTTTATACAGAGTTGGAGCTGAGCATGTTTCACACTGCCAGCAATAGGATCACAAGCAGGCTGAGAGACAGGAGATTTTGACAGGCCACTCACAAACTTCTGACCCTTCTGCGCTGGTGAAAAAAAGGCCAGATTAGCTGGTGATTGAAGGAACCAACTACAAAGTGCCAGGCAATGGCATTTGATCTTAAGTCAAAATAAAGTGGGTAGATTGTGTGACTGCTGATTATGGATGAGCACGTACCAGGAAAATGGAGCTTTGTCCCAATTTGTGGTTCATGAGGTCCCAGGGCATAGGAAAAAATTATGGCAAAAGGACATTGGTCTCACTTTTTTAAAAGTACACACATTTTAAAAAAAAAATCAGGAAAATGTTTCCCTTTTAAAATTAAGCACTCTCACTACAGAACAGAAAGGAACAGTCAACTGTCTCTAAACTGCTCATTAAAACTGCCTTATTCAGCCATCAAATGCCCACTACAAACAGTGGACTAAATCTGCAGATGGAAGAGCAGAATCTGAAGGCATCTCAGTACTGAAAACAAATATAGCCTTGCTGTGCCGAAACTCTTGCCAGATGGCGCTTCAGGTTCATCTGCAGAAGTTAACTCTTACCAAGTTTTATGTATTTTGGGGAGCTTCTTACACTTTTAAAACTCCACCTGATAGACTGTGGCAAAGATGCAGATACCGAACACCTGCCAGCTCACTCTCCTGGTCATCTGTTTGCTACCTTAACAATACTAAACACCATTTCAGAGTGGAAACATACAATACACTCAACCCAAGTTTTAAAAAATCAAGACCAGCAAAATGCAACATGAGACACTGAATTAGACAACTTAGCTAAGTACAGTCACTTTGCACAGTACCATGAACCACATGAGACAGGGAGCAGCAATAGCAAAATAATTTTTACACATATAATTTCAGTACAGGTAGTGGCTATGCTTCCTCAATGCTTTTGGTGCAAATTATTAAAGTAATTCCATTCAGTATTATTTCAGTGCTGTTAATCAGTTAGCCAGGATTTTAGTTATAATTATTAAGGATCTGTAGTAAAAAGTTACACATTTAGAGGAGAGGCAGAAAACAGACTTAATTTCCATTCATTGTTCTAAGAACTTCAGCCAATTCAAAATAATGCTCTGATTACACACTCATCCCTCAATCCTTTCAACTTTCTGATACTCCCACCAAACCTGTTCCTAGTTCTTAATATCAATGTACATTTGGCAGTCTCTCTTTTGAGAGTGCAGGAATTTCCTGCTGAGCACACAGGCAGGAGGCAATGGAATCCCTTAAGCATGCTTCACTTGCAACATTTGGAGAAGGTGCTTTTTTAATGCTTTTTCAATTCATGTGCAAATTGTAAAAAAGGAACAAAGCGATTTTGTACAATCTTTACATTTGAGAAAAATTATACGATAACTGTGTATGAACACAATGGCACTGATTCAAAACCCCCACCCAAAGGGAAGGCTACCTCTAACACATCAAATATATAAAACAATAAGCCACTCTCCTTTAAAAGATCACAGGCAAATTTCAATTACTACTGCTCATGAAGATTTATTTTTAAAATGGATATCCCAATTATCAACTACAGTATTCAAGATGGCTTACATACACCCCAAAGATATAAAACCAGTATAAAACAGCATCATCAAAGTAAAATATATAAAAGCAGCTTACAACAGCCAACTCAAACAGAGAAACCATCAAAACCTGAACGTACTACTTAAGATAACTTACCAATGAAAGCAGCATTATGTCACTACAACTACCTACCGAAGGCAAAGTTAAACAGATAGACTTTGACCAAGATGGGAAAGGTACACACCCCTCCGGCTTCCATAAACAAGTTGCTTATCTCTAACAGTCAGCCCAATTCCAGATGGGGATGGGAGTAAGGTACAGCCTCTGGCATCTAAACCGGCAGGCAGGTTCATGTGGGAGAAGACAGTCATTCAGCTACCCTAGAGCTTTACAGACTAACCCCAGCACGTTGAATTGTACCAAGGCAAATTGGGAGCCTATGAAGACCTTTAAGTACCAGTAAAGTAAATGACTTAAGGACTATCAAACTTCATACTGCTACCATCCATCTGAGAGCTTTTATTATTGCAGCTTGCATGTTTCATTCGGTGGGGCTGACAATACTTATTTTATCTTGTACAAGGAGCCACTTTGGGAACCCTTATAATACAATGTTGTCACAGTTAGGTTCAGCTCAGGGCCAGACTAGTTGAGATATTGGGCATCTATGATTGGATCCATTAATGTATAGTTTACCTCTAAAAAGTAGGCCCAAGGGCCCTGACCTGGATAGCGCAGGCAAGCCCAATCTCATCAGATCTCAGAAGCTAAGCAGGGTTAACTCTGGCAAGTACCTGGATGGGAAATCTCCTTGAAATACCAGAGCTGGGAGGCAGGGGCAGGCTTTATTCAGCAATCTCTCTGAATATTGTCAATGTCTCCAGTAGGGTTCAGTCACCACCAGAGAGCGCCATGATTCCAGGTGCACGCACACAGACACACTAAAAAAATACAACTCCTGCCCCCCAAAAAAGTAGGCTCAAGGCCCTGGGGAAAGGAAAGGGAGATAGTCAGCTCTTTCTACCATGCTATTAGCCCCAGCAGGGAAAAGGTAGGCATGATTTATCCATCTTTTCTCCCTGCTGGGATTTATAATAGGTTGGCAGGGAAGGGCAATGTGGAATCAGGGAAACAGTGCTGAGGAATACATTAAAGACATCTTCTTCACTGCCATGGCCCCATCCAAACTGGAGGCATCACATTTCAAGGACAAGCTACACACTGGTGGATCCATTCAGGTGGGTAGCCGTGTTGGTCTGAAGCAGTGAACAAAGTCTGAGTCCAGTGGCACATTTAAGACCAACAACGTTTTATTCAAGGTATAAGCTTTCGTGTGGAGGCACACTTCCTCAGATACAGTGAAACAGGATTTCCTGACGCCCTACATACAGAAAGGGGGGGGCAGCTGTCATGAAGGGCCAGTCAGAGCCAAGATGCGTAAGTAAAGCTGAGATTGTATTAAGGTGGCCGGTAAGATCAATGAATGGCAGTAAATTAGCACTAATCATCAGTTCCCAAGGCTAGGAGGAATATGTAGAGCTAAAAGCTCACACTCTATCCTCTCTCATGCATGGCTTCCCGCTCCAACCCCTGTTTAGTGCTAACTGCAATTTGCCACAAATTCCAAATCAGCGAACTACGGTTAGGATTTGCCCACCAAACCAGAAATGGTGTTTCACGATTTGGATACCATGACAAACCACAGCTGGAGAACTAAACAGGAAACAAAGGGAAAGCACATGGATGCTCTAATTTGTTTCCTCCTAATGTGATTTGAAACATCACCTGAACCAAGCCAGAGAGAGAATGCATAGCCTCCTTAGTAGTCAGAAAACTATTTTTATTTAGATTTTCATTTACAATTACTTTTATTATTAATTGCAAAACAAAATGTGAAACACCCTGGTCAACAATGGTTTATTTTATCGCCATATCTTTGGACATCTGGCTTCCTCAAAACACTGTTCTATATCTGACCTGGACGGCCCAGGCTAGCCCAATCTTGTCAGATATCAGAAGCTAAGCAGGTTGGCCCTGTTTAGTACGTGGATGGGAGACCACCAAGGAAGTCCAGAGTCACTACAAAGTGCCAGGCAATGGCAAACTATCTCTGAATGACTCTTGCCTTGAAAACCCTATAGGGCTGAAATAATTTGGCTGCAACTTGATGGGGAAAGAAAAGAAATCCAAAGTAGCAAAAAAAAGTTTATCAACAGTAACACAAGCAACTTCAACCATTCCTAGAAACAATACTCAGCTGAGACAAAGAGCCAGACAGAGAAAGATGGATACCCAAACAAGCAGGCAAGCAAAGAGGACAATATATAAGAGACATGTTCCTTTGTATTAGCCAGTGAAGTCATATGCAAACAATGCAGAATATAAACCAATTATTAACTTAAAGCAGCCTTGCAGCAATATACCTAAGATAGCTATCAAGAGTAGTTTTGAAACATTTGAAAAAAGACAGGCTGGAAGGTGTAAGAGATCGGAGGAGCATTTACTACATGGCTTTGCTACTTCTTAGGCAAGTTTAAACAGAGTAAAAGAAAGCTGAAGAAAACCAAAAGGTGTGGGAGAAAAGGGAGTGAACTTTAGCACAAATGCAAGGCTTTTCCCATCTCACAAATTTAGTTTACATTTGTGCCAACCCAAATCCCAAACTGATTATTTTTACTACTATTACACCAATCAAAGGCTTTAACAGCAGAAAGCAGAAATTCTCTACCACTCTTTCTTCCCTGTTAGCCACTTGGAAATTGGACAAGGGTATTATACTGTTACTACTTCTTTAGATGGAAGAAAAAAGTTTACCATTTCAGCTGCATACTTGGATATATCACACTATCACCAGATAAACTTAAAAGGAAAACATTACTAAATATACCTGCTTGCTCTATCATACTTGAAGTTGTTTGCAGTAATTCAGCAATATGTAATTTGAAATTTGTAATCTGAAGCAATTCAGCAATATTTTTGTTACATTAATATATTGCTTTTCCAAAAGTCTTTTTCCAAGGTGGTGCAAATTCAGATATCTAAAGCCAACATCCAACTAATGAAACACATATCCCCATATTCATATTTTTGGCCACATGCCACTAAAAACAGCTGTTGTCATGTGCTTAACTGAGGCTGAGACAACCCTTCTAGAAGACAGTTTTGTAACTTAGTATCAGTCAATGCCCCACTACTGGTCTTTACAGATACCGCATCCCAGCAGCCTGGAACCTGAAGCAAGGCTGTCTCAAGAGGGGAGGCACTCCCAAAGGCACACTAACCCTATGCTGTTAACGACATTACAAGTAATAAACGCCACCCTGAACTGAACATGCCAAGTCATACAACCCTAGTGCAGCTCCCACAGAATAACTGCAGTGTGCATCCTGGAGCCATTCCTGTCACAATCCAAGTACTTTCTCTGAGGGAAGCTCCATATTGTGAAAATTACAGTAGCCAATCCATGACTTTATTAACACACGACTAGCATGTGATAAACTTGTGCTCTCCAGTTAACTTAACATATTACTAGAAAGTACCCTTGCAACAGATGCTACCTGACCATCTAAGAGCAAAGCAGCATCCTCAGACTGAGAACCTGAGTCTTTGAGTATGACCACTTTCAACAGAGATATCACACTCCTATCACATGGTCCAACCAGCCATTATTACTTTCATCCTGATTCAATTGTCAAAGATCATTAACAATCGTCTAGTCCAAAGCAGCCTGTAGGCATTGATACTGAACAAGACAGCTGCTCCAGGATCCTTATGAAATAGAGTCAGCTGCCATCTTCTTATTGACAGTACCCCTCTCCAAATTTGCTGATGAACCAGTCATCATTTTCATACAGATATTAAGCAATAGCTACAGAATAGTAAGCACTTTAAAGAACTCCACAAGACAGCTGCCATATGCTTTTAAAGAAAATTCAGAACAGCAAAGCAGTGTCCGCCCAATAACTCTCAAGTCCTACAGGAGACCAAGCAACACTGTCAGCAAACCATCTTGCAGACCACTAAGACCAACAACAGGGTCACATTTCTCCTGCTCATCCCTGGATACAAATCATCTGGCAAAACAGTTCTAGACAGATCTAAACCTGGGCAGAAAAATGAGTTTAGGACACTTGGGAATGAATCTTGTTTGTAAGTCGTAAAGTAGACGCTGACTAATAATTTCCAAAACCTTTTAGCTCTATTGAGGATCTTTTTTTTTAGAGCAAAGACTATACCCACCATCTGTTCCATTACTTGTATTAAGGCAGCCAGCATCTTAGCCTGAGAAATTAAATTTACCAAATTTGCCATTACCAAATGGCTAACTTTCTTACTCTTAGCAGTAATAAGTGAGTGTAGATACTACAAGTGGTAGATCTGTCCGAGGCCTTTGTTTGCATCCTAGGCAACAACAGAAACCTATTCAAGCAAAAGTGACTAAAAGGAGTATTAAGATACCTTAAGTCCATGACCCTGCCATAACAGTAGCATTCAGATCAGAAACAAGCAATTTGACTCACAGAGACTAGCAAAAATGTCACAGCAAACTGATGAAACATCTGGCAGCAAAGAAGCAGATGGCTGCAAGGTTCCCTCACTGCCTTGAACAGCTCAGCTAGAATAGTGTTTCCCAACCTGTGGGTCCTAACCCAAAAGTGGGCTGTGAAGCCTGTGAAAATAGGTCCCAGGTTTTGCAGGGTTATTGATTTGTTTATGCTTTTTTTTAAGTGGGTCCCCACATACAAAGTACATTTGAACTTGTGCATCACCATACCAAAAAGGCTGGACCCACCAAGCTAGATGATCATGAAGATGCAATGATGGTGCTAAAAGAAAGCCATCTTTACGTTTTCATGATTATGACATTACATTTTCATAAGTGTGACCTCTATGCCATACACTCAATGAGAGCCAACCCAGCCTTTCCACAGTCTACACTGTTTAAAGATGTTTCTGCTATGCAACAAAACCTTAACTTGGTTCTTATTAAGATGACCTGAAGTTACTGTACAGCAAACATTCAAGCAAGATACCTGTATATTTCATTAAAATGTTCAGCTCTGAAATCTTGTAGGTAGAGTACTCCATCCTTGAATAGCTTACAGAAGGAAATTCACAGGCAATCTCTGCTGCATCAACTACACTGGTTCCCAGTGGAGTACCAGATCAGGTTCAAGGTCTTGGTATTAACCTTTAAGGCCTTGGGTGGTCTGGGAACCACTTATTTTTGGGACCACCTCCTCTGGTACGTCCCCCAAAGAGTTTTACGCTGGGCTGAGAACAGCTTATTGGTGATCCCCGGCCCAAAAGACATCCAGCTGTCCTCAATCAGAGCCAGGGCTTTCTCAGTCCCAGCTCCCACCTAGTGGAACTCTCTGACAAATAACATCCATGCCCTGTGGGACCTGATGCAATTCCACAGGGCCTGCAAGGTAGAGACATTCCGCCAGGCTTTTGGTTGAGGACAGTGATGGGCACCATCTTGGTTGGTACACACCCCCTTTCTCATTCTTTCTCCCTACTTCTCCCAAGGGGGGGTGACAGTCTGAAATTTGATGTGTTAGCACCATTTGAAAAATGGTTTTAACAAGTGTTTATTATATGTGTTTTATTATGCTATGTATCTCTATTGTTGTTTATCACTCAGAGCACTGAGTATTCAGGGATTGGCAATTCATAAATCCAAATAATAAATAAAGAAACTTATTTGCATACTAGCTGCAAGTCCAGCTGGGAGCACAAATAATTTATGTTGTATTCATGAAAAAAAGAGATTAAATTAAGTACTTTTTCCCATGGTTAAGTGGGCTTTTTAACGTTTGCACCACAGAACATTCAAGGTTTGCTTGCTTTGAGTCAAACATCCAGTGAAGGCGCTCTTTCACCATCACAAAGCGACTGAAGCCGACTTCTCATCATGGGGTGGGAGAAGAGTTCTTTTTGTTCTTCCAAGCTCACCAGTCTCAGCCTATGGCTTTCCCCCTCCTCCTATCGCATGAAGTTCTTGGAGAAGAGCTTGAAGAGCTTCCCTTCCTGGCTGCGTTCAGAGCCACAGGTCTCCAGCTTCTCCACATGAAAGTCTTTCTCGATACTGGGGGCAACGACCTCTTGGAAGAGGCTGCAAGTGCTGAGGAGTGGCTTGCTGCCTGCAGGGGCATGATAGGAGATGTACAGCCAGTGCTTGAAGCCAATCAGGCCATGCACCACTAGCTTGGGCACCATCTTGCACAACAGCTTGAATTTCCTGCTAAAAGTTAGAAAGCTGGCAACCTTAGCATCTCAGCTCTTGTAGAAGGACTATGGGCCCCACTTGCTAGTCCAGGCCACTGTACAGTCAGCGCCACACACGAGACCCCATGTCAATTTGCCCAGAAGCCCCACTGAAAGAAAGGCTATGAAGAGAGAGAAGGCCTCAAGATGAGTTTCACGCCTTTCCCATTCTCTTCGACCAATTTTACATCCAACCAAAAGCCATTTTCGAGATGAAACTAAGTATTAATTAGCTGATGCTTCTGACAAAGTGTGTTCCAGCCAACAAAAGCATTTACTGTAACATTATGTGGTTATCTTTAAGGTGCCACAAGACTCTTTGTTGTTTTGCTGCAACAAATTAAAATGGCTTTCCCTCTGGACTGAGAAACTAACAATTTTCACATTTAATGCTTTATTGAGTAACAGATTTAAGACACCAATGAGAAACAGATTCTCACTGGTTATGTAGATGTATGTGCAGATCACAAACATGCAACACAACAAATTCACAATACAATCATACGCAGAGTTACTCCAGTCTAAACCCATTGATTTCAATGAGGTCAGACTGGAAAAACTGCATAAGATTGCACAGTCACTCACTCCCCCTGCAAAAACTAAAAATGGCAAAGGGAGAGGAGGAAAGAGAGAATCCACAAGATCACTACTGAGACAGGGACTTGTACTTGGATATCTGTTCCTACTCATTCCTACTTAATGCTAAAATCACAATGGTGGCCTGTGTAAGACAGAGCCAGCGTGGTGTAGTGGTTAGAGTGCCAAAGTAAGATCCAGGAGCCTCAGGTTTTAATCCCACTGCGCCAAAGAAGCTTCTTGGAGGACCTTGGGCCAATAACACAACTCAGCCTAACTCACGTCACATAGATGTTGTGAAGATAAAATGCAAAAGAGAATGATGTAAGCAATTTTGGGTCTCCACTGGGGAGAAAGATGGGTACAAATTAAGTGTATAAATAAAACAAGCAACTACAAGTATTTAAAACAGAATTCAATACACACATAATGCTACAACTACACAGCCTCAAAGACAACTGGCTAGAGTTTCAAAAGGATTTATACTGAGTCTTTACAAAAACTGGTGCCTATGAAAATTACCAAAGTCAAAAGAGACGGAGTTCTATTAGGATTTAATACCACATACAGTTTTCTAGAGCCAATGAGCATGTTTACAAAGGGACTAAAAGGCAGAGTATACTAGATTTGATTTAAAGATTAAGTCCTACTTCAAGCATAGCAGAAATGTAACTAAAGATGGAGATGAGGCCAATTTCATCTCACCCAATAGTATCAAAAGGTGTGTAAAGGTGGATTAAATGGCAAAGCTCCCATTCAGAATATAAGCATGTGAAAGTTATCACCTAGATTCAACTTGGACCAGAAGTGAGAATCCATCTGTTTCAGTGTTGCTGTCCTCCAGGACATAAACACAGTGAGAAGAACATTATATGGTGATGGAAGACTCCTTAGCTACATGAGCAATGAAGTTTAGACAACAGCAGATAGAGCAACCCTGTCCTCGGGTGGGGGAAAAACGCATCCCTTCAGCTATCAAGTATCCTACTGATAATATAACAATTAAGAACATGAAGTAAGAATTGGATAGTGCGATGCATCAGCAAAAACCCATTTCTGGGTCCTCAAATATCCTGCCAAGAGTGTGGTCAAAAGGCATCTTCAGGAAACACATACAGAGGTAGGGTGATATTATGCAATATTCATGTTATTTATACTGCTATAGGGGATGATCATGAAAGCAAACCCAAATTGCATGGATGCTGGACACTTCCCGCACACAGGCATTGGGGGTGGGGGGGAGGCGACCTTTTCTTGCTTACAGACAACCTGCTAACCTAAAACAACTTCTCATCCATAATGATAAACTTCTTAAAAGTTAACATGGACTCTGGTACCAAGGTCTGCAACAAACCAAGATGCCAACTTTGCTCTCATATAGATCCCAGCAAAACCATTACTGGATCCAGAAGCATCAACTATACCATCTCAGTTTCATAATTCTGCTCATTAGACATTAGAAACCACAAGATTCAAAAACCAGTGGGGGAACATTTTAATATTCCAGGACATTCAGTTGCTGACCTAAGAGTAGCAGTTCTCTTACAAAGGAACTTCAAACAGAGATTAGAGAGACTGCTGAATTGCAACTAATAATGAAGCTCAAGACCATGCATCCTTCTGGACTGAATTGAGACCTAGGTTTCCTGTCTCATAACCAATCTATTTCTCCATTCCTACTACCCCTCTGCATATCACACCTAATCCAATCATGCCTACTATGGTCCTTCACCTACTATTGTCATTTGGCATCTGAAATCACTCCACTCTCCAAGACATAAGAACAGATGGACTCACATTCTAGCTATATCTGAAGTGAGCAGTGACTCATGAAAGCTCATACCCTGCCACAAATGTTGTTAATCTTTAAGGTGCTACTGGACTATTGCTCTTTTCTACTGCTCCAGACAATAGTGTTTTGGGAGACAGGGCAATAGTTGAAAGTCCCCACATCTTGCATACACAAACATTAAGAAAGGAGAGGGAAAATTTAAAAAGCCAATATACTTATCCTGCATGAAAAACATGGAATACCAGTTACTCCAGCCATACAATATAGATGACAAACCTGACAGAAATGTTGTATTGCAAAGGAATTTCAGAAACAGACTAGAATGGGAGATTGCTGAATTACAAGTCATTACAACATTTAGGACAATGGAACCCCCAGGGCTTAACAGAGATATTGGTTCTTATCTCACTACAGATGTTAAGTCACTCAGTTCTCACTTATACCCAGAATTAAACTTTGTTGGTCTTAAAGGTGCCACTGGACTCAAACTGAGTTCTCACATCTGTTTATTAATTCCTGTATTATCTGTATGCCAAACTGTACACTGAACTGCCAGCTGGAAGGTCGGTAGTTCAGCAGTTCGAGACCCGAGTGCCGCATGATGGAGTGCTGCATGACCCGAGTGCCGCATAACAGAGTGAGCACTAGACTCTGGTTCCAGCTCCTGCCAACCTAACAGTTCAAAAGCAAGAAATTGCAAGTAGATAAATAGGTACCACTTCGGTGGGAAGGTAACAGCATTCTGTGTGCCTTGGCGTTTAGTCATGCCAGCCACATGACCACAAAAACATCTTCGGGCAGTGCTGGCTCTTCAGCTTGGAAATGGAGATGAGCACAGCAACCCTAGAGTCGGATTCGACTGGCTTTCGAGCAAGGGAACCTTTATTTTACTTTTTAATTTGTGGCTATTCACAGGTCTTACCATAGAATCATGAAATCACAAAATCATAGAGTTGGAAGGGACCTCCAGATTCATCTAGTCCAACCCCCTGCACAATGCAGGGAATTCACAAAAACCTCCCCCTCCACACCCGCATTGACCGCTGTTCCACGCCCAGAAGATGACAAAAAAACTCCAGGATCCCTGGCCAAACTGGCCTGGAGAAAAATTGTTTTCTGACCCCAAAGTGGAAACCAGCATTTCTCTGAACCAACTGCTTTAATCCAATCTTCGCTATACTTATCACTCAGTTACTTATGCATCTTGACTCTAATTAGCCCTTCCTGGCAACTACCCCCCCCACACCTATATGTAATTGTTGAGGAGGTCTTGTTTCAACATATCTAAAGAAGTGTGTATGTGCATAAAACCTTATACCCAGAACTGAATATTGTTGGTCTTAAAGGTGCCACTGGACTCAAGCTTTGTTCTGGCAGATAAATATACATTACTGATATCATGAATAGTAGAATAGTAGTAGAATCAGGGGTGGTATGGTGCAGTGGGTAGAGTGGCAGACTAGGGCTGGGAAGATCTGGGTTCAAATTCTTACTCAGCCATTAAACTAAATGAGTTATGAGGCCAGTCACTTGCTGTCAGCCTACCAACATCACTGGGTTCTTCTGAAGATGTAATGGTATAAGTCTAAGACAGACTGAGCAGTTTACAACCAGGAGATACTGAAGCCAGAACACCATGAAAATCTATGAAATGGAGAAGGAACCCTTGGCAACATTTGGACCAAGCACAGGGGAGGAAATGATATTTCAGTAATAAAATGGATAGTGCATCCATATTGCGGTCTATCAGAAAAAGACAGGGCAATATAAGATATGTGTGCATTAAACGATTATGCTAGCAGAACAGGGATTTCTTCGGCACAGCATCTAAAATACATGTGGGGGAGGGGGAACTCCCCTTATCCGCAGTGAAACAGGGCTCCCCAGGAGGTGACAGCTATATGATAGACCTTAGCATGAAGGACAAAACTGTGAACCATGGCGATCCACTTGCCAAGCTGAGCAGCTCAAGTACGATTCTTGAGATGAATATGGGCTTTCTTTAGAAATCAAAGAAGAGCCAATGACAGAAAAATCAGTGCCTGCTGGGGTGGGAGAGAAATACACATTTTCTTCTCCAATCCACTGAAAAAGGAGGTTGTTCAGAGACAAGAGGCCAGCTGGCTAACTAACCTGCCAGTGCTGCGAATACAGTTCACACTAACTTACTGAAGTATAAGGGAGGTCTCTGCTGTTGTGCTATGATTTGATATATGTTAAAAACGGTAACAAAAGTAATAGGGAAGAAGACCAGTTCTATCTGCATGTTTTCAGCCACTGAGGTTTTTGATGAGGTCTGAAGTTCAGGCTTTTTCTGGTCTACAGGAATACACTGTGAAGTCACAGGAATGGATAAGGAGGGAAGGAACTGGATATTTAGGAAGCTGCTGAAGCAGGGAGAGCACCCAGGGTATTTTTTTTGCCTATGCTGACATAATCCCCTTTTAAAGTCAAATGAACAAAAAGTCAACTAAACTGTATTTTGACAATAGGAAAATTCTGGCAAGGAGATGGGTATTCTGAGCCAAAAAAACCCTCCCTCCCTTTTACTTTTGCAATGTATGTACAGTAAAAGCTTTGTTATCTGGCACTCACAGGGAATAATGTTTGCAGATTAATCAAATGTGCCAGATATTTGGGCTGATTGCTCTGCTCTATCCTGAGTGAATACATCAAATCACCAAACCCAGCCCTATTATGAACACCACCTGACCCTTCCCTTTCCCCCATGCCACACAGCTATCCTACACATCCTACAATGGAAGCCCTGGCAGAGATTCCCAGGAGCCTGAATCCCGTGCCCAATACTAAATGATGCGCTCCTGCAATATACGCACAGCCCTGATTACACAAGACACTGCATTGCATGGTAAAGATTTTGGTGAAACTAGAGCCACTCAGACTTGTCCCCCCACCCCAGTCATTTCTGTCAGACAGAACAGGTGCAGAAGAAGAGACAGCAATCAGGGGCCATGCTTAAATCAGTGCCCTAGCCCCAACCCCTCTGAAACAGGATGTGGGGACAACACCAATGTTCCCTCTAAGCTGAATTAGTGTGAGTTGGCTCACAGTTTTTTAACCTCCAGCTCACAGGTTTTTGTCTTACCTCAGGAAGGAGGGCTCCAGAGCAAACTAATTTATACAGTAGCCAAATCGTTCGCTCACAACTTTAATGCCAGTCGCTCACAAAGTAGGATTTTTGCTCACAAGACTCCAGTTTAGAGAGAGCATTGGACAACACACTAGTTTAGTTGACTATAAAAGGAAATTTAAATACGTTCATGGTGGACAGGTCCATTAATGTTTATTAGTCATGATGACTAAGAGGAAATTCCCTTTTTTGGAGGCAGTAATCCCTCACAACACCAGTGCTAAGGGGCAACAACAGAGGCAAGCTTTGGCCTTTGTGTCATACTTGTAGGTATCTTGTTGACCGTTGTGTAAAGCAGGATGCTGGACAATACTGACCTCTGGTCTAACCCAATATGGCTATTCTTACATGTGTCTATCTGTTGCCAAGTTTCCTGACAGCTATTTTCTATCTGGAGCGGTATCAGATGCAAGCTGGAAATCATGTTGGATGGGGGCTAATTCATGTTAATTTAGGTCTTAAATGGCTGATCATGAGTTGCCATGTGAGGCTAGGATGGTGAGATATGAATGTTTTAAATAAATATGCTTATGAAGCTACAATATTCAAGCCATACTCCGTGCCTAGCCATTATCATACCCACAAAGCTCTTCTGAAATTCAGGGAAAACGAAGGGCAGAGGCTTCAGGCTTCCCATATGGGCAAAGCCCACAGATGACCAGCTCCTTCTGGGGCCAGAGCTGCCATAGGGAGCCCCTTCAAGTGACCATCTGTCTGTACCCACAGTCTTGGTAATTTGGGTGCAAAGTAGGGACAAGAGAGACTGTGTCACCAGTAGCAGTCATTGGGGAAGCGACAGATCTATGAGAAAAGGAAACTGTATAGAAACTGATGACACAGTTAGGAGGAGTTTCCAGTGCAAGAAGCACAAAAATAAAGTAGAGCAGTATTTGGGAATGGTATAACACTTAGAAAATTCATACTGAAGTGGGAGCTGTCAACCATATTTAACAGTATTATGGGGTTCCAATGACAGCACCTTGGGGGTTACTGGATCAGAGAGGGATATACATCCTATTGTAATACAAACAAAGGGAAAACTGCATACTCTTGTAAGGTCACTGTTGGAAAAAGTGCTGAGTGAGGGGGTTGGTGTATGCAGGGGCAATGTGGCAGTGCTATCAAGTTTCCAATGCTACATAAAACTCACAACCTGGCATTCTGTAGCAATTCATCCGGAATAACTACCTTTTCTCAGGTTCCCCGTTTTTGCTCTATAATCCAAATCACCCACAAAAGGGTGAACTGTTTTTCAGTATTTTTTCCCTAAAGCATTGTGCATGCACATCAAACCTTACACCCAGAATTAAACTTTGCTGGTCTTAAAGGTGCCACCAGACTCAAACTTTGTTCTATTGCTTCAGACCAACATGGTTACCCGCCTGAACCTGTTTTTCAATGTTAATGCACCCTTCTGTCAGAATTTTCTCGTTTGTAAAACAGGTTGTAAAAAGGATAACAAAAGTGTTTATGTTCATCTTTAGTCCACATTCCTAACCTGAGAGTTGATGGGAACTGATTTATTCTCTGGCTTTCCCAGAACTGATTCCCACAATCTGCGGAGATGCCAGTGACTGAACTTTGGATTGTATGCAGAGCTACGGCCTTCCCCTAATGCACAGGAGATCACTGGGTATAACTGGGAAACTCTCTCCCTAAATTGCTCAGGGCAGTCCTTCATTATGAGAATTTTGGAGGTTATTAAGAATACCTTGTGAAGATACAAAGGCAGAGAACCACACAATCATATTTTTTGTGACTGAGATTATTAAGATTTTACAGGCAGAGATAGCTGTACAAAGGATGTGTTGGGAGAAAAGCTACCAGCCCAAAGGTAATAGACCTGATTTGATAGCACTGAGAAAGCAGAATGACATTACAGTAGGATCGTCCCCCATTCTGTCCCTGTAGAGACTCTGCATGCCACTACCTCGGTTGGTACAACCCAGTTATACCAATCCTGACACAGAAGAATCTTCACACTGCCCTTTGTGTAAGTGATCTGCTGAAAGGCTGTAGGTATGTTCAATGGGGTTGCTAATGAAGTGAGACATGTAGCAGAGCCTATGCATGTTTGCTTGGGAGGGAAAGCCCAAATGAGTTCAACAAGACTCTCTTGCAAACAAGTGAAGAAAGGACTACAGCCTGAAAAGTTATATTCAGGTGGGTAGCCGTGTTGGTCTGAAGCAGTAGAAAAACACATTTTCAATGTGTCTGAGGAAGTGCGGGTACACACCAAAGCTCACGCCTTGAATAACTTTATTGGTCTTAAAGGTGCCACTGGACTCAAACTTTGAAAAGTTATATGCAACTCAAAAAGGTCTGCAGGAAAGATTCATTACTATCACACAATGATTTGGGAGATGCCAGATTAGTGTTCTCTTGAGACTGTTTGTGAAAGACTAATTTCAGGGATTGGCTAACACAGAGGAAAACTATACAGGGACAGTGAAATATTGTAGAACAGGATAGTCACTAGAGGTTTATGCTGCCTCTTCGGTATGGGGGCATTCTGGAGCAGTTTTGAGATGCAGGGTACTTAGGAGTTAAAGTAAAACTAGCAGAATTAGGTTGGTTTAAGGCAACCCCTCTTAAAAATCACCAAGGAATACATCAAATGAGTTGTGGACTTGGACTTATTGGGGTAGAACCTCTAAAGAGAGCAACAATTATATATCCAAGAAAAAAAAATGTAGAATGAAAGGAAGGTCACTTTAGTCACCAAGGAGCTGCTCTGAAGGCAGAGCTACACAGCTACACGTTGTTTCAGAAAATGTGCACTTTCAAACCCATATTGCTGAGGGCACGCACTGAGGGTGGGGAAGAGGGTGAACTGCAGGGAAGAATCAGGAGGTGGCAATGCTTGTCTTCTCATGCTTGTCCTACCTTCCAAAACTGCTCCCGCCCGCCCCCCCACACACACACTTTGTTGGGCTTTCTTCCAGCCTCAGAAGCAAACTTTAGGGAGGGGGAATCAAAAAGGCCCAGCAGAGGAAGATTTAAGTATCCCTTTTCATGTGCTGATTCTCCCTTGGAAGAAACCCCCTAGACACTCACACCTATACCCTGTATCAGCATTACCAGAGTGACACAGGGCTGGAAATCCCATCTGTCTTACAACATGTGGCTGGGAACCCCACATTTCTCTTACAACCTGTCGCTATTCTCTAAAGGAGCTGGCAGCCATATAGGAGCAGGAGGAGGATCAGAGCAAGGAAGCATTCACAAGGGCTACTGCAGGAGTGTGCAAAGGGTTTTGAGATTACATGGCTGAGGACACTGTGTCCTGGAAGAGCCCCTACATGGTGGTACACAAGTCCGAGGGCCACACCACTTTACCAATATGCTGTTTTTAAAGACTCTAAATTTACAAGCAAGGTTCTTTTTAAAACGGAACTTGTGCGGTGCTTAATAAATAAAGGTACTGCCTTTAATTAATAAGATCGGTTAATCCCATTTGGCATGGGGGGGGCTCAGCAGAGGTGGTTGAGGAGGGTGTCACAGTCAAAATGGAGTGAAGAAACAGCTGCATTTTTACACATTTTGCACATACCACTCAATGAGGAGTCCCTTAAGATACAGAAGTACACTTAATAAACATTATTAGACACAGCGAACTCTACAAAGGTAGATATTGGGGGGGGGTCTCAAAGGCACTCTGAGGTGGCAGGGAAAAGCAGTTGAATTTTTTAAAAAACAACTTTCAGCAACTTGAGGCATTCAAAGTACAACACCGAACTAATAATCATAGTGATTCTTACACATGGGGAGGGGGGCTCAAAGGAGGCTGATGAGGAATCTTGCCAGACACTCTAAAGGAGGAGGAACAAATATCTTTTTAAACCATACTCTGCACAGCACTAACCGAGCTGAGCCTCTTAACACTGTATTTACCGGAAAGAAAGATGACCCTGAGTATAAAGCGACCCCCCCCAATAACGTCACACACACACACCCCATGTTGTTCTTGGACATAAACTCCTAACTTGCATGCGAATGGGAGACCGACCCCCCCCCCTTTCTCTTTTCCCCCGTGGAGTACCTGTCAGAAAACCCTAGGCTCGCCTCTGAGCAAATGCTGTAAACATCCAGAGCAAAGATCCACTTCACTGCTGACAAAAAAAGGGGGGGGAGGACAAGAGAGATCCCAGAAAGTATCTGGAGGATCCTCGCAGACGTGGTCGCGGAGGAGGAAGGAAAAGCCGCGTGCGCCCGAGCTCCACTTCGCCCAGAGCCTGGCGAGAGCGGCATCTAACAAACAGTCCTCGTTATTAATAATTATCAGGCACTGGCGGTGTGGTGCGGTGCGGTGGGGGGGGGAGCCCCCGTCTCGCTCAGGCTTTGGGGGGGGAGGGGGGTCCAGGCCAGAGGTCATCCCTGGAGGAGCAGCCCCGCCGCACCGTCCACGAGGCGGCCCGGAGTCTGCGGGGTAGGGGGGGTGGGGGCCGAGAGCGAGCGAGCGCGCGCGGGAGAGTGCGGGTCCGTCCCCCCCCCAAGCGGGGGAGGGCTACTTACTAAGGGTCGTTGGTGAAGCGGGGGCTCCGCGGGGGCTGGTAGCCGTACAGGTGACAGTAGAGCACGTCGAAGCAGAAGCAGCACATCTCGGCCGACACCACCATCTTCCTGCAGCCGCCGGGCCCGGCCCCGGGCGAGGAGAGGAGCGCGGCGGCGGCGGCCGGGCTGGAGAGGCCGCCGGGGCCCCCGCCGCAGCCGGGCGGCAGCGGCGGAGACAGGGCGCAGCCGGCGGCGCCCCCCGCCAGCCCCCCGAGGCCGTTGAGGCGGGCGCTGCCCGGCGGGGGGAGCGACCCCGGCTCGCCGCCGCCTCCGCCCCCCGCGGCCCCCGCCGCCGCCGCCCCGCCGCAGTGGGAGCCGCCGCCGCCGCCGCCGCCCGGGCCGGCCGAGCCCGACGGAGGGGAGCTGGAGAGTTTCTGCTTCTTCACCCCGCAGCAACCCGCCGCCATCTTGGAGCCGTCTCCCCCCACGCAGCGCTTCCGACCCATGGCGGGGGGGCCGCTCGGCCGGCCGGGGGACGTGCGGCCGCCCGCTCCTCCTCCGCCTCCGCCTCCTGCCGGGCCCGCTCCGCCTGCAGCCGGGGAAGGAAGGAAGGAAGGAAGGACGGCAAAGGAAGCCAGCGAGGGGCGGCGGAGGGGAGGGGAGAAGGGGGGAGCGAGCGAGCGAGCGAGGGGGCCGGGGGGGGGGAGAGGGAGAAAGAGGACGGGCGCGAGGAGGAGGCAGGTGAGGAGAAGACCCGAGTCGAGGCGGGAAAGGAGGAGGAGGAGGGCAGCGATGGCGGCGGCGGGGGGGGAGGCGGGCAGCGATGAGGGGAGACCGGCGGGAAGGGGCCGGTGGGGGGAGGCGAGTGTGTGGGGAGGGGGGGTGCCCCGAAGAGGAGAGAAAGGAAGAGGAAAGGGGGGGGCGATGGACGAGCGGGGAGAATTGGGGGGGAGGGGCAAGGCCGGTGTTTGTGAGGAGATTTGCATTATTATTATTTTTTTACCACAGGGGCGCGAGACGTGACGAGGAAGTGAGGAAAGGGACGAGGGGAGCCCGTGGCGGGGAAGGCGGGAGGAGGGGGAGGGAGGGAGGGAGGGAGAGAGAAGACAGCGTTAGTCGCCTGCTAGTCACCGGCGGCAGGCAGCCTCAGCCGCGCCGGAGTGTCTCCCGGGCTCCCGACCTGGAGAACAGTATAGAGCCCCGCCCCGGGACCGTCCGCTCTCTACTCGCTCCCCCCCTCCACTAAAACCCCGTCCTCTGGCAGGAAACTCTTTTCAACACCCTCGAACTGCCCCCCCCCCAAAAGGATGGTTTTGTTGTTGGGGGGTCGCTTGGTCCCCCCCTTTCGAAGGGAGCCCTGGCGGCGGTGGCGGCGGCCGCCTCTTCCCCCGCCTCCTCCCGGCGGGGTGCCCGGGTCGAGCCCCTGGCGGAGACGGGAGAGAGCTGAAAAATGCCCTGCTAAATAATTCACGTGACCTGAGTTGCCTCCGAGCGGGAGGAGGAAATAAATCAGCGGAGGAGCCCGCGCCGGGCCGCCTCTGAGTCAGCACGCCGGGTCTGGAGCCCGCTCGCTCGCGCGCCGGCAGTCCTGGGCTGCGGGGATCGGGTCCCCCTCTCGGGGCCAGGCGGTGGGGAGACCGGGTGGGAAAGGTCAAGGGGCCTGGGAGCCCCTCCTTGGCTCCTCGGTTGCTTTCGGCAGCCCCAGCCTGGGCACATTTACTCCGTCCCCTAGGACAGTACCATGGGATCTCTATCTCCCACCCCCACCCCCCAGTGTTCCCTCTAAGCTGAGTTAGGGTGAGCCAGCTCACAGTTTTTTAGCCTCCAGCTCACAGATGTCAGGAAAGATGGCTCCAGAGCAAACAGATTCATGCGGCAGCCAAATCACTGGCTCACAGCTTTAGTGCCAGTAGCTCCCAAAGTAGAATATTTTGCTCACAAGACTCCACGGCTTAGAGGGAGCCTTGCCCCCCACCCCAAAGCTTTAGATGTGGCTTGAGTGTGGGGTTCCCAACCTTTTTGGCAGGGTGACCCACAAGCCCAAGATGGGTCACCCTGTTAGTCTGTCTGTAGCAGGAGAAAAGAGCCAGAGTCCAGTAGCAGGGGAGAAGCTTTCGTGAGTCACTGCCCGCTTCTTCAGATATGAAGAAGTGAGCGGTGACTCACGCTCACAGGCTGTGACAAATTTTGTTAGAAAAATAAAATGCGAAAAATAAATACAGGTGCTCCTGGACTCCTGCTCTTTTCTACTGCTACGGACAAACACAGCGACCCACCTGTATATAACAAAATATGTGGCAGGGTATAAGCTTTTATAAGTCACTGCTCACTTCAGATAACAGAATCAGCCATATCTGAAGAAGTGAGCAGTGGCTCCCGAAAGCTCCTACGGAGCCACAAATTTGTTAGTCTTTAAGGTGCTGCTGGAGTGGACTCTTGCTCTTTTCTGCTGCCCCAAGTCCAAATTGGCTTGGGAGGATGACCCATCCAAGGCCGAGGTTTGTTGGCACCCTAGGTGAACTATGACCTTGGCACCCAGCTAGTTCAGCATTCTATTTTCTATGGTGGCTGATCAGATGTTTTTTGAGAAACCAACAAACATCACACAAAGGGCATAGAGGCTGAGGCCTTCCTAAGAACATCAGAAGAGCCCTGCTGGATCAGACCAGTGAGGGTCCATCTAGTCCAGCATCCTGCCTCACACAGGGGCCAACCAGTTCCTCTGGAGGGCCAACAACAGGGCAGAGAGGCTGAGACCTTCCCCTGATAAGAACATCAGAAGAGCCCTGCTGGATCAGAGCTGAGGCTGAGGCCTTCCTGAGAACATCAGAAGAGCCCTGCTGGATCAGACCAGTGGTCCATCCAGTCCAGCATCCTGCCGTCTCCCAGTGGCCAACCAGTTCTTCTGGAGGTCCAACAACAGGGCATAGAGGCCAAGGCCTTCCCCTGATGTGACCTGGAATTCAGAAGTTGACTGCCTCAGAACACGGAGGTTCTCTTTAGTCACCAGGGCTAGTACCCATTCATAGACTCATCCTCCATCAATCTATCTAATCCCCTTTGAAAGCTGTCTATGCCTGTGGCCATCACTACATCGTCTGGCAGCGAATTCCACAAGCAGGCAGCATTCCGACGTGCACAGCCTTTGCATATGGAGGTGACATTCCGGCCTTTGACCACAACCTCCTCCATTACTCCCTCTGATCCCCCCCCTAACATTCTAAGAAACTCACTCTAGCAACCATCAGGGTACATTTTATTTAATCAACATAGATATGCAGTGAAGAAAAAAATGCCAATTAATGTATGACATGGAAGATACTGTTTCCAAGGCCAGTGCTTGGTTTCCAAAATACAAAAGAGAGCAATGGGAAGGTCAGGGGTGGCCATTAGTGAGGGCTAGACCGTGACCCACTTTCCGAGGCTTTGTGGCTCAATTTGGGTCCCAAGCCACAGGTTGGGAAGCACTGCACTAAAACATTCATTTATGCATGTATATCTTTATGCCCTGACCTAGCTGGCCCAGGCTAGACCCCTTTCATCAGGTCTGGGAAGCTAGGCACAGTAGGCTCTGGTTAGCATTTGCACAGAAGAATACCAAGGAAGTCCAGGGTGCTCCAGAGAGGCAAGCAGTGGCAAACCAGCTCTGAATGTCTCTTGCCTTGAAAGCCCCATGAGCGGCTGCCAACTTGCCATAAGTCAACTGCAACTTGACAGCATTTTCCACCACCATATCTTTATGTGGACTACCGAGGTTCCTGTTCTGCACACACCCACACCCAGATTTCACCTCTATACATTGCCATCCTATACGTTGCCATCCTATCCTTAATCTTAAAGGCATGATAAACTACATTTAACATTTGTTAATTACGAAATATGCAGGTTAGCGGGCATCAGTGCAATTAATCAGTATCCTCCTGTGCTCATTCAGCAGAGAAAAATGCTCAACGGATCCAATTCTGAAGAACTGAGGACACAGCGAATGCACTGTAGTTCACCATCCAACACTCATCAATCCACAGTGACATGCCAGCAAACCCCCCCCCACGTCAGCCACATATGGAAGCCGGAGAAACGTACAGGCACACCTTTGACAGGTGGACACACAGAAAAAAAGCCTTGGCCACTTAAATGAGATCACCCAGACAACCCCCAGCTCATCTGGGAGAAGGAGCCTTCGCAGAGAGGTCACAGCCTCTCAAGGGCAAGGGTTCAGCTTTCAAGGGGGAAAGAATGCCCCCAGCAGCAGCTGTTTTTGAAAGGTAAGGAGATCCAAACTCAAGGACCGCAGCCACAAAGCGAACAAGTTATTCTTGTCATTTCCTCAGGAGTCCACTGCAGGAAATCACCTATCCAAGAAAGAGAAGAGAACCTCACCAATGGGGAAGCTAGAAATAAGGCAAAGGCCATCTTTTGGCAAAACAGGCTTATCAGCAAAACAGAAGTAAGATGATCAGAGCCCATGCCTCAAGACACATATATCAGACTGGGCACACAGGAAAAATACATGTCATGGAGCACCTGGAAACCCCCAGGGACCCTGTTGTCAAACCAGGGCTTTTTTCCGGGGGGATGCACCAGAACAGAGTTCCGGAACCTCTTCAACAAAACTCTTAAATGTTTAAAAGTTCATGAGTTTTCAGTATATAGATTGAAAACTTCATTTCCCTCTTGAGAGTTCTGGGACCTCTTAAAGAAAAAAAAAAGCCCTGGTCAAAACCAACCACATACATCAGAGGAGGGAGAAAAATTACATACTGGGTGGAATGCTATGGGCATAGGATGAGGTTGGCACTTCAAGCTGTAACTACCAGCCAGGCACAACTGAGGTTTTGCACCTGGTAAGGTGATGCACGCTGGACAGAAAAATTACTGACTTTAAATATATGTGCTGATGGGTTCTGAAATGGGTAAGACCATGAATGAAAGAGATCTTGAGGTTATAGTGAATAGCTCAATGAAAATGCTGACTTGGTTTGCAGCAGTAGTGAAAATGGCAAACTCCATTCTGGAGATATCAGAAAATGCCCTGAGAATAATGTGGTCAGTATTGTAAAGCCCTTCTATAGAGCCGTAGTGCAGCCTCATTTGGAACACTGCATACAGTTCTGATTGCTGTATCTCAAAAAGGTTATTTCACAGCTGGGGAAAGTACAGAAGAGGGCAACCAAGGTGATGATGAAAATGGAACAGTTTTCCTGTGAGGAAAGACTGAACAGTCTGGGGCCCCTTAATTTAGGGGAAAAGACAGCTAAGGGGATATGCTAGAGGTTCATAAAATTATGCACAAGGTGGAGAAAACGGAGCTATTTCTTCTCCCATAATACTATATGCGCCCCCTTACCCAGAGACATGGGCTGGGCTGTCACCAATATGCGGACGACATCCAGCTCTATCTGTAGTTAGGCGGCCAGTCTGACTCCAGACCGGAAGATCTAGACCTGGCATTGGACGCCGTGGCTGGTTGGCTTAGACTGAGTCAACTGAAATTGAATCTGACGAAGACGGAGGTCCTGTGAATGAGCTGGAGCGGTCTGAGGGCAGGGATCCCACTCCCGACCTTTGATGGGGCACCGTTGGTGTCAGTGCCGGACGTCAGAAGCTTGGGAGTGCTCCCAGATGCCTCATTAACGGTGGAGGCACAGGTAGAAGCCACTGCGAAGTCTGCCTTTTATCATCTTCGGCTGATCAAGCAGCTGGTTCCCTACCTCGAACGCAATGAGCTGGCAACAGTGATCCATGCAACAGTCACCTCGAGACTGTATTACTGTAATGCTCTCTACATGGGGCTGCCCTTGTTCCAAATCCTGGTGCAGGAGCACCTATGCAGGAGCACATCCAGCTTGTGCTAAAAGCACTGCACTGGCTGCCTATAGCATACCGAATTTCGTTCAAGGTGCTGGTTCTTACATTTAAAGCCCTATATGGTCAGGGTCCTACATACCTAAGGGACCGCCTTTCCCCACATGTTCCCCAGAGAGCACTATGGTCGGAGTCTCTAAACCACCTGGCCCTAGAGAAGCCAGGCTGGCTGCAACGAGGGCCAAGGCTTTTTCAGTGGTGGCTCCGCACTGGTGGAACAAGCTCCTGGAAGACATCAGGGCCCTGCAGGACCTTTTACAGTTCCACAGGGCCTGCAAGACAGAGCTCTTCCGCCAGGCCGCACCCAAGCAACTATAGCCCTGGCCCAACATCAACATTAGCATCATTGCTAACAGCCAAGTAACCCAGACTATGATGTCAGTCATCTGTTACCGGAGAATGCGGCTCTGTCTGCCATCTGATACAAACTAGCACTTTATATTTGTGTATTTTATAATTATACTCAGACTGTATCACCTTGATTTTATTCAACTCTTGTTTTAATTGTTTTACATCTCTCTGTTAGCCGCCCTGAGCCTGCCTTGGTGGGGAGGGCAGGATATAAATTAAATAAATAAATAGAATAAATACTAGTAGTTGGGGGCACCCAATGAAGTGATGGACAACAGGTACAGGACAGACCAAATAAAATCTTTACTCGATGAATTAAATTGCAGAACTCACTGCTAGGGGTGGTCACAATGGCTACGAGCACAGAGTAATTAAAATGTGGTAGATTAAGGAGGGCAAGGCCATTCAACGGCTACGAGACACGGTGAGTAAAGGCAATCTCCATATTCATCGAAAGTAAACCTCTGAAACCCAGGGCTAGGAGGCAAAATCAGGGTAGGCCTTGGCCTCTGTGTCCTGTTTGTCGGCCCTCCACAGGCCAGGTACCTGGCTGGCCACTGTGTGAAACAGGATCCTGGACTAGATTAACGACTGATCAAGTAGGGCTCTTAGGTTCTTCCTAGATTCTTTTATACTGATACTCATGCTGATTGGCTGCCCCACCAATGTATTCATACAGGTTTACTGCCTGCTGCCTGTTCCTATTCATCTCAACAGCCCTTGTTCTTCCACCCCAGTGATCCAGGGGGTTGTGAACCCGTAGAAGCTGTCCCTCCTCTTTGCTAGAGCACATCTGCACAAACGTAACTTGGAGGACTCTGTCAGCTCCCTTCCTGTGTGAATCCTATCTGAAGGTAACTGAGCTTAGTAAGGGGCAGAAGGTGTCTAGCAAACACCAGTAAAACAGACACAGCTGTCAAACACTCCAGACGTTTAATGAACAGCATTAGCAAAGGAGTGCTAAATTTAAGTCAGATGAATGGTGCTGCCAATTGAATTCATGTTCTAGAAAGGCTCCTAAGTCTTTACAGTCTACTTAGCAGCAACACATTTGGAGTTAACCCAGTAACTGCTTGCTCAAGTACAAGGGAGCAGTCAAACAACTCCTTGTGAGGCAGCTTGTAATGGTGCAGGAGCACCATTAGAGCACCTGGGCTGGTGAGCTTCCATCGGAGTCACTAGATGTACACAAGTAGATTCGAGTCTAGTAGCACCTTAGATTCCAATGGGTTTTTGGGGGTATAAACTTTTGAGAGTCACTGCTGTCTTCATCACAGCCCACTGACTCTCTTAAAAGCTTATCAGCTTTCAAAAGTGTATATCGCAGGGCTCTTTTTGTAGCGGGAACTCCTTGGCATATTAGGCAATACACCCCTAATGTAGCCAATCCTCCAAGAGCTTACAGTAGCCCCTGAAGGAGAGCTCTGTAAGCTCTTGGAGGATTGGCTGTATTAGAGGTGTGTCGCCTAATATGCAAAGGAGTTCCTGCTACAAAAAGAGCCCTGTGTGTCGGACTTTAAGATACTACTGGAGTCAGATCTTGCTGTTCCACCACAGGCCGACACGGCCACCCTCTGGAACAATCTAGATGTACACAGGTCACTGTAGCCACAGACTGTGTTGCAGACGCAGCATGCGGTTGGCTTGGCACCTCCCTGTGAACTGGCTCCATCTTTGCCTCTGCTCTTGTTGAAAGCCTGCCTGGGAGGAGCCTGAGGATACACCAGGACCGGAATGAGTAATGTTCAGCAGTAGCAACAAATGGCAAATTGGCTCAAGCGCTATGTGCTCGGTGTGAGCAACAGATCTGAGAAAGAGGTACCCTTTGGATGCTCTGCCAGTTCATATGCTCTCCTACCTCCTACTGTGGGATCCCCAAATGTTAGGATTCACCCACCGGGGGAGACGGATACCTTCTGGGCCAATACTTAGTTACTCTTTATATGGAGTTCCATTGGAATTCTGTAAAGTTTCTGTTGGGCCTTTCTGTCAGGACTGCTGGTAGTCACCTAGCAGGGGGGGGGGTGTTACAAAGACATGGCATTGTGCCAACACTGCAGTGATGCTCTGCCAGGATATCTCAGGGAAGGGACTTTCTGCACCATGCACAGAACCCTTTATCCCTACCACTAGTAACTTTTGAGCCAGATAGGAGAGCCAGTTTGGTGTCGTGGTTAAGTGCGCGGACTCTAATCTGGGAGAACCGGGTTTGATTCCCCACTCCTCCATGCGCAGCTGCTGGATGACCTTGGGCAAGCCGTAGTTCTGATAAGAGCTGTTCTTGAAAAAAGAGCAGTTTCTGTCAGAGCTCTCTCAGCCCCACCTACCTCACAGGGTGTCTGTTGTGGGGAGGGGAAGGGAAAGGAGTTTGTAAGCTGCTCTGAGTGAAGGAAGAGCTGTTCCATCGATGAAGATACACACAGTGGTGCAGGTGGGGGGAGAGACATTTGCAGCACCCCTTGGCTGAGGCAGCGGATCCATGTCTTTTGCTCGATGGTGGAAAGCGCTGTCAAGTCACAGCCCACCTATGGTGGCCTACAGCTGTCAATCTCCAGGTGTTGGCTGGAGATCCACTGGGATTACAACTGATCTCCAGGCAACAGGGACCAGTTCACCTGAAGAAAATGGCCGCTTTGGAAGGTGGACTCTTTGGGAGTCTGCCCTGTTCAAGTCCCTCCCCTCCCCAAACCCTGCCCTCCTCAGGCGCCACCTGTCCAATCTCCAGGTATTTCCCAGAGGTGGCAACCCTATGCTGACCCTTCCTGGAGTTTTCAAGGCGGGAGACATTCAGGAGTGGTTTGCCCTTGCCTGCCTCTGCATAATGGACTTCCTTGGTGGTCTCCCATCCAAGTACTAACCAGGTCTGGCTCTGCTCAGCTTCCAGGGTGTGTGTAAATATTCCCAGATGGAAGAACAGAGCGTGCAGTTGGGTATTTGGGTCCTGAGCTGAAGCGTAAGCATTCTGAGGGTTCCGAGCCGACCATTCTTAGCATAGGCTGTAACTTTGCTTGTTCCCATCCATGGCTGTTCACGCACCGCGCTCCCTTGTTTTTAGAAGCCTGCTCACTAAAATCTGCCCGCTCCCTGGGGTGTGTCTGAAGTGCGCACAACTTAAGGGCAGAGCAAAAAAAAAAGCCATGTGCCCCCATCATCAAAGACACGGGTGTCCCGGCTGAGTTACACTTCGCACTCAGGGGGCTGTGATTGGCTGCTGACGTAGCTACTGGCCCGAGCTGCACCATGGCTGAGTGGGCATGACGGGAGGCGGGGGAGGGAGAGTGACGCTTTGTTTTTCACTCCCACTGTGTTAAATGGGAACGTTTCTTGCTTGTGTTTTTGCCAGCAGAACATTATGCCTTTATGGGGGAGCAGGATAAGGGCTGAAGATGCTGACTAAGTGCCGTTGCTCCAAAACACACTGTTGGTGCTGCTCATTTCTGGGCCGGACGTCATCCCAGCTGTGCCGGTGCTGGGTTTACACTGGCGTGGCATCGGAGGGTGCTACGCTGGTGTATCTTCAGGTATACTAGTGCTTGAGTGACGCTAGTGTACCTCTGCGTTATATGTTGGTATCCTAAACTATATGTAGATATGGTTCAGGGTCGCACTGATTGTTATTATCACCACACAAAGGGGGGTTTGGGCAAAGCTCAGGTCTGGAACATCACTGTTCTGTTGTGCATTTGTCATAATTATGACAAGTGTGTGCAGAGAGAAGATGAGCACTTATGAGAACAGCTCTGTCAGAAGTGACCAAATGTCCTTCTTGTCCCCCCTCCTGTTTTCAACAGCAGCCAAGCAGAAAGCCCACAAGGTGGGCATGGAGGAAGCAGATCTCTCCCATGGACTGCCCTACAGCAACTAATCTGCAGAGGCCTCTGGATGTGGAAGGACCAACAAAATGTCCGAGGGCTTGGATCCGCAGGATGGTAGCAGTGTTCCCTCTAAGCTGAGTTAGTGTGAGTTAGCTCACAATTTTTTAGCCTCCAGCTCACACATTTTTGTCTCTGCTCAGGAACGATGGCTCCAGAGCAAATTAATTTATGCAGCAGCCAAATCGTTCGCTCACAACTTTAATGCCAGGAGCTCACAAAGTGGAATTGTTGCTCACAAGACTCCACAGCTTAGAGGGAACATTGGATGGGAGGGGTTTCTCTGCTCCCTCCCTCCAATGTCAGCTCCAAATCCCCCACCCCAAAGCTGCTTTTGCTGGAAAAGGGGACCCCCCCCCAAGAATAACATCAGGACCTGCTGGAGTTCTGCAAAGGGAGGGGGAAATCAGCAAAAATCCCCCTTTCTGTCCACAGAATTCCCCAGTGGGGTTCCTGCTGTGATGAATAGCCTGTGACAGACCTATCATCCACAAATGTGTCTAGAACCTGAAAGAAAGAGGGGGTTGGTACACTGAAGGGGAAGCTACAAGGGGTCTTTGTGCTGCACATCCCCCTCCCCAAGTCCCTGTCAGCAGAGGCCAGCCAATACAAGGATTATAGGGTGCATCCCCCCCACACACACACACATTGTCTGCAAAGGAAGGGCTGGCTTCCCTGCAGGATTTGATAGCAGCCGTTTGCTTGCAGAGTGCGCAGAGAGTAATTATGATGGGACTAAGTCTATCTCTTATTCCTGGTTACTCCAGGCCTCATAGAGTTGCAAGAAGTATACAAGAAGGATCTCAATGTCCTTGACAACCACGATAGTATAATCACTGACCTCGAGCCAGACATCCTGGAAAGCGAAGTTAAATGGGCCTTAGAAAGCATTACTAACAACAAAGCTAGTGGAGGTGATGGTATCCCAGCTGAGTTATTCAAAGTCTTAAAAGAAGATGCTGTTAAAGTGCTGCACTCAATTTGCCAACAAATTTGGAAAACACGACAGTGGCCACAGGATTGGAAAAGGTCAGTTTACATTCCAATCCCAAAGAAGGGCAATGTCAAGGAATGTTCAAACTATTGCACAATTGCACTCATTTCACACGCTAGCAAGGTCATGCTCAAAATCCTACAAGCTAGGCTCCAACAGTACGTGGATAGAGAACTGCCAGAAGTACAAGCTGGGTTTTGAAGAGGTAGAGGAACTAGAGATCAAATTGCCAACATTCGCTGGATTATGGAGAAAGCAAGAGAGTACCAGAAAAACATCTACTTCTGCTTCATTGACTATGCTAAAGCCTTTGATTGTGTGGATCACAATAAATTATGGCAGGTTCTTAAAGAGATGGGAGTACCGGACCACCTCACATGTCTCCTGAAAAACCTGTATAAGGGTCAAGAAGCAACAGTTAGAACCGGATATGGAACAACTGATTGGTTTAGCATAGGAAAAGGAGTACGACAAGGATGTATATTGTCACCTTGCTTATTTAATTTATATGCCGAGTACATCATGCGAAATGCTGGCCTGGATGAATCACAAGCTGGAGTTAAGATTGCTGGGGAAAAGATCAAGAACCTCAGATATGCAGACGATACCACTCTGATGGCAGAAAGTGAAGAGGACCTAAAGAGCCTCTTGCTCAGAGTGAAAGAGGAGAGCGCAAAAGTGGGCTTGAAGCTCAACATAAAAAAAAACTAAGATCATGGCATCTGGCCCCATCACTCCTTGGCAAATAGAAGGGGAAGTCGTAGAAGTACTGACAGACTTCACGTTCCTAGAATCCCAGAACACTGCAGATGGTGATTGCAGCCATGAAATTAAAAGACGCCTGCTCCTTGGGAGGAAAGCGATGGCAAACCTAAACAGCATGATAAAAAGCAGAGACATCACCTTGCCAACAAAAGTCCGCATGGTCAAAGCAATGGTATTCCCCGTAGTAATGTATGGCTGCGAGAGTTGGACTAGAAGGAAGGCCGAGCGCCGAAGAATAGATTCTTTTGAACTATGGTGCTGGAGAAGACTCTTGAGAGTCCCTTGGACTGCAAGGAGATCAAATCAGTCAATCCTAAAAGAAATCAACCCTGACTGTTCCCTGGAAGGCCAGATCCTGAAGCTGAAGCTCAAATACTTTGGCCACCAAATGAGAAGGGAGTATTCACTGGAGAAGACCCTGATGCTGGGAAAGATTGAAGGTCAAAGAAGAAGGGGACGGCAAAGGATGAGATGGTTAGACAGTGTCATCGATGCAATGAACATGAAATTGAGCAAACTTCAGCAGATAGCGGAAGACAGGAGGGCCTGGCGTAATCTCGTCCATGGGGTCACGAAGAGTCGGACTCGACTGTGCGACTGAACAACAACAAAAGGTGGGACCTGGAGTTCTGCTGGGAGTACAAGTGATCTCCAGCAGACCCGTAGCCAGGATTTTTTAATTCCGGGGTGGGGTGGGGGCTTTAAATAAACCAGGTGCATTTTTTTGAGTCAAACAAGATCTTTGTGTGATATTCACTTTGGGAAGGTTTTGCAATCTGCGCCCGACTGATTGGTTATTGCTCTTGCTGAAAAACAGACATAAGCTTGAAGGTTACTGCTCTGTACAGGATATTTCCTGAGGAAGAATTCCATGTGAAATGTTGGAAATAATCCAGAAACAACATTGAATAGGATTTTTCTTATGATACTGTACATTGTATTCATTCCAAACATACATTGTTAACTGTATAAAAGATGCATTTCAAATAGTTATTAACGCATTGCATATACAAGTTGTCTGACTGTTGATACTTTTGGGGTCTGATGTTCATAGTTGTTTTCTGATTTTCTTTGCTGATTTCTTGGCACCAGCAGGCTTGGCGCCTTGGGGAGGGAGGGGGAGACAGAGGCCTGACAACTTGGGGTCTCGAAGGACCAACTCATGCCTGAAGGGGGTAAGGAACTGGACTGAGACATGGGCCATAAATAAAATTTAAAATAAATGAAATTTGAAAATTGGAATTCGGGAGGCCTGGGTAGGATGGGAAGTACATATTAGTACCTTGTTACTCACATTAGTGTTTAGTGTTTGTAGTGTGTAGTGTTTGTAGTTTGTAATTTTTGTAGTGTATAGAAGAAAATAATAAAAAATTATAAATAAATAATAATAATAAATAATAATTGGGAATGGCCCCCTATCCACCCTGCATAGCACCCCCCTATAGCGGTAGCCCTGCAGGGAAATGGAACTTCACTACACAGTTATCTGTGTAAAAACTGCCACTTTGGCAGATGAAGTTTTAATCTGTTAATGCTCAGAGGGTCACCGAAAACCACCTTTGCAGGTACTCAAAAGGTTTCAGATTAACTTTTTCTAGCTGACATTCAGACTGCCTGGCTAGAAGTACGTCAATGCATATGTTGATAAGTGGTAGACAATAAACCAAAAGATTTTTGTCCCCCTGTGGCAACAGGAACAGCATATAATCAATGAATTCTCAGGGAACCTTCTGGAGCCTAGTAATTTTCCATCCGGAAGGACAGAGGGGGTCTGATGGAGTTGAAAGGAAGAGCTCTGTTTGATATGGAAAAAAAGACTGAGAGGGAAGACCGGGGAGATAATTGATTTTGGAATGAGAAACTTTTAGAGAGCAGGAGAGAGTTGCCTTTGAATTTCCAGAAATGGATGGGGGAAAGAGCCAGGCCGAGGCTTGGCCTGGTTGAAATGACTTTGTGAGAAAATGCAAAGCAGTACAAAAGAGGAAACAGAATTTGCTAATTTTAAGACTATTCTACTTATCCCCTTGATTATCCATCCTATGGTGGTGAGGGGGGCTAAGACCTAGGGAGAGAGGCCTGTGTGCTGCTTATTTCATGTTCCCTTTCCTCAGTCACTGTTAGACAAGTTTTGCTCAGATTTCTAATAAATGACAGTTAAGCTCCCTTTTATGCCACTGGCCTGGTGGGAGTCTTCAGAGCCGGTTCACGGCATGAGTGCTGGCTTGGGGCACCGCACCAGCACAGTAGGATGGCACTTGTACCCCAATGACCCAGAGAGGGGCCATGGCTCAGTGGCAGAGCATCTGTTTGGCACACATCCCTCCTGATTTGCTTCACCTGCATGGCCAGCCTTCTTCCTCCCTCTCTCCCGCCATCTGTCACTGGAAAAGATTACCTCCAATGTCTTCGGCATCATCTGAGAGACCACGAGACGGCACCTGCCCAAGAGATCCTCTGATTACCAGCAAAAGCAAGACAGGTCTGAAGTCTTCCCAGAACATTCCCATCTGGTCCATCCAGCGATAAGCAAAGAGACTTGGTTCCCTTTAGCCAGTGCAGTGTCATGCTGCTCCTTGTTGCTGAAGACATTGGAAACAGTCTATGCTGATCACAGCTAGATGGAGGAGGAGGAGGGCACACCTCTGTCACCTGTGTCCCAAGCAAGATGTGGAGTCCCTGCGGCCTCTCTTGGAGCTGGCGAGAGCGGCCTGGTAGGAGGAATGCAACTTTTTCCTGCTGCTGCCAGGCTTCAAGAGCACCTCTGCAGCCCACCTTGGAGCCCCCACGGGGGAGTATGTCAAGGTGCACTCGCCCACCTCACTCCTGCCACCATCAGTCTTGGGAGCGGTGGTGCAGGGAGCAAAAGCACCTGCTTTAACATCTAACGAACAGCTTGTAGGCTGTTCGATACCCGCCGCTGCCGGGGTGAGCACCCGGCCTTAGTCCCAGCTCCCGCCCACCCAGTGGTTCGAAAGTCTTAACAACCTACGAGTAGATAAATGGGGGTACCTGCCTTAATAGACAGGGAGCACCCTCCTCCTCCATTGGGAGGTGAGGTGGGAACCTCAGCAGCAACGGCTCGACGAGTGGTGGTGGCGGCAACAGCAGAGTGGAGCGGCGTAATGGCGGCGATAGTCGAGGTGGAGAGTGGAAGGGGAAAAAAGGAGATGTGACATCTAGCGATGAACCGGTGGCGAAGGCGGAGCCTGGAAGGCGTGAGGACGCTCAGCGCAGGCACGGCGGAGCCTGAGGGACGAAGCCAGTGCCACACCACTGCGATCAGCATGACGAACGGGCCCACCAACTCCCGAGGAGCCTGAAGAGAGTAGAAGGAAGATGCCGAGCCGAAGCCGAGAAGCCGAGCCGGGACGAGCTGGAGGCATGTCAACTAAAATCCCACCAGGTGCCGTTAGGTAGTCCCACCCCTAATACATTGTGCCCATAGATAGGGATGCTACAAAGCTGTGTAAGCCGCTCAGAGACCCATGGGAGGGGTTCGAGCGGGGTAGAAATGGAAAAATAAATAAATAAATAAAACACCTGGGGAGGGGGGCAGGAGTGGTACGGCTGCCGGGAGGGTGGATATGTTGTACCAGGCCTGGTTGACTGTCTGCTCTCACGTTTGTCTGCCTAACTTGGCCCACGCTTGCGAAGAACAGAGGGAATGTAAGAAGAGCCTTGCTGAATCAGACCAGTGATCTAATCCAGCATTCAGCACCAGTTACCCTGGAAGGCCAACAACAGGGCATAGAGGCTGAGGCCTTCCCCTGAGATCACCTCCTGGTATTAGTATTCAGAAGTTGACTGCCTCTGACTGTGGAAGCTCTCTTTAGTCACCATGGCTAGTAGCCATTGATAGACCGATCCTCCATGAATCTGTCTAATCCCCTCTCAAAGTTGTCTATGCCTGTGGCCAATGCTCCCTCCTGTGAGCAAAAGGCTCTTGTGAGCAAAAACTGTGAGCAACTGGCATTAAAGTTGTGAGCAAGCGATTTGGCTACTGCATAAATTAGTTTGCTCTGGAGCCCTCCTTCCTGAGCTAAGACAAAAAAATGTGTGAGCTGTAGGCTAAAAAACTGTAAGCTAGCTCACACTAACTCAGCTTAGAGGGAACACTGCCTGTGGCCATCACTGTATCCTCTGACAATAAATCCCGCATTTTAATCACTCTCTGTGTAAAGAAGTATCTCTTTTTGTCCATCCTGGACTTACTGCCCATCAGCTTCATTGGATACCCTCAATTTCTCATCTTTTGGGAGAAAAAATTATCTTTGTTAACTCTCTCCATTACACGCATAATTTTACAAATCCCTGTCCTGTCCCATTCGAGTCGTCTTTTTTCTAAATGGAAAAGTCCCAGATTTGTCTGCCTTTCCTCATAGGGGAGGTGCTCCAACCCCTTAATCATCTTGATGGCCCCATTCGGCAGCTCCTGCCTGGATCTGAATTACTCTAAGAAGCAAGATTCAGCAAAGTTTTTCGTATGTCGAGGAAGATGCTTGGAAGATAAACAGAGATGGGTAAAGCCTAGTCGACACGTACTACATATCTCTAGACAAGCATCTCTCTAAAAGTTTGTAGTAGCAGCGACTGCAGCAAAAAGAAGTCTTCTCCTTTTTGGTTAAGCCAGGGGTATTGAACTCACTGGAAATGTGTTATTTAAAGTTTGAAAAATCTTTAATTGTTTTTGTCTGTGTCCTTTATAAAGTTTATATCTCCACTACCTGGCATTACCTTTTATAACACACATGGCCCGGCCCAACAAGGTCTCATTTATTTCAGATCCAGCCCTCATAACAGATGAGTTCGACACCCCTGGGTTAAGTGGTTAAGTGCACAGACTCCAATCTGGGAGCATCGGGTTTGATTCCCCACTCCTCCACTGCGCAGCTGCTGGATGACCTTGGGCAAGCCATAGTTCTGCCACAGCTGTCCTTGAAAGGGCAGTTCTCTCAGCCCCACCTACCTAACAGGGTGTCTGTTGTGGGGAGGGGAAGGGAGTTTGTAAGCTACTCTGAGACTCCGAGTGATGGGCGGGGTATAAATCCAATCTCTTCTTCTTTCTATGGGGCTGAGGTTAGAATACAACCAAAGAGATTAATTCCTCATTAGGGTCTAGAGGCTTGGGACCTGGGCCATCAGGGCAAATTCCACATCTTTGATGGTAGAACAGGTTGCTTGTGGGGGTCTGTTCTTCCACAAGCCCCTCCCCATTTTGATTTTTGGTCATGCTGTTTCCCTGATATCAGAATTGTTAGGGTACTTCCTGTTAAGTACTGAAGCTTGAATCCGTCCTATTCTTTTCTATGTTAAGCTTCAGACTGAATGTGGATTGTAAGCTGTTGCATTCTATTGGCTGGTTTCTGCGAAACCATTGTAAATAACCAATCACCGTGTAAATATGTATCAAAGAGGGAACAGACCTGATTGGTCTTTATCCACAGTATTTGATTGGATGTTAACTTATTATGGGTGTGGCTTTGACAGCCCGGGATGGTTTAAAAAGGGAGCTGTGCTCCACTTGTTGTTGTGTGTTCCAAGTTGAAGTTTGCTGTTACAATAAAGCTGAAATCACTTTTGTTGAAATCCTTTGTGTTGAGTTGCATACTTAACACTTCCACTGGCTAGAAATCACTAACAGGGAACAGAGAAGAATAATGGTGTGTGCACCTGCATGTATCTGTGTGTTAAGTGTTGTCAAGTTGCTTCCAACGTATTGGTGATTCTATGAATGAATGTCATCCAAAACGTATTATGGTTAACAGCCTTGTTCAGGTCTCGCAAACTGAAAAAAATCATAGTACAACTCATTAAGACGCAAGGCAGACATACAGTGGCCTTGGAAGAATAGCAGTTGAGTTTATAGATCATTAGAGACAATATGCCTACTAACCCATAGTTAGACAAGACTGTTTAAATTTTAGAAGCACAAAGAATTCCATTTATAGGGAGAGTCTGACAGCATTAATAATGAGAAAAAGATAGCAGCAGCATTTGCGGTTTTTAAAAAATATCTCCTGTTATGGTTTTATTCCAGAGTCGCTGTTTTTTTTAAAAAAAAAGTTTCATAACCTACTTGTGAAAAAGCCGCTCTTCCCTGGCAATTTTCTTCCCTCTTTTAGTGTATTGGACGTCAGCAATGGAAAAAAAAATATATGGGGGGCAATGTGGGGACTATAAGCAGCAAATGGGATTCTTTAGTTCTCAGTCCAAACCAAACAAAACTAAGCCCTGACCTAACCTATTTCACAGGGCCGTTATGGGGATAAAAGAGAGCAGCAGGGAATGTTGTAAGCCACTTTGGATCCCTGTCGGGGAGAAAAAGTGGGGTATAAACGAAGTAAATAAACAGTAAAACCCTCCATCCTAAGCTGTTCCTTGATCTGGAAATGTAGAGTATTTAGATGAAGTATATCTAATCCTGATACTATTTAGAGTGCTTATAGCCCTTCCAAAGCATTTCACCTGTCTTTCAACAATAGCTCCACAGGGCAGTCCACTGTAATTGTCTCCATATTGCAGCTGGGGGTGGTTGAGAGAGAAAGAGAAGAGCTTGCCTAGTGCCACCCAGGCGGCTTCTACAGGGGGCTATGACAGCACACCCTCGCCCCTGCAGCAGCAGAAGGGGTCGGGGGGGAATGGTGACCGTGTACCACCAGCCCTGCTGCATTTGCTGTCACTGCCCCCAACCCTGTTCCCTGCCCTTTTCTCTCTTGCATCTGTGCAAATGCACAGGTGCCACTGTGAGCCAGAACCCCTTTTCCCTTTTTTTCCCTTTCCTTGCTGAGCTGTGCTCAGCTCAGCTGGGAAAAGGAAAAACCCTTTAACGGGCTGAAAGTGTGGAGGGGAGGAAATATACAGCTTGGTTTACCCCCTTTGGTGTAGTGGTTAAGTGCATGGACTCTAATCTGGGAGAACTGGGTTTGAGTCCCCACTCCTCCACATGCAGCTGCTGGTGTGACCTTGGGTCAGTCACAAGTTCTTTCAGAGCTGTTCACTCAAGGGCAGTTCTCCAGAGAGCTCTCTCAGCCTCATCTACCTTACAGGGTGTGTCTGTTGTGGGGAGGGGAAGGGAAAGGCAACTGTAAGCTGCTCTGAGACTCCTTCGGGTAGTGAAGGGTGAGATATAAATCCAATCTCTTCTCTCTCTGCCTATAATGGCTGCAGATGGGGCACCTGCCTTGCACTTCTCTCTTTGAGCCAGACTAAGGTATTTTTATCCTGCTCTAAAATACAGAAAAGGTATGCCCTGATCAGGAACAACATTTTCCGAATGCTGCAAAATACTGCAGGGGCTCCCCCCTCCCGACTCTGTGGAGGCAGGAAGCTCCTGTGTGGGAGGAGCCCAAGCAAGGTCAGAGCAGAACAAAGTCTGGATCAAAGAACTCCTCGATCTCTGCTCATTTTCTGAGCCTCTTTGCTGCACCAGCTCCTAAGTGAGGGAATTAAAGGTTCCCATTAAAGCCATGAAATGTTCTCCCAAGCTATCTCAAAAATGCTATATAGAAGATACGAATAAATAAATAAATAGTTACTTAGGAATATTTTGAGAGCCACGAAAGTGGCCTTTATTTTGGAAAAAGCATCAGACTCGAGCAAAAACATTTCCTCTCGTTTACTTACAGTGCAGTCCTCAGGAAACATTCACGGGAGAAAAATCCTCTTGAGCATTCACAAATAGGATTCCGAGTGGGGTTCTGTATAGGATGGCACTGCCAGTATAGAACAGGGAACCAGTTTATGGGTGACGGTTACCTGAAATGCTCTGAGGCAGGAAGATTCATGTTCCCTCTGAGCTGTGGAGTGTTGTGAGCAAAAATTCTACTTTGTGAGCTTCTGGTATTAAAGTTGTGAGTGAGCGATTTGACTACTGCATAAATTAGCTTGCTCTGGAGCCATCCTTCCTGAGCGAAGGCAAAAATCTGTGAGCCAGAGGCTGAAATACTGTGAGCCAGCTCACACTAACTCAGCTTAGAGGGAACACTGGTAGGCACCACACATTGTTTTAAAGCAGGGGTTGTCAAACTTAAGGCCCGGGGGCCGGAACTGGCCCATTCAGGGCTCTTAAGTGGCCCGCAAGCAACTGGTGCAAGGGAGGGAGTACTGGGCGGGGAGTGGGCGGAGCCACTCCATTGTGGCTTCAGCATGGCAGAACAACCGCGTCTGCAGCAGTCAAGCATCATGGGAACATCTGCCCAGGGCTGCACTGCTGGCTCTCCAGCCCGCCCATGTGGGTTTTTCTCTGTACCCCCTTCCCAGCCCATGGGGTCTTGCTGTGAGGAAGGATACATCAACTCAGAGCTTACCAGCTGCTGTCCTTTATACAGTTTCTACTTCTGGTACCTGGCAATACGGTTTAAGGCACACATGGCCCATTCCAACAAAGTGACATTTATGTCAGATCCAGCCCTCGTAACAAATGAAGTTGACACTTCTGTTTTAGAGGAAGAAAATGATATTTTTATCTATGTTTATGTTGAATACTTGTGTGGTTACTGATGTGGCAATTAAAATATTATAAAAGGGGGGGGCCTTGAAATATGATCCAATGGACCCGGATTTCCAGAAAGAGTGCCTCAAAATGAAGCTTAGACATTCCATCTGTTCTACACGAAGGAGAAACCTGAAATCTGCTACACATAAAATTCAAAACAGCCATATTCATGGCAAAAAGAAGAAAAAAGAAATCTGGCAAAGTAATATTTTCATGGCAACAGGTCAAAATTCAGGCCAGAATTCCAGCACAGAGCAAACCAAAGTGCTCAGGACACAGAGGATGGGCTTACTGGGGTTCAACAGCAGGATTCGCACCCACCTGGTTCTGAGGCTGTAGAATGCCAAGGTGGGAGAACACAGGACACCCACCCCAGATCCCAGGCAGAGGATCATGGAAAACCACATTTTGGGATGATCCCTTGTGCTAAAAATTCCCCCCCAAATAGAAAACCAGCACAGGAAGCTAGGAAGGGGCAGAACCTTTGTCCCTGCTGTGTTAGTTTTCTATACACACAGGCTTTTTGTTTGTTGGTTAACGCAAAGTAACACCCAGAGCTAGAATCCAGGTCTGAAACGGGGGGCACTCCATTCTACCCTCTCCTTTTCCTTGATGTGTCAAGTGTTTTTAAAAGCAGTGCTGCTTTTAAGTCACTAATGCACTGTTAAGAGGGTCTGAGAGCAGATCCGAAAACAGACTCCTCAGAATCCCACGCAGGTGTATTCGGTGAGGACGACTTCCAGGAGACGGTTCTTCACACTGCCCTGTTTTTGTCTCCTTGCAGCTGGCTACCTTTTAGTTGGCCTCCCTGAATCTAAGGGGATTAGGCAGCACCTCAGTATTTAAAACAAATAAACAACAACTGACGACACATTGAACTGGGGGCTGATGAATATCTTTTCGAACTGGAAAGTTTCCTGTTGTTTTCTACGCGGGCCAAGGGAGGGTTGCCACCCACCAGGTGGGGGCTGGAAAATCTGGAATTACCACTGATCTCCAGTTTACATAAATTACATATTGTTAATTCATTTAATACATTTCTTCCACTCCTCCTGGAGAAAACAGCTGCTGTGGAAGGTGGGCTAGGGCATTATACCCTACCGAGGTCCCTCTGGCCCCTAAACCCCACTCTCCCAGGCTCCACCCTCAAATCTCCAGGTCTTTCTGAAACCAGAGTTGGTAACCCTAGCACTGCCACGAGGAGGGACAGGTGCACGTGAGCATGAGAACATGCTGTGTTTGTGCCCATCACCGACCAACCTGATTGTCAATACGTCTAAATGCAAACAAATGTCTTGTGAGTAAGGGTGATCTTGCTGTGTGTGGGTTTTTTAAAGAAGCAAAATTAGAGCCTTTCAAAAGTAAAAGTAGACATGTACTGTATTAACATGATCAGTGTGAGCATTTAGATAAAAATGGTCTTTGACGTTCTGGCATGCAGTGCCGTTATCAGTGAATGCTTGCGTGAAAAGCTGTTCCAGATTAAAATCTACTCTTTGGAATCTGTGATCAGCACATTCATTGATTAATCACACACCATTGTTTTAATCAAGGCTGCCCCACTTTCACACACACACCCCCGAAGGACACCAAAATGTTTTAACCTCTATCAGTTTAACAAATCGTGAATCACTTCTTGCTGAAACAGCCGGGGGGGGGGAGTGAAACCTGGCAACTTTTGAAACAGAACATAGGCGTGCTATGAAGTGATTGCAAAGGAAGGGGAAAGCAAATGCGTCATCTAGCTGGAACAATGTTAGAGAACTGAAAGGGTGGGGCAGAATGTATTATCCACATCAGAATATTGCCTGGGAAAGTTCTCAAAGGAGGTATGATGGACCACACGGAGCCAGGAGCTGCAGTTCAGTAGTTCAGATTTCATGATGTTCCCAAACAGCATTCTGCCATGGATCCATGCAGGTTGCAGACTCACACAATGCCTTGGGAACCACCTGTGGCTCTTCTGAGCACCATTCCCCAATGTGGCAGCTTCCCCATATTTCAGGAAATTGGGCAAGGCTATTATTACCTTTACTATTGTCTAGTAGGGCTTATGGTGGACAGGTAGTTCCTACCTTAAAACAGGTGCCACAGGAGGAATGGGTAATTTGCTTGAGGTGCCGGCCTCGTGCCAGGGATGGAAGTAAATGTGGCTCTGTCACTGGATGGTCATTGTAAATATGGCCCTCTGTGAGCTGCAGAGGGAGTGCCATTGGTTTAAACAACACTCTGCGCAACAAACTAATCTCCCTGGTGTGTGTTTCTTTTAAAGTTTGGCAATTGCACACACTAAATAATCCACTTTCAATGCACTTGCCAACTGGATTTTGCCAGTTCACTCTGGCCCAGTCTGCATCTAGCATTCATTCAACCCACACTGGAACAGAAAAAGATGCAGCTCAAAACCACATTCAAATACCCTGGGGCCAACACTGTACTGACTGCAGAGTCACCCCTGAAGGGCCATAAAATGGCCATAAATCGAAGCAGACACTACCACAAAATCGAGAGATCGAACAAAGGGACAGCGGCATGCAGTCCGGACAGTGCCATAAAATCCGACAATCAATCAAGGTGAAAGTGGCAAGCAATGCAGAGGGGAATTTCTGTTCCAGTGCAGGTTTGGTAAGACAGCAGAGCAAATGCAAGATGCAGATCGGGCCAGAGTAAAATCCAGTTGGAAAGTGCACTGCAAGTGCATTATTTAGCGTGTGTGATGGCAGCCCTTAATATAACCCCCACCTGTCTGCTTCTCGCCTCCTTTCCACCTCCCAGCTGGGAGAACATCCTTCCTATACAACCATCACCGTGGCCAGGCACCACGCTGCACAACAACCTGCAGACAGGGTCACCAGCTCCAGGTTGGGAAATACCTGGAGATTTTTGAGGGGTGGAGCCCAAGGGGAGTGGGATTTGGCCAGCAGAGGGACCTCAGCAGGGTACGATGCCACAGAGTCCACTTTTCAAAGCAGCCATGAACTGATCTCTGTTGCCTGGAGAGGTCAGTTGGAATCCCAGGAGATCTCCAAGCACCACCTGGAGGTTGGCAACCTAAGCCAGGCCCCCCACCCACCCACGTGCCTCTAAAACAGTCCTCTATTTTCCACCTGGAGGGATACCAAGAATAAGCAGAGGAGCCAGACCTGATTATTTCTGATATTACTTAAAGTACTTAAAAAAAAAATCGGTTTTAGGTAAAATATAGTAGATTTTTGAGGGCCCTAAACATTTCATTTCCCTGCCCTGATCTCAGAAAAAAAAAATTTAAAACATTTTCTTTGACCCTAAAAGTTCATTCCCCCCCCTTCCTGATTTTAAAAGAAATTAAAACTTTTTTGGTGGACCCCTAAAAGTATCGTGGGTCCTGGGTGCTGTGCCTGCTGTGCCTAATGGATAAGTCAGCCCTGCTGGGCGCCCAGGAGGTGTGGGCCACTGGGACCCCTGCTACCGGCCCTATCCCAAGCAGCCCCGTAGCCAGAAATTTTGGGTTGGTGGGGCATGATGGGGAAATTTGGTGGGAGAGCAAGGGAGGGGGAAGAGGGAGGGGGAGGAGGGAGGGGGAAGAGAGGGGGCAGCTGCATGTCTTCCCTGGTCTCCAAGCAGCTTGGAGATCAGGTGTGGGCAGCCGTCCCACTAGAAAAAACAGCACTTAAAGGGAACCCTTTAAATCAGGGGTGTCGAACTCGTTTGTTATGAGGTCCGGATCTGACATAAATGAGACCTCGTTGGGCCGGGCCACGTGTGTGTCATAAAATGTAATGCCGGGTAGCGGAGATATAGACTTCATAAAGGACACAAACACAAGCGGTTTTTTTACTTAAAATAAAAACATGCTTAAAACATTAGCACTCCTGCAATATTTTGCTTATTTAACAGTGTCTGATAACTGACCCCTCTTGCTCTGAATTATTGCATCAAAATGTCTGCCCTGTTGCAATCTTGAGTATGCTGCTCAGGTGTGTATCTGTAAGCTGCAAACCTACGATGATGCAGCAGTAGCAGCAGAACTGGAAGAAGAAGCAGAAGACAGCCAGTTCCACTGCGGGCCCGATAGAAGCCCTCCGGGGGCCTGATCTGGCCCCTGAACCACATGTTCAACATCCCTGCTTTAAATGTTGCTGCTTGGAGATCAGGGAAGGCCTGCAGCCAACATCAACCCTGCTAGAAGAACAGCATTTAAAGGGTTCCTTTTAAATACTGTTTTTCTAATGGGGTGGCTGGAAGATTTAAAGGGCCCTCCAGTTGATCAGCAGGCCCTGTGCTCCCGCCGATCAGCTGGACGGCCCTTTCAATGCCATAGGAGGGGAGTGAGGGGCAGCAGCTTTTGTGGGGGCAGAGTCCCCAAATGCCCTGCCATAGCTATGGTCCAGATCCCAAGGCTTCCTGATGGACACACCAGATCACCTCACTCAAGCCCAGCATAAAACACAGAAGTCCAGCGTGTGCCCCACAAACCGCACATTCTGGTTAAAAAGTCTGGGAAATCTCATCTTTTGTTTCCCAAAACAGATTTCTTTGGGGCGGTGGAGCAGTGTTGAGTTCCAAGCGAAAATGTAGCTTGGTGTTGAGAATTCATTTGCTGAACTTTAGCTAGCAGTTATGCCTTCTGTTGCTTTTGGGAAAATACTGCTCTGCTATTGAATTTGGCCTCTGGGAGTTTTTATTCCCCTTAATTAGACAGAAAATATTGTTTTGCTCTGCTTTCTCTGGTGGTTTCCCAAGCCTTTGCAAGATGAATCTCCTTTAGGGGAGAGAGCCCTGGAAACCCAATATCCTTCCGAATGGGGATGCTAACAAAGAAATATAGGCTGCGATCTCACACGCACTAAATAATCCATTTTCAATACATTTTTCAACTGGATTCTGCCAGTTCACAGGCTGTAAAATCCAGTTGGAAAGTGCATTGAAAGTGGATTACTTAGTGTGTTTGATCACAGCCTAAGGCCCATTCTGCATCTAGCATTCGCTCCATTGTTTTATCAAACCTACAATTAACAGAAAAAGATGCGGCTCAAAACCACAGTCAAATACCCTGGGCCAACGCCATACTGACTGCAGAGTCACCCCTGAATGGCCATGCAGTCTGGATACTGCCATAAAATCCGACAATCAATTATAGTGAAAGTGGCATCCAATGTAGAGGGGAATTTCTGTTCCAACCTGGGCTTGGTAAAACAGCGGCATGAATGCTAGATGCCGAATAGGCCTAAGAGTGGCAGTTCAAGCAGAAAAGGGGCCAGATCTCCCAAACAGCTTCAATAGAGAGAGAAAGCCTGGATCTAAGGTTGCCAAAAGCCTAGAGCAAAAAAGTCCTGCCCTTTTAACAGGGGTTTTATGTGTGGAAATGCACAGTTGAAGCTCTTTATGGCATGGAGGTAAAGAACACCTGGTAAATAACATCCCACTAAGTCCCCATTAAGGGGACAGGACATTTTTCTGGGTAGACAACCCAGCCCAGATCCAGAAAGCTCTAAAGAAGTCTACGCTGTTTTTCTCAAGTCTCCTTTATGTTCAGATCTGCCCTATCGACTTGGACACGTCTTACTGCATTCCATGAGGCTGGGTCTCAAACAGGTGGAAAAACGCGTTGAAAGCAGCTGGTTTGAGTGGCTCCTGATAACCACCGGGTTTCGCTGCCCTCCAGCAGCAAGGCAGGTTGCACAGCTCTGTTCTGCTAGCAGAGGTGCTTGCCTCCAGCAGGAGATACCTTTCCCTGATGCAAGACGGTGTCGAGGAAGCCTTCTTCTGCCAGAGGAGAGCACCTTTCCAGCCAAAAGGGTCTATGAGTATTCATCCTGTAACTTGGCATTATAACGTTGTTTTTTATTCATCTAGGTAACCTTTGGCTGAGTAATCAACTCTGCATAGTCCTCAGGTTTGCAGAATTTTACAAGATCAGCAGTCCCTGAAATCTATATAGCAAAGCCAGCATTTGGATGAACTGTGTCAAGCTTTCTATAAATTGTTAAAATAAGGCCCCGGTCACACGGGAGGATTTGCCCCGCGAAATGGACAGGTTGAGGGCTCATCAAACGGGCGCGATCATACGGCAACATCTGGGAAGCGTAGCGCACCTGTCACCAACCTGGACCATCAGCCCAAAGAAGCGGATTTAAAAAGTACCAGCAAAAGGGTAGTAGCAACTGGAAAATGTGGGTCGCAGGCGAGCGTCGGATCGCGGAGCGGAGTTAATCCGGCGCATCCGGCACGCATATGCGTCCCGTCGCACTGGATGTGTTTTTCCCAAGCCTCCACAGTATGCGAAAAAACGTAAGCGTGTGCATGCACAAGACCTTTTGATGCGCTTCAACATCGCCGTGTGATCACCGGCTATCAGCGTCTGCGTGACATCTCGGGGACCCGTCTGATCGTGCTACCGCGCATCCTTTTGCTCCGGCTCTAATTTGCCTCCCTGCAGCAGCGCAGTATCCTGCTCATCTGACTGGGACCTAACTTAGGCTGCAGTCACACACACTAAATAATCTACTTTCAATCCACTTTAAGTGTACTTTCCAACTGGATTTTTACTGTGTGAACTGGCAAAATCCAGTTGGAAAGTGCATTAAAAGTGGATTGAAAGTGGATTATTTAGTGTGTGTGACCGCAGCCTTAATGTGGTAACGGAAATATGAATGAGGTGTCAAATTAAAGCAACAATAGCAGAAAGGCTCCCCGGACTGTGAGGTTTCTCCACAACATTCTTTTCCATTAGGAATGTCAGGGAGGACTGATAAGGTGCAAGGCAGATGGGCAAAGCAAGCAGGATTCCAAAAGTGAAACTAACGGCGTTCGCAGCATTGGCAGCATAAGGCATTGAGTTACAGATATTGGGGATTGATCATGGTACAGATACAAGCATCACCTCACAGGAGAAAGGGCCAAGCCTGACAGAACTGGCAAAATCCAGTTGGAAAGTGGACTGAAAGTGGATTTTTCAGTGTGTGTGACCGCAGCCATAATGGGTTGGATTCAGCCAGCTTTTCAATTGCTGGAAAAGAAACAAGGGCCCCCTTTGACCACAGGGATCATGGAGCCTGCATGGATGGAAGTCGGGTGGGATTAGGGTTGTGGTAAGGAGGAGATCTGGACAGAACTGAGTGACAAAGCTGATTGGATCCAGCTCAATCAGAGTACAATATATCCTTGATTTTTCTTCATATTCGTGTTGAGTAATTCTCATGCCACATTTAATGTATGTATGGCTGGAGACACACTGCCTTTTTCTTAAGAACAGACGCATGCACGTACCTGCAGGGTGTATACTGGGGTAAGTGTACAGGGCTGCTGAGTCAGGTCATTGGTCCACCAAGGTCAACATTGTCTATTCTGACTGGCACCAGTTCCCCAGGGTCCCAGGCAGGGATCTTTCATACCATCAGTGACCTGATCCTTTTTAATGGAGATGCCAGGGATTGAACCCGGGACCTTCTGCATGAAAACCCAAGCCTTTTCCATGGAGCCACAGCCTCTCCCCTCAAAGTTCTTTCATTTGAAACCAACCTAGTCTCCTTGGGTAGTCTCTGCTAAATTGTTATTAAGTCTTTCACAGCCTTGGCTTCTTATTAAACAGCCCCACGGCTCCTTCAATTTCTTCCATTAATATGCTGCCCATTCATTTTGCTTAGTCTCATATATGGAACAGAGGTCCATCAGTGGCTATTAGCTACAAGGTATAGCTCAAGTGGTTAAGACGCTGAACTGCAGGCTGTGGAAGGTCAGTAGTTCAGCAGTTCGAGACCCGAGAGTGCCGCATGACAGAGTGAGCTCCCGTCTCTAGTTCCAGCTCCTGCCAATCTAGCAGTTCGAAAGCAAGAAATTGCAAGTAGATAAATAGGTACCACTTCGGTGGGAAGGTAACAGCGTTCCATGCACCTTGCTGTTTAGTCATGCCGGCCACATGACCACGGAAACATCTTCGGACAGCGCTGGCTCTTTGGCTTTGAAACGGAGATGAGCACTGCAACCCTAGAGTCAGATTTGACTGGCTTTCGAGCAAGGGAACCTTTACCTTTACTATAGATAGGAACTCTCAGTCTGGGACAAGTGATGCTCTGTGTTCTTGTTGCTGGGGGGGGGCCCACAGTGGGAGGGCTTCTAGTGTCCTGGCCCCACTGATGGACCTCCTGGTGGCACTTGGTATTTTTGGCCCCTGTGTGACACAGAGTGTTGGTCTGGATGGGCCACTGGCCTGATCCAACATTGGCTTCTCTTATGTTCTTATTATTTTTCTCTGCCCTCTTTTCCTGTTGAGCTAGCAACTTTGCTTGAACACGGGAAGTTGCAGGAGACCAGCATGAACATCTGGAGCTCTCTCTTTAAGCCTAGGAGCACTGCACTGGGGAGAAATGAATTCAATTTATAGGCAATTTGTCCTGTCCTGAGTAGCAAATCCTGCCATTTCTCTTGATACTTAGCCATTCTATTGTTCACCTCGAATTCACCCCCGAAGCCCATTATGAACAGTAAAATGACAAAGTGTCTGGAACTGACACTTGGCTATTGAAAAAAAAATATATATCAAGACAGAGAATGGGGAAATGACCCAAGGACAGAAATTAGGTGACTCCATCCTTGTAAGAACGGTAACTTTGGGGGAGAAAAATCAGAGCTGAAACCACTCATCTCGTTCAAGGCGATCCCAAGATTATACCCAAGTGCCACTTTCCTGTAAAAAATAAGCACTCTTATTTAGCAGCAACAGATTGAGAACTAAATGGGCAACCCCCCGCTGACTTTAACGAGGGACAGATTGGACTCTTAAATAGCCTTCCAGGGAGTTTCAATGTTCTTTCCCTCCTGCGTAGCGCATGTATATTTCAAAGAGTGTCTGCAAAATTTTCTGCAGGGTGACTCAGCGTGGGTTTCCCAGTTCCTGATTTTGAGGCACGAAGCAAAATTGAGTGGTGGTAGTTTGTTTCCAAAGGAACTATACTGGATGGGGCATGCACTTCTGGGTAGCAGTGTATGTGAACAAGATCTTAGGGTACAGGTGGTATGGCTAAATATGAGCTGTCAGTGTGATGCAGCAGCAAAGAAAGCTAATGCGGTCTCGGGGTATATCAACAGTGGCATAAAATCTCAAGATGTCATAGTCCTGCTGAACCACGCATTGGTCTGGCTGCACCTGGAGCACCCTGTGCAGTTCTGGAGGCCTCACTACAAAAAGGATATGGACAGAATGGAGCGGGTGCAGAACAGAGCGATGAGGATGATGAGGGGCCTGGAGACCCTATGAGGAAAGGCAGAGGGACCAGGGAATGTTCAGTGTGGAAAGAGGAGGTCGAGAGGGAATAGGATCGCTCTCTTTAAGTATCTGAAAGGCTGTAGGGCAGGGAGCTGTTCCTGTTGGCAGCAGAGGTTAGGACCAGTGCTCCCTCTAAGCTGTGGAGCCTTGTGAGCAAAACTTCTACTTTGTGAGCTACTGGCATTAAAGTTGTAAGCAAGCGATTTGGCTACTGCATAAATTAGGTTGCTCTGGAGCCCTCCTTCCTGGGCTAAGATAAAAATATGTGAGCCGGAGGCTAAAAAACTGTGAGCTAGCTCACGCCAACTCAGTTTAGAGGGAACATTGGTTAGGACTCGCAATAATGGGCTTAAATTAGAGGTGGAAAGGTACCTGCTGGATATCAGGACTTATTTTTTCATATACAGCGAGAGTAGTTCAGCAGTGGGATCAGCTGCCTGGGGAGGTGGCCGGCTCCCCCTCCCCGGCAGTCTTTAAGCAGCGGTTGGACAAACAAGCTCTAGGCTGACCCTGCATTGAGCAGGGGGTTGGGCTAGATGGCCTGCGTGGCCCCTTCCAACTCTGTGGTTCTACCCAAGCTAAAATTTTGGGACCCATCCCTAGTTTGGGGTCTTCTCTCCCTCTGCTTCCCACAGTCGCTTGCACTTTTCCAAGAGGAGGAGTTGAGCTAGATGGATCCTGTCCTTTTGAGAACTTTGCTAAGGAATGCTCAAGAAGTATTTTCGGATGTATTAAATTAATGTAATGGTAGAGAAGCTTCATATTTCAGAACGGTGTCCTTGAAGTCAATGGAATTACCCCAAGGCAAATGGTTCATTAATTAGGGACTGACTCATCCAATTAATTGAAAGTCAATTTTAGGGCTCCTTTTATACCAGAAGAAATCAAAGACGCTGTCTGATCCGACAAGGGAAATGCGAACACGAATGGATCTCGGATTAGTCTTTTCAGGCTTAGAAAATTCACACGTGCCAGCTGATTGTTCACATACTTCCACCTGCAGGATCAGGGCAAAAGTTGTTTTTTTTTAATGGTATAACCATTTCAAAAAAACAATATTTATTGAACTATGTAAATACTTTAACCCCACTTTTAGTCCTTAAGGTAAAGGTAAAGGTTCCCTTGCTCGAAAGCCAGTCGAATCCAACTCCAGGGTTGCGGTGCTCATCTCCGTTTCAAAGCCGAAGAGCCAGCACTGTCTGAAGACGTTTCCGTGGTCATGTGGCTGGCATGACTAAACACCAAGGTGCATGGAATGCTGTTACCTTCCCACTGAAGTGGTACCTATTTATCTACTTGCAATTTCTTGCTTTCGAACTGCTAGGTTGGCAGGAGCTGGAACCAGAGACGGGAGCTCACTCCGTCATGCGGCACTCTCGGGTCTCGAACTGCTGAACCACTGACCTTCTGCAGCCTGCAGTTCAGCGTCTGAGCCACCACAGCTTAATCCTTAAACAGGCTTACAAACGAAGACACAAACAATACCAATTTAAATAAGACCACCCAGCAGTCCCCTAACGGACAGGGTCGCCTTCTCTAGGTTGGGGAACTCCTGGAGACTTGGAAGTGGAGCCTAAGGCAGGCAGGGTTTGGGGAGGGGAAGGACCTCCACGGGGTGTACTGTTAGAGCGCCCACCCTCCAAAGCAGCCATTTTCTCCACAGGAATGGGTCTCTGTAGGCCGGAGATCTGTGGTAATGCTGGGTGTTCTCCAGGCCCATCTGGAGATCAGCAAGCCTGCTTCGTTGAATGTAAAACAGGAGATTAATCATGAAGATAAAACTGGGCTGGGGCTGCTCCCACAGGCATCGTTCACACAAGATTACAGGCCGCAAGCAAAAGAGACCTTTGCCTCTTGCTCTTTGGCCCACGCCTCTAGGTGATGCTTATGGGCAGGCTCTGAGTTACCTGCACAAAAAGAGAGGGAGAACCTAGGCCAGCGCTTATTCAACTGGTTCAGGCGCTTTCATTCCCTTTAGATACCGTACAGAATGATCATAAATGTCGTAAAGTGCCTCGCTTAGCAATTGCTCAAGGATTCATTAGGTAGCATTGTTCGATTTATAATACAGAATTTACCACCTACATTTCCTCTTTACCAGTATTTCCAAATGTACGATTTTTTCACTTTGAAATCATTCTACATTATTTTGTGATGCTTTTTAAAAATTTGTTTTCAAAATCTACTGTATATCCTGCTTTCCTCCCGAATGGGAACTGGAAACTGCCTACCACGTCATTCTCCCCTCTAACACCACAGCCTCGCAACAACAACCCTGTGAGGCAGGTTAGGCTGAGAGATGGTGACGGGTTGAAGGTCACCCAGCAGGCTTTCATGACAGAGCAGGGGTCAGAACTCTTGCTGTTTCAGGTCTAACCCAACGCCGTCACCGCTATGCCACATCAGCTCGGTTAAGAATGCGTTTTCATGTAGAAAACCTCTGCCCTCGGGTTGCCAGCTTTGGGTTGGACAATACCTGGAGGTCTGGGGGGTGGAGCCTAGGGAGGGTGGGGTTTGGGGAGGGGGGGAGGGACCTCCACAGGACATAAGGCCATGGAGTCCACCCTCCAAAGCAGCCATTTTCTCCATGCGAACTGGTCTCTCTCGTCTGGAGAGCAGTTGTAATAACGAGAGATCTCCTGGTCTCACCACGGGGTTGGCAACCATACTCTGCTCCCTTTATTTCCCCAAAATATGAAGGCTACGTAACTGAATGCCACGTAACTGAAGGCCACTTCAGGCTGGTCTACAGATGCACAGAATCAGGTGGTAGAGGAGATCGTACCATCTCAGACTAAGGGGAAGATCACATTCTTGGAATCCTCCCCTACTTTACAAAATAAAAACAAACAAGCAAACAGAAACTGCTCCCACTCAGAAATACAGAGAATAATATTTATTCTTTTAGTAAGTGTATTATCTTGTCTCATCAGCCCAGTCTCATCAGATCTCAGAAGTTCAGCAGGGTTGGCCCTTGGCCAGTATTTGGAAGGGAGACCACCAAGGAATACCAGGGTCATGGCTTGGAGGCAAGTAGTGTCAAACTGTCTCTCTCAACATCTCTTGCCTTGAAAACCCCATGCAGGAGTCACCGTTAGTCAGCTGTGACTTGACCCCAAAATAAACAAATCAATCAATCAATCAATCAATCCTGCCTCTCCAGCCACCTTCTCTTTCTGTCTCACTGATGTGTTTATCTTCTATTTCTGAGGGTCTTTTCCCCCTTTAAAGGTATGGGGTCAAACTGAAGCTTCACCCTCCTCCTGGAGTCTGACGTATTCGAGCCCATTCATCGGCCTTTGCTTGCTCCTGCCTCATTCCCATGTCATTCTGCTTCCTGTTTCGATACAACCTTCCCGATTCCAGCCCGGAGTGCTGGCAAACCTGTTGGATGATAAATTATCTTTAATGGTACCCAGTCCAACCAGTACGGTTTCTTTTTGACAGCCCTTACAAAGATAAGGGTCAAATAACCAGGTAACAACCTCTGATCATGTTGCTATCTGATGGCGTTTTTAAAAAAAAATCTGTTACTCGAACTGTGGAGTGTGGGGGTATCACTGCATTTCCCCCGCAAGATGCTTTATGGCAACTTCACAGCACTTTTGCAGCACTGTGATTCAGCAGGAGACACTGCTTTTCAGGCAGGAGTCAGTCATTCGTTCCACGCAAGGACTCAGGAAATGAGCTTGGTCCAAGAACAACATTTAAAACACGTATACAGGTTGTGATTTCTTTGCACATCCTAAGTTTTGCCCTGGGTCTTCCAAAACAAAGTGCGAGTGTATGTGTCCTAATAATGAAATGTGTGCACGTGAAGTGCTGTCAAGTTACAGCCAACTTTTGGTGTTGGGTTTTCAAGGCAAGAGAAGTTCAGAGGGCGTTTTGCCACTGCCCGGCTCTGCATGGCAACTTGGGCTTCCTTGGCAGTCTCCCATCCAAGTTTGGTGTAGTGGGTAAGTGTGTGGACTCTAATCTGGGAGAACTGGGTTTGATTCCTCACTCCTCCACCTGTAGCTGCTGGATGACCTTGGACAAGCCATAGTTCTGTCAGACCTATTCTCTCAAAGAAAGTTCCGGAAAAAGCTCTCTCAGCCCCGCCTACCTCACAGGGTGTCTGTTGTGCGGAGGGGAAGGGAAAGGAGTCTGTAAACCGCTCTGAGACTCCAAGTGAAGGGCGGGGTATATATCCAATCTCTTTCCTTCTTCTAAAAACCAGAGCCAACCCTGCTTTCCTCCCTAGATCTGACGAGAGTGAGCTAGTCTAGACTATCAATGCCAGGGCGATAACTAAGCAGCCTGTTTAAACACAGAAGTGCATTACTGGTTTGTGCTTATTTATTTGAAACGTTTATGAGATGGTGAGTGTGTTGTGTGTGTAAAGGCGCCATCAAGTCACAGCCAATGCTGACCCCAGCAAGGGGCTTTCAAGGCAAGCGAGAAGCAGAGGTGGTTGGCCACGGCCTTCCTCTGCAGAGTCTCGCTTGGAGGTCCCCCTTCCAAGAACCAACCCTGCTTAGCTTCTGAGTTCTGACAAGATCGGGCTATACCATGCTGCCCAAAACATTTATCTCCTCAAAATAGATAACATATATAAAATATATACCCCCCCCACTAGCACACAGAAGCCAAAGCCAACGTCCTAGAGCGTCACCTATACGTGCAGCAGAACAAGGGGGTAATAAGGAGGTAGAATGGTAGAAGGGCATGATCGGATGGGCCGCACCACTTCAGACTTCAAAGGCAGGGATTACATTCTTCTAAATGCCCCTACACTCGTAATTTTCTGTAAATTGAAAAACAGCATACTTCACAAATGTCTAGGCTAGAACCTTTCTTCCTTGTGTGCTGCTTTGCTTTGTTTTGTTGCGGGGAGCTTTTATACAAGCATTCAAAATCTAATTCTCCCCCTGAAATCTGGAGTGGTTCAGCCCATTCTATCATCTCAGGGTCCTACCACGTCATTCTGCGGCATGCCTAGACCAGACCCTAGTGGAGGGCTGCTGGGTCCCCACTGGCAACTGGCAGGAAGCAGGGTGGGGGCAGGGTTGCCAGATCCAGGTTGGGAAACTCCTGGAAATCTGGGGGTGGAGCCTGGAGAAGACAGGGACCTCGGTGGGGTATAATGCCATAGAGTCCACCCTCCAAAACAGCCATTTTCTCCAGAAGAACTGAATTCTGTAGTCTGGCAATGAGCTGTAATTCCAGGGGATCCTAGGGTTCCCTTTTCCCCAGTGGGGGTCGGGGTTTGTCTGCTTTCGTGGCCCCTGATCTCCCAGCCCCGATCCAGCCAATGGGGGGATCCCGCCCCCAAAGTACCTTGTTTGCGCCAACATGCCTGGTGAAATGACATCATCGCACAGGGCACGTTGCAGGGGTGACGCTCGATCGTTTAAGGAAAAACCATAGTTTTCCCTTAAACTCTAGTGTTCTCAGCAACATGCCCTGCACGATGACATCACTTCTGGGTGACATCATTGCAGTACACACGCAAAGCACAGGCACCGAAGAAACTCTGGACCACTGGAGGGACCCCTCCCCCACTGGCAACCAGGTAAGACTTGGCAACCCTAAGTGATCCCCAGGTCTCACCTGGAGGCTGGCATCCCCACCCTAGGGTAGTGATCCACATTATGGCACCTTGGGTACTTTGTTGCCCACCAGTAGGTCTCCTGGTCTCCATCTGCTTCTTCCCCAAGAGAAACAGCCAGTCCTGGCCACCCTTCTCCTAAATAGAGTGGAAGGTGCTCCAGAAGAGTCCAGGAGGCCTCACCTTTGGGCCTGCAGGGAATAACCAGTCAGAAATAGCTTTCTCCATTCTAGAAGGATGCTTGGCTTGCAACCTCCCAACATTTTCTTACTGTCCCAGCATACAGTTGCCAGCCACGCTCTTTACATGCAGCAAAAATGGGGGGTGGGGGGTGGAGTGACATCACATGATGCTGCATTGTCACTTCCAGTTCTACCAGGAAATGATGTTGTGATGCTCTAGCAATTCCCTCATCTCTGTCAAAATAACCATAGAGACTTGGGGAATTCCTAGAGCACTGTGACATTGTTTCTGGGCACAACTGGAAAAGATGTGGCAATGTCATGTGCTCTGAGAGCCGGTGTTGTATAGTGAACAGCGTTGCAGATTAGGACCCTGGGCGACCCGGGGTTCAAATCCCCACTTCTGCTACGGAAGCTCACTGGGTGACCTGGGGCCTGTCACAGACTCTCAGCCTGGCCTACCTCACAGGGCTGTTGTGAGAAAATGCAGGAGGGAAGAATGATAGGCTAAAAGCTGCGTTGAGTCCGAACTGGGGAGAAAAATGGGATATGAATAAATAAAAGCAGATGCATGGGGGCCTGGAGCCAGGAACAGGAAATTGCCCACCACGAGGACAATCTGGTACCAGAAGCCATTTTGTGATTGTTCCTTGGGACAGCCATTTTGTGATGGTGCCCGCTCTCTGTCCTCAGCATTCCTCAGGTGCCCACAGGTTCAGTGAGGCTCAGGGCTCCCGCCTAGAAGCGTGGCAGGATTCTGGAGCTCACCATCTCCTGTTCTCCTGTTGGCGTTCCACCCAGGGATCAGAATTCTGTCACACAGAAGTCAGCGACCCTCAGCGTGGGAGACAGAGGTGCTCCATGTTCATTAATCTACAGTAACGATCCCCTCATTCCACATTCACAGCCAACTAGCCGAGAATGAGAGGTCTGCGTCACCAATATGAAGGCGTTCTAATGGGAGGAGGCCACACAGTCACCCCGCTCTAGGGATGACTTCGGTTGAAACCGAGGACGCTGAAAGGAGGACCCGATCTGGGATCTTCGATTTCATGCAGATGGATTTGTATTTGTCAACAGGATTGCGCCATCTTTTTGGCCCTCCTCCTGGGCCTTGAGCAACGAACCTGACTCACAGAAACGGGAAAGCAGGCAAATCTTTTCCTGGCATCCAGATGAATGCAGAGAGAGCGTCACCTGTTTTATTCCTGTGTTGTCAGGCTGCTGTCAAAGGAACAGGAAGGGAGTCTTTTGCAAGGGAGGGCCAAAGGTCCTGCCCCTCCTCTGGGCCCACGGATGGCTGAAAGAGCGAAACAGGTGTGGGCGTGAAAGAAAAATCGGTTACCCTGCCTGCTCTTGGCAGATGAGGTCTCAGCCTTCAGATAGCGATAGTGCCTATTAAAACGACTAAGTCCAAAATAAGAGGGGTATTCCACTGAACGGGGGGGGGTCTCGGCTGGAGGAGGGGGCGGGGTCCTTACATCAGAGCCCAGTTTGAGAGTAAGCAGTCTAAACAGTGGATGCTTTCTGATTGTGCCTCCATAAGGGGAGATAGGAAGATCGGGTGGCCAGCTCTGGGTTGGGAAATTACAGCTCATCTCCAGAATACAGAGATCAGTTCCCCTGGAGGAAATGGATGCTTTGGAGGGCAGTCTCTACAGCATTGCACCTCCCCAAGCTCTACCCCCAAATCTCCAGAAATTTCGCAAAGTGGATCTGGCAGCCCTATGCCCCCCCCGCCTCCCCCACTGCCCGCCTGTGGCCAGGGGGGACCTGGCAACTCTACGTGGGGGTGGGGGGGGGTAGTGGAGTAGAGACCACAACGGACAAACTACGCAGTGTGCAGCCTCGTTTTAAAAGAGCACTGAAAACCTCAGCCTTCACAACATTCTGGAAAAGCTACTATCCTATTTGCTCAATGCACTGCATTCTTTCTTTGACATAAGCTGCGGTGGCTCAAATGGTTAAGACGCTGAACTGCAGGCTATGGAAGGTCAGTAGTTCAGCAGTTCAAGACCCGGGTGCCGCAAGATGGAGTGAGCTCCCGTCTCTGGTTCCAGCTCCTGCCAACCTAGCAGTTCGAAAGCAAGAAATTGCAAGTAGATAAATAGGTACCATTTCGGTGGGAAGGTAACAGCATTCCGTGCACCTTGGTGTTTAGTCATGCCGGCCACATGACCACGGAAACGTCTTCGGACAGCGCTGGCTCTTCGACTTTGAAACGGAGATGAGCACCGCAACCCTAGAGTCGGAGTCGACTGGCTTTCGAGCAAGGGAATCTTTACCTTATATAAAGAGGTGAAATTAGGGACGCCAGCATCCGGGTGGGACCTGGGGATCCGCCAGAATTCAGATAATCCCGAGACTACAGAGACCAGTTCCCCTGGAGAAAAGGGATGCTATGGAGGGTGGACTCTAGGGCACTGCACCCCACCAAGGTCCCTGTCCTCCCCAGGCTCCACCCCCAAACCTCCAGGGGTTTCCCAACCTGGATCTGGCAACCCTGCCCCCCACCCCCAGCCAGTAGCCAGGGAGGACCTGTCAGCCCTAGCTGAAATCTTGACCAACCGCCCTTCCATTAGATAAAAGTGACATGTCTCACAATCTGAAAAGGCAATAAACAAAGCTAAAATAACAAGCAACACAGACTGCTAAGCAATGGAATAACAATATTTAAAACAGGAAAAGGAATAGGAAACGGGCATAGAATCGCCAAAGCAGTTGAACGGCGTAAGGCTACACACAAATGTATATTTTCACAATTCTACCTTGTTTATATGGTGGCATATAAATGTTTTAAATAGATAAAATAAAACCAGAAAAAGTGTGCAGGGTTATAAGGCTGTGTGTGTTTTAAGTCCTATAACCAAATGCCTGAGTGAATCAAGACATCTTCACCTGGCACCTAACCCTTAAAAAGACAGACACCAGCTAAGCCACCGTGGGGGAGCACTCCACCTTCTGGGTACCACCACCAAGAAAGCCCTGCTGTGGTCACCACCCATTTTTTCCACCCAAAGGTACATAGAGTAGGGTGCATGTGTGTCTATAACTTCAGGGGCAATAAAAATGTTTGGTAATGTACAGATGGGGCCAAAAGTGTCGGGGAACCTTTCTGGTTGTGAAGAGGCACTGGGCTTTCTTAGTGTCATGTATGGAAGCAGCCGTGGTTCGGCGTCTTCCCCTGGTGGAACTTGTGATGCCCTGGAAGAAACATCGGGGATGGACCAGTAGAGGAGAAACAGGATCGAGAGCCCAACCTGCTGGCAACACACAGAGATTTTCTGCCTCAGGCAGCCCAATGACCTCTTTCCACCCAGCCCAACCCACCAGACCTTTAATTAAGCGTCATTAAGTCACTGCAAACTATCAAGCTAACTACCACCCATTAATTTGTTTTCTTCAATTTCTGTTGCAGGTTGGAGTGGTGAGGAATTCTAATGAACCAAACAAGGGTGGGGTGGAGGAAGAAGAACAGGAAACGCAAATGCCACCGTGGACAGATGTTTACTTGGCACTTTTCATTGCCTCCGCCCCCTTTCTCCCATTTCTTATTATTCCGCAAGCCATCCTTGCTTCAAACGCTTGATTTAACTGGCTTGCTGAACGGTCTGGATTGCCCTGCTGGCCTTGCTAGTGACTGACACACAAAGGACTCCACCCACATTCTTGCAGGCCTCCTGGGCACACTGGCGAGGCTGCTTTGTCCTTGATGTCCTGTGTCAGCTCAGACATCAAGTCACCCTTCTGCCTCCCCCCAAAAGCTGAAGGAAACTTTCCTCCTTTCACACAGGCACCGTTGCCCAAAGGAGGGGGCATTGCTCTCTTCTTCCACACTATTGTGCCCATAATCAAGAAAAGTCACACATGCAGTTACGTTTCAACCAGTGTTCCCAAACTTCTGATGGTTAAGGTGTGGCATCTTATTGTATTTGGGGGGCAGTACAGTTTATGGAAGCTTTGTGGTGCTTTTATCGTATTCTCTGACTCTGGATCCCAAAATCGCCTGGTTCTTCTGGGTCCGAAAGAGGCCAGGTTGGCTGCAACGAAGGCCAGGGCCTTCTCCGTGGTGGCCCCTCACTGGTGGAATGAGCTCCTGGATGACATCAGGGCACTGCGGGACCTTCTGCAGTTCCGCAGGGCCTGTAACACGGAGCTCTTCCGCCGGGCTTTCAAGTAGGGTGCCGCCTTAACACCATGGCCCTGGCCCTAACATCAACATCACCACCAACCTGGCCGTAATATTAACATCGTTACCAGCCAGATGATTAATAGCCTGGCAGGAACCTGGAGGTGGTCACTCAAATGATGATGGAACGACACCATCTTGAACTATGATCATGTGTTTTATACTGTAACTTACTTGAATGTTATTTTAGTATATTTATTGGAATTCTAATGTATATATTTATAAACACGTTGTTAGCCACCCTGAGCCTGCTACAGCGGGGAGGCATGGGATATAAATTTAAATGTAAATAAATAAATATTTCTCATATAGTAGTCAGGTGCTGTTTCGTCATCTGAAGGATACAGGAAGTACCCCGCAAAGGACAAGCCAAAAATAATGGATTGGATCCAGTAGTCCATCACCCGAAGGCACTTTCCTGCTTTCCCTTCCCACCAGCAGTTGTGGGATCTGTGTAGAATAATAACCACCGAGCTTTGGATGCTACAGTGGAGAGGGGGCTACAAATGTCCTTCTTGCCTCTTCCATTAGCAGAGCTCCCCCACGAAAGGAGTAATTTTGCCCCCTTCCACCTCCTGCAGTCCACCAATCCCCCACATGGCTAGTATCACTCCATGTGGGTCCTCTGACCCCGGGAATAAGCTTCCCTGGAGTTGGAAAGGACTACTGGGGAGAGGGGGAAACAGGGCAGATCTCCACTCCTAGATTCAGTCCAGTGTGGTGTAACTTGTTTCCATGATCTTAAGATTTTTCCAAAATCTTTCAGATAGTGTTTGTAATTAAATGGTTTCCACTTAAGCACAGAAGAATATTGTTTTTGTCATCCTGTTCTCACAGGACGGTATAAGGCACACTTTTTAAGAAATTGAACTTGGAAATGCACAAAATGTTTTAGAGTGAGTGGACATAAGAATCACCTGCTGTCAAAAGAGCCATGTGCCCGTGATTCTGACTGTTCTCTCCTGATAAGAAGAGAAGTCAAGATCAGTGACTCATGCAGAGGCTTAACAGGCAACCTCCCCAAAGGACAGGCATTTTCTGCTGGACCAGTGTGTCAACAGTGAATGAATACAACCGTCACCCCTGACACAGAGCTAGCATAGGGCTACCCATCCTCACTGGAAGACCAGAATTATAAATCATACAGAAATGTAGTCCACCACCTCCGCTTGGGTCTCACGGGAGTCATTATTATGACTTCACGCACGCACTATATATGATGTTGTGGATTTACTGTGAATGAATCGATCCGAAGGGTCTGGCCTGAAGTGTCATGGCTTGGGAAAGCTAGAACACATCACAGAAGGAATGATAATGAGTCTTTAGGGCTGTAGATATGATCTCAGTGAGTCTTAAATTTTGGGAAGTGGCAAATAACAGGAAAGGAGACTTTGGCCTATATGCCGATGCTCACTCAACGGAGTTTCCATATTCAGAAGCAGGTTTTGGCCTTTGTGTCCAGGCTTTAGGACATCTGGGGGTATCCGTTTGGCTACTATGTGAAACACAGTCCCTCAAGAAGAATGGCCATTGGTCTGATTCAGCAGGGCTTTTCTTGTGTGTGTGAGTGTGTGTGTATTCTCTGTCTGTGATTTCATCTTTCTGTGTTTTTTTGTTAAAGTGATTTCCCAATAGTACAATTTGTTTCCCCTCAATGCCCAGCAATTCTCATTTAATGACAACTTATAGTCATGCCGACCACATGACCACGGAAACGTCTTCGGACAGCGCTGGCTCTTCGGCTTTGAAACGGAGATGAGCACCGCAACCCTAGAGTCGGATTCGACTAGCTTTCGAGCAAGGGAACCTTTACCTTTACTTAATACATAATGTGGAACAACGCATTCTCAGCTCTTGAGTACCCTGCCGCATGGGTGTCGAGAGCGTCCCTCTAAAATGGTTCGTTTAAAAGCAACAAGCAATAGAAGCAGTATAATAATTACAGTCAAGCCTCCCCCGGCCACCATTATGGCAACGTTTTTGGGAAACTGCACCACTTCGGGTTCCCAGGACCCACGGCTATTGGTGAGGGATGAGGGAGTAGGGTTGCCTGTTCCAGGTTGGGAATCTCCTGGGGATTTAAGGATGGAGCCTGGGGAGGACAGGGACCTCAGTGGGGCACAATGCCACAGAGTCCCCCCTCCAAAGCAGCCATTTTCTCCAGGGGAACTGATCTCTGTACTCTGGAGATGAGCTGTAATTCCGGGGGATCCCCAGGTCCCACCTGGAGGCTGGCATCCCTAGAATGGAGAGGCCCCTGAGGTGCTGGCGGTGTCTCTAGAGCTTGGCTTGGCTTCCTCCTGCCCCCCCCCCATGCCCTCCAAGGCAGAATCCACGAAAACCTCCCTCTTAAGTCAAAAGGCTGCTCTGACACTGTACTTGTCAGCCACTCTTCGTGGTCGCCAGGGATTCCCTCTCTTTCCCCAAGTAGAAAAGATCCCTGCCCTTCCTTTACCTTCTTCAGGATGTGGCACAAAGAAGAGTTCTGGGGGTGCTGCTAGCTGTTGCCCTCACCAGAAGGTAGGGTCGCCAGGTCCCCCCTGGCCACCAGTGGCGGTTGGGGGAGTAGGGTTGCCAGATCCAGGTTGGGAAACTCCTGGAGGTTTGGGGATGGAGTCTGGGGAGGACAGGGACCTCAGTGGCATACCATGCCATAGAATCCACCCTCCAAAGCATCCATTTTTCCAGGGGAACTGACCTCTGTAGTCTGGAGCTGTAATTCTGGGGGATCCCCAGGTCCCACCTGGAGGATGGCATCCCTGGTGCCATTTCATGGCCACAAGTAACATGGAAGTTCTTAGCACAGCGACTGAAAATGTGCTTCCATCCAGTCCCGCTTCTGCTATGTCAGCTGCTAATTGAGACCATGTGCTTGGTTGGAGGTGGACAGATTAAAAGCAAAACAAGTTTAAGTCCAGCTTTAAAAAACTAATAATCCGTTTGTGCCTCAAAATGCTTCCCTGAGATCTGCCAGTCCCAGAGCTTAGCTGTGCTAAAAGGATGCTTGTGAACATTTCCTTTTTAATAACTACTTTATAACTTTGGGTGCTGGTAGTGGTTCTCTGTACCACATAGATCTCTACCATCTTGGACACGCTATTTTAAAAGGAGCGCCAGGGGGAAGGCAGGTAGTCGGCAACCGGCTATTTCTCCGGGAGCACACAAGGCAGTTAACAGGGTCCCCATGGTGACCAGGCACTGGGCAGCGGGAGACACAGAGGCAAGACCTCAGAACTTGGAAGGGAAGCTGGGAGTCCTGCTGACCCTCCCAGTGGGGAATTCCTTACCAAGGTCAGGTGGTGATGGCAGGTTACCGGAGAGAGAGAAAAAAGCCTTGGAGGGCAGGGTGGGCCTGCAGGCCAGAACAGGCCCATTCCACCACAGAAGTATATTCCTTTAAGGTTCCACTGGACTTCTGTTGTATTGTGTTATGATAACATGGCTACCGGTCAGGAATTAGGCTGGTAATAAACATTGTTGAAGGGGTTTTGAGTTCAAGCTATTTCCCAGAAAGATCTTTACTAAGATTAAGTATCATATATTATTTAGTTTTGTAAAAAAATAAAAATAAAAAGGTAGTTGTTTTCCTGTTCGCAATGCAAGGCATTGCTGTGGCTTAGATGCACACAGCAGTAATCCCTGCTGTTGTAGCCGCCAAAGTGTTTCCTGGTATCCTCACTGGACAGTACCCAAGAGGTCAATTAGGGTAATGGGTAAGAAGTTACACTACCAAGTGAGAATCTCACTTCTGTCAGGAGCCTTAGGCAATGTTTCTTTTAGCTTGTTGAGGCTAGTGTGACAATAACACTTGTGAAACACCCAGAACACCAGGGACAGTATACTATAATGGCGGTGGAAAGTTTTCAAGGCAAGAGGCATACTGTGTAGAAACACTGGACTTCCTTGGTGGTCTCCCATCCAAGTAATAACCAAGGCAGACCCTGTGGTGAAGGAGGAGGAGGAGGAGATTGGATTTATACCCCGCCCTTCACTTGGCGTCTCATACCGGCTTACAAACCCCTTTCCCTTCCCCTCCCCACAACAGACACCCTGTGAGGTAGGTGGGGCTGGGGGAGCTCTCCCAAGAACTCCTCTTTCAAGAACAGCTCTGACAGAACTATGGCTTTGTCCAAGGTCATCCAGCAGCTGCGAGTGGAGGAGTGGGGAATCAAACCTGGTTCTCCCAAGATTAAAGTCCGTGCGCTTGACCACTACACCAAACTGGCTTAGTTTCTGAGATCTGATGAGCCTGGCCTAGCCTGGGCCATCCAGGGCAGGGCAGGTGGTAGAAAATGGCATGAAGTAGCAGCTGACTTATGGCAACCCCGCACAGGGTTTTTGCGGCGCAAGAGGCGCACAGAGGTGGTTGGCCACGGCCTGCCTCTGAGCAGCAACCCTGGACTTCTTTGGCGGCCTCCCATCCAGACACTAACCAGGGCTGACCCTGCTTGGTTTCTGAGAGCTGAAGAGATCATGCGAGACCGGGCCATCCAGGTCCAGGATAAAGTACATTATTCTTATCTTAAATTGTGCTACTGTTAGCATAAAGATGAAGGTTCTGCCCTGTTGACTCGGCAAAGGCAGAGCGGCAGATTTCTGGCCGATAAGACCAAGCATGGATTTTCAAAGCTGTCCGAAATAGTTCTCTGTTTTCCCATCTCCTCCTATCCCCTTTGAGAATGGAAAACTGTCAGAGAATATATGCCACGTTCATTCTGATGAACCGTTTACCCAGCAGTAAGCCTGGCGTTTTATTTCTAGACCACGGCAAACTGGCAGAGAACGAATATAAGACAGAAATTCCCGTGGGAACCCGTTTGACACCCTCATGAATATGAGAAGAGTTCCTCACGATCCCTGCTTATGAAAAGAACGGCAAATGAATCCGTCATGATTAGACATTTAAAACAACACATTCTTTTGAAAATATGTGCAAGGTGGCAAAGAGACTGCCTGGCTGCGATTTGGCCACGGGGCATTGAAGACGGTGGAACAAAATGGCAGGGAAAAATATCAAGTCATGGGCTTGGCGTTTGATCCTTTATCATGCAGCATCTTTAACCACTTGCTAACCTGACTGGCTTTTATATATTTCACATACATTTTATATGTTTTATATCTTTCACAATTGCTCTGACAAATATTTTTCCTGAATGGAGGGGAAATGTGGGTAGATGTTTGGGGGAAAGGCGGTTTATATGAACGGCTGGCGGGGGGTATCTTAGCTGGAGTGTCCTACTAGAATCTGGGAGACTCACGTCCAAATGCCAGGGCTGCCACACAAGCTTGTCAGGTGCCAGGGGTAAACCACACTCTCCCAGTCTAACCTGCCTCACAGGTTGTTGTGAGGATAAACAGGGGAAGGGAGGATTTATTGTGTATACTGCCCTGATGGTCTTAAAGGAAGGGAGGGATAAAAATGTACTATATAGATATGGAGCATTAAAAAGAAATTAGAATGACAAGCATCAGTGGCTTGGTCCAGACATAAAAGAGAAGAGGAAGTTGGATTTATACCCCGCTCTTCACTACCCGAAGGAATCTCAGAGCGGCTTATGATCTCCTTTCCCTCCCCCTCCCCACCACAGACACCCTGTGAGGTAGGCGGGGCTGAGAGAGCTCTCTCAAGGGCTGCCCTTGAGAAAACAGCTCTGAGAGGACTTGTGACTGACCCAAGGTCACACCAGCAGCTGGAGAAGTGGGGAATCAAACCCGGTTCACCCAGATTAGAGTCCACACTGCTAACCACTACACCAAACTGGATCTCCTGATGAACTATTCTGTGAACCAACTTGAGAAACCTCTCTGCTCATGGGCCCCTTCCTTCCCCTTCCCCTTCCCCTTCCCCTTGGACATGGCCACCTGATTAGATCTTTCGACAAAGCATTGTTTGCTGTTATACATAAATCAGTGGCAGTCTTAGTGATTCTGGGGGAAAGACCAAGATGGGGACCCAGAATCACTGCCACCACCACCGGGTTCAAGCAAGGGTGGCCCTCGCTCCATGCAAGGTGGGTGGTGCCAAAGGCCAGCTGCCCAATCCCTAGATGGGACGGGCACAAACAGCCACCACCACAAGCCTGTTTCTCAAGTCCCAGATGGGGTGGCCACAAGTAGTCAGCAGAAAGAGCACGTCCATCTTTTCCCTTTTCCCTTTAACAGGGTGGGGCTATGGATAGTCACAGCCCCTCCCAGTTTGGGGCCCAGGGCAGCTGCCCATTGGGTAGACCGCATGTGATGTGAACTGGCCAGTGATGCCTAGTGCTTTCCCCTCCAGGATTCCAAATGCTGGTGTAATCTTTGTTTGGAATCCTGGTTTGGAAGGAAAGCAGAAACCGTGGTTTGCTGACTCATATGGAATGGCAAATTACGGTTTACTGAGAAAGCAAAGGTAGCAAATTAAGTTGTCAGATGTGAGGAGGGGGAGGTGAAAAGAGACAGAACGCAAGCTCAGGACCCCTCCCCCAACACCCACTAGTCCACTTAAGCCCCGGTTTGCTGTTATATGTGATCTAGGGTTGCCAGGTTGCCCCTGGACACTGATGGAGCACAGGGGGGTAGGATTGCAAGCTCCAGGTTGGGAAAGTCCAGGAGATTTGGGGGTGGAGCCTGGGGAGGGTGGGGTCTGGAGAAGAGTGGGACGCCAGTGGAGTAGGACAGGGACCTCAGTGGGGTACAATGGCATCGAGTCCACCCTCCAAAGCATCCATTGTCTTCAAGGGATCTGATCTCTGTAGTCTGGAGGTGAGCCATAATTCCAGGGGATCCCCAGGCCCCATTTGGAGGCTGGCATCCCTAGTGTGACCGTTACCACTTTCTGTATGTAGGACTGTTGTAGTGAATGGTATATCTTGTTTCCTCTCTGCTTGTTTTCTTCGGTACACATTATTACTATTAATCACAATGGAATCCTTTTCTTCTGAGAAGCTAAAGGTTGTGTTCTTGGGCTGTTTACCGTTTCGTCCTCCCAACAGCTGTGAGATGGTTCTGGGAGATATCCTGGCCTGAGGCTACGCTGGGCCCGCTCCCCTCCCCAACTGTTGTCTAGCCTCAGCCCAACACTGTCCACTTAACACTGGGAACATGTTGGAGTGCTCTCAATTTCTGTCTGTCTTCACAGCAGCAACAACCACCAGAAACCGGAAGAAATGTCCAAGTCCCCAAGAGAAGAGATGGCCCAGAAAGGCTGGAGAATGGTGTGTTCTAGTAAGACCGCCTGCTTTACGCAACTGGGTGTTATTATTATTGTTTTTAGAAGATGGTAGTAAAGGCCAGAAAGTTTGTTTTCTGAGAGAATGAGAAGGGTTCCTAACTTATATTTTCTCTATTCATTATTCACATATGTTGGAAATGGTCGTTATATTTGACCTTTAAAACATCTTCTGGTTTTCTGAAAGGCTCGTAAAGATGCGTGGCTATAGTCAGCTTTCTCTCGAAGGCCTTCTGAGCTGTCTGGAGCTGTTCTGACTTCAGATAGGTAGTATAATGTATATAAGACTGGGAGGGGACTGGAAGGGGAAAATATGCTGGTGTGACCTTGGGTCAGTCACAAGTTCTCTCAGAGCTGTTCTCTCGAGAGCAGTTCTGGAAAGAGCTCTCTCAGCCCCACCTACCTCACAGGGTGTCTGTTGTGGGGAGGGGGAGGGAAAGGGATTGTAAGCAGCTCTGAGACTCTGAGTGAAGGGCAGGGTATAAATCCAATCTCTTCTTCTTCTTCAATATCCCTGGAAAAGGGCCCTCCCAAAGGAAGGACAGAGGGAGAGGCGGCACCATGGGGGCGACTCGCAGCTTCCCCTTCACTGTGTGAGGCTCAGGCAGGTTGTGTGCCATCCAGCTGCCATGGGATGGCCTGTCCAGTTGGAGGGAGGCTTTGGCCCACCAGGAAAAGACATGAGGAGAATGAGGAGACTGATCCTCAACAAACGGTCTGATGCAGCAGGGCTCTTATTATGTCCTTATGAAGGCCTCCACCTCTATGCCCTGTTGCTGGCCCTCCAGAGGAGCTGGCTGGCCACTGTGTGAGACAGGATGCTGGACTAGATGGACCACTGGTCTGATCCAGCAGGGCTCTCTTATGATCTTATGAAACCTCAGCCTATGCCTATTGCTGGCCCTCCAGAGGAACTGGCTGGCCATGCTGGACTAGATGGACCATTGGGTCTGATCCAGAAGGGCTCTTCTTATGTTCTTAAAGTCTTAAGGTGTACTCAGACTGGCATTGGCTCTCCAGGGTCTCAGGCCGAGGTCTTTCACATCACCTCCTACCAGATCTTTTTAACGGGAGATGCTGGGGATTGACCCTGGGCAGTGTTCCCTCTAAGCTGAGCTAGTGTGAGCTAGCTGACAGTTTTTTAGCCTCTAGCTCGCACATTTTTGTCTTAGCTCAGGAAGGATGGCTGCAGAGCAAACTAATGTATGCAGTAGACAAATTGTTTACTCACAACTTTAATGCCAGTAGCTCACAAAGTAGAATTTTTGCTCACAAGACTCCACAGCTTAGAGGGAGTACTGACCCTGGGCCCTTGTGCATGCCAAGCAGATGCTCTACCACTGAGCCATGGCCCCTCCCCATAATAAGCGAAGCTGTCTTTGTGTGCAGTAGTGAAAGAAGCTGCTGCTGGGGGAACCCTTGTGGCTTTGCAAAGGGGTGCATTCTGCAAACATACACTGAGAGCAACTCTTAGGGGGAAAGCTGGCGGTGTTTGCTCTGAATTCCAGCAGCATGTGCATCACCTTCTGATTACTATTCAATCACAGCTTGGGATGTTTTATAAACTCACTAGTAGCGAAGCCCGTTGTAAAATCAATACAACGAGCTCTAGAAAGATGTTGGCCTTGGCTTCCCCACTAAACGGCAGCCCTCCTCTGCCCGCCAGCGACTCACCAGGCTCGCAGGGGGGCATGACAACAGGTGAGGATGGGGCCGGCTGAGGGAGCACCTGCGTCAGTGGCGCATCTTCGCTGGGGGAAGGGGCAGCGGGTGGAGACAGCAGGTAGCGGCGAGGCGCGGGCAGGCAGTGGCGGCACAGCAATTGGAGGCAGGGCAGGAGTTTCAGCTGCCAGCTGTGCAGCCACCAGCTGCCAGGCCCACAGGTGTCCAACAGGTCGAGCGCCGCCTCCCCAGCACTCCCCTCCAGCAGGGCGGGCCAGCGCTGGGCCTTGTTTCCCCGGCTTGGAGCAGTGAGAAAGGGCCCTGCTTCAGCCTGGGGCTTGTCCATTGGCACAGAGGGGAGACCTGAGGCACTGATGGCTGCTCTACCAGGCCTTGTGCATGGCCGCTGATGCAGGAAGAACCATTGCGACCAATGATGATGCAAGCCTCAGCCTTCTCAGCCTCCAGCCGCCGGAGTGTCTATCCTGCCCGTCACCTCACACAACACTGAGGCCAAGAAGCTGGCCGCTGCTTCTGTGGGTGGGACTCCAGCAACGCAGTCACTGGATTGGCACACCATTGGAGTGACAGGTCAGGGAGCCAAATGCTGTGGGAGCATGCGGAACATTCAGAAAAGAGTCACCCGAAAACACAATTATATATAAGGAGAGATTAGTCCAATTCTCTGCAGTCCCATGCTGAGTTGAGCCAGAGCCATTGTGACTTCCCTGAAGATTCCGAAAGAGCCTCCTGGCAAGATAGTTATCAGTAAATCACTGTTTCTCTTATGAGGAAATAGCTGAAAATGCCAGGCAGGCCAGGATTCCTGAGAATATTGTGCAGGTCACAGTAAGGATGGAGGAATTCCTGTAATGGCACCATTTGGGTCCATACAGATCCCCAAACGCGAGAGTCCCCAATCCTCCAGAAGGCACGTTTTGAACATGTTCCAGGCGGTGAAATATAATCAGTGGTAACTTTTTAAAAAACATTTCCAACTACTGTTCTTCTGTACAGGAAACTTTAGTAATGACTGCAATGAAATGTGAGCCAAGTAGCACAAAATGAGATCCCATGAACACCAATTATACATGCCATTTGGAAAGGCCAAACGGAGAAGCGCCCAGCAGGGAATAACTAGCTAGGCTGCAGGTTTATTGAGAAGCAGGGGAGGAAGAGAAAAGGGTTATAGAACGGGAAACGACTACCTGACTGTGAAAAGCAGCACGTCCCCGCGGGAGAAGCGGGCAAAGGCTATTTGTGGATACACGAACAGGACCGTGGAGTGCCAGAGACTGGCGAGATCCACACTGCTGGTTTTTTGGCATCTGTTAGGCAAGTGGAGGGTCAGATCCTATGCATCCTGTCTGATACCACAGGGCCAAGGGTGCCCCCAACATGATGCCCAGGCCCACCGTGACACCTGCCAGCCTCACTCCTGGTGCCCACCAAGTGGGCATGGTCAGGTGGGGCTTTTGATTGGCCGCGTAGATTTCTGAAAATGCTGCTTCGGGCTGCAGCGGCCGCCACTGCTTGAGGGCCTCCACTGAGAGATCGAAGGTCAGCTGCAGCAGCCGTTTTGTGGCCGTGCCCATCACAGTGTGTCAGAATTCCAAAGGTGCCCCTGCAGGCTTGAAAAGGCGGGGGGGGGGCTGGCATCGGCACCCTCCTCCATGCATGCAGTCTCTTGAGGGGACCCTGGTGCATCAGGGGACCACTCCTTGTGCCAGAGGACTGCTATCAGAATGGATCCTAGGGTTGCCATCTCTGGGCTGGGAAATACCTGGAGATTTTGGGGGTGGAGCCTGCAGCGCCGGCTCGCCCACTAGGCGAGCTAGGCGCTTGCCTAGGGCGCCGCCCCCCGCCCCGCCCCCTGTGAAGCAGGCGCTCCGAGCCCTTCTCTGGCTTTCCTGTGCATGTGCTCAGAAAAGCCGGCGCTGAGGCTGGGAGGGAAGGGGCGGGCGTTCGAACGCCCACCCCTTCCCTGGCTTTCCTGGGCATGCCGCTCCTACGGCGTGCCCAGGAAGACCGGCGCTCCACCCCCCCCGGTCTCCAGGCCCCACCGGCAGGTTGGCATCCCTGGTGGGGTGGGCGCCCCAGGCTGTCTTGCCTAGGGCACCCAGACACCTGGGGCCGGCCCTGGGAGCCTGGGGAGGGGAGGGACCTCAGCAGGGTAGAATGCCACAGAGTCGGCCCTCCGAAGCAGCCGTTTTCTCCAGGGGGACTGACTTGGGTTGGCTGGAAATCAATGGTAATAGCAGGAAACGTCCAGGTGCCAGCGGGAGGTTGGCAACCTCAATGAACCCCCAGGAACCAACCCATTCAGTCCAGGGTGCCTCATCACCTTTTCAAGGAGAAGGAATAGTGTTGCGTAGGCACCAGTGAGTCTGCTTTAGGGAAGATCCCCACAACTCAAACCAAGTTCTCTCTCGGCCTCACCACTGAGACGTGCCCAGGAAGCGATTCTTCAGTCCGCCAGGGCAGAACTGCTCTGATAGGTGGAAAGCTTCCCCAAATACATGACTCAAGACCAAATTAGGTGTGAAAAGAGAGGATCCATGTAGGTTTGTGAACACACCCACCCATTCATGCCTAACGTGGGTGCCTCCTGGCAAATACAAAGAACGCAGGCGAGGTCAGCCAAACCCTGCCTCCCCCCCCATGCGACATTGTAAGGAACTGCCCAGCATCATGAATTCACAGTGCAATCCTAAGCAGAGTTGTACCCTTCTAAGCCCATTGACTTCAGTGGACCTATGCGGGTGGAACTCTTCTTAAGACTGCACTGTAGAAACCCACCATTCCATAACTGCTTTGTCAGGGTCCTTGAAACCGCCAGCTCTCAGGACCCTCGGCAGACCCCATTCCCCTCCGATGTCCTTCTCATCAACAAAGTCTCAGCTGCACTCAGCGTTCTGCGCCTCCTGGAACATGCTTGGTCCTCATCGTGGGGAGGGGGTTGGCTGATCCTACACGGAGCAGGGGGTCGGACTAGATGGCCTCTATGGCCCCTTCCAACTCTGTGATTCTGTGATTCTATTCAGTCATTTTACAAAGTCGTATTTTTCCGCATGGGAGGGAAGGCTTCAGCCCATTAGGTCTCAGAAGCTAAGCAGGGCCAGTGCCAGGATGGGAGACCACCAAGGAAGACTCTGCCGAGGAAGGCAATGGCCAATCTCCTCTGTTCTCATTTGCCTGGAAAACCCGTCACTGGAGTAGCCGTGGGTTGGTTGCAACTTGACGGCACTTACATAAGTATTTTTCTGCATACCTGGGGAGTTTCCTGAGTATGCAAAGAAACAAAACAAACAAATTTACCTTGTGGGTGGCCTTGTTTTGTTGCTTTCGTGATTTAACCTGAGCCACCCAATTAGATAATAGCAAACAAATAAATACCATCCGGGTGTTGAGTCAGTTCTCTGCTCTGCTGATATATGTTGCCTCATCTACCTGTCCAGAGCAGTAAGGGAAATTTGTCTTGGCATTAGGTCTGGTTCACTCGATCTGCGATCCAGGATGTTTCCTTCACCTATCCGACCTTCGTCTATAGACATTTTATCATTTAGTCTGACAAACAGCTCACATGCTAGGACACCTGGGCATGTTAGCCTCAAAATATCTGAGACGCACTGGTGGCAAAATCCCAGGTTGTGACATCAAATGTCCATCAGACTATAAAGATGCTGAAAACCAGATGGTTGCTGGATTTGAACATTTGCTTAAAATATTTGATGTCTATACTGTTAGCCTCATAAACATCAACACTGGCCTCAGAGTCAAGCAGGTTGATTCTGTCACAGGTTGATTTGGGCGAGGATGTGTGAAACTCTGAAACTGTCATTTCAGCACCCTCTTGTGGTCAGAAATGGCAAAGTTACTTCCTGCTTTACTTGCACAGTAAATGAAGGAGTGGTCTTCCTTCATTTCTGTGCATGATAATCACCGGGATGGAATTCATTTTACACCTTTTATTGTTGCAGGGCGGCAGAGAATTGAGACGGTGCCATCTGTAGCATAAGCACTAAGCAGGAAATGATTTGATCAGGTCAGATAAAATAACTTCACTGCTTGAATCATGGGGGAAAGTTGGAGGGGGGCTTGGGGCTGCCAACTCCCAAGTTGGAAAATTCCTGGTAATCTGGGGGTGGAGCCTGAGAGGGACAATGCTTGGTCAGGGAAGGGACCTCAGTACAGTATAACGCCATAGAGTCCGCTCCCAAAGTTGCCACTTACTCCAGGGGAACTGATCTCTGTATCAGGGAAATTGCCTGAAATTACAACTGATCTCCAGGCCCCACCTGAAGGTTGGCAACCACAGGGGGTCCTCGGTGAACTCCATAAGCCCCTATGACAGGACAGCTCTTTCTGGACGGGGGCTCCCTGCAAACTCAAACTCCTGAGCTCTTTCTGTTCTAATGAGGCGGAGGCAGGAGTGGACTGGGTCTTTAACTGAGTAGGGGAATTTCTCTAGAGGGCTGCTGGTAGACAAGTGAAAGCCAAGAGCTAAACTTCTTAGCTTCAACAGCTTGACTAGTGTCTCAGGGGTCGTTTGACTTGAGCCCACCAGTGGCAACAAAGATCGCTGTCAGGTCGCCACTGACCTACGTCTGCCCTTCTGCCAGTTTGCAGCAAAGGTTGAGCAGGGCTTTGCCTGAGTGGCCCCTCCCCTGCACTGATGTTTTGTAGCACTGCAGGGCCCACTCCAGTTGGCTTGCTCCTGTGCCATTTTAACACCCGCATCCATCCTGGGCTGAGGAAAGCCAAGGCCGCTTCTTTGCGCTCATGGAAATCAATTCATGGAAGAAGCAGATGGAAGCTAGGAGACATATCACGTTGCGGGAGGGGGGATGTCACTGAGTCAGAGCCCAGGGCCTTCCTCAGCACTACAAAGGGTCCTAGGAAACTGGCTGACACTGAAAGTGGCCAGCCTGTGTCTCCTCACTCCCTGCCTTGCAAACGGATGCTGAGTTGCTGCCAAGCACCTGCTGGAATGCACTAAGATGCAATCTCCATGAGGAATGCCAAAAATCTCCATAACAAAACTCCCCCCCCTCGCAACCACATGGCAGTTATCCTGTTTATAAACTTCCAAAGGCAAGTCCCCCTCGGAGTTAGATTGGGCAAGTGAGCAAATAACTTTGCTCAAGGAGCTAAATGGTAGCGTATGAATCTGAACCCGGATCTGAAGTTTCCAAACCCAGCACGGCCAACAGTCGCATCCTGCCATTTTTCACACCTTGTCCTCATAAGCATTATCTCAGCCTAGCACTTATATGGCATTTCCATTGTTCAAAGTCCTTCCCATGCAATCTTGTTACAATCCTGCAACAGCCCTGTACAGTAGGCCAGTATGATTATATGCTTGATGTAGACAAGGACTGACGTGGTATGGGAGAGTAACTTGCTTCAGGCAAGAGTTGAGATTTGAACTGACGATCTCCCAGATCACAGCTCTTCCTGTGGCATACCATAATTGAAACACAATGTTAGTTACCAAGACTTTTAATAGCCACAACAGACTACCTTTTGAAGAGCCATTCTTATATCTCATAGCCCACCATGTGGATTAAAAAAACCTCAAAATGGGACCATTTCTGGCTACAATTTACGGCTCTGCAAACCAGAAGGAAACCCCAGGTTTGCATAACGTGTTAAAAGGGGGGGGGGGAAGAAACCCACAAAAAACAGCAACCAAGATCTTTGCACAGACAATTTAAGCTTGCCAGCTTCTAGGTGGAACCCAAAACTCTCCTGGAATTACAACTGATCTCCAGACTACAGGGACTGATTCCCCTGGAGGAATTGGCAGCATCAGAGGGTGAAATCCATGGCATCACGTGCCGGCTGAGCTCCCTCCACCCTGCTCAAATTTCACCTTCAAATCTCCAGGAATTCCCCAACCTGGTGTTGGCAACCCTAGAAGACATTGAGAAAAACCAACAACGTGGGGCTGAACTTGTGTTCTGGGTTGCCAAAATGGTGCCTAAAATGGCGGCAGTTGCCAGGGCAACCAGGCAAGGACAAGGTGCGGGGGGGGGGGGAAAAGAAACGACGGCTGAGGGGTGACATGATCGAGGTTCATAAGATTATGCATGGGATAGAGCAGGTTGAGAAAGAAGTACTTTTCTCCCTTTCTTACAATACAAGAACTCGTGGGCACTCAATGAAATTGCTGAGCAGTTGGGTTAGAACGGATAAAAGGAAGTACTTCTTCACCCAAAGAGTGATTAACATATGGAATTCACTGCCACAGGAGGTGGTGGCAGCTACAAGCATGGACGGCTTCAAGAGGGAATTAGATAAACATATGGAGCAGAAGTCCACCAGTGGCTATTAGCCACAAGGTATAGCTAGGAACTCTCAGTCTGGGGCAGGTGATGCTCTGTATTCTTGGTGCTGGGGGGGGCAGCAGTGGGAGGGCTTCTAGTGTCCTGGCCCCACTGCTGGATCTCCTGATGGCACCTGGTATTTACATACAGAGCATGAATACAATAAGACTGCTCTTTGCTTGAGGATTATTTGGCTCTACAATCATAGGAAGGTGTTTCCTGGACCAGAAGTTTATATCTGAGAACCACTGGGCATGTGATTGCACTAATAGAGGCCTCATTTGTATTTTCTTGCTCTATGCCTGGTGGGTTATCTTGAAACAACTTGCTTCTGGTCCTTATTGTATTCATGCTCTGTATGTATATGATTGTACTATATGTTTTTATAATAGCCAATATGTTCCTCACTATTGACCTCTGAGGAAGGCCTATGTAGGCCGAAACGCGTCAGGTCAGATTTATAAGCCCTTATTTTTAAAGTTGTGATCAATAAATACATGTATTTTTATATTTCCTTTATCAAGTTTTTAACATTGGCCCCCTTTCCTACATTTGACTAACCTTTGTCAGGTTCTGGACCTGGTATTTCTGGCCGCTGTGTGACAGAGTGTTGGACTAGATGGGCCACTGGCCTGATTCAACATTGGCTTCTCTTATGTTCTTATGTAAAAGGGTAGTAGAAGCTGAAGAGAGGGAGGGAATGGGGGCCAGAGTGTGCGCTCGCCTCAGTGGGGAAGAGAGGAAGAGGCCAATGGGATGGAAGAAGGGAGGGAAAGTAGAGGTGGAGCTCGGGGCAGAGAAGGAAGGAAACACGATCCCCCGTCCCCTGCAAATCCTTGTGGTTCTTCCTCTTGTTTTAGAAGGGGGGGTTCCCTGGCTCAGTAGTGAACTTCCCTGCCATTCGGAACACTGGGCACCGTTCTGGGCACTGCACCTCAAAGAAGATATTCTAGCATTGGAAAAGGTGCCAAAAAGGGGCAACTAGAATGATCAGGGTTCCTTAGCCTGGAGAAACGACGATTGAGGGATGACATGAATTCAGTGCTCCCTCTAAGCTGTGGAGTCTTGTGAGCAAAAACTCTACTTTGTGAGCTACTGGCATTGAAGTTGTGAGCAAGCGATTTGGCTACTGCATAAGTTAGTTTGCTCTGGAGCCCTCCTTCCGGAGCTAAGACAAAAAATGTGTGAGCTGGAGGCTAAAAAACTGTGAGCTAGCTCACGCTAACTCAGCTTAGAGGGAACACTGAACATGCTAAGAGCAGCGGTTCTCAACCTGTGGGTCGCAACCCCTTTGGGGGTCGAACGACCCTTTCACAGGGGTCACCTAAGACCATCGGAAAACACATATTTCCGATGGTCTTAGGAACCGAGACACCGCTCCTCTATCCGTCTCCAGGCGGGTCCGCCCACATGCAGATACGCCCACATTTACGTGTAATTAGAAATAAATATTTCACCATATATAATTACATAATGTTTTTGTGATTAATCACTATGCTTCAATTTGTAACAATGAAAGTACATCCTGCATATCAGATATTTACATTACGATTCGTAACAGTAGCAAAATTACAGTTATGAAGTAGCGACGAAAATAATTTTATGGTTGGAGGTCACCACAACATGAGGAACTGTATTAAAGGGTCGCGGCATTAGGAAGGCACTCAATGAAATTAATGAGCAGTAGGCTTAGAACGGATCAAAGGAAGGATTTCTTCACCCAAAGAGTAATTACCACGTGGAATTCACTGCTGCAGGAAGTGGTGGTAACCACAAGCATAGACAGCTTCAAGAGGGGAATGGATAAACATATGGAGCAGAGGTCTGTCAGGGCCGTTAGCCACAAGGCATGGAGGGAACACTCTGTCTGGGGCAGTGATGCTCTGTCTTCTTGGTGCTTGGGGGGCAATGGGGGGGGCCTTCTGGACTTCTGGTGGACCTCCTGATGGTATTTTTGGCTACTGTGTGACACAGAGTGTTGGACTGACTGTGCCACTGGCCTGATCCAACATGGCTTCTCTTATGTAAGGTCCCAGATTCAACCCCTGGCATCTTCAGTGGAAAGGGTAATAATCCAGTAAAAGGCAGGTTCATTTAGGAAGGTGTCATGGCTCAGAGGTACAGCATCTCCTTGGCAAGCAGAAGGTCCCTGGTTCAATCCCTGGCATTTCCAATTAAAAGGACCAGGTTGGAGGTAATGTGAAGATTTCTGCCTGAGACCCTGGAGATCTGCTGCCAGAGGAGACAACAACTATCTAGATAAGCCAAAGATCTGCCTCAGTATCAGGCCGCTTCAGTGCTCCTGTACCTATAATGTTCAAATGCTCAAGTCGATTCCAAGTATAGCTTTTGTCTCCAGCTGCCTGAGCACAGACTGCTCACGCATTCACCCACAGTGAACCGGAGACCACTCCACCTCCAATTTAGGGATGAGCTGTTTATTGTGGGTGGGTGGCCGGCCTGGATAGGGTTGCCAGCTCCAGGTTGGGAAATTCCTGGAGACTGGGGGGTGGACTCTGCAGAAGGCAGGGTTTGGGAAAGTGAAGGGACTCAGCAGTGTATAATGGCATAGCACCCACCCTTCCAAAGGAGGCATTTCCTCCAGGGGAACTGATCTCTGTAGTCTGGAGATGGATCGTCATTCTGGGAGATCTCTGGGTCCAACCTGGAGCAGTGTTCCCTCTAAGCCGAGTTAGTGTGAGCTAGCTCACAGTTCTTTAGCCTCCAGCTCACACATTTTTGTTTTAGCTCAGGAAGGATGGCTCCGGAGCAAACCAATTTAAGCAGTAGCCAAATGGCTCGCTCACAGCTTTTATGCCAGGAGCTCACAAAGTAGAATTCTTGCTCACAAGGACCCCACAGCTTAGAGGGAGCATTGACCTGGAGGTTGGCAAGCCTATGCAGCAAGGCACCCTGCCCTTCTCAGCCACCACCACGGCTGAGGGATGGGAGTCGTCCTTCTTCAGGAGATACCCGGATGTGGGTTGTCATGCCAACCGGGCCCAGGGATCCTACCCCTCCCCGCCACATCCTAGCAGCGATGGCACAGACCCTCGCACCATCCCACTCCCTGGGCTGCTGCTCTGTGGGGGGCAGACCACCAAGTACAGAGCACACACGTCCCAAAGGGTCCCCGCCAGAGGAAGCTACAGCAGCTGACCCGATGTCAAGCCACGCCGCATGCTTGAAATGTTGACGAGGCCTCTTGAAGAGAGACCCTGCTGCTGACTGTGTGTCTCAGCAGGAACGGAACAGCCTGGCTGCAGGCTATACTGGTGTTCCGGGTAAAAGGAGCCAGGGGTCAGGGCCAGGCAGGGGCCACTGAGGAGTCTGGAGGCTCAGCGGGAGCACGGGGGGTGTGGACCCGGACTCGGAGCAGACTGCGGGGAGCTCCCGGCCGCCTTTCGCATTCTCTTATTTCACTTGAAGGACTAATTGCGCCTGATGCGTCTCCTCCCGATTCTTGAAGGGAGAGACAAAATAAGTAAAGAAGTGAGGCTTATCTTTACAGACAAGCCGAAAACGTTGGAGGGGGTTGTAGGGCGCACAGACACACAACCCCGGCGGGGGGGGGGATTTGCTCCAGGGATTCTTCTCACTCCTTAACTCTCCTGGTCGCCTCCAAATTTCCAGGTGAAATCAGAGGCTAAAAAAAGACAGACAGGTTTATCTTTAGGGGCAGGCAGAGAAAAGTTGGAAAGCTGCCGGTCTCCCTTGCTTCTGATTTCTCCTTACTTGCAAACTGTCCTGTCTCATCTTTCCAATGCCCAGGGAAAATGTGCCACCTAAGGCAGACAGCAGCTCTACAGCCTACCCTGCCCCCCTGGTTTTCCTTGCCTGTCTCTGGTGGGACTCTGAGTAAGGTTGCCAAGTCCAGGTGGGGAAGTACCTGGGGACTTGGGGGTAAAGCCTGGGAACGGCTGGGTCTGGGGAAAGGAAGCATCTCAGATGGGCACAATGCCACAGAGTCCCCCCTCCAAAGCAGCCATTTCCTCCAGTGGAAATGATCTCTATATTCTGGAGGCCAGTTGTAATCCTGGGAGACCTCCGGGCACCTTGTGGGAACCTTCAGATTTGCCAGTGGTTAAAGCCTGCTTTGCCAGAAGCTGCGGTTCATTGTATTACTGTATTGTATAGGATAGCCGCTATTTCCTGTTCTTTGCGGGGGGGGGGGATGGAGAATATTACAGCTCTCCGAGAAGCCAGTCTCACTCGGTCTTTCATTTCCTCTTGTGTAAAATGGGAAGAACTGACCCCAGAACTATTATGAGGTGGGTGGCAGCACATAAAGAAATATCTCAGAGGATCCCGTCTCTAGGGAAAGAGGTGGACTGCGTCTGATGAAGGGAGTTAGGACTCTTCAGGTGCCCTTTCCCTCCTTGCAGCCCAAACTGCGGTGCATAGCACCAACTGGCTCCAAGCCAGTGAAGTCACTAACCCACTTCTCCCTTCCTCCACAAAGCAGTTTGGCAATCTTTTTTTAAAAAACAGATTCTGACCTGGTTTTTAAAAGGGGACAAAAAAGTACATTTCATTGAATCAATGTACTAATACATTTTACAATTCAAAAGGTTATCAGCCTGCCTAAAATACGGAGGGGCAGGCAAGACAGCTTTTGATTCATTGTTCAGCATGTCTGTCAAATAATAGCAAAAAGGGGTGTATCTGTGCGGAAGAAACAGAATCAAGCACTTTCCAGTACACTCCAATTTGACAGCTACATTCTTCAGGCAACTTTTTTCTTATGATGTCTTTTATGGAAACAGGTTGATCACAGGTCAAATTCTTTGGAATGGCTTACCAGGGTGGGTGTGGCCGGTGCCCTCCCTGGTAAGCCATTCCAGGATGGAGCAGGAGGAGGAGATTGGATTTATACCTCGCCCTTCATTACATGAAGGAGTCTCAGAGAGGCTTATAAATTCCTTTCCCCTCCCCTCCCCACAACAGACACCCTGTGAGGTAGGCGGGGCTGAGAGAGCTCTTTCCAGAACTGGCCATGAGAGAACATCTCTGACAGAGCTATGGCTTGCCCAAGGTCATCCAGCAGCTGCAAGTGAAGGAGTAAGGAATAAAACCCGGTTCTCCCAGATTACAGTCTGCACATTTAACCACTACACCAAACTGGCATGCAAAGTAGTTTTATCTCCACGGGGATTTGGTACAGGGCAAAGTGTTTCAGTAAATTGAGTTACGTTAGTTTTAACTTTTTGTGTGTGTGTTTGAGCATTTTAAATTCTCTGTGTTTTACCTGTGTGATTGGAATTGTGTCTTCTCATTCTGAGCGTTTTTGGATCTGTCATCTGTGTTTTGAGAAAAATTCTGTATGTTTTAATCTGGGCATTTTTGAACTGCTGTGTCTTGCCTCCTTGCAGCCTGGTACTGCATGGTCAGCCGTCTTGGGCCGAAGATGGGATAGAAGCATTTGAAACAAGGAAACAAGCAAGCTTCACAAGGAAAGGTCCTGATTTGTACTGTGTCTGTATGAACCCTTAGTGCGTGTCGGACAGGACCAAAGGAGAAACCTATGGGATGGGAATAGGAGGGTTTAAGGAGAAAGGCAGCAATTGCAAATGCTTTAATGTAAATTACTTGTGTGTCTGTGTGTCTCCCTATTGCGGACTGTGGAATTTTGGATAATGGCTTGTATCTTACCCATTTTGTATTATTTTATTCACTTGGCCAATACCCTGCCTCAAAGCGGCCTACATCATTCTTGTCTCCTCCGTTTTATCCTCACAACAACCCTGTGAGGCAGGCACAGCTGAGAGTATGTGACTGGCCCAAGGTCACCCAGCATGTTTCCATGGCAGAAAGGCAGCATTTGAACCTGGGTCGAGGAAGAAGGAGAAGAAGGAGAAGGAGAAGGAGGAGGAGGAGGAGGAGGAGGAGGAGGAGGAGGAGGAGGAGGAGGAGAAGGAGAAGGAGAAGGAGAAGGAGAAGAAGAAGGAGGAGGAGGAGGAGGAGGAGGAGGAGGAGGAGGAGGAGGAGGAGGAGGAGGAGAAGAAGAAGAAGAAGAAGAAGAAGAAGAAGAAGAAGAAGAAGAAGAAGAAGAAGAAGAAGAAGAAGAAGAAGAAGAAGAAGAAGAAGAAGAAGAAGAAGAAGAAGAAGAAAGTGGTTTCCCATCCTCGGAAGAGGGGAGCTATTTTTCTGCTAATTCCCCCTCCCACTGAAGATCCCCACTCTCCTGCTGTGCTGCTCCTGGTGGTCTGCTGGCCCCCAGGAACCTTTTTGGAGGGGGAAGTTCAGCAGACTGTAGAGGGAAGGGAAATCAGGAGACAGCCCGGTTTGCTAGCGCCGTTCCTGGTGCAGCTCTTGCTGGATGCAAGCCAGTGAGAGTTAGGAGACAGATGACAAGAAAGGGCTCTTAACATCTCTCGCGTCCTTCACTTCTCGGAACAGACTTGCGTTTTATTTACTTAGTGCTTTTATATGCTCCTTGTGGCCAGTAATGCTCCCAAGGAAGCTAACAATAAAATGAAGAATGTACAAGAGGAAGCTGCCATTAAAACTAAAGTAATTTGAAATATTTACCAGTAAAAGTGTCAGGTACATTAAAACGACAGGCGCTGTCCCAAGATCGGTCAATTCGCTTTTTAAATGACATTGCTCTGGAACTGGGAGCAGGTGTAGCGTAGTTGTTAAAGTGTGTTGGACTAGGTCCTGGAAGACCCAGGTTCAAATCCTCACTTGTGCCACGGACGCCAGCTGGGTGACCTCAGGCCAGTCACACCCTCTCAGCCTAACCTGCCTCACAGGATTGTTGTGAGGACGAAATGGGGGGGAGGAGAATGACGTGAGCCACTTTGGCGCCCCATTAGGAAGTAAGGCACGGTATGAAGTAAATAAATAAATAACACACTGCTTCTGCATACCATATAACACCTGCTCAACCTATACATTCACAGAGGATTATACGAGCATCATACGCCTCCTGCAATACGCCTCCAAAAGGAAAACGACATGTAAAATAGCAACTCTGCAACCACCCAGCAAAAGATGAGAAAACTCTGCAGTTTATTAAAAAAAAATCTAACTTACAAATGTATATTACAAAAGAAAACCCCCGCTGGATCAGCTCAGTGGTAAAACATCCTGTTTCCTGCAACGGTTAAAGAGGTGACTCTCGCTGGCCTACAACAGGGGCCCCCAACGTGGTGCTCACGGGAGCCACAGTGCCCAACAAGTGTTTTTAGAATGGGGGGGGGCAGGCAGGGTGTGATGGACAGAACGCAAACGCAGGCCTTTAGGCAATGTTGCTGGGAAAAGGGTGAGCTAGCTGAAAAATGATTGACAGATCACGGAGCTCATTTTGATCGGGTGAAGGCAGCTTACTGGAGAACGGAACACTGGGTGCTGGACAGACAGCGTGCTGGAGCGGTTTAAACTCCCCCGGCCCGATGTGTTTTTTTTTTAACCTGGAGAATCACGATCACACTAACCTCTTCATTCCGGGCTCCCCGCCGTCCTCGTGCAGGTGGGTTTTTCCCCCCTCTCGTTTGAGCACGCGCACAGGCAGCCCTCTCCCGAACTAAAAGTTTGGCGCATGCGCAGAACAGCGATTTCAACCTGTCCCTTTACAGTTTAAATGAAGACTTCTGTTTAAATTTTCACCCCGAAACTGGCCTCCCCGAGATCCCGGACTCGTCTAAATGCCTAAACTAGCCACCATTTAAGCTTTTCTTTACTTAACTTAGGCGCGGAGCTCTGCTCAAGCGCATACCGCTAAGGCAAAAAACAAAAAAATGGCGGACTAAAAGCGGAAGCCGGAGGCAGCTTCCCAGAGGGGAGGGGGGTTGAAGCACCCGGAAGTGGCTCGATGGAGCGATCAGACGTCAGGAAAGTGCGCCTTGAATCGGAGAATCAGGAAAATACCACTTGGTAAGTGGTGTCAAAATACTCCAGTTTAAAGGGGGTTTGCTCCAGAAAGCGACGGCTGGGGACGGTGCGCAGATGTTGGGCGTGTGAACGCGCACGTAAAAGCTGTTTCTGAGGCGTGCCGAAAGCGGCTCAAACGGAGTGTCTGAATGCACCCACTGAGCTGTTTAGAAACTCAAGTGGGAAGGAGTTGGTGGGGATCAGCTGGAGTGAATCAGTTGGCGTTGGCGCTGGAGTGAACAGAAAACTCCTGGTGAGGGACTCTGAAGAGAAAAAGGGGCCCCGGTCACACGGGCCAGATAACGCGGGGGGGGGGGCGTGGCTGTTCGCCCCGGAGCAAAATAAAGCACGGTGGCCCGATCCCATGGTCCCCCGGGTTGCCGCGCATGGGCTGTTAGCTGACGATCACATGGCGAGGCTGAAGCATGGCAAAGAAGCGGCGCAGCACGATCGCACAAGCGGTGCTGTTTTTTTGTGTGCGTGCACTGTGCCGGGGAGCGGGGCTGCTGTTAGTGTCTTGTTTGTGTGCATGCGCCGTTTGCTATGGAGACTTACAACATCCGGTTTGCGACGGGACGTGGGCAGGCGCTGGAAGCCACGGGATACTGGCGCTCCCGCGGTCAGGCGCCCGCCTTTGCCCCACGTTTCCTGGAAACTAGTACACTTTCTGCGGTATTTTTTAATTCCACATCTTCGGCAGGATGCCACGGGTTGCCCACGGGAGTGCTACGCTTCCCAGATGTTGCAGTGTAATCGTGCCCTGAAAATGCGCCTAACATTCATGCCTTCCGCGCTGCAAATTCTCCGTGTGACCGGGGCCAGGGTCTGATAAGCCCTGCCTAAAGCAAAGCAAGTGTGTGTTGTGGCCTCTGCACATAACAGACATAGGGTGGAGATGGTGAGTCTGGCAAAGAAGGGTCACCTATCCAAGAAGCAGAGAGAAATCTCCTTGCATGAAACACAGAAAGACGACTTGAGTGGAGAAGGAGACATTCCCAGTATGGAAGCAGATTAACCAGTTTACAGAGACTGTTCTTCTGGAAGAGAGGGATTTGGCCAAAAGGGCTGAGGAGGCACAGGGGTCCCTCAAGCAAGTCAGAACAGGTTATTGCTCTTAAGGAGAAGAGAATCACAATCTGGCCAGAGGAAGAGGGGGCAGATAGGAGAACCCCTGGGGGGGTCTATAAACATAGGCTTAGGTAAAGGTAAAGGTTTCCCCTGCTCGAAAGCCAGTCGAATCCGACTCTAGGGTTGCGGTGCTCATCTCCGTTTCCAAGCCGAAGAGCCAGCGCTGTCCAAAGACGTTTCCGTGGTCATGTGGCCGGCATGACTAAACACCAAGGCGCACGGAACGCTGTTACCTTCCCACCGAAGTGGTACCTATTTATCTACTTGCAATTTCTTGCTCTAGCTGGAACTAGAGACGGGAGCTCACTCTGTCTCACGGCACCTCGGTCTTGAACTGCTGAACTACTGACCTTCCACAGCCTGCAGTTCAGCGTCTTAACCACTTGAGCCACCGCAGCTCCAAAACATAGGGTTACAGTGCAATAAAATCTCAAGTCTGTGTGACCATCCCGTGACAAATTCAAAAGCAGGCTCTCTAGTAATAATATCTGTAACCCTCTTAAAGCAGTGAAACATCTCTGGCAACATTCAAAGCAAAGTAAACCAGGGAAAATAACTCTCTGAATATCTCTAGTGTTGCACAGAAACAGTTTTGTATATATTTTTAAAACCTCCTTCTACCAATCCTAACCAAAACTCACCTGCAAATATAATCTCCATCCCCTGCCTGTTTGTTCAAATAAATTTGATTTTTGTTTCAACTTTCAGCGAGCCGAGGAGCCTATTTCTGAGGGAGAGTTTATAGAGGTACAGACCCTCCTCAATCACAGTTCCTTGTTTGGGGTGTAAGCTAACAAAGCATCAAAAGGTAATACAGTGGGACAATAACATTATAATAAAAGTTTATTTACCACATAAAGAGAGTGCCACACTACCTAAAGGCGACTCAGTTATCAGATGAGGGAAAGTCTGAGACAGAAGAGGAGGAGGAGGAGGAGGAGGAGGAGGAGGAGGAGGAGGAGGAGGAGGAGGAGGAGGAGGAGGAGGAAGAAGAAGAAGAAGAAGAAGAAGAAGAAGAAGAAGAAGAAGAAGAAGAAGAAGAAGAAGAAGAAGAAGAAGAAGAAGAAGAAGAAGAAGAAGAAGAAGAAGAAGAAGATTTATACCCTGCCCTTCACTTGGAGTCTCAGAGCGGCTTACAAACTCCTTTCCCTTCCTCTCCCCACAACAGACAGGTGGGGCTAAGAGAGCTCTTTCAAGAACAGCTCGGATCAGAACCATGGCTTGCCCAAGGTCATCCAGCAGCTGCATGTGGAGAAGTGGGGACTCAAACCCAGTTCTCCCAGATTAGAGTCCATGCTCCTAACCACTACACTGGGCGATTGTCTGATAGGAGAGCCCGTTTGATACACAGGGCTTTTGCACAACAAGGCTTCTGATTGGCTACCGGAGATTTGATTGGCTGTGCAGATTTCTTTAGAAACACTGTTTGGGCAGCAGCTCTTAAAATACAAGGATCTTTACTGTGTGAGTGAAGGTAAGCTGTGGCAGCCAATTTGTGGCTGTACCAGGATTCCAAAAGGTGCCCACAGGTTCAAAAAGGTTGGGGACCCCTGGCCTACAAAGCAGGGCACGGATGTAAAAGCTTCCTTCCTTTAGCATCTGTATTGTTTCCTTAGCATCTGTATTGTGTTAACGCTATGGTTGCCCATCTCCAAGTAGGGTCTGGAATTCCTCAGAATTACTGATCTCCAGACCACAGAGATCAGTTCCCCCAGGAGGAAATGGCTGCTTGGGAGGGCAAATTCGAGGGCCTCACATCCACGCTCAGCTCCCTCTCCAGATTCGATCTTCCCCAGGCACCGCCACCAAATCTCCAGGAATTTCCCAAGCCAGAGTTGGAAACCTTAGGTACCGCCTTGTCTCTGTCCTGAACTGCCTGCCAATCAACTTCCCTGGGTGCCTTCAAGTATTGTGGAAGAGGCCGGGAAAGATCTCTTTGCTGTCTGCCTATCATGGGTTTATACCACTTTAACAGGCATAGATTTTTCATCAGAGAATCCTGGGAATTGTAGTTTGCTGTGATTTCTGTTGTAAATCCCTAGTCTGCCTTCTCCACACAGTACAGTTTACGGTTCCCCCAGGAAGAGTGACTATCTATCAAATATGGCACTTTTTGGTCTGATGTGGGGATCTGGCATTGGACACCCCCCCCCCGAAAGGTGGCATCTAGGATTTCCCCCTATATCTCTGTAGGCATCAAATTTCCTTCCCACATCTTTCCTGATGTTTCAGGGGAGGGAGAAAATCACTAACGGAAAAATATCTATTCAGGTAAAAAGAATAACTAGAAAGAATTCCTTCCAGATGTGAAACCTGAAGGCCAGGGACAGGCCGAGGTAGCCAACTGACCGGAAAGAAGCAACTTTGGCCTGTGCTTGCGCCTTTTATAGCAGCTTGCCATGAGCAAATCTGCAGATGGAGCTTTCCCCACTGTGGGATGAGGATTATTACAAGCCGACGCCTGTGCACCATACTGCTGTCGAAGGCGCCGTGACAACAATGGAGGGAAGGCTCAGCAGCGCTTGGAAGCAACGCTCCCTCTAAGCTGTGGAGCCTTCTTGTGAGCAAAAAATCCTACTTTGTGAGCTACTGGCCTTATAAAGCTGTGAGTGAGCGATTTGGCTGCTGCATAAATTAGTTTGCTCGGGAGCCCTCCTTCCGGAGCTGAGACAAAAATGTGTGAGCCGGAGGCTAAAAAGCTGTGAGCTGGCTCACACTAACGCAGCTTAGAGGGAACACTGCTTGGAAGTGCTTTTTTTTTTTTTTTGCATTAAACATCCAGCCCTGAATCCTCCTTCCTTCTCTGGTTAGGCATCCCTCCTAGTTCTGTGCCTTTTGCTAGTGGAGTCTGCTGAAGGGTGTCCCTGTTTCCATCTGCGAAACATCGGAGGAGCTGAGCAGGAGCACAGAGGGTTCGGAGGCATCCTGGTCCAGTTTTCAGACGCTGTTTCGTGAACCCCTAGAGACCAAACGGTCCTCAGACAGAACAGCTGGATTCCAGTTCAGTAGCACCTTTGAGACCAACGGATTTTTTGGGGGGGGAGGTTAAGAGCTTTTGAGATACCTTTGATGAGAACTTTAACTCTCGAAAGCTCATGCCCTGCGAACCTGCAAAAGACTTGCTGGTCTCCGGGGTCCTACCGCTGGACTCCAATTGAGCTGTTCTACCGCAGACCAAGATGGCTACCCTCAGAAAGTGTTCTCGGATCCCTACTCCAGAAAGGACACTTGGAAACAACGCTCGACGTTAAATGTTGTTCCTCGCAAAAGGATTAGAATGAGGAACTAACTGTGGGGGACATCCAAAGGGGTGTAAACAGCGCCCAGGTGCTTTTTTTTTTTTTTTTTAAAAAGCAAACCTACCAACCCAACAACTGGATGTTTGCTTTGGGGAGGGGAGGTTACAGCAGAGAAGTGGGGAAGGGGGAGGAAGCCAGCACGGGACAGTGCTTTAAGTTTTGTACTAGGATCGGGGAAATCCAGGTTCGAATCCCCACTCGTGCCATGGGAACTTGCCGGATGGCCTTGGGCTGGTCAAGTACTCTCCGCCTGACCTACCTCACTGGGTCGTTGTGAGGATAAAAGGGAGGAGAGGAGGTCAGCGGCTCTGGGTCCCCACTGAAGTGAAAGGCAGGATATAAATAAAGTGAAAATAAAGGCTTTCCCCACTTGCTGAGTCTTTGCTTGAAATCCTCTCCTACTCAAGCTGCTGACTGGCAAGTGCGCGTTCAGTTTGTGGACCTGGGAGGTGCCCATGTGAGGCCCTTCGCCTTCCCAAACCCTGCCATGTGAAGTCGAGAAAGGGTTCGGCCACCCTCCCTCTCGGCTCCTCAGCCCTGATTTCCCCTCTCCCACAGCGGCTTTTCATTTTTTAAAATGTCGGGGCACTGGTGACATGTGTCAGCATGTAGCGCACAGTGAGGCACTAAGCATGTCCTTTGTCCCACCCATTAATCACAGAGACTTTGCAAACTTATCAAGATGCCACTTTTAAATGCTTGGAGGGACCTGAGAGACAAAACATGTGTGTGTGGGGGGGAGGGGCTGGGATAGGGTTGCCAGCTCCAGGGGGGGAAATACCTGGAGATTTGGATGATGGAGCCTGAGGAGGGCGGGGTCTGGGGAGGAGAGGAGCTTCAATGGGGTATAATGCCACAGAGCCTACCTTCCAAAGCAGCCATTTTCTCTGGGGGAACTGATCTCTGTGGCCTGGAGGTCAGTTGTAATCCCAGGGGATCTCCAGCTACCACCTGGAGGGTGGCAACCCTAGGCTGGGATACTTAAGTGTCTGGCTGACCGTCTGACGCAAACTGCAGCAACTGTTTCTTTTGGCAGGGTGTGGCAGATGACACCAGGCAGAACCTCCCTCCCCACAGGGGCTTCGCAGTGTGCCAGGGTTGGACTTCTTTGGGATGAGAGCCCTGGAGAGGTTTTGTGACATTTGCCTTCTCTACAGTTCAACAGGCAGAGGAAAAGCGGAGGCAAACCAGTAGGCACCTAGAAGGGAACAGATCCAGCACCCCAGCTAGAGAGAGAGGAAGGCAGAGAGAGACACTCTGCTCAGCCCCACCAGACACTTTCCCTTTAGCTTACTTGCAGCTGTCTATGGCGCTTCCACACACACTAAATAACGCACTTTCAATCCACTTTGTAACTGGGTTTCACTGTGTGAAATGGCAAAATCCACTTGCAAACGGTCACCGAAGTGGATTGTCATGTTCTCTCTTTGTCTCTTCATGCATATACACACACACCTTTGGCCCATTCTGCATCTAGCATTCTCTCCGCTGTTTTACCAAACCCAGGCTGGAACAGAAATCCCCCTCTAAATTGCATGCCACTTTCATTTCTTTGATTGTCAGATTTTACGGTAGCCTCCACACTGCATGCCTGGCTTTCGCTTCCTTTGATTTCTCAGTTTCATGGTAGCTGTCTGCATAGATCTATGGCCAAGCCATTTTATGGCCCTTCAGGGGTGACTCTGCAGTCAGTGGGCGTTGGCCCGGGGTATTTGAATGTGGTTTTGTTCTGTTCTGGTGTGGGTTTGGTAAAACAACCCAGTGAATGCTAGATGCAGAATGGGCCTTTGCCAGCTTCCCATAGCTTCACTAGTTTTCACCGGGAACCTGAAGAGTGACCATCCCCTCTGGACTCTTAGCCCAACAAAAGCCTGACTAGCCAGTAGCCCAACCAGGGTCAGCAAGGGCCCCGTCACACATTGCCTTTTCTGGGTGATGAACACACCCCAAAGGAGAACTTGACAGCCAGGGCCCTGCAAACAGGTGTCTCACACAGGTATGCTCAGCCAGGAGTCGGGATCCCCTTTCTCTCGCCGGTACACTTGGCAACAAATCTGGGTTTGCCGCTCCCCAATGTGTGAAAGGACCCGCTGGTATTTCCTAGTTTATTTTCTTTGCAATTCAGCACTGCAAGGAAGCAGGAGGCCGCCGGAGCCAACCTGCCGGGCTCTGCCAGAGAGCGACCGCCTACCCCACGCCGCTACCCACCCCAAACTCTGCGCTCAGGAGGCCTGCGCACCTGGATCCGAGCAAAGTGAGAGAGACCATCGCCCTCCTCTCTCGACATCGATCCCGGCAGGCCGACCAGCCACAATCCTACCAGGGTGGTCACACATAAACCCCAGCCTGACGACCCAGGATTCCTCGCACCATGCTCGCGAACACGGGATGCCGAGGCCGGTTTGCAGAAGGGATGAAGGACCCGGGAGTCTCTCCCTGCCTGACTTCAGCAGAGGGCCGAGGCTTCCCGAGGGGACGGAAGATGGAGCCCGGGAGCCCGAGAGAGAGAGCGAGAGAGCAAACCTGCCATGCACGCGTGCAAGCCAGCAGACCCGACTGGCCAGGGAGGGAGGGAGGGAGGGGGGTCCTCCGACCAGCCCCAGGCCAGGCCACCCCGGCGTCGCCCGGCGGCCAGAGGGTCTCCCCGCCCGCCCGCTCCTTACCGTGCTGCTGCTGCTGCTGCCGGGGCTGCCGGGCGATCCGCGTCGTCCGGGAGGCGTCGTTCCCCTTGGCCCGGCCGGGGGGCCTCTGCTGGCAGGCCAGGCTGTCCTTGAGGGGCTCGGCGCAGGGGAAGGGGGAGAGGAAGAGGAAGGAGCACAGCGTGCAGGGCAGATAGCTGCAGTTCTTTAGCATGCTGCCTGCGTCGCCCCGAAGCTGCATCTGCAGTCGAGAGAGGCAGGCGGAGAGGGCCAGCCAGCGAGAGAGAGAGGGGGGGGACCACCACCACACACACACCCCCGGACGCGCACACGCGCGCACACGCGCCCGCCGGGCCCCCCGGAGTAGCGCCCGCCGTCACGGGCTCGCTGGCCCCGCGGAGGAGGGGAGGCGGGGAGGCAGAGCCCCGCTGCGGGAGGTGGGGGGGTGGGCGGGGGGAGCCGGGCGGGAGGCCCATGTGCTCCGCGGCCAGGGGGAGGCGGCGGCGGCGGCCCGCGGGAGGGGAGAGGAGCCGGCCGGGCTGCGCGGTCTCTCCAGACGCACCGCCGACGCGCGCCCCCCCCCCCGGTTAACCCTCGCGAGCCCGGCCTAGGAGGAGGAGGCGGGAGAGGCGCGGGAGAAGGCAGCTCGCGGGCCCCGCCCCTCTCCCTCTCCTGCCCCCCCCCACCCCCGCGGGCGGCCGACCGACCCAGCCCACCTCCCGGCGGCCAACCCGAGGCCATCGGGCGGCCGCGGCTGCACGTTTGGAAAGGGCGGTCCGGCTTTCCCGCCGCATGCTGGGCAGAGGCGCCCGACGCCGCGAGAGTGACCCCGGGTCTGCAGAATGCATGAGCCGCGTCTGCTGGCAGAACACGCTGCAATCCCCCCCCCCCTCGAAAAAAAACTGCCGCACCGCGCCGCCCCCGCCCGAGGGGAGGGAATGGGGGCTCCTCAGTTCCTCGCCCCGAATTAGAGAAGACACCTTTAGACATTTGTCTGCTTGCTGTTCCTTTGACGTATTTATCGCTGTTGACCTTAGAACCTTAACTCGTAATTTAGGGGTTTTTTTCCGCTTTGCATTTCTTGAACGTCATCGTGTTACATGCTAATTGGCTGCTCATTCCCTGGCTACAAAAGTCTGAACCTTAACAGCCCTTCCAATGCATTTGAAAAAAGATGTGCCTCCACACCAGAGCTCATCCCTTGAATAAACCTTTGCTGGTCCTAAAGGTGCCGGACTGGACTCTAAATCTGTTCTGCTGCTTCAGACCAACACGGCTGATGAACTGGGTCGATCTACATCATGGAATAAAACCCACTTTTCCTATGGAAGGAGGGGCTGGCCCACAAGTGGAATGAGGAGGAGGCGGGGGTGGATTTGGAGGGCAAATGAGGCCCCAGGAGGAGAGAACCCCAGAGCTGCACCTTGCAGATGGGCTTCCTATTGATATTATTAATGTTCGTTCTGCTGATAAGAAATGCAAAACGACAGGCCCCTGTCCTGAGGAGGAGAATCTCAATACATGTTGATCCTGGGAAATTACAGTCTCGTCCAGGGGTGTCCAACTCATTTGTTATGCGGGCCGGATCTGACTGAAATGAGACCTTGTGGGCCGGGCCACCTGGGTCATCACATGTAATGCCAGGTAGCGGAGATATAAACTTTATAAAGGAGACAGACACAAAGATTTTTTAAAAAATTATTATTTATTTTATTAATTTCACTGTTCACCTGGCCTTCCCGCCAAAGCGGGCTCAGGACGACTTACATAAAACAAATTACTTAAAATAAAAACATTCTTAAAACATGAGCACTCTTGCAATACTTTGTTTATTTAACAGTGTCTGATAACTGACGCCTCTTGCTCTGAATTATTGCATCGAAACGTCTGTGCTGTTGCAACCTTGAGTGCTGCTGTTCAGGTGTGTATCTGTAAGCTGCAAACCTACGATGACGCAGCAGCAGCAGAACTGGAAGAAGACGCAGAAGACAGCCAGTTCCACCGCGGGCCTGATAGAAGCCCTCCGGGGGCCTCATCTGCCCCCCGGGCCGCAGGTTTGACACCCCTGGTCTAGTCTTTACACACTTCTAAGCCCATTTCCTTCCACAGATGCAGGCCAGTGCAATGCTGTTCAGGATGCCACAATTAGAATTTGTGTTGCCAACCTCCAGTTGGGGCTTGGAGAGTTCCTGGTATTACCAGTTATCTCCAGGCAACAAAGATCAGTTCCCATGGTGAAAATTGTTACGTTGGAGGTTGGACTCTATGGCTGAGGTCTTTCTCTTCCATTAACCCCATCTTTCCCAGTCTCTACCCCCCCTCAAATCTCCAGGAATCTCCCAAGTCAGAGTTGGCAACCATCATCAGAATCCAAAATTCCACAAAGTGGGAAGCAATTGACTGGCAATTGGTGTAACTAGATTCTACCCTCCAAAGCAGCCATTTTCTCCAGGGGAACTGATCTCTGTAGTCTGGAGATGAGTTATCATTCCAGGACAACTCCAGGGCCCAGGAGATTAGCAGCCCCAGTGTGATGAAGGCTTGGATGGAGGAGCCGCTGGGAACTGGAGGGACACCACCTTCAGTTCCATGGAAGAAAGACTATAATCAATAACATTCTTCTTGTTGCAAAAAAAAAAAAGGCTAAATCAATAGCTTGACCCTGTATCAATTTTGTCTGGGTTTTTCTTGACCACACCCCTTATCTTAATGCAGGTGCATTGGGGTGGCAAGATTCCATGTGCTCCCTCAGCCATTGGCCCGTCAGCTGCCACACAAGACTACTCGCGTGCCATTGGCTGAGTGCTGGGTCTGCTCCTCTTCCCGCCCTCTCTGTAGCCACGGGGAACCAAGTGAGCCCATGGAAGTAGAGGCAGTTTCAACCGCCTCCCCTTTCCTCTCACAGCCAGCTTGCTCGCCCTCCCAATGGCCGCAGGAAAGCCAAGCAAACCAGTGGAAGGAGAGGCGGTTTAAACCCCCTCCCCTTCCCTCTCACAGCCAGCTTGCTCGCCCTCCCCGTGCAACAGGTGTGGGGGGAACGACCCCGGCCATCTGGGCCGCTGGGGGACTTGAGCAGCCGGGTTGGGGAAGAGACGGGGTCCGCAGCCGCCAGCCCAAGCTAGCGCCTGTTGCATTTATGGCCTCAACTGGCCTCCTTCCTAGTAATACATAAAACCTTATGATACATAAGAGAACCAGTTTGGTGTAGTGGTTAAGAACGCAGACTCTAATCTGGGAGAACCGGGTCTGATTCCCCACTCCTCCACATGCCACTGCTGGAGTGATGATGTACTGAGCTGTTGCGAGTTGTATTTGCCCACTCCTGGCGTTCTCTTATTATCTCTTTTGAGCCTGTCGTCAAGTCAAGCCAAGTCAGCTTTTATTGGCATAAACTATCAGTACAAGTTATACAATTTAAGAAGCAGTTAAAATTTTGAGCCTGTCTTGCAACAGGTTTTCCTGGGTCGCATTCTGGCTTTGAAGTTCCTGATTTCAAAGGTTTGTCGTGGGTCCCTCAGGTGAGAATCTCTGTCTGTAGGAGTGAAATAGATACGGCTGAAGCGTAGAGCCTGGCTGTACACAATGGACCATTTGGTATGCTTAGGGTGGCAGCTGGAGGCCTGTAGGCATGTTTGTCGGTCAGTGGGTTTCGCCCCATTGTCTCCGGCATAGGCACGATCACTGTGGGGGTATCTGCTTCAGACCCACACGGCTACCCACCTGAACTCTGATAGAGTTACTGGCTGCCAAGATTAGATGGATCCTGGCCATATAGGAACTGGTCCCATGTGTCCCTGTCTACTCTGCGTGGTCCCCAGGCAAATAAGTGGGCCATAATTTTTGTTGCCGTTTAGAGCAGGAATGAGCTCTGCAGAAATGGCCTGGGAAGGCCTAGTGCCCCGTGCTCCTCAGTGGGGGTGGGAGGGGATAGCAGCAGACGCTGGCAGCCACCTCCTCGCCTCTTTGCCTCACCCCCTGAGCAGACTAACTATGCCAGTCTTGCAAAGGGAGCCTGAACAAAAGGAACAATAAACACCTCCCAAATGCAGAGGGAAGAAAACCAGTGCCTTCCCCATTACACCCCCTGCTGTGCCTGATGTGAACTGCAGGAAGGGAGGACCGTAGCAAATCTACTCTAAGGTTGTGGTCACACAGTCATTTTGATCGGGTTTCACCGCTGTTCCCTCTTGCTTTTAAAATTGTTGATCAGACAGCCTCATCTGTCTCCCGCACTGAAGTGGGCTCACTCGCATAATCCTCCCGATTCTCTAGCGAGTTTTGCTATACCTGGAAAATCTAGTACTTTCTGGATATTTGCACTTTTGAATCCGCGATTTTGCCGATCTGGACAGCCATCTCTCGCAATGATCGTGATTAGGTCATCTGAATGTCCTCCTCACAATGTTGTGGGTTTTTTACAAGCTTCCATCATTGTGCAATCCTGTGCTGAATAAATTCAATGTATAAATGTTCAAGCGCACATTTAGACTCCATCACTCAGTTGTACATCGCTGGTTAATTTTGTTTGCCGTTGGGGGGGAGGCCTGCAAGAACAAGGGAGTACGGTGAGTCCCAGGGGGAGCGGTGATTCGGCCATGTGTATATGTGCATGTGCAAAGCCAATTTTTTTTTTCAAAAAACCAAGCTGTGTCACCCAAGCGGTGGCACAGCTATCTGAATGGTGCCCAGAACCACGTTACGTGATGCAGGCAGTTCAGTGAGGGATGTGTGATCATCCCAACAACAACAACAAAATATTCCCAATCAAATCTACAGCAGGAACAAATCGCGGTAAGCTTGCCCTGTGACCACACCCTAAATCTAGTTTCAGATGGTAGCTGTTAGACTGTAGCAGCAGGGGGGAAGTGCAGCACCTTGAAGACCGACACATTTTTACAAGATATAAGCTTTCCTGAGTCTCTCAGGTACCAAGGTGTTGGTATCTGATGAAATGAGCACTGAATCGAGAGAGCTTGTACTGTGGGAAATTTAGTTGGTCCTTTTGTCTTGTTCTTTTGGCTGCCAACTCACAGCCGACTTATGATAACCCTGTAGGGGTTTCAAGGCAAGAGACAAACCGAGGTGGTTGGCCATTGTCTGCCTCTGCATTGCAACCCTGGACTTCTTAGGCGGTCTCCCATCCAGAGACTGACCAGGCTGATTCCGAGTTCTGACAAGATCGAACTAGCCTGGGCTGTCTACTACTGTCTTGACCTGGGTGACCCAGCCTGGCCTGGTCTCTATCTATCTATCTATCTATCTATCTATCTATCTATCTATCTATCATCTATCTATCTATCTATCTATCTATTTGATACCTCGCCCTCCCTGCCGGAGCAGGCTCAGGGCAGCTTACAAAGAAATTAAAAACATATAGGTAACCAGGGGTATTTCTGGGCAGGAACGCACAGGAATAGAGTTCCAGCTGGCTCTCGAGCTGGCCACGCCCAGCAAGAACTCATTAGCATAATAGGCCACGCCCAACAGCAGAAACTCATTCGGATTGGCTACATGAGGGGTGTGTGGCCTAACATGCAAAGGAGTTCCTGCTACCAAAAAAGCCCTGGGGTTTTGACAACAAACAAGGTAAACAGAATAAGAAGCAAAGGGTGGGTGTGGCTGGATGACTGCACTCCTGGTAACATGGGGTGTGGCCTAATATGCTAATAAGCTGTGCTACCAGGGGTGTGGCCTAATGCTTTTCTGCTGGTGGGTGGGGCCTATTATGCTAATGAGTTCCTGCTGGGCTTTTTCTATCAAAAAAGCCCTGTAAGTAACAATTTATATACAATCTTGAAACAATAACAAAACTCTACATTATCATAAAGTGCTAGTAAATGATCATGTGAAGTAAAGAGATTGGATTTATACCCTGCCCTTTACTACCCAGTCTCAGAGCGGCTTGCAAACTCCTTTTCCTTCCCCTCCCCACAACAGACACCCTGTGAGGTAGGCGGGGCTGAGAGAGCTCTTCCCAGAACTGTCCTTGAGAGAACAGCTCTGACAGAACTCTGGCTTGCCCAAGGTCACCCAGCAGCTGCACGTGGAGGAGTGGGGAATCAAACCCGGTTCTTCCAGATTAGAGTCCACGCACTTAACCACTACACCAGACCAGCATAACAATGCTTACAGAAGGTGGAAATAATCCTGGTATGGTAATCAGATAATCTGTATTGGTGGTCAGCTTGTCTTGGTCTCTGTATTTGGGCAACTGCACAGGCTGTCGGTGGTAAGCCAAGGACCAGGGCACTGTCACTTCTCAGTGATTTGATGGTATCTGATGTGGCTCCCTAGTCGAAGGCCTGGTGGAAGAGCTCCGTCTTGCAGGCCCTGCAGAACTGTGAAAGGTCCTGCAGGGCCCTGATCTCCTCTGGGAGCTCATTCCACCAGTACCGAGCCTGCCAGATCTGGGGAGCTACACAGGGTCAGCCCTGGTTAGTTTGGATCCGCGACCATCAAGGAAGTCCAGGGCTGCTATGCAGAGGCAGACAATGGCTATCCACCTCCCTACGGGGTCGCCATCAGTCGCCTGTGACTTTTCAACACTTTCCACCACACAAGGTGCTACTGGACTTGAGTTTGGTCTGCCCTGCAGGCTCAGTGGACTACGGGTATGAAAGCACAGCACGTCTGGGTGTATGGTCAGGGTACTACCATGGCCATGAGAACTAGAGAGGACATGTGTGCACAGGTGAGGACAAGAACAGGGGCTGGTACAGACAGCACAACGCCCCCTGGTACCTGTAATTATACATGGAGAAAACCTCATGGGTGCTTTGGCACTGGTACACCTGAAAGTACATTCGCAACAGCTGGAAATGGGACACAATCAAGAGGAAGAAGGCACTTTGATTTACTAGGGCCAGCGGCGAGAAAACGGGCTATTTCTGGGATGTGGAGGATGCTGGAGGCTACGTCCAAGCAGCTGCCTGGCCTCCCATGCAGAAATTTAGAAAGGAGCGCTGTAAGACAAGAACAATTAAAGAAGAGATTCTAAAAATGAACAAAATGATTGCATTGGGTTGCAGGAAAATGTTGCCATCTCTTACGCAGGCGCAGTTCTGGGTGTCTGTCGCTAGGTGGCAGCATTGCCTAAGCAATCCAGGTTAGCTTCGCTTTCATGGGGTTGAAATTAAGGTTGGGTCTCCGCAGGGCCTCCAGCCAGGGACGGCTAGAACCCCTCGGGGTGGGTAGGGCAGGAGGCCGACTCTGGCGTGGGGGATTCCTGGAGATCTGAGGGTGGAGCCTGGGAAGGGGAGGGACCTCAGCTGGTGCCTGGGCCGGTGGGCAAGTGTGGTGTGCAGTCTAGGCAAACCCACAGGGTTGCCAGCTCTGGGTCAGGAAATTCCTGGAGATTTGGGGGTGGATCCTGGAGAGGGTGGCGTTTGGGGAGGGAGCACAGCAGGCATGTGATTCCACCGAGTCCAGCCTCCCAAACTGCCGTTTTCTGCAGGGAAACTGAACTCCGTAGTCCGGAGATCGGTTGTCATTCTGGGAGAACTCCAGGCCCCACCTGGAGGTTGGTCACTGTTAGGCAGGTTGTGCGTGTCCTCCACTATCACACGGGAAAATAGATGAAAACGGGAAGCTCTGGGGTGCCTGCGTTTGCTTTTTACACGCAACGCTCCTGCCCTGCAGATTTGCAACTGATGCACCAGTCATCTAACAAACCAATACCCAAGGGTCGCTCAGTCTGCATGAACGGAACAGCACTAGAGGGCATGGAGACGTCACCAAAGAACGGGGGGGGGGGAGGAAGGAAGCCTAGCCTCCTCCCCCTCCTCCCTCCACCCTCCCCCGAGTGTAGTTGCGGTTGCAGGGAAGGTTGCCGGCTCTGGGTTGGGAAACAGCCTGGAGAATTGTGGGGGGGGCCCGGCTGGGGAAGGTGGAGGTAGGGGGGGAGAGGAGCGATCTCCGTGGGGTACAATGCCACTGAATCCACCCTCCAAAGCAGCCATTTCCTCCAGGGACTGATCTCTGTTGCCTGGAGATCAATTCTAGTGCTAGATCTCCAGGACCCACCTGGAGGCTGGCAACCCCAGATGCAGCAGTGCCATGCCACATGGAAGTCATAGCTAGGGTTGCCAAACTCCCTGCAGGGGCTGGGGTTCTCCTGGAATCACAGCTGATCTCCAGACCAGGGAGACATTCCCCGGGAGGAAGCAGCTGCTCCAAAGGATGGACTCTCTGATGCCACATCCCCCCACTGAGAGCTCCCATCCCCAGCTCTGCCCTCTCCAGGCTCCACCCCCAAACATCCAGGAATCTCCTACCCCAGAGTTGGCAACCTGACTTTGCCTAGGCCAGCCCACACCCACCCACCAGCCCAGGCACTCCAGTTCACTGGCCCGGGCGAAGGTTTCTGTGATTCCAGAAGGTTCCATTCGGAGGCAGACCAGCTCCTTTCACTGACCGGGACAGTTCCGGTTGGGCCAAGGGTTGCCAGCTCCAGGTGGGGGGATTCCTAGGGATTTGGGGGCGGAGCCTGGAAAGGAGGAGGGAAGGGGGAGGGGCCTCAGCAGGCTGGAATGCCACACAGTCCACCCTCCAAAGCTGCCATTTGCTTTAGGGGAACTGATCTCGGTCCCTGTAATGCCAGGGGACAGGGTTGTCAGAAATTCCTGGAGAACTGGGGGTGGTGCCTCGGGAGGGAGGGACCTCACTGGGGGATAATGCCATAGAGTTCATCCCCCCAAAAAAGCTGCCATTTGCTCCAGGGAACAGGTGTCTTGTCATTTGGAGAGCAGTTGTGATTCTGGGAGATCTCTGGGCCCTGCCTGGAGGTTGGCAACTGTAGTCACCCTTCCTTCCCCTGTACTTTCAAGGGAACACAAGAGAAAGAAAGAAAGAAATTGCACAGGAGCCTTTGGAGGGAGGAACATGCCTGCAGAGGTTGAGTGATTTGTCCTGGGACACCCACAGCACTTTCTTCATGCGGCACAACAGATATCTGATGCTCTTATCCCTCCCCATGTGGCAGATGGGGGGGCAGGTTTGAGAATAGGCAGCATCTGAATATTGTTGGGTAATGTGCTTCCTGTGTCCTGTTATTTGCCCCTGCGATTTGGTGTAGTGGTTAAGTGCGTGGACTCTAATCTGGGAGAACCGGGTTTGATTTCCCACTCCTCCACTTGTAGCTGCTGATGTGACCTTGGGTCAGTCACAAGCTCTGGCACAGCTGTTCTTGAAAAAGAGCCATTTCTGTCAGAGCTCTCTCAGCCCCACCTACCTCACTGGGTGTCTGTTGTGGGGAGGGGAAGGGAAAGGAGTTTGTAAGCCACTCTGAAACTCCTTTGGATAGTGAAGGGCGGGGTATAAATCCAATCTTCTTCTTCTTCTTCTTCTTCTTCTTCTTCTTCTTCTTCTTCTTCTTCTTCTTCTTCTTCTTCTTCTTCTTCTTCCTTCTTCTTCCCCACACAGGAAAATCCAGTTGCAAAGAGCTGCTCTAGCTATGCAGTACATGGCTGATTCTGCACCAGCTTTTCCCTCCGTTGTTTTAGCAAACCCACGTTGGGACAGAAATTCCCCTCTGCATTGCATGCTGCTTTCACTTTCTTTGATCATCATATTTTATGGTACCCTTTGCATTGCATGCTGCTTTCACTTTCTTTGATCATCAGATTTTATGGTACCCTCTGCATAGATCTAGGGCCGTTTCATGGCTGTTCAGGGGTGACTTTGCAGTCAGTACGGAGTTGGTCCAGGGTACCTGAATGTGGTTTTGAGCAGCACCTTTTCCTCAGTGTTGAGAAAATATGGAGCGAATGCCAGGTGCAGAACCAGCCCGTGTGGGCATTTCAACCAGGATGACCAAAAGGGGGTGGCAAAATGGATAAGGTTCCAGGGGTCATGGTTATCCTAGTGGCCTTGGTTGCCCTTGGAGCTGGCGAAGGGATTTCTTTTGATAATGATGTTTGGGTTAGGTCTAGGGGATGGGGGGGCCTACCCGATGGAATCTTTGCCTGGGGACGGGGGGTGTTGTTCTCTGCAGCTGTGCAGATCAGTTCAGTCCTGTAGCCGACACAACAGGTGCTGGCATTAGAGGACAGTGTTCTTGCACTGTTGGCATCAATGGAGCACGTGCTGGAGAATTTCCCCATGAATTGGGTCCTGTGCTAGATATGACGTGTGGTCATAGGGGAGGGGTGCTGTTGGGCTGTCTCACTTCAGGTGCCAATGTCTTTTTGCCTGGCCCCAGATCGGTTGAGGCCATAAAGTGGTATAGTAGGGAAGCAGACCACAGCTGAGTGCCAGTTAGCTCTGGATGACTCAAGTCAGTGAGCCCAGTCATATGTTTTTAAAGGGCCATCTTGGGGGTGTACACTGTAATGTCATCTCTGATCATTTAACCACTGGCCTGCTACTTGCAACAGGAAGTGACTCAGTGTCAGCCTCCAGAGGGTGGCTGGAGATCTGCTATTACCACTTACAGGTGAAAGAGCTCAGTTCCCCTGGAGAAAATGGCTGCCTTGCGTAGTGGACTCTATGGTATTATATGCCATTGAAGCCCCTCCCCTTCCCAAACCCGGTCCTCCTTTGGCTCCACCCTCCAAATCTCCAGGTATTTCCCAAGCCAGAGCTGGTAATGCTACTGGGATCTTATGCTCCTGTGCAGTCATCTACTGTGAGAGCTCTTGATCCGTGACTCTCTTCATTTCAGTCTAGGCAAATAATCAACATATAACAGTGTTGCCAGCATTGCCTTGGCAAATGCCAAGAGATTTGGAGGGTGGTTGCTGTGGAGGGTGAAGTTAGAGGAGGATGTGACATCACTTCCTGGTGCCGCTGTAGGAATTCCCCCCCAATCTCTGTGGTAAGGACCATAGGGACATTTCCTAGAGCGTTGCTACAGAAGCCACTTTTTCTCCTGCTCCTCAGTTTCTCGTGGACAGGGGATTGGGGCTGTGGGCAGGCAAACGGCAAGCTAATGGATATATTTTGTTGCCCTTTGCAGTGTGCACAGGATTCTGGATGGGTCCCCGTTTGTTTTTTTGAGGATGAGGAGAAAACCTTTGCGGGAAGATGGCGGCCATTGTCCAAGGACTCCTGCTCAGGCCGAGAGGATATTTGGCAAGAGGACCCAGAAAGGGAATTCCTCTGGGGGAAAAGAAGGACCGGTGTTCTCCGCAGCCAGCTTTCCGGCTGTCTCCACTAGCGCAAGTGTCTCAAACTGTTGCTTGTTTCACACACTCTCCGCAAGAAGTTTCTTTTGCTTGTTTTTATAGTTTCAGCTTTACAAACAAAAACACATTCAGATTTTTTTTTTTTTTACATTCCTCCGAGAAGTATGAATGCCGCCAAGGATACACAATACTGAATAAGCCCAATTATGCTTCATTTTTGTGGCGGAAACATAAACAAGGGAGAGCCAAATTAAATACTTACTTTTGTTTAGTGTAAGAGGAACTGATGTTCTGGAATGCGCCAGGGTGTTTCGGAAAGTAACGGCAATTTTCGCTCGCACAGGGACTGGCCTCTGATGCCTGTTCTTTGCTTTCTGGAATGCCTTTTTGGAATTAAGTCTGTGCATCTATTTGTTTATCTCTAAACAGACAATATGTACAAGGAAGGAATATGTGAGAGAGCGACGTAAAGGTGCATTGATTTATAGAGGAAGACTTTTGTAATGGATGTTCTTGGCACTGATTTTCTGCAATTTTCTGTTTGGGAGGGGGGTTTGCAAGGAAGTGCCATCTTGTATTAGGGCTGCCAACTCCAACTTGGGATATTCCTGGAGATTTGGGGGATGTGGTTCCACAGAGTCTGCCCTCTGGAGCTGCAGTTTGCAGCAGGGGAACTGATCTCTGTGGTCTGGAGATCAGCTGTCATTTCCAGGAGAAGTCTGGCCTGACCTGGAGGATGACCACCCTATCTTGTATACATCTGAGCCAGGGCTATTTTGAGGCAGGAATGCACAGGAACGGAGTTCTGGCTGGCTTCTGAGTTGGCCACGCCTACAGCCTCCCCCCCCCGGGTTCCCCAGGTGCCTCGCAAGTCGCGGGGTGCCTGGGGAAGCTGATCCAGAAACTGCCTTCCTTCCCTTGGGTTCCCCATGTGCCCCGCAAGCCACGGGGCACCAAGGCAAGCCAATCCTGGGAGGGAGCTGCGCTGTCAGGGGTGTGTCCTAATATGCTAATGAGTTTCTGCTGTTGGGCGTGGCCTGTTATGCTAATGAGTTCCTGCTGGGCTTTTTCTACCAAAAAAGGCCTGATCTGAGCCTTCCCCAACCTGGTGGAACTCTCTGCTAAACAACCTCAGGGCCCTGCGGGATCTCACACAATTCCACAGGGCCTGCAAGGCAGAGATGTTCTGCCAGATGTTTGGTTGAGGGCAGCGACGGCTTCTATCATGGCTGGCAACTCTCTGTCCCCTGAAAGATCGAATCCCCCCCCCCATACCCACGAGGCTTCCACAGGCCGGAAATGGGAGGGAACCACAAAATTTCACCGCTTGATTTTAATTAACAAATTATTTGTTTTTGATCATGGTTTTTATGGTTTCTGTTGCTTTAAAATCGTGGGGATTAGGCAATTTAAAAAAAATGTAATTAATTAAATAGATGTATGTTGATCCTGATGTTTACATTTTTCCTATACCCAAATAGCAATAAGACTTATGGGGTTTTAGTCCGCGGAAACTTACACCACAGTAAATCTGTTCCTCTTTAAGAGGCCCAAGACTCTTTCAAAAACCAGTCCCTGGAGTCCAATACGAGACAAGGGCTTGCAACTTGAACGGCAGTCCCCCTTCCAACGCCTTCAGCTTTTTGCAAAATCTATCAACAGTTTCCCTGGCGGGGAGTGAAGCCTGCGCGGCGCTCCACACCGGAGGGGTGTGCAAAACCCTCCAACGATCCTGGATCCCAGTTCTAAGGATCACTTTGTTAGCCTTGGAGATTACATATATATGTATGTTTATTACAGACACACACACAGCCATACATATAGCAAAAGGTAATGGAAAGTTTTACGCTTTTGGTAGGGTGCAATTTGATCTCTGCACACTTGGTTATTTTTGTTCCCCTTTTGTTTACATTCTCAGTGCCTTTTCTTAATTTTTTAAAAAATGTATCTGCACTCCTCGCACTCCGCCAGCATAGCCTTCTGTGGAAATGGAATGAATGGCAGAAAAAGGCGTCCCTGGGGACATGTGTGTGGGGGGGTGAGAGGGCTATATTAGTGCTCCCCCGATGAAGTCTTGCTGCTGAAGAAAACCTGCCATCATGAGCAGCAGCACCCCATGATCAGAAAGCTTTGCCTTGGCAAGGGATCTGGGATGGGCATCATTTCCTTGGCATCCCCACAAAAGATTGCTGCCCTGAGTCGCTACCACATGTGCTTGCTTGGTTGTATGAAGCCTCCCGTGCTCCTGTTCGCTAGAGAACAGGATCGCTCAGATTTCCACAATACTGTGCCACGTGACAGCTCAAACGTGGCCTCTCTCTCAACCATCCCCGAAGAAGATGAGAAATGAGCTATGCAGGTCTTGCTGAACTTTGAACAGGAAGGAACTCGAAATGGAGAGGACTGCCCAAAGACGTTTTGGACTTCTGCTGGCAAAACCTGCTTTGCAAATAAGGCTGCTGGGCAGGGCCCGGCAACCAACAAGGGCAAGCACAAAGCTTGTTATTTTAGTTATGAAGCACATTTCAGTATTCTGAAGTGCTGAATACATGATTGTTTTACTAATAAAAGCAATGGCACCAACCAGGCCACCACACAGCTATTTTGGCATGTGCTAAAGCCACTTTGGGTATGCATGTGTGTGCTATGTGCCACCAAGAGCCAGTCTGGTATACTGGTTACGAGCACGGACTCTAATCTGAGAGAACTGGGTTTAAGCCCCACTCCTCCACATGCAGCTGCTGGTGTGACCTTGGGTCAGTCACAAGTTATTTCAGAGCTGATCTCCCAAGAGCAGTCCTTGAAAGAACTCTCTCAGCCCCACCTACTCACAGGGTGTCTGTTGTGGGGAGGGGAAAGGAAAAGAGATTGTAAGCCACTCTGAGACTCATTTGGGTAGTGAAGGGCGGGGTATAAATCCAATCTCCTCCTCCTCCTCCTCCTCCTCCTCTTCTTCTTCCTCCTCCTCCTTGTGGTGACCCTGTGAATTAATGCCCTCAAAAACGTCCTCTCCTTAACAGCTTCACTCAGGCCTCGCCGTGGCTTCCTTGATGGAGTCCTCCATCTCCTGTCGGTCTTCCTCTTTTCCTGCAGCCTTTCACTTTGCCCAGCATGATCGGGTTTTTTTCCAGGGACTCTTGTCTTCTCGTAATGTAGAATATGACAGTCCCAGTTTGGTCATTTTAGCTTCTTGGGATTTGATCTAGAACCTACTTATTTGCCTGTACGTGCCCACTCTTCCCACCAAGACAATACGACGGTGTAAAATGGACCCAGATCGAAAAGCATTTGTTACCATTGGTTCTACTGCTTCAGCATACCACGTTCCTGTGCTTTGGCGAAGCTTTGGCTCGACCGGCATTTGGCTTCCAGCGGCGCCTTCTTGTTGCAGGAGGGAATGACAGAATACTGGCTCCGAGAAATCACAGGTCCAGGATTCATTCCCAAGACGGCTGGGAGCCAAAGTTGTCCTTCCCAGTGGATTGAGATATACCTTGTTCCCAGAAGAAAATGTTCCTTCCTTGTCAGCAAACAGCTGTCAGTGGGTCAGAGCCAAGCCCAGGGTCGAGGAGGACTAAGGAGCCAAACCGAATGAAAAAGCTATTCGCAGTTCAAGGACCAGGACTGGAGCGAGAGGAAGTGAGCCAAGAAAAGGATATCTTGCTTCCTGTTCAGCCATGACGCAACACCTGGCACCGGTATGCTCCGACTGCTGCACAGATCTCTCTCGCTGTTGGAGCTCTGTGAGGTAGTTGAAGCGGAGAGAGGAGGACTGCTCTGAGGTCACTTGGCAAACTCCACATATGGTGCCTCATCCAAGGAGCTATGGAGCAGGATGCAGCTAATCATTACGCTGTGGGTGGGGTCAGGGAAGCTTCTATGGAAAGCCAACCGTCTTTCTTGGAACCTCTTTCTTATGGGTGTCGGTCAGGGCTTTGTTCATACTAGTGTCGCCCTGGTCTTGGTAATAAGCAACAGGAGAACTTCAAGATGGGAGCTGACAGTCGAAACGGGCTGCTCCAGAGATTCCGGTTTCTGAGGACAGTCTGGGTGGTTTTCTGACAGAGCGCTCAATGGAGTATGACCAAGCAAAGACAGTAATCAAACAAAGGATCCAGGATAGGTAAAAGGTAAAGGTTCCCTTGCTCGAAAGCCAGTCGAATCCGACTCTAGGGTTGCGGTGCTCATCTCCGTTTCAAAGCCGAAGAGCCAGCGCTGTCCAAAGACGTTTCCGTGGTCATGTGGCCGGCATGACTCAACACCAAGGTGCACGGAACGCTGTTACCTTCCCACCGAAGTGGTACCTATTTATCTGCTTGCAATTTCTTGCTTTTGAACTGCTAGGTTGGCAGGAGCTGGAGCTAGAGACAGGAGCTCACCCCGTCATGCGGCACCCGGGTCTTGAACTGCTGAACTACTGACCTTCCACAGCCTGCAGTTCAGCGTCTTAACCACTTGAGCCACCGCAGCTCGATCCAGGATACCTAACGTCAAATTGACATCAATAAAGCTCCAGAATTTTTGGCTGCAGAACGTACAAAATACAAAGTGGCTCCAGCATTGTACCTGTCCCACCTGGAGATCCCAGCCCAACGGAGGGCATTTTCGCTAGCTAGATGGCAAGCTCTTCCCTCCGCTGTGTTAGATGGGAAGTTTACAAAGACTCCCATGCATGAGAGGGTTTTCCCCTGCGGGGATGGCGAGGTCGAAACAATCGAACATGTATTACTGTATTGCCCCTTTTATCACAAAATCAGAACAAAGAAGATCTCCCCTCTTCTTAAGAAATATCAAGGTTGTACAGACATAGAGTTTAGCAAAATGCTCCTTAGGGATGTCAACCCAACGGTCACAGCTTCCAGTGCAAGTTTTTTAGCAGCTGCATATAAAATCCGTCAAGAGATACTGCGTAGAGTATCCGAATTTTAACTGTTTTAGCCCTGTAATTTTTGAGTGTTCATATTGGCTATAAGATGTTCTGGGACTCATTTGTAAGATATTATACGTTTTATGCTGGTCAATGACTGTATCAATAAATTTGACTTGATTTGACAGAGCGCTCTCATAAGGTTGCTAGACAGTGGCTGTCAACTGGCCGGAGTTTTGGGGGGCAGCAGGGACACAGGGAGGGCGCTGCCAGCACCACAGCGTTATGTCACTTGGAATTACCGGTGATTCCTAGAGTGGCATGACACTGTTTCCTACTCGTCATCCCCCCCCGGAAGTGATGTAATGCTGTCACAGCAACAGTGATTTTTAAATGTATTGTTTTCCTGCTGGCCAACAGAATGGCAGCAGGGAGTGGCTGGCAGGAGGTGACCTATCTTAGCAGGAGACCTGGCAACGCCGAGCTCTCGGGATATCTTACAGGCTCCCTCCACCTCGATATAGGCCAGTGTGGAGGAAACAGGAATTCTGAAAGCTTCATTTTGCAGAGGTCATGCAGTGGTTGTATTGCCTGTGATTTGTTTCATTCTGTAACGGAGTTTTAGGTTGGGCCTAACGCTACCTTTGCCAAGTCGCCACTGGTGGTGGGGGTTCACCCACTGCCAGGCTGCGCTTCCCACCACTGCTCAGCTGGCTGGCACGGTAGGAAACCTGAAGGGGCACTGGCAGCGTCCCAACATGTTGACCTCACTCTCCACGCACCTGCTCTGACCTGGACAGCCCGGGCCAGCCCGATCGTGTCAGATCTCGGAAGCTAAGCAGGGTCGGCCTTGGCTAGTATTTGGGAGGGTGACCTCCAAGGAATACCAGGGGCATGATGCAGAGGCAGACTGAGGGAGGCTCAGCCAATCACAATATCCTATAGACCTTGTCACATTAAAGCCTGCTAGAAGAGCTCCCCAGTCACCAGAAACTAAGCGCTGTGGAGCACTGCCAAAAGTGTATAAGAATTAGCATTTTGAAATATGGCTTGCAGCACTTCATGCCTGTGAAAAAACAACAGCAGAAGGACAAACCTGATGAAGGACACGTAAACGGATATTGTACTAGAACTCCATCGTTTGTCTGGATTGTTTTTGTAATCAGCAGCTGTATTATTATTTTGAATGTACTGCTAAGTTGTATACTTTACTTTGTAGAATTATTTTTGCAATCATGCTGATAACTGAAATTCACACATGGTATATATAAAAGAACAAACAATAATTGTTTAATTATACATGGTGATTGATTGTTCTGTTGGCAGAGGCAGACAAAGGCAAACCAACTCTGCAACATCTCTTGCCTTAAAAACAACTCTGGCTCACCACCTACTGGTGCATAATGCTAAAAGAGCTGGAACTTCCGGCTGCCAGACAATCTTAGGATCTCCTGGCTATACTACACACAATGCCATACAACAATAATTATCATAATAATCCATGCACCAAGGAATGACGCCAGTGCATCATGGGGGATGCCAGGGACACCCTAGCATTTGGGTGAAACATTTTGTTTGACATCAGTTCCAGATATACAGGTACACAGGAAGTGACATTTGGGCCAAACATTTTGTTTGACATAAAGTTCCAGGTACACAGGAAGTGGCATCATCCTGTCGCCAGTGAGGTAAGTCTCCCATTGGCTTCCTGGGGGTGGGGGGGTGGACCTGGCAACCAAGATGTTCGAGCTAGATTTTAACCTCAGTTCAAGAGGCTACCTTAGCGAGCAGCAGGGACTGTAAACAGAATGAGGACCTGCCATACAGTCTGCTTGTGTCCTAATATACTTTTATGTGTATATATAAATAAATACATTTACTGTTTACATGACTTTGTATCTATCTATATATCTAATTTTCAACATGCCCACTATCTGCGAATATCTAAATCTGCAGACAGAGAGCACACGTACCCCAAACAAGTTTTCCTGCACACTTGGGTAACCCCCTAAGTTTGCAGAAAAATCTAAAAACTGGGGAAAAAAATACATTGGAGGGTTTAAATCCCCCCCCCAAAAAAAATAAAAGGCATCTGCGCATGTACAGACAATGTAGCTGTCTGGGCCAGACTGACCTGCACTGCTGCCACCCCCAACAGAGCTGCCGTTGTCCCAGCCTGGGAGCCCAGCCCAAACACCACCGCCGAGCCTGCCGCTGCCGGGAAAGCTGCCACTGAGCCCATTGCTGCTACCACAGCTGAGCCTATTGACAGGGAAAGGAGCTGCCAATGGGGCCACCGACCCCTGAAGCTGTGTTGGACCTTCCAGGCTGCCACCATGCCACCCACCGCGAACATTGTCACTGGCGCTGACAGCCAGCAGTGGGGGGCCAAGCTCAGTCTTGCCACCTCAATGCCAGGTGGCTTCCCACATTGGCTACCACAAAGGATACAGAGCAAGGCTCCTGAGACCACGAGGTGGGAGCTTGTAATAGGCACAGTGGCCTCAGGTGAGGAAGAAGGAGCGGGGAGGGGGAGAAGGAGGAAGACAAAGCACTCACCAAGGGATGGAGAGAAGTAGAGTCACCACCGGGCTCAAAGGTAGGGAAGGGGGAGAAAGAAGGGGGGATTGGCTTGGGGGGCAGGAGAAAGGGAGAGATGGGGGGATTGGCTTGGGAAGAAAAGAAAGAAGGGGGTTGGCTTGGGAAGAAAAGAAAGAAGGGGGATTGGCTTGGTGGAGGGTTGGAAAGAAAAAGAAGGGGAGATTGGCTTGAGGAGAGAAAGAATGGGGAAAAGGGGGGGAGAGGGAAGGAAGCAAAGTTGAAGGAATGCCCCCTCCCTGCAAGTTTCTTGCGGGTCCCCACTTCTGTTTTTCTAATTGCCTTACATTTTCCTTGCTAGAAGTCCTTGAGAAAGAACACACATCAGTAAAGGTTATACAGGGGTTTGCCAAGACTAGCCCCAGAGGCGGGTTTAATTGTGGTGCATTACAACGTAACTAAAATTATGAGACTGATTTCTAGGCCTCACTTGCAAACCCAGGGTTCCCCAGGTGGTTTATGCAGTACTTAGAAGCTATGTCAGAACACTTTAAAATACTGGCCTTCATACATAAATAATAAAACTTCAGTAGCAATTACATTTTCGGCTGCAATAAAAATTCAAGCAGAAACAATGGTGGGGGCAGAACCCAGACGTAATATCACCCATTGAAAAGAGTGATGCATTTTTTAAAATCTCAGCAGTTAAAGTCAGGCTGACACGCACACTTATTTAAAAATTATTGTTAAGTGAGCCCCACTTCTCTCTGTGTTTGGCTGGTTCTTTTTCGGAGGGGAGAGATTTATGGTGTGGATGCAAATTTTGGATAGCTTAAAAAAAATTATTTAAGTAAACTCTCCCCACCATCGCCTGTGGCTTAAAATGATTTACAATCCCAAGATCAGGAGCGTGCAAAACACAATAAAGCCCCATTAATTCCTCAGATCTTTCGCCTGAGAAGAAAGTTTCAGGTGGGGAGCTGTCGGCGGCAGAAGAGCAGGTCGCTCCAGATACCTGACCACGGGAACTCTGACTCTCAAGAGCTTCTGCCCTGGAAACCTTGTTGGCCTTTAAGGTGCACCTAGACTTGAATCGTGGAGCTGTGGTGGCTCAAGTGGTTAAGACGCTGAACTGCAGGCTCTGGAAGGTCAGTAGTTCAGCAGTTCGAGACCCGGGTGCCGCATGACAGGGTGAGCTCCTGTCTCTAGTTCTAGCTCCTGCCAACCTAGCAGTTCGAAAGCAAGAAATTGCAAGTAGATAAATAAGTACCACTCGGTGGGAAGGTAACAGCGTTCCGTGCACCTTGGTGTTTAGTCATGCCGGCCACATGACCACGGAAACGTCTTTGGACAGCGCTGGCTCTTCGGCTTTGAAACAGAGATGAGCACCGCAACCCTAGAGTCGGATTCGACTGGCTTTCGAGCAAGGGAACCTTTACCTTTACCTAGACTTGAATCTGGCTCTTCACCTGAGCAGGAAGAATGCTGAAATTCACTTTGAATTTCACAAGTGGCTACTTTATCATAGGTTTGGGAGTTTTCTTGGTGGTGGTAGAGCAGATTTTGGAAGGATCCACTGGGCATAGTCTTTTTATCCACATAACAGCCCTGTGAGGTAGGTTAGACTGGCTGTGCGATTGGCCCATGGTCACCCAGCAGGCTTCCATGGCAGAGCAGCTAGATCCAGGGTTGCCAGGTCTGGGCTGGAAAATACCTGGAGACTTTGGGGGTGGATCCGGGAGAGGGCGGGGTTTGGGGAGGGGAGGGGCTTCATCAGGGTACAGTGCCACAGAGTCCACCCTTCAAAGCCGCCATTTTCTCCAGGGGAGCTGATTTCTGTCAGCTGGGAATCAGTTGTAAAAGCAGGAGATCCCCAGGCCCCACCTGGAGGTTGGCAACCATAGCTAGATCTGAGTCCTATAGCACCATAGAGACCAACAAGGTTTTGGGGGTACAAGCTTTCGAGAGCCTAAACTCCGTTTGCCCTTTGTCCTGATCCATCTCTAAGGTGCTACTAGAGTTGAACCTGGCTGCTCTCCTGCGTCTCCCAGGTCCTAGTCAGATACTCTATCCCACCCCCCACTGGGTCTCTTAATGAATTTCTAATCAATCACATTTCATCTTATGAATACGCTTTTGCAAGAGAAGATGCACCCAACTCATAGTTGCAGAGGAATCCCAGATAGTTTCCTTTCACAGGTTCAAAAAACCTCCACAATTTGACTTGGTGGTCCTGAGACGTTTCAGCCGTGGTGTGTCCAGAAGAGGGCGACCAGGATGGTGAGAGGGCTGGAATCCAAGTCTTATGAGGAAAGGCTGAAAGAGTCGGGTATGTTTAGTCTGGGAGAGAGAAGGCTTAGAGGGGACATGATTGCAGTCTTCAAGTATTTGAAGGGCTGGCTTGTAAAAGATGGAGCAGATCTATTCTCTCTTGCTCCGGATTGCAAGACTAGATCTAATGGGTGGAAATTACAAGGGAGTCATTACCAGCTAAATATCAGGAGAAACTTCCTAACTGTAAGAGTGGTTGAGCAGTGGAACAGACTGCCTCAGGATGTGGTGGAGGCTCCTTCCCTGAACGTTTTCAAGCAGAGACTGGACGACCATCTTTCGGATATGTTGTAGATATGTAGGTATGTAGGGCTATCTTTCGGCTGTGCTCCTGCAGAGTGCAGGAGGTTGGACTAGATGACCTGCAAGGTCCCTTCCAACTCTAACGTTCTATGATTCTATGATTCTGGAGAACTGCATTTTTACTTCTATGCAATCCATACAGACTCCTAATTGTGAAAGGGGCGTGTCACTTGTTTCACATCCGCACATGGGTTTGGGGGTGTGTGTGTCTGGGAAGCCATTTCTGATTTCCACACATAGGAGAGGAAGAGGATGGCAGAAAGTGTAAAGGGCAGCTTCTTGGTGGACTGAGTTGCAGTGGCCGTCCTCTCCCGAGAATTTCAACAGCACGCTGCCAACAGTTCCTTTAAAAACAACAGCAACAACAGTACCTAACTATAGCAACGTCACCGCACAGGTCAAACAGTCATGCATTTTTAAGATGAAGGGATTTGACTGGCCTGTCGAGGCACAATCTAGCCCAAATGCAGTGCTTTGAAGCGCAATTCATTTCAATGGACAGTTGAGCACATGTATAAATCATCAGCCTGGAAACGAATGAGACACAGAAAGATTTCAGCTGGATCATATCCTTAGTTAGGTATATAGAACAATAGCCGTTTAGGGAGTTGTCCAGCTACAGAAGTGCTCCTAAGTCCAGATACAGAAACAACCCCTCCCCCAGCCCTTTTGGGGCGTCTTGGCCCACGTTCACACTGTTCAGAAGCCTCAAGTCCTGGTTAGCTGGTGATCAGAACGAGATGGGTTTTCCCTTTGGCTTGCGTGCCCCCTCCCTCCTCCCCTCTTGCATCATAGGACTGAAGACTTTCCCATTCCCTTCCCTTCCTCTGCAGTGTCTTCTTGGTGTAGTGGATAGGAGCCTGGACTCTAATCTGGGAGAACCGAGTTTGATTCCCCACTCCTCCACAGGCAGCTGCTGGTGTGACCTTGGGTCAGTCATAAATTCTTTCAGAGCTGTTCTCTCAAGGGCAGTTCTTGAGAGAGCTCTCTCAGCCCCACCTACCTCACAGGGTGTCTGTTATGGGAGGAGAAAGGAAAGGAGATTGTAAGCCACTCTTGAGTCTCCTTCGGTAGTGAAGGGTGGAGTATAAATCCTGCCTCCTCCCCTCCCTCTTCTTCTTCTTCCAAGATCCGATGAGATCGGGCTATACAAGTTGCCTTCCGTCCCCCAAACAAAGATTTATTTATTTGCCATCAGGTTATAGTGGACGTATGGCGACCCGTAGGGTTTTCAAGGCAGGAAATGTTCAGAGGTGGTTTGCCCTTGCCCATTTCTGCATAGCAACCCTTGGTGGTCTCCCATCTAAATAGTAACCAGGACCTACCCTGCTTAGCTTCTGAGACCAGACGAGATGGGGCCAGGCTGGGCGATCCAGGTCAGGGCAAATACCCATCCTTTAATCATTGCCTGAGCTGAGCCGGGGAGGCAGAGTTTGTCCAAAACCTGGAGAGTCGGGGGCGGAGCCTACAGTCCATCAGGACGTTGAGGGAGGAGCTGAGGGAGGAGCTGGCAGGTTCCTTGTTGCAGGCTCCACTCATTCTTCGGGTCTCAGGGCCGGGGAACTGATGCAGTGATGCTTGTTTGCTGGACCATGAAATCCCAGCAGGGCTGGCAAGACCAGCAGCTGCAAACCCCGTGAGGGACCTGACCAAAGCCAGAGAGAAGTTAATCCACAAACAGTCACTCTTGAGCGGCTGCAGCACAAATGGGCTAATTCGCTTGTGGCAGCCCTTGTGCAATTAAGCAGGCTTCTGCTGCTTTAGAAGACCCTTGATTTTGTTTAGGGCTGTGGCTCCCCCCGCCGCCCCCTCGCCTAACGTGTAATAAATCTGTTTCTCCTTCATCGTAAACCAGTCTGGAAAAGGGCCCTCTGCACTGGAAGTCCTTTGCTTTTAGTGGCTTGACACATTAAGCTCTTTTATGTTGTGAAATTGGCATTTCGGGGCTTTTTTTTTTAACGCAGGCCGGGTCTGACGCATAAAGCTCTCGGCCCCCAAGAGAGGCTTTATATTTGACGACTTAAGTGGCAAAGCGTTTCAATTTCCATCCCGGAGCAGACCTACATAATTTCCCCAGCATTCACTGCAACTGAGCTAAGGCCTCAGATCTGCTGAGGGTTTTAGGAGGGTTAGTCTGGGGTGAAAGAGAGGAATGGCTCTGCAGACACTTTCAGGAACAAAGGCAGTGGCCAGGGGTGTGTGTGTTAAATGTTACCCCAGATGGTGCCAATTCCCGAATTTTAGAGTCTGAGCACAAGGGATAGGCTAATTCTATAGAAAGTGTTGCCAACTTCCAGGCACTGGCTAGAGATCACCTGGAACTACACCTGATCTCCAGGCGACAGAGCAGGGTTGCCAGCCTCCAGATTTAGTCAAGTAACAAATATATACACTGCAAAAACCTTTTTTATATATGTAACTTAATGTGTTCTATGAATTAATGCTCTTCAAAACATCCTGTCGTTAACAGCCTCGCTCTGGTAACTTTCACACACACACAGAGTAATGTCGAATACTACTGTAGGAATTCTATTGATCTTCATCTCCAGCACCACGTCCTTACCCTTAAGGATAATTTCTAGCTCCTTTATGGCTGCCCATCCCAGTTTCAATCTCCTTCTGATTTCTTTGTTGCAGTCACGGCAAAGCACCACTGACGAACCCTGCCTCCCTGAATTTGTCTAATCCCGTGTTAATGCTATCTCAATTAATCTTCGTTGTTACACTGTGCGGCAATTGATTCCATAAATTAATGATGCCCTCTGGGAAGAAGTTCTTCCTTCTGCCTGTCCTGAACCTACTGCCCTTCACTTTCACAGTATGATCCCGAATCCTGGTCTTCTGAGAAAAGAAGGTTTCTCTACGCCCACTTTCTCTACACATTGTCTAAATTTATAAACCTCTGTCCTGCCTCCCCCCCCCTTAGTTATCTATTCTCTAAACAAAAGAAGACCCAATCTCATTAGCCTTGCCTCTTAAGTTACAGGCAGACTTGTGGTACAGTCCTTCCTGGGCTGCACTGCTTCAAGGCATAATACTTTTGGAAAATGAGCACTTCAAAATGGAGGCTGGGCTGAAAAGAAAAAAACACCTCTCACTGACTTTATAGCTTCACAGCTACAGAGCTTTTAAAAATATATGTTTTGGGGGAAAATACTCAAACATGCAATTCCCCTGTTATGTACTGAATGTGAATCGCTCCTATCTATTCACATGTTAAGCTTGAGTCTGAATGTGGCTCTTCAGATGTCGCATTGCTATTGGTCGGTTTCTCCGAAACCTGTGTAATTACCCAATCACTGAGTGATATTGTTGCAAAGAGGGAACGGTCCTGATTGGCCTTTATCCCTGTATCCTGATTGGTCTTTAACTTGTAATGGGTGTGGCTTGGACAACCCAGGAGAGTTTAAAAGAAGGAGCTGTGCTCCCCTTGTTGTCTGTGTTCCTGACTTACAGTTGCTGTTTAATAAAGCTGAAAATCACTTGAAGCTGAATCCTTTGTTGAGTCTCATACTTAACATCCCCTACCTGCCCAATACTTACTATTCAGTTCCTACTTTTCCTCAGTCTTCTCTTGTGAGGAAAATGGTGCTCAACATGGCAAAAACAGAGCACATGATGAGGGAAGGGAGTCGCAGCCGAGGGTTGGCATAGAGGTAGTACATAAACACCTAGTTTCTTTAAACGAAACTCAGTCCTCGGGGCCAGATGAGCTGCATCCAAGGGTACTAAAATTTCTGAGCCTCTGTCCATTATTTTTGAGAATTCTTGGAGAACAGGTGAGGTGCCAGAAGACTGGAGGCCGGCAAATGTTGTCCCCATCTTCAAGAAGGGGGAAAAGGAGGATCCGGGTAACTACTGACCTATCAGCTTGACGTCTATACCTGGAAAAGTTTTAGAGTTTTTGGGTCAACATTAGGAAGAACTTCCTGACAGTTAGAGCCAGGGCTATTTTTGGTCCGGAACGCACCAGAACGGCGTTCCGGCTGGCTTCCAAGCCCGCCCCTCCCCTCCCTGCCCCTCCACCGCCCAAAGCCCTGCTCTGCTCACCCAGCTGGTGCCCTCTTCTGCCTTCACAGGGGAGAGCAGCGGGCACCATGGCTGTTCAGAGCAGGAGTCTGGGCCGCTGCTGCTTCCAGCGCCTCGCCCTCGCGCCGGAGGAAGGGAGCCGAGCAGTCCCGCCAGCAGCCAACCTGCAGTGCTTCTCGTCCACTCCCTCCACTGCCTCTGCGGCTTGAGAAGGCAGTGGCTCCAAAGAAAGTAAGCCAAGCAGCAGGAGGAGGAGGAGAGCAGCAGTGCCGCTTGGTGTGCCTGCCTTTGGAACTGATGGTAGCCCCCGGCAAGAAAGCAGCCCCCGGCTGGCTGGCATCGGGCGGTGAGCACAGTGAGTGCAGCTCCAGCCATGTCCCGAGGCCGGTTCAGCATGGGAAAGCTGAGTCGGCTGGTCGCACCGCCTCCCACGGGCGAGAGGGGAGGGCCAGGCAGGCGTTTCCCACGCGGCTGCCTGCGGAGCTTTGCTGGTGCCTGTGGAACTTCTCGCCTTGCCTCAGGGCTGCCAGCTCCAGGCATTTAAGACATTTCCTCGATTATCCTCCATGACTGTTGATGTCACTGTCTGCCTTGCTGACCAGGTACATCTTTATTGTGAGTTCCTTCTGGAATCTTCCTCGTTTGCTCCCCATTTGCAACATCATGGAAATTAAATCTCTTTTTGTCCTCCTTACTAAAACTCTCTGGTCACTTCCTTGAAGATAGTTTTTGTTTTAAGGCAATAACATTACTACCAGCCAGATGAATCTTTGGCATACTGAAGAGCACTTTAACATTAGAAGTTTCTGAACTGAATCAGATCAGTTCAATTTATTCAAAGAAAATGACCCCCAAAAGCCTGATGGCCCCTCAAAATATAGCCACTGAGTCTGTTACACGAGGAGACTACAAAACTATGTAATTCATGGACACACTGGTATCTCTCACAGACCAGAAGGATCTCTGTCTCTCTGTCTCTCTGTCTCTGTCTCTCTTTCCCTCCCTCCCTCCCTCCCTCTTTCTTTCTTTCTTTCTTTCTTTCTTTCTTTCTTTCTTTCTTTCTTTCTTTCTTTCTTTCTTTCTTTCTTTCTTTCTTTCTTTCTTTCTTTCTTTCTTTCTTTCTTTCTTTCTTTCTTTCTTTCTTCTGTCTGTGCAGATCTGCATGTCCCCACCCATAGCTAGCAATCCAAAAGAGTCCAGTGGTACCTTTAAGACCAAGGCTTATTCAGGTAAAAGCTCTCCCTCCGTTTTGACAACAAACAAGGTAAATAGAATAAGAAGCAAAAGGTGGGTGTGGCTGGATGACCACACTTCTGGCAACATGGGGTGTGGCCTAATATGCTAATGAGCTGTGCGGTCGGGGTGTGGCCTAATATGCTAATGAGTTTCTGGTGTTGGGCGTGGCCTATTATGCTAACGAGTTCCTGCTGGGCTTTTTCTACAAAAAGAGCCCTGGTTAGAGCGGTTCCTCAGTGGAACAGGCTTCCTTGGGAGGTGATGGGCTCTTCTTCTTGGAGGTTTCCAAACAGAGGCTAGATGGCCATCTGACAGCAATACTGATTGTGTGAACTTAGGCAGCTCATGAGAGGGAGGGCAGGAAGGGTTGTCTCAGTGCTTAGTTCTTGTGGCCCTTTCTTACCCGCCCAGGGAAATGCTGATCACCACTTTGGGGTCAGGAAGCGATTTTCTCAACGCCAGTTTGGCTGGAGATCCTGGAGGTTTTGTGTCATCTTATGGGCGTGGAACAGCAGTCACTGGGGGTGGGGTGGGGTATTTGTGAATTTCCTGCATTGTGCAGGGGGTTGGACTAGATGACACCAGAGGCCCCTTCCAATGCTATGATTCTACTCCACTGGATTGATTTTTAGTCCTACTTTTAAATAGCTTTGAAGCAAATATACTGGATAAGTGAATGCAGACTGTAATTGTTAGTGGCTGGGCAAAGGCTGGGGAGACCTGGGTTCAACACTCCTCTCAGCCACGAAGCTCTCTTTCGACCAGTCCCTCTTCTCAACCTGATCTACCTCGCTGGGTTGTTTTGAGGATGAAATAGAGAAGAAGAGAAGCATTCGAGGTCCTCAGAGGAAGGGGGGAACTGAAATGTAATAGACAGCTAAGGGCCCAATGAGCTCTTTAGCACGTTTCTATTCCCAACTCAATGAATGTTTATTAATTGAACTATTTTAAATGCCTTTGATCAATTAAAAGAGTGCAGTTGATTAAACAGGCAGCATTTTTTTTAATGTGGTAATGCTGTGAGGCACCCCTCCCTTTTTTGTCCAGCATGAGGAGTGTGCAAAATGTGTGTGCATTGCCTAAAAGTGGAGCATGCTTTTTCCTGCAGAAGAACTGTATTGTGCAAATACATGCAGAACTTAATCAATTGATCAAAATCAATACGATTAAAGATGTTTTTAATTAGCCAGTGGCCCTACATTCACACACACACACACACACCGTCCAGTTAGACCTCTTTGTCTTCTGCACAGGCCCATGCCTCATATCTGTCACGGTCAATTATCTGTGAAAGACGGGCCGTGGCTCAATGGAAGAGCCTCTGCTTTGCATGCAGAAGGCCCCAGGTTCAATCCCCGGGCATCTCCAGTTGAAAGGATCAGGTCGTAGGTGATGTGAAAGGCCTTTACCTGAGTCTCTGGAGCGTGGTCTGATTCAGAAGAAGGCAGCCACATGTGACTGCCCCTGGAGAATCACTGCTGAATTGTCAGTGTGAGATCCTTGACACATCATGTGTCCATGGCTGAGACTTGTTCATAATTCCAGCACTCCTAAAGCATCTCAGTGAGTGAGAAAAAAGTTAGAGAGCACCATTCCGAGCATAAATCTCATTAAGGGAGACAGCTCCTACTGTACATCTCACAGAGTGACGTGGCTGGCCCCCTTCCAAGGAGCAGCTCCCAAAGGAGGTCCCCCCCGCCCCCCCAAATGGAACAAATTCAAAGCGGCTCAGATCTGGAGGGCAGAGGTGTGAAGCGGCTCTTCTGTGCCACGAAGCCTTTAATGATCACATCTTCCTTTGAACAATCTGGAGGGAATCCAGCCAGGGAAAATGGAAATGCCGTTACCTCACTCCAACAGAGGCCCATTGTCTTATTCAGCAAAATAATTAAGCTCAAGTAAACTCGTTCCCACTCTGCGAGAGATGTAATTAAAATGTTAGAAGGCGATGAAAAGGATGAGTGCGATTCATCTCACTGCAAAGGCCCATCCTGCCGTAATTTCAAAGCAACAAATCTCTCATCTTGCTGTTATTTTGGACAAACAAACAGACAACAGGGAGAAGATGGACCTCTGCCATATCTCTAGGATGAGCGTGCGCAGATTTTGATATTTGCTACAGCTCCTGTTAACGCTAAGGTTTCAGCTGGTACGTATCAATCAAAATAGGAATAAAAAGGAATAATATCGTGGCTTCATTTTCCGAGGAGACATATTCCGTTATTTTATTTGAAGGTAGCCTTTCCATCAGTGGGGCTGCGGTGGCTCAAGGGGTTAAGACGCTGAACTGCAGACCGGAAGGTCTGTAAGTCGGAAGTTCGAGACCCGAGTGCCTCGTGACAGAGTGCGCTCCCATCTCAGGTCCCAGCTCCTGCCAACCTAGCAGTTCGAAAGCAAGAAATTGCAAGTAGATAAATAGGTACTGCTTCGGTGGGAAAGTATCAGTGTTCTGTGTGCCTTGGCATCTAGTCATGCCGGCCACATGACCACGGAAAAGTCTTTGGACAGTGCTGGCTCTTCGGCTTGGAAACAGAGATGAGTACCGCATCCCTAGAGTTGGATTCAACTGGCTTTTGAGCAAGGGAATCCTTTACCTTTACCTTTCCATCAGTGCTGTCCTTTCTGGCAGCTTGTCTAGACACTGAAACAGCATGGAGAGGGAGCAGAAGAGGAAATCCAAGGGTCATCTGAACAGAGAGGACCGTCTCAGGCCATACTGCCTAATCCGATTGGCAGAGAAAGTTCTTTCCAAAATTTTGCTACCCAAGAACCTTAAATGGAGACATCAGGAACTGAAACGCAGACCTTATGCCTGCAAGGCAGGAGCTCTACCACTGAGACGCTGCTTTTCCTTAAAGTTACAGGAGAAACTTTCTGAGTTGTCTTTGTATTTCTATTTGCTAGCCACCATTCTAATGTTCTTCCCCTGACGTGGATGACCCAGGCTAGCCTGATCGCATCAGATTTCAGGGCTAAGCAAGGTTGACTCTGGTGAGTACTTGGATGAGGGACCACCAAGGCAGTCCAGGGTTCCTCCACAGAGACAGGCCACGGCCAACCACCTCTGTTTGTCTCTTGCCTTGAAAGCCCGGTGAGGAGTCACCATAAGTCAGCTGTGACTTATTGATGGCACTGCCACCACCCTTCGAGTGTTCCTACCAGCTGAAGTCAAGGTTCTTTCTAGGAAAAGGAGGTTCCTAATAGCTAGAATCAGGGCCAGTTCCAGATTTGTTGGGACCCCGCTGTCAGGTAATCCTGCCATGAGTTGGATGGATGGGACAGAGGGAGGGATGGTCTGCAACTTCTCATGTATGGAATGTAGGGAGGTGTGCAGGTTGCCTAGGAGATCCGGGATTCCACGGCCTGGGCACTCTGTTATCTCACCAAATGTCCTTGGTCTCATAGTTCTGGTTTCCTCTGCCTGAGACAGTGTCGGGACAATTTGGTTATTTACTGCTTTAGAACTTTCGCACCTCTTCCCGCGTGTGGGCTTAGTGACTATTGGTAGAGGGAGGGGGGGCACTTTGAATGGGTATAATTGTGGGTGCCTCTTTCGATTTAGTCATCCCTGACAAAGAGATGTTACCGTGCTTTTAGAACTGCTTTCAATAAACACTATCTTCTTCATGAAGCCTGGTGTTTGACTGACTTTCTGAAGCGCCTGACACCCGCCCCCAAGCACAGCACCCAGGCCCCCCCTCCGTCTACCACCAGGCCCCCTCTCATGTTTCCCTTCCCACCTGCTGGCCTCCGTGCCTGTGCCTACTTTCCCGCCCCCCTTATGAGCCCTGCCAATGCCTCCACTCTCAGATTCCTGCACCACCCACGTGTCCATTCCCTGACAATGCTGGGCAGTGCATACGGCAGGGAGCATGGATGGCAGAGCACTGGCAAGCAAGTGGGTGGGGGAAAGGTGGGTGAGCAGCGGGGGAGGGGCATGGTTAGGAGCGGAAGCCCTGGGCCCTGGCAGCTGCCCCACCTCAGGGTATGCCCACACCTGCTCTGTTTAAAATGGTCCTATTTCTATACAAAGGGTCGTACCAGTGAATAATAGGATACGTCATTATTCCTTCCCCACATACCCAGATCTGAGGCACATTCCTACAACAGTCGTTCAAGAATACTGTATGCAGTGTGTGGAAATTAAGGCTTGGATCCACTGGAAGATTTCTGCATGCACAGAAGCTGCTGGTGACCCTCCTGATGTCCTCTGGGTTTGGGCCACTGTGTGACCCAGAGTATTGGACTGAATGGGTCATTGGCCTGATCCAACATGGCTTCTCTTATGCTCTCATGTCTGATTCAGTGATGCTCTGTATTCTTGGTGCTTGGGGGAGGCAACATGGGAGCGCTTCTAGAGCTCTGACCCTGCTGGTGGACCTCTTGATGGCACCTGGGTTTTGGCCCCTGTGTGACATGGAGTGTTGGACTGAATGGGCCATTGGCCTGATCCAATATGGCTTCTCTAACCTTCTTACATCTGCGGCAGTGATGCTCTGTCTTCTTGGTGCTTGGGGGCCACAATGGGAGGGCTTCTGAAGTTCTGGCCCCACTGGTGACCCTCCTGATGTCCTCTGGGTTTGGGCCACTGTGTGACCCAGAGTGTTGGACTGGACGAGCCATTGGCCTGATCCAACATGGCTTTTCTTATGGTCTTAAGCTGGGCTTGCTCTTGAATTGAGTTAAACATAATGTATCCCAAATTGTTTTCTGCTTGCTTAGGATGCTGTGCAAATGATTTCTGGGCACGATTAGATATCGGGAGGAAAGTGCTAGGTACCACATGAGATCTCACACAAGCGGAACTGTGCTAAGTCTGTTTGCATGTTTGCTTACTCATTGCTTCATCGAAGCCAAAAAAAAAGTCTCAAAGTTTTCTTAGTCTAATACTTAGAAATATTTGAGAGATTGTTTCCAGACTTGTTTATAAATGAACCCAAAGGGCACTGCAGAGGTCTTCCTTTTGAACAGCTCAGACTCTTCATAAACGTGCTTTGGTCTATTTTTTTTGTTTGCTCCTTAGCCTCCACCAGGGTAGTGCCACTAAAACGTGCACTGGAAAAATCTCATCCATCTGCAAAAGACGTTACATAAGAACATAAGAGAAGCCAATGTTGAATCAGGCCAATAGCCCATCTAGTCCAACACTCTGTCACACAGCGGCCAAAATATACCAGGTGCCATCAGGAGGTCCAGCAGTGGGGCCAGGACACTAGAAGCCCTCCCACTGCTGCCCCCTCCAGCACCAAGAATAGAGTGCATCACCTGCCCCAGACTGAGAGTTCCCATGTATCCCCTGTGGCTAATAGCCACTGATGGACTTCTGCTCCATATGCTTATCTAATTCCCTCTTGAAACTGTCCATGCTTGCAGCTGCCACCACCTCCTGTGGCAGTGAATTCCTGTTCTGTATAACCAAGAAGCTGCATTCAACAAACCTTTCATAAGTCGCTTCTGGAGGCAAAGTTTAGAAACACTTTTTCTTCCCATTTGTGGGATCCACAACCAATAGTTAAAAATACGAAATTGTACATCCATGTCAATAGGTAGCATAACAGTTTCTGTTTTTAGAAGGACAGAAAATGCCTCTAAATCGACCAGGGATGCCAGGTCCTCCCTGGCCACCGGACGTCCCAGTAGTGTTGCCAGATCCAGATTGGGAAACCCCTAGAGATTTGGGGGTGGAGCCTAGGAGGGGCAGGGACCTCAGCGGGGTACGGAGCCACAGAGTCCACCCTCCAAAGCATCCATCTTCTCCAGGGGAACTGACCTCTGTAGTCTGGAGATGGCCTGTAATCTCAGGCGATCCCCGGGTCCCACCTGGATACTGGCATCCCTAAAAATCAACGTATTGAATTGGGTCTGCTCTGCTAATTGGACCGTTCTTCAGGTGAAGGTGTTTTACAATCTGTTTGGCTGGTGCCTGTTAGCAGCCTGGTGTTCTACACCACCTGCCCTTTCCAAAATGCTCTTCAAAGGCATCCCACCCTGGAGGCTGAAGTTGGTTCCTTATTTGCAGCTCCTTATTCATTCCTTGGGAGCTGCGGTGGCTCAAGTGGTTAAGACGCTGAACTGCAGGCTGTGGAAGGTCAGTAGTTCAGCAGTTCGAGACCCGAGAGTGCCTCATGATGGAGTGAGCTCCTGTCTCTGGCTCCAGCTCCTGCCAACCTAGCAGTTCGAAAGCAAGAAATTGCAAGGAGATAAATAGGTACCACTTCGGTGGGAAGGTAACAGTGTTCCATGCGCCTTGGTGTTTAGTCATGCCGGCCGCATGACCACAGAAACATCTTTGGACAGCGCTGGCTCTTTGGATTTGAAATGGAGATGAGCACCGCAACCCTAGAGTCAGATTCAACTGGCTTTCGAGCAAGGGAACCTTTACCTTGATTCATTCCTTATTCGTGAAATCATCCAGAAACACTGAGGAGAGTTGGAAAGCTTTGAACCCCAAAATAAGCTCTGGAACACCACTTATCATATACCCCCACGTTCAGGGGACTCTCCCCTTCAAGAGGATATATCCTGTTTCCTGGTCCAAAGCGTGGTTCTTGTGCCAGCTGCTCCAAAGTGTGGTACCCCCAGGACAATCATGCAAGCAGACACTGGGGCCAGGCTGCAACCCCCCCGAATCTTTGGACCACCCCAAATGAACCCACTTCAGTCTCCTATCCCACCCTCACGTTACCAAGGAATAGATCACAGAGGCCTCTTGGCAGCTGAAACTGAAAAGTGGTGGTGGCGGAGAAAAGATTTTAAGGAAGAGAGCTGGGGGAGATCTGTGATGTGCTTGAAAATGGTGGGATTCGAGAATACATAGAGGCCAAGGCAGAAGAAAGGGAGAGACAGGGAGCGCTGCATGATCAGAAGAAAGCAGGGTTATTTTGGGCCGGAATGCACAGGAACGGAGTTCCGGCTGGCTCCCGAGTTGGCCACACCCAGCAGGAATCCATTAGCATAATAGGCTGCACCGAACAGCAGAAACTCATTAGGATTGGCTACATGAGGGGTGTGTTGCCTAACATGCAAATGAGTTCCTGTTTTAAAAAAAAAGCCCTGGGTTTTGACAACAAACAAGGTAAATAGAATAAGAAGCAAAAGGTGGGTGTGGCTGGATGTCCACACTTCTGGTAACATGGGGTGTGGCCTAATATGCTAATGAGCTGTGCTGTCAGGGGTGTGGCCTGATACGCTAATGAGTTTCTGCTGTTGGGTTTGGCCTATTATGCTAACGAGTTCCTGCTGGGCTTTTTCTACAAAAAAAGCCCTGAAAGTAAGCAACGTGTGAGCAAGAAAATATTGTTAAGCGGTATGTTCATTTAGAACAGCATGCTGTAAAGCACAGCTTCTGCATGAAATGTTGAAGAGTTACTATCAGAGAACCTTGCTCCCTGAGGTTTAGTGGTTGGTTCCACCTCCTGCAGCAGCCATTCGTGGTTGCATCCACTACCCTGTGTCAGAACTCCAATGGGGGCCGGAAGGCTCAAAAGGCTGAGGATCCCTGGGCTAGACCAGTCCCTTCTGAGTGGGGCTGCTCAGTCTGCTGATGACCGGGCCCTGAGACTCAAGGGGTGGAGGCCGGCAGCTAAAGGGTGATGCTCCCACACTGCAGGGTGGAGCTCGGCAGAGTTGCGGCAGAGCACAGAGGCTTCAGGCGGGTTAGGGAAGTTGCTTGGCCGCATCCCCAGTCAAAGTTGATAGACACAGAAGGACATGGAAGATAAAGGGACTAGCAAGATCTCTCATGCCAAGCAGAAAGTAGCCAAAGCCATTTTTAAATATTTAATTAGATTAAATATGAATTTTTTAAAAAAGAAGGGAGAGGAGGAGGAGATTGGATTTATACCCCGCCCTTCACTACCCAAAGGTGTCTCAGAGCAGCTTACAAACTCCTTTCCCTTTCCCTCCCCACAACAGACACCCTGTGAGATAGGTGGGGCTGAGAGAACTCTTGACAGAAACTGCTCTTTTTCAAGGACAGCTCTTATCAGAACTATGGCTTGCCCAAGGTCATCCAGCCAGGTGCAAGTGGAGGAGTGGGGAATCAAACCTGGTTCTCCTAGATTAGAGTCCGTACTCTTAACCAATGCCTTGGTATTCATGGCCAGGAGCACAGGAGCTGAAAGCAGGATTTACCTCTTGTAAAGCAACTGGGTTGAATATTGCTCACATGCTTTTCTTTTTGCCTTCACAAAACACCAACATTTTAGCTCTGGTTTTTAGTTAGGTTTATGATGCCTTTTAATTGGTAGCCACGGTGATGGCCCTGACTGGGCCAAAAGGCAGGATATAAATATTGCAAATAAATAAATAATAACTAAAAGGGGTGAAGTTTTACCCCTTATTTCAAAATAAGGCCTGAAAATTCAAGGAGGTGACCCCCAAGTTCTGGGACTTGAAAAAGTGGCCTGTCTACACATAGTACTTTGTCCGATCATTACCAGATAAAAATTTCCTCCTAACCTTTCCCTCTCCGTCAGCACAAACCTTGGGCTCCTGTTAATCTTGGCACGTTGCAATGACTTTGTTCAGAGCTGATCTCATCAACAAAACCATTTGGACTTAGCAAATCATGCCCAACACATGCTGACTGGGAAGAACTTCGAAGCTCTCCACGAGCTGAGGTCATGAGAAATGTCCAGTTGCAACAGTGGGACATAAGCTGCCCTTTACAAATGTCGGAATGAGTAAGGGACAGAACAATGACAAATATGTCATACATGGCGAAGCTGACTCTGAAATCAGCCGGAGTCTGGCCTTGAAAGCTGCTGAGACGCGTTCTCGATGTCCCGAGTACTGGGTTGGATCCTACCCCATCCTCCCATATCACTGAGCAGAGTCTGAGGCCTTCCTCCAGTGAAGGAGACTTCCTCCAAATTAAGTGGCACTTCCTCCAATAACAGAGCCACTTAAGTTGAAGGAAGTGTCCTTAAGTGGGAAGAAGGCTCTTTATGGGGTGGTTGGATCCATGCCACAGAATCCCTAAATTTAATTGTGATAATGATCCATGCCGTTTTACTGAAAGACAACAAATTTTGTTGTTTCATCCTACCCACGCAACAAGACGCTCAGGGTGATATACGTGGTCCATCCCCATGACAATCTCATCTTGGGAATACTATCATTGTGGATCAGCCAGGGCTCAGTGAGAGCGAGAACTCCCCAGGAGAAGAGGAGTCCTGTGTAGCCAGCTCTGAGTCAGCAGAAGCTGACAAGCAGGTAGGTGAGCTACAGACTTGTCAGGATTCACAGCCAGCAGCTGGTGCAGAGCCATCCTCCAGCTCTGATTCAACAGGTGAAACTCAGTTGATCATTTCCAACCCTCCAGTATCACCCACACCCTTAGAGCACCACAGATGGAGGCTACAAGCAGAACTACAGGAGAGACGACAAAGTGCACACCTCCTGCGCGATGTCAGCTGCTTGAATAGTTGCAGGATTACTCCCAAGCAGCTGGCTGTAAGCATGACCCTTAAGCAGAGGGCTATATACCCCAACTTTCTCCTGGATGGGGACCTAAAGCAGCTGACATTGTTCTCCTCTGTTTTTCCCCTCACAACAACCTTGTGAGGTATGTTAGACGGTATAGGTGTGACTGGCCCACAGTCCCCCAGAATGGGGATTTAACTTGGGTCTCCCAGACGCTCATCTTTCTAACCACTGCACCATGCCGGCTTTTGCCTGGTTGCTGTTCCTTTGAAACGGTTGCAGTGTTTGTCGACCCAATTGAATTATTTTTGTGATTTTTATGTTTAATTGCCATTGCGGTTGTTTTAATGATCAGCCATCTTGGAAGCAAATGATAGAATGTGTCAGTGTTTCCAAACAGCCAATCCACTGAAATCCAAGGAACAGGGACATCAACAATTTCAAATTTATTAATTTATAAAAGTGATAGAATGAGTTATATAAATAATGGTTACAAGTATGTGTCTTGGGAGGAGTGGGGCCCCCACTCCCCACCTAAAAAAAAAGCCGACCCAAGGTACTGTGCATTTTTGTTAATCTTGAACAACCTGACTACGTGTTTTTTTCTTGTTCTTACGAAGTTACCATACAAATAAATACACAATTGGCATCCAACCTGTCTTGTCGCAAAGGCAAAAGGCTGTTCATCTTTCTGTCAAACTAAAAATATTATTCAAACAGTGTACATTTCCCCCTGCCTTCCTAGGGTTGCCAACCTCCAGGTGGTGGCTAGAGAAATCCATGGATTACAACCCATCTCCAGGTGACAGAGATCAATTCACTCGGAGAAAATGGCGGCTTTGGAAGGTGGAGTCTATGGCACTATCTCCCACTGAAGTCCCTCCCCCCAAACCCCGCCTTCCTCAGGCTCCACCCCCTCCAATATCCAGGTATTTCCCGACCCAGACCTGGCAGCCCTATTTTCCCATCATCTGGTTCACTGAAGAACATTCTTTAACAAACAGGTGTCCAATGGAGGGCCCAAAGCAATGCCACGTACCATGGTCAGACTCTTGAAATGTGTCTCCATGCTGGTTGTCTCCATTGGCTGGAGAGGTTGTCCAAGCAGCCCGATGGCAAGAGTGGTGATATATCACTTTTCTGAAAAGCCATCAGTCTGCTCGGTAAGATGCTGCATGGAGGAAATGTGGCTGGTAGAGACAGCCGTCAAGACTAAATTCAGAAGGCTTTTGCTGTTTGGAGAAGAGTTTTATGACTGGCTCGCTCCTAATATAAACACTGCAACAACTTTGATTGGTGTTATATTGTGTTTTATATCTTTAAGGAAGAGAGCTGTCTAACATGCAGCTGCATGGAATGATTGTGAATAGTTCTCTTTAAGTAAAGTTAGTTTCAAGCTTTTAGCGGAGGGCAAAGAAATCCCACAAGGCTTTTACATCAGCGAAGAGGTGCCGGGATGGCTTGCTCCCACTATAATCATTTAGGTGGTTATTAAAAGGTATTGGAAATTATTTAATTCCATTCAGCTTCGTGTTTTGTCTCGTTTTAGTAACCACGATTTATTCCAGGATGAAAATCCTGGAGAAAATACTCCTGAGGCTTGTAGAGAGCATTTTTCTGGCCCAATTCAGAAGGCTTTTGCGTCTGTTTAGAGTGGAAGTTAATGACTGGCCCGCGCCCATTATAAACACTGAGTTGCAACAAGAGGCTGCTAACCTTGAAGAAAATAAGGATACTCCTGAGGAAGGATTTGACAAAACAAGCCCATATCCGGGTGCTCTGTAGTACTTCTTTATAATGTGATATAAGAGTTATGCGTTGATTGCAAAATGTTTTACTAAATGTGTTAGCCGGAATATCATAGTGTTAGATCTTGGAAGCTAAGTGGGGGCAGTACTTGGATAGGAGACTACCAAGAAAGGCTGTGTAGAGGAAGGCAATGACAAAACACTTCTGCTTCTCACTTGCCTCGAAAGCCCTTTGCTGAGGTCGCCATAACTTGGTTGTGACTTGATGGCCCTTAGACCTGTATTAAAATGTGAAATGCCTTATTTCCTAGGGAATAAACTACATCACGGGAGGCAAGGTGGCATGGTACAGCCTGCTCTCACCAGATCTCAGAAGCTAAGCAGGGTTGGTACTTGGATGGGAGGCCACCAAGGAAGGCTCTGCAGGGGAAGGCGATGGCCAACTACCTCTGCTTCTCACTTGCCTTGAAAACCCCTTGCTGGGGTTGCCGTAAGCTGGTTGCGACTTGATGGCACCGATGTGTGTAAGCTACTTCATTCAGTAGTCCAATGGCTGTCAAGCGTGCCAATGATGCCCTCCTCTCTTGTCTGCACAGCAGGTTGGGATGGAAGCGGAGAGGGGGAGAAAGCATGTGCAGAATTTGACAGTATGGAAATTTCCAAGGAATGGCACAGCAGAAAAGTCACTGACATGGGTGAACGGAAGACGCCGGAACTGGGTGGTACTGTTGAAATGACAGGTGTGTGAATGTGTGACCTTTGACCACTGCAACAGATGACAGCCACCATATTAACGACAGCAGAGGATGACGCTCAGTTCTACCATTTAGTCCCTTATTGCTGACCAACAGGTGTGCTGGAACTAGGGACCCCAAGAGTGCAGCTTTGGGCTTGCTGCCTTGGGCTGGCCTTTCACGCTTCATTCCTGAGACAGGCCAGAGGCACCCGAAGAGAAAACCCCTTTCAACATGAAGTTTCTCCCCCCCACCCCCACCCCAGGACTAGAAAAATAGAGCACTTTCTTCCTCATGCTGCTCTGGACTTCCAGCTATCCAGCAATTAGGGGGCTAACAGCACATTATACTTTCAGGGGTGTAACGGTGCCCCAATGACATTGTTTTAAAGAAATAAAGCAAGTTTTGGCAGAGGAGAAAGGACAACGGAAAAACAGGGGTGGGGGAGAGTACTCAAGCCCAAATTCCCCACCCAGCCATCATCCCACTGAAAATAACTCTCTTCAGGTACATCTTACCTGTAGGGTTTCAGACGCGTGCTTATGGGGCATAGAAGCCCCTCTACCCACTACCAGTTCTCCCCTCTAACACTCCCGTTCCAAAGCTCTGCTCTTGAAAGAACACCCCCCCCGCATCAGTGTGGTCTTAAATGAATCAGCACGTCATGTGTCATTCGCCCCGACTTTAAAAGCAGAAAGTGCCTGTTAGTTTGCAGTCTGGCTTTACATTTTCGGGCTCAGAAACACCAACTGCTTTGTGTTTTCCTTTCCAGCTGGAAAACCAGCGTGAGATCTCCGGGCTGTAGAAGTCATGGTCTCCCTCACCTCCTGCACATCGCTTAATCTTTCTCTGGACCATCCAGCTTGCCACAAATGATCCATGTTCAACCCCATAAAGCAAGGCCCCTCGAGTTGAAACTAAGCCCTCCCTCCGTCCCTGCCAGTGACTCAGAGCCCCCTAGTCTTTTGCAGAAGCGTGGTCAGGGGCTGGCACAGGTCGAGGCATAAAGCAGCAAGTTGCACTGGGCGTGAGATGAATATTGACGGGCATGATGAGTTTGGTTTTCAGGGCACTGGCGGCACACGCGAGACATGCCTGTGGTCCAGCTGCAGACCCCAGCCTTTGCCAGGTTCCTTCGGGTCTCCCGCTCCGATGCGCTCTTAACAGTGGTCCTTTTCAGACTTCTCGAGATACAAAACTTTGACCAAATCCTCCAGCTCAGTCCTGCACACCCTGCTTCTGCACATATGGCTGATCTGGGCTTCTCCCTCGCTGAATATTTTCCACTGACCTGAAAACAAATAGACAACACACTACAGTTTCAAGAGAAATGTCAGCGCAGGGATGCCGTGGTGCAGGAACGGCTGCCACTTGCAAGCCCTGCAGGATTCCAAAAAGTTTGGGGAGAAGGTTCCATTCCTTCCTGTCTCTCCCCCCTGTGAGATCTGGAGGCCCCGTGAGGTCTTTTTGTTGTTGTTGTTCTTTTGAGCACATCAGTTGATGACCTGGAACATCAAGCCATGCCTTGCATGTGTGAAGGGGTAGGGATGCCAGCCTCCAGGTCCTGATAGAGGGGGATTTAAGGAGGGGAGGGACCTTGGGAGGGTGTAATGCCATGAAGTCCACCTAGAATCATAGCATTGGAAGGGGCCTCCAGGGTCATCTAGTCTAACCCTCCCTGCACAATACAGGAAATTCATAAGAACATAAGAACATAAGAACATAAGAGAAGCCAATGTTGAATCAGGCCAATGGCCCATCTAGTCCAACACTCTGTCACACAGCGGCCAAAATATACCAGGTGCCATCAGGAGGTCCAGCAGTGGGGCCAGGGCACCAGAAGCCCTCCCACTGCTGCCCCCTCCAGCAACAAGAATAGAGTGCATCACCTGCCCCAGACTGAGAGTTCTCATTCTATACCCTGTGGCTAATAGCCACTGGTGGACTTCTGCTCCATATGTTTATCTAATTTCCTCTTGAAACTGTCCATGCTTGCAGCTGCCACGACCTCCTGTGGCAGTGAATTCCATATGTTAATCACTCTTTGGGTGAAGAAGTATTTCCTTTTATCTGTTCTAACCCGACTGCTCAGCAATTTCATAGAGTGCCCACGAGTTCTTGTATTGTGAGAAAGGGAGAAAAGTACTTCTTTCTCAACCTGCTCAATCCCATTCATAATCTTATAAACCTCGATCATGTCACCCCTCAGCCGTCGTTTCTCCAAGCTAAAGAGCCCCAAGCATTTTAACCTTTCTTCATAGAGAAGGTGTTCCAACCCTTTTATCATTCTAGTTGCCCTTCTCTGCACTTTTTCCAATGCTATAATATCCTTTTTGAGATGTGGTGACCAGAACTGTACACAGTATTCCAAATGAGGTCGCACCAATGATTTATACAGGGGCATGATGATACTGGCTGATTTGTTATCAATTCCCTTCCTAATAATCCCCAGCATAGCGTTGGCCTTCTTTATTGCAGCTACACATTGTGTAGACATTTTCAGCGAGTTATCCACTACGACTCCAAGATCTCTCTCTTGGTCAGTCTCTGCCAGATCAGACCCCATCAACGTGTATTTATATTTAGGATTTATATTTAGTATTCACAAATACTTCCCCCTCCACACCCACAGTGACCGCCGAGGAAGCCTGTTCCACTGAGGAACCACTCTAACTGTCAGGATGTTCTTCCTAATGTTTAGCCAAAAACTCTTCTGATTTAATTTCAACCCGTTGGTTTTGGTCCGACCTTCTGGGGCAACAGGAAACAACTTCCAAAGGAGCCATTTTCTCTAGGAGAAGTGGAACAAACATTTTAAATAAATATGTAAATAATAAATAAGCGGCCAGTTGTAATTCCGGAGATCTCCAGCCCCCACCTGGAGATTGGCAGCTCTACCCCAGAAGCTGCTATCTGTCCCAGCAGGCAAACATAGGGGCACTGGTAGCTGTATGTTAACCTCATTGGCACATACAGGGGACATTTCAGGTCAGGAAAATGGCCTGGAGGTGGTTTAACCCCTTGTGTGCCACCTCATGGTTCTGATTAGACTCAGCCCCCCTCCCCCGATTCCAAAAAATTCTGGGAGCTCTGTTCCTCGAATATCCAAAGTCCATGTATCTGAGGACTTAGATCCAGGTTATACTATCCAAAACTGAGAGGTTTGTAATTTGCAAGTACTGGCCTCTAGCAACAAAGGTAAAGAAACTCGGGGTTAGTTCAGGCGCGCCCCTTTGCTGACTACTTCTGGTCAGGTTACCGTGTGGCCCTAGAAAAGCACGCCCTCCGCCCACCTCTGCATATCCAAGATTCCTGGGCCGAAGAAAGAGACCCACTAAACAGCACCGGGTTTTGCCCGTGATTCTTGACGCTCGGTGCATTTCAGCTTTTGACTCGCTCCTCGAACATATAAACACACCAGAGGCTGAAGTGAATCAAGGGATTGTCTTCCTGGTAAACAGACCCGCCATTCAGACTCATGAAATTAAGGCTAGAAATGGCTCCCAGCGTGGCGCTGTCAGATACTCTTGATATGGCCAGTCTGCGAGGTGAAAGAGACAAGGCAAGTCTGGGCCTGTCTGGGCCTTAACAGCAGCAGGGTTCAGTGTGGTTCCCATGGCGCCCGTTAAGCTTTTCAGAAAGTGGGCGGAGCCATTGTAAGGCTGCCCTCGTTCAAATGAACGGATTTTCCACTGGAATATCAGGAGGACCAGCCAGCCCCCAGGCTTTCCTGAGTCAGTGGGTGGTTCTGTCCCCCTTCAGGCTTCTCCTCTCCCCAGGAGGTGTGAGGGGAGACGTATCCCATTTGGCGCCGCTTCTCGCGGAAGCCATTTTGGGTTTGGCTCCACCTCCAGTGGAAGTTGTTTTTGGGGTCTTGCCCACCACCTTAACATTCCAGATGTGCCCGCAGGCTGAAGAAAGGTTGGGGACCCCTGCCTTGCATTCTTTCGGGGTCTAGCCCATCCCCTGTCAAACCAGGGATGCGCTGAGATTTTCGTTTTTAGTGCAGCCAGTGACTTTTGAAACTTGATTCTCTGGAAAGTGGGACCCCCGGCTGAGAGTGGGGCTCGGACACTGGGGAAGAGGGCTCCGAAAAGCTGGAAGCTACTTGCCCCACTGGGGAACTTCCATGTACTGATGTGCCATGTTTCAGGTCAGGAGCATGGAGAGGTGGAGAAGTTTAAGCCCCCTCTGCCTATCAGTTTGGGCCTGAACTGAATTGGGCCCCCACGAACCCTGAGAACTAAGTTGGACCATGGAACTCCCGGAGCACGTCTGGTTTGACAGGACAGAAGAGCGTGACACACAGGCAGGCCCCCCACGGCTGTTCGTTCAAGGTGATGGATTTTGACAAATTTGTCTAACATCTGAGTACGGCACAGAAACAGACTGCAACAGGACCTTGCGCCGTGTCCCAGCATCTTCCTTTTCCTCTGTGTATGCTATGCGTGTATCTATTGATGGTCACATCCAGCCCGAAGAAGAGTTCTGGAGAACAAAAGAGCTTGCGCTCTGTTATGTGTCATTCGGTTGGTCCTAGTAAGTCTATCCTGGATGGCCCAGACTGGCCCGAACCCATCAGGTCTCAGCAGCGAAGCAGGATCGACCCTGGCTAGTCTTTGGATGGGAGACCTCCATGGAATGCCAGGATGCGGAGGCCGTCCATGGCAAAAATCAGCTGTGACTTGAGGGCACTCCCCACCCCCACCAATAAAAAGGCATTGTGAGGGTTGTGTTCTTGGTTTTTGGATTTTTCTTTCAGACCAATGTGGCTAATAACTTTCAGAGAGGGTAGCATATCTACTGCAACTGGTAGAAGAAGAAGAAGAAGAGACTGGATTCATACCCCGCCCTTCACTACCCGAAGGCATAAGAACATAAGAGAAGCCAATGTTGAATCAGGCCAATGGCCCATCTAGTCCAACACTCTGTCACACAGCGGCCAAAATATACCAGGTGCCATCAGGAGGTCCAGCAGTGGGGCCAGGGCACCAGAAGCCCTCCCACTGCTGCCCCCTCCAGCAACAAGAATAGAGTGCATCACCTGCCCCAGACTGAGAGTTCCCATCTATACCCTGTGGCTAATAGCCACTGGTGGACTTCTGCTCCATATGTTTATCTAATTTCCTCTTGAAACTGTCCATGCTTGCAGCTGCCACCACCTCCTGTGGCAGTGAATTCCATATGTTAATCACTCTTTGGGTGAAGAAGTATTTCCTTTTATCTGTTCTAACCCGACTGCTCAGCAATTTCATAGAGTGCCCACGAGTTCTTGTATTGTGAGAAAGGGAGAAAAGTACTTCTTTCTCAACCTGCTCAATCCCATTCATAATCTTATAAACCTCGATCATGTCACCTCTCAGCCGTCGTTTCTCCAAACTAAAGAGCCCCAAGCATTTTAACCTTTCTTCATAGGGAAGGTGTTCCAACCCTTTTATCATTCTAGTTGCCCTTCTCTGCACTTTTTCCAATGCTATAATATCCTTTTTGAGATGTGGTGACCAGAACTGTACACAGTATTCCAAATGAGGTCGCACCAATGATTTATACAGGGGCATGATGATACTGGCTGATTTGTTATCAATTCCCTTCCTAATAATCCCCAGCATAGCGTTGGCCTTCTTTATTGCAGCTACACATTGTGTAGACATTTATATAGGCGTCTCAAAGTGGCTTACAAACTCCTTTCCCTTCCCCTCCCCACAACAGACACCCTGTGAGGTAGGTGGCACTGAGAGAGCTCCAACAGAAACTGCTTGACAGAACAGCTCTGAGAGAACTTGTAACTGACCTGAGGGCACACCAGCAGCTGCATGTGGAAGTGTGGGGAATCAAACTGGTTCTCCCAGATTAGAGCCCGTGCTCCTAACCACTACGCCAAACTGATTTAACAGGGCAAGCTTAAGCAGAGCTACTCAGAATTCGACTGAGATCTACTTAGTGGGTCTTGCTCTCAGGAAAGGGTTGCCCTGTAATTACGTATGTATGTGCGCATGTAAAAGTTTCTAAGAAAAATCCAAGGGAAAAGCTTGACTTACTCAGAGTGGTCCTTGTGATCTGCTTGAAGTGAGGAAGTTCATCGAACTCCGTCTGGGATACTTTCTCTGTATCGAAATGACTTAGGACTCCTGCAGCAAAACAATTAGGAAAGCAGCGCTAAAGACCTACCTGAAAGTCTCTCCTTCTAAACCTCTCCCTAAGCTTATGAGCTCTGGAGTGCCAGGTTTTGTTTCTGAAACGGAACTGATGCAGGAAGAATTCTCTAGTCTGGCTCCCCCCCCCATTTTATACTGTGTCGGGGTGCATTGCTTGTTTTTGGTTTCTTCCATTCATGAGCATTTTTCTAACATATGCACATTGACAAAAACACTGCAGCGGGGCCATCTGATTGCACATGAACAGCCCGCTTTGAGCCCAGCAGCATCTTAGAGACCAACAAGACTTCCTAGCTATAAGCTTTCGAGGGTCAAACCTTCCTTTGTCAGAGGCTTTGACTCTCAAAAGCTTGTACCTGCCAAATCTTGTTAGCATAAGCAGTTTTTTCTTTTTAAGCAGGCTCTTATATTGGGTTCTAAGTGTGTTTAATTGTTGGAGCTGGTGGAGGTCTTTACTTTGTCTAGTTAATTCCATTTGTTTGATTCTTAGTTTCTTAAAGTTTCTACATTCCGAGTCATACCACCCATTTGTAGAACAGGGTTGAGTATTTGGGGGTCTATCATTGATAAGCAATGGCTTTATAACTTGTACAATCTCTTTATAGTGTTGAATAATATTCACATCTGATCCTAATAGAATTTGTCTCCTGTCCTTAATATCAGCACTCTCCAAAGCAACCTCTACTGTTTTTTTTAACTGTTCTGACCACCTATGTCTCCTGAAGCCAGGGGATAAACCTACAGTGGGGTCAGATGCAGAGGCCAAAAGAATACCACTGTTAAAATTTAATACTAGCTTTAGGGGACAATGATCACTAGTTGGACTATCAGTAACTTCAAAATAGTCCCCTTGGTCTAAAAGTGCAGGTGAAACAGCTAAATACTCTATTATGCTGGCACGTAATGAGGATAGGTATGTAGAAGGACCTCCTGGCTTATCAAAACTTGTCCCAAATCTTCTTGGTCTCCAAGGTGCTGCTGGACTGGAATCCCACCGGTCTACTGCAGACCAACATGGCTGCCTTCTGAAACCGATTGTACCTACGGCTCTATCGGGATTCTTTGGTTGGGATCTTACCAATGCATAGGAACACATCTTTAGGTCAGTGAAACATCCCTCACACGAACACGTGAAGCTGCCTTCTACTGAATCAGACTGTTGATCCATTAAGGTCAGCACTGTCTATTCTGACCAGCAGCCGCTCTCCCTGGTGGACCGTGGGGGGCATTGCCCCTAAATGCCCCCTCATGGCTATGGGCCTGCTGGTGGAGGCCTTTCACATCACCTACTGCCTGGTCCTTTCAGCTGGAGATGCCAGGGATTACAACTGGGATCTATTGGGGGATTGGTACTGTACCCGGTCGTTTCCCTCCTGCCCTCCGCATGTTGATCAGGCCTGATTGGGGAGATTCCGTTCAGAGGATCCAATTTGTCCCAGTCACATAGATATTGGGAACGGGGCCAGTTGGGGCAACCCTGCTGGTCTCTCTGAGCACTGACTGTCTCTGGATTTTGGGGCAACTGCACAGGGCCAATTGCATGACCAGACAGCATGACCAGAGTATACGTTTGAGCTTCAGGGCAGCTCTGTTCAGAAATAACCAACACTTACTATGGGAGGAGCTGCGACAACTCACCTTTCCTAATGGTCCACATGTGGATTTCTACCTGTGGCGGCTTCTCTGTCTTAACTGCTATCTTTCGGATGGTTGCTCCCTCCTCTGTGTAAAGGGCTTCATAGACAGGAAGGGTCTCTTCACCACAGAAATAATCTTTGTGGTCCAGGTTCTGATTTTCAGTTTCTTCTGTAAGACAAGAAGGGCAGGCGTCCAGAACAGCCGGGGGGGCGGTCTCAGATCTGAAACGGCTCTGTGCTGAAATGAATATATATTCTGAGTCTGTCTACAAAGAAATTCTGGTGGGAGCCATACTGGAGTGACTTAAAGAAGTGTATTGCATTGCTTAGGGTTGCCAGCCTACCCCACCCTTCACTACCTGAAGGAGTCTCAGAGCAGCTTACAAACTCCTTTCCCTTCCCCTCCCCACAGCAGACACCCTGTGAGGTAGGTGGGGCTGAGAGAGCTCTAGAGGACTGCTCTTGAGAGAACAGCTCTGAGAGAACTTGTGACTGACCCAAAGTCCGACCAGCAGTTGCATGTGGAGGAGTGGGGAATCAAACCCGGTTCTCCCAGATTAGAGTCTGCACTCTTAACCACGACACCAAACTGTAGTGGGTTAGTGCGTCAGACTAGGATCTGGGAGTCTCAGATTCAGTTCCCCTCTCAGCCATGAAGGTCACCGTCTGAGGTTGAGCCAGTCGCTTTCTTTTCTAACCTAACCTACCCACAGGGTTGTTGTGAGGATAGACTGAGGAAAGGAGAACCCTGCTTGCTGCCGGGGGTCCTTGGAGGAAGAGCAGGATAACAATGGATAGACAGAATGATCTAGTAGGTCTTTGCTTCAGATGTCAACGCTGCCAGATAGGGATGCCAACTCCTGGGTGGAGCCTGGAGATCCCCTGGTATCACTGCAGACCTCCAGGGATCCGTCCCCCTGGGGGAAGCGGCTGCTTTGGAGGGTGGGGGCTGAACTTATACCCTGCTGAGACCCCTCCCTGCCCTCCCCAGGATCCAACCCCCACATCTCCAGGACTTTTCCAGCCCAGAGCTGGGAGCCCCAAGCAAGACGCGATGCCTACCTGTGCAGACTTTGCAGCACTTCCCTTCGATCTTCTTTGGTTGCTTGCAGGGATATCGATCTGGGCAACTGATTTTCTTGCACTCTGGCTTGGTCACGTTGCAAGTGCATAAGACGCATTCCACGATCCCGTAGGACCGGAGGTTCGGGTGCCAGGATTCCCCGTGGGAGTAGGTTTTTCCATTCGAGACGCACACTGTCACCAAAAGGGGGGATCGATGATAAGCAAAAATATCATAGCAAAAGAAGAAGAAGACAATGAAAACCCGGATGGGTCACATGTGGAACACATTTGTGAAATGTTCTTGCTTCCCTCTTCAGCCTCCCTTCCAAAGGCTGTTCTTGAGGGTCACAGCCCTTGGGGTACGCATTGCCCGAAGAGAGCCAGTTTGGTGTAGTGGTTAAGTGTGTGGACTCTAATCTGGGAGAATCGGGTTTGATTCCCCACTCCTCCACTTGCAGCTGCTGGATAACTTTGGGCAAGCCATAGTTCTGACAAGATCAGAAGAAGAAGAAGAAGAAGAAGAAGAAGAAGAAGAGATTGGATTTATACCCTACCCTTCACTACCCAAAGGTGTCTCAGAGTGGCTTACAAACTCCTTTCCCTTCCCTCCACACAACAGACACCCTGTGAGGTAGGTGGGGCTGAGAGAGCTCTTGACAGAAACTGCTCTTTTCAAGAACAGCTCTTATCAGAACTATGGCTTGTCCAAAGTCATCCAGCCAGGTACAAGTGGGAGGAGTGGGGAATCAAACCCGGTCCTCCCAGATTTGAGTCCAGTATGCACACTTAACCTCTACACAAAACTGGCTCTCCTTGAAAGCTGTCCTTGAAAGGGCAGTCCTCAAAAGAGTTCTCTCAGCCCCAGCTACCTCACAGGGTGTCTGCTGTGGGGAGGGGAAGGGAAAGGCGTTTGTAAGCTGCTCTGAGACTCCGAGTGAAGGGCAGGATATAAATCCACTCCTCCTCCTCCTCCTCCTCCTCCTCCTCCCTCCTTCCCCACTCTGTTCCTGGGTTCCTTGACCATCAGAAGAAGCAATTCAGGCAGCCTGGGATGCAATGCCCCCTCTCTCATTGTCAAATGAATGCAAAGGGGAAAGGAGGAAGAGCAGCACTGTAAATTCTGCCTCCTCCCCGGCATATGTGCATTTCGTGGAACATAACAGAGTCTGTGTGTGAACATGTGTATTACGCGTAGCGCTTTCTGTGTGATCAGGAGCTCCACTTTCCCCCAAAGTTCTAGACCATGCAGCATATGTACACTCGTGCCTATGCAGGCTCCGTGTTCTTATTTATGTTCTTTATAATCTTCCTTTCTCACCAAGATTTTAGGTGGATTATGCAGTGTGAGCCAATGTATTCAGTAGGATGGGTATAAGGAAGAGACGGGCTTGTGTGTAAAACAGCAATATTGAAGAACTGAATGAGGGCAGGAGGGGGAGGATCGACCTTGCAAATCATTGCAGGAACTGTCCGGTCTTTAGCTTTGCAAGAGCTGCACAAAAGCTGAGATATCTTAATTAACAGCTGGACTGGATAGAGGGAGGGGTGGTGCCCTAACAGGTCCTTCGGAGGATAAAAGTCAAAGGGGGGGAAGCAAGCACACATCTTTTGGGCAGGATTTCTTCCTGCCTTTTGGAGTTTGAGTAAGTTTCAGCTGATTTTGATGACTTTTTGTATTTTGGCGACCATTGAAGGACGTTGAATTTTCCTTTGTTTATCTAATTATTGTTAATCAAGGTTGCCTTGCCCTTTCTTTGATAATAAAAGTACTTTTGCCTCATTTACTGAATTGGAGTGTAGAGCCTGAAGCCGAGTATCTTGGCGGAGAACCCAAAGCCTGCATCATACAATGGGGCATCCAATAAGCAATGTAATAGGATTAGCATTGCAGGGGGAAAACCCTGGGACAGAGCTGAAACAGAGAATATGTACTACTACGGCATATTAAACAATGCAGAAATTACACAGAAAAGAAGAAGAAGCGATGTATACCCCACCCTTCAATACCCAAAGGAGTCTCAGATCAGCTTCCAATCTCCTTTCCCTTCCTCTCCCCGCAACAGACACCCTGTGAGGTAGATGGGGCTGAAAGAGCTCTTTCGAGGACTGCTCTTGAGAGAACAGCTCTGACAGAACTTGTGACCGACCCAAGGTCACACCAGCAGCTGCATATGAAGGAGTGGGGAATCAAACCCGGTTCTCCCAGATTAGAGTCCGTGCTCCTAAAGGAACTGGCTACACCAAACTAGCCTAAAACATATAGCAACAGATAGTATACACGATACACAATAATATAGTCCATAGTCTTTCACCTTATTCTTCCTGATTACAATAAAGCCCTGTTACCTTGGTAAAAATACCCTCCTGAATAATTCAGTTTTGCGTAGTTTGTGAAATGTCAGAAGAAAGGAAGCCTTCCTGACCATATCAGCGAGGCCATTTCTTAAGGTGCGGGCCACAGCAGAGAGTGCGCGTCCACAGGCAGCTCTGGATCATGCCCCTCTGTATCTGGTCTGGCTGGTATGATCTTGCTTTCCCCCTTATGTGAATGTCTGGGAAGAGCTTAGGTGACCCTTGAGTCTAACAAAGGTATTTCCTTTGAGTTTTGTGTTAGAAGACAGGACGGATGTACATTATTATGTGCTGTATCCAGTGGATCCGTTCTTCTAGCAGTGGAACTTTCCCCAGCATAAGGAGATTTCTACCCTAACCTGGCTGGATTTATACCCCGCCCTTCGCTACCCAAAGGAGTCTCAGAGTGGCTTACAATCCCTTCCCCTTCCCCTCCCAGAGCCTGATCTCATCAGATCTTGTAAGCTAGGCAGGGTCAGCCTTGGTTTGCATTTGGATGGGAGACCACCAAGGAAGTCCAAGGTTGCTGCGCAAAGGCAAGCCAGGGCAAAACTACTTTTGTTCATCTCCTGCCTTGAAAAACCGATGGGGTCACCGTAAGTTGGCTGTGATTTGGCAGCAGTTTCCACCACCAAGGATATTTTTGATGTCTCAAGAGCGCGCCGCTTGCAGCAGGGAAAGATCTCCTTCTGCCGAGGGAAATGGATTCCCTTTGTGAAACAGATCAGATCCGCTGGGTACAACCCAATAACAACAACATCGCTATTGCTGCTGTTTAGAAAAACAAAATCCAACCTGAGTAATTTTGGGAAACCTGGGGGTGGGGGGAGGAAATCACCGAGTAAAGAAAGTCCAGGGAAGCAGGTCTGGATAAGGAATTCCCATCGGTCATTTCCACGTTTTCTGGCCTGCTCTAAAGCCACTGGAAGCTGGAGTCCCCCGGCATTCCTGCCCTGGGCCTGTTTGAAGTTAGCTCAGTAGTTAATTAATAGCACCTACACTAATTGCATAGAACAAAAGAAAATGGCCTGCTCAGCAATTCTTTCTTCCATCTGAAAAAAAACACCCCTCTCTGTCTGCAAAGAAGCCTACAGCCCCTCTGGAATCGCCCTGGTTGCGGTCCTGCGCATGGGAAATGTGCTATTCATTTGCAGGCTTTTTATGCTCCAGAGCAAATCAGTTAGAAATTGCTTTGATGAGATCTTTGTGTGTGTGAACCGAGGGTGGGGGTGGAGACACGGCAGTGGGCGGGAGCCAGCAGGAAACACCACCGGCCTGAGCCCAATGTTGTTTCATGATTGTTCAGGTGGATAATAAAGCCAGCATTCCTTCAGCTGGTTAATACTTTGAAAGAATCGTTGGCCATAAATCAAAGGCTTTGAAACATTTTGGGGGGACTGCGTTTCGAGAGCGTGTGCGGACTGCTGCTTTGGTGCAGAGCTGCTGTTCTACACCAGATTCTTTTTAAGTATGCTTGGGGTCTCATCGAGGGGTGCCAATCTCCAGGTGGGCCTTGGAGATCTCCTGGAATTACATCGGATCTGAAGTCCGAGGTCCGTTCCCCTGGAGAAAGTGGCTGCTTTGGAGGGCAGACTGGATGACACGATGCTCTGCTGAGGTCTCTCCACAAACCCTTCCCTGTGCAGGCCCCACCCCCAAATCTCTAGGAGTTTCCCGATGCGGAATTGGCCATGTCAACCCTGTCAAGGGTCAGCAACCTCCAGGTGGGCCCTGGAGATCTCCAGCTGGTCCCCAGACAATAGAATTCAGTTCCCCAGGAGGAAATGGCTGCATTGGAGGATGGGCTGTATCATGACATCCCATCGCTGCTGAGCCCCCTCCCCTCCTCCTCCCCAAACTCTACCTCCCCCCCAGCTCTGTACAGACGGCTGTTGTTTCATGACTGATTCGGGTGGGTAGCCACGTTGGTCTATCAGGCTAAGCCCCAGCACTTCTCAGTGAGGAACAGGTTTGTCAGATCCAGGTTAAGAAACTTCTGGAGATATGGGGGGAGGGGAGCAAGGCCTGAGGAGGGGAGGAGCCTGCATGGGACAGAATACCATAGAGTCCATCCTCCAAAGCAGCCATTTCCTCCAGGGGAGTCAATATTTGTGGTCTGGAGGTCAGCTGTAATTTGGGGAGAACTCCAAGCCCCACCTGGAGGCTGGCAACTCTGGTTAAGAAATTAGACAGGCGAGAGGTCTCGAGATGTTTACTGCTGCAGGCCCGTATGAAAGTGAGCAAAAGACAACATACTGTGACCTGGAGTGATGAGACGGTTTCTGAGCTGACAGCAGAAACCTCCTTATACATAATTCAGATTTTTCTCCACAGTCATGAAGACTAGATTCATTACAGTTTATTAATGGGTAGTACAAATGAACAGATTTTTTGTCAAGTGCTCCCGTGGGGTATAGATTGCACATTTAGATTTTTAAAAGGAAATGAAAAGCGGAGACGCTTGAAAAATCAATTCTGCATCAAGTGGAATGTCTGAAGGTAAAGTGTACCGTTAAGTGGCAACCAATTCATGGCGACCCTACGAAGAAGATGAGCAGAGATGGTTTGTCATTGTCATCATCTACACAGCAGCCCCAGACTGTCTTGGTGGTCTCCTACCCAAGTGGGACCCTCCATATTCAAAGGCAGGATACCCAAGTGGGAGCCTCCATATTCAACGGCAGTATACCTCTGAATATCAATGCCAGGAGGCAAGATCAGGGGAAGGCTTTGGCTTCTGTGCCCGGTTGTTGGCCCTCCAGGGGAACTAGTTGGCCACCGTGTGAGACAGGATGCTGGACTAGGTGCCCCAATGGTCTGATCCAGCAGGGCTCTTCTGATGCTCTTAAGTACCAGCCCTGCTCAACTTTTAAGCTCTGATGAAATCACGCAGTGTGCGTATGTTAAGTGCCATCGAGTCACTTTGGAGTTATGGCAGCCCTGTGAATGAATGGCCTCTCAAATGTCCTGTTGTTAACAGTCTTGCTCAGGTCCTGCAAGTCGAAGACCTTTGTGGCCTCCTTGGCTGAGTCCCTCCATCTCAAGTTTGGTCTTCTTCCAGTTTGGTGTAGTGGTTAAGTGCGCGGACTCTAATCTGGGAGAACCGGGTTTGATTCCCCACTCCTCCACTTGCACCTGCTGGATGACCTTGGGCAAGCCATAGTTCTGACAAGAGCTGTCCTTGAAAAAGAGCAGTTTCTGTCAGAGCTCTCTCAGCCCCACCTGCCTCACAGGGTGCCTGTTGTGGGGAGGGGAAGGGAAAGGAGATTGTAAGCTGCCCTGAGACACCTTTGGGTAGTGAAGGGTGGGGGTATAAATCCAATCTCCTCCTCCTCCTCCTCCTCCTCCTCCTCTTCTTCTTCTTCTTCTTCTTCTTCTTCTTCTTCTTCTTCTTCTTCTTCTTCTTCTTCTTCTTCTTCTTCTTCTTCTTCTTCTTCTACTCTCTCTCTACTACTACTACTCTTCTACTTCTTTTCTGCTCCCTTCAACTTTCCCCAGCATGATTGTCTTTTTCAGTGACTCTTTGGTCTTCTCATAATATGACCAAATGCCAAAGTACAATAGCCTCAGTTTAAGTCATTTTAGCTTCTAGGGAAAGCTCAGGGTAGGGCTGCTACATGTCTACCTGGACCAACATTAAACTGTGCCAGTCATATTGCTGAAGGAAGAGATCTCGAGGGACCATCCCACCCAGGTCAAGTGCTGAACGGTGGCACCCACTCAGGGGCTCACGGAGAGTCACATTCGCAGTCACCTTCAACCCCAAAGGACATGTTGACTTCCATCCATCAGGGATGCTTGCAGGTCACTGGTTTCTCTGGCGGCAGCTACTTCAAGGTAGGAACCACCTGCCCACTTCAAGCACCACCAGGCAAAAGGCCTTGCCTCATTCCCTGAAATGGGGGGCGAGTGCAACGCTGGGGAACAGTGAGCATTGCTGGTCTTGAACGGTGCACATCCTGCCTGCTCAGGAAAAATCCCCTTGGAAAGGCCGGTGGATTCTCTTGGGCCACTTCCGCCCCCCCCTTGGTTTATGAACTTTTTTTTTTTAATCGGCAGCAAGCCAAAAGGGGAATAAATTGGATTTATCCTCTTCCAGAAAGATTCTGCAGATCAAACTGTTTAAGACACTGGCTGGTTATGAAATCAGCAAATCTCTCCTTAAAGAAAAGCAGGAGTGGAAAATGCATTTTAAGTGCCAGAATCCAAAGCGGACAGAGAATCACAGAATCACAGAGTTGGAAGGGGCAAGACAGGCCATGTAGTCCAATCCCTTTCTCAATGCAGGATCAGCCGAGAGCATCCCTGACCAGTGTTTGTCCAGCCGCTGCTTGAAGACTGCCAGGGAGGGGGAGCTCACCACCTCCCCAGGCAGCTGATTCCACTGCTGCACAACTCTGACTGTCAAAAAGTTTTTCCAGTATCCTTCCTGCCCTTAATTTAAACCCGTTATTGCGAGTCCTCTCCTCTGCTGCCAACAGGAACAGCTCCCCGCCCTCCTCTAAGTGACAGCCCTTCAAATACTTCAAGAGAGCAGTCCTGTCCCCCCTCAGCCTCCTCTTCTCCAGACTGGACATTCCCAAGTCCCCCAGCCTTTCCTCACAGGGCTTGGTTTCCAAAGAAGACACACTACGGTTGAAAACTATTGCAGCATTCCAAATAGTGGCCACCGCAAGATATTTGAACAAGGCGTGAGCTCAGCTTTACAGCCTCTCTGATCCATGTTCTCGGTGTTGTCCTGCCCAGGCTTTAATCTGGGGTTGCCAGCTCCGGGTTGGGAAATACCTGGAGGTTTTGGGGTGGAGCCTGAGGAGGGGGGGCGGTTGGGAAAGGGAAGGACTTCGATGGGGTAGAATGCCATAGAGCCCACCTTCCAAATTGGCCATTTCCTGCAGCTGAACTGATCTCTGTTGCCCGGAAATCAGTTGTAACAGCAGGAGACCTCCAGCCACCACCTGGGGACTGGCAACCCTACTTTAAGCAGATGGTTTGCCTTAAAAATATCCTAAAGCACGCACGTGTTTTATCTATACACCTTTACCTTCATCCTTCACCTCCTTGGAAAATATCACATTTTATGAACAACTGAAAACGTGATCTGAAGTTGCTACCGTGATGGAGAACTAGCCAATAGATGCCCATAAGAGCAGGTTTTGCCCTGATGATCTAGAAACCAGCAGTCCTCGCCTTTGTAGAAACAGTTCGGGAACATTTACAAACCCGTGTGTGTTTCCGAGCTGCAGCGAAGCTCCATTAAGAGCTCTTAAAATGCTGTTTGTCTGTCTTTGTATTTGGAGGCAGATGGCGTGAGGGCAGACTATTATCGCCTGTTCCTTCCCCTTAAAAATGCTCAGAAAAACTAAAAGATTGCAAAATAGGGTTGCCATCCTCCAGGTGGGACCTGGAGACCTCCCAGAATTACAACTGATCTCCGGGCTACGGAGTTCAGTCTCCCTGGGAAAAAATGGCAGTTTCAGTGTGGAGATTTTATCGAATCGTATCCCCACAGAGCTGCCTCCCCTCCTCAAACTCCACCTTCCTCAGGCTGTGCCCTAGGGTTGCCAACCTCCAGGTGGGGGGCGGAGATCATCTGTGATTATAATTGATCTCCAGACGACAGAGGTGAGTTCCCCTGGAGACAATGGCTGGTTTGGAGGGTGGACCCCCGTGGCACTGTGCCCTGCAGAGGCCCCTCCCCAAGCCCCACCCTCCTTAGGCTCCACTAGGGTTGCCATTCCTTCGACGGGGTCAGGGGGTTGCCTGCTTTCGGGGAGCCCCAATCTGCCACCACCAAGCCGGCTGGTGGGGGGAAACCCACCCCCAAAGAGCCCCATCTGCGCCAACATGCCTGGTGCAATGATGTCACCCGGAGGTGACGTCATCACGCAAGGCACGTTGCGGGGGGACACTCTAGCATTTGGAAAAAAACTCTGTGGTTACCATAGAGTCTTTCCTCAAACAGTAGGGCATCCCTCTGCAATATGCCCTGCGCGATGACATCTCTGTTGGGTGACATTATTGTGGTGTCCGTGCTCTCCGTGTGTGCCAAAAACTCCAGGGCGTGGAGAGAGACACCCATGCCAGCAGCCAGATAAGACCTGGCAACCCTAGGCTCCATCCCCCCAACTATCCAGGAATTTCCCAAGTAGGGATACCAGCCTCCTGGTGGGACCTGGGGATCCCCTGGAATTACACCTGATCTCCTGACTGGTGGTCAGTTCCCCTGGAAAAACTAGATGCTTTGGAGAGCGAACTCTGTGGCACTGTGCCCCACTGAGGCCTCTGTCCTCCCCAGGCTCCACCCCCAAATCTCCAGGAGGCCCCTATCCTGGATCTGCCAACCCTCTCCCCCCACCCCCTGCCAGTGGCCGGGGGACCCGGCAACCCGATTCCCGAGCCAGAGCTGGCGACCCTGTTTGTGTTGGAGGATGTCTGTTATGGATGCGTGAAGCTGAGGTTCTTGTGTGTTCCTGGATGAATGGCGTTGGAATTCTTTTTCTGAAACCTCACAACAGGACTTGGGCACCTATTGGCTAGTGTCTGCAACATCAAGCTGTATTGTACCATATGGAGGAATGTGAGAGGTGCTGAGAAGCTGTGGAAAGCCTGTTCAGAAAGGTACTAAAAGGGTCCTCCGTACCTCGTCCGTGCTTGTGCTTGTTGTTGAGGACAATCTGTACGATGGTCCCGGAGGCCTGCTGCAGGTCCGGGAGGGCCCCTCTGTTGCTTCTGCCGCCGCCGAATCGCGGAACATGGAAGGCTTGCCTGGCGCTGCTGGGAGGCAGGTCATAATGGGAGCGGTGAGGGGAGTGTCTCTGTCAGAAGAAGAGAGAGAGAGAACCAGAACTGGAATGTCTCTTGAGGAAGAAAGGACTTCCAAGGAATATCCTGTGTGACTCTTCCCTGGAGCCCTTCTCCCAGCCAGCTGGGGTCAGGCACAGATCCCTCAAATTTACTGTCTTGAAGCAAAATCAACAAACAGCCTTGGGGAACCTTAAAAACAAATGTGTTTATGCACAGAATCATAAGAGTTGGAAGGGACCTCCAGGGTCATCTAGTCCAACCCCCTGCACAATGCAGGAAATTCACAAATACCCCCCCCCTACCCCCAGTGGCCGCTGTTCCATGCCCAGAAGATGGCAAAAACCCTCCAGGACCTCCAGCCATAAAGTGTACTATACAGGAGTTATATAGCCCTGGTCTGGATAGCCCAGACTAGTCCAATCTTGTCAGGGAAGCTAAGCAGGGTCAGCCTTGGCTAGTATTTGGAAGGGTGACCTCCAAGGAATACCAGGGTGGCAATGCAGATGCAGGCAATGGCAAACCGCTTCTGAAACATTTCTTGCCCTAAAAACTAGTCTAGCTCGCCACCTAGTGGTGCATAATGCTAAAAAGAGCTAAAACTTCTGATTGCCAGACACTCTTAGCATCTCCTGGCTATTCTACACACAGTGCCATATGATCACAATTAATTATTAGGAGTTATATATTTATTTTATGTAGCACACTGTTATCCCGCCCTTCCTCCCAGGAGCTCGGAAATGGCATAGATAGTTTTTTACCTCCTCCATTTTATTGTCACAACATCCCTCTGATGTAGGCTAGAAAGAGAGAGACGGTGGCTAGCAGAGACTTGAATTTGGGCCTCCTTGATCCTGGTCCAACATTCTAACCAATACACACCACACTGGCTCTCAGCGAGATAATCAGCCGAAGTCGATAAGATCCGGACACTGGAGCAGTGTTCCCTCTAAGCTGAGTTAGTGTGAGCTAGCTCACCATTTTTTAGCCTCTGGCTCACACATTTTGTCTTCGCTCAGGAAGGAGGGCTCCAGAGCAAACTGATTGATGCAGCAGCCAGATTGTTCGCTCACACCTTTAATGCCAGCGGCTCACAAAATAGAATTTTTGCTCACAAGACTCCACAGCTTAGAGGGAGCACTGCACTGGAGTGGACACGGATCGTGCTTAAGCCCCTTAATGTAGATGGGGAAGAGCAAGCAGTTCACATTCTTGGGAAGTGTACGTTCCAATTGTACCCCGGAGGACATCTGCGGGAGGAACGCCAGGCCAGGCTACAGGTCCTGAAGCTAGGCTGTGTTCAGAAGGATGCTTTGGAGAAAAGCTGGTGCTTATTGGACTGAGATCCATAACGAAATTCAGAAAATTCTGAAATGTACTTTGAAAAAAGAGCCAGAAATGTTACTTTTAGGACTTAAATTAGAAGAAGTCAAAATGACAAAGAGAACTTTGTTATGGTACTTAATTTCAACTGCAAGAATGACTTATGCTCAGTTTTGGAAGCAGGAGCGGGTACCTGACAAATGGGAATGGATAAAAAAAATGATTTTTATGATCGAAATGGACAAGTTGACAAGAAAACTTCATGGAAGAGAAGATGAATAATTTTTAGCAGATTGGAAAGATTTTAAAGACTATTTAGAACTTAACTGGGATGTGAAAAATAGACTCTTATGTTTTGATAGTTATTAATAATAGAGGTGTTGTAAGAAAAGGGATGTATGTAGTAATGTATGGCTGCGAGAGTTGGACTATAAGGAAGGCTGAGCGCCGAAGAATAGATTCTTTTGAACTATGGTGCTGGAGAAGACTCTTGAGAGTCCCTTGGACTGCAAGGAGATCAAATCAGTCAATCCTAAAAGAAATCAACCCTGACTGTTCCCTGGAAGGCCAGATCCTGAAGCTGAAGCTCAAATACTTTGGCCACCAAATGAGAAGGGAGCATTCACTGGAGAAGACCCTGATGCTGGGAAAGATTGAAGGTCAAAGAAGAAGGGGACGGCAAAGGATGAGATGGTTAGACAGTGTCATCGATGCAACGAACATGAAATTGAGCAGACTTCAGTGGACAGCGGAAGACAGGAGGGCCTGGCGTAATATGGTCCATGGGGTCGCGAAGAGTCGGACTCGACTGTGCGACTGAACAACAACAACAAAGAAAAGGGATTGTAATTGAAAAGTTACCTAACAGTAAAAAATAGAAAAGGAAAATATTGAAAATTATGAACTGAATATTGAAAATGAATTGAATGTAAGAGAATATTGTTAGAAATGTTAATGGGGACGGAGCATCGTTGGAAGCCAGGGGAGGGGGGGAATTTTCTTTTTTTTAGAAAAGGCTATGTTAAGGATTGATTGGCGAATATGTAACATGCTAATATATCCTGTTAATAAATTTTCTTTAAAAAAAAAGAAGAAGGATGCTTTGGAGGGCTCCCTCCTAGTGATCTCTTCCAGCTGCCGCTTCTAGCAACCACCACCGTTCACACAAGTGGCCGAATGAACCCCCAGAGAGAAGAGGAGGAGCCAGTGTGCCCAGCCGTGGTGACAGGGTTGCCAACCTTCAGGAGGGGCCTGGAGAGCTTCCAGAATTACAACTGGTCTCCAGACAGCAGGGATCAGTGCCCTTGGAGAAAACAGCTGCTTTGGAGGGTGGGCTCTGTGACATTAAACCCTCCTGTGGTCCCTCCCAAACTCCGCCCTCCCCAGGCTCCACCCCCAAATCTCCAGGAATTTCCCAATTTGGAGTTAGCAAATCTAGGTGTGTGTGTGTGGGGGCTTGCTAAGGGGAGGGGCTGCGGCCCAGGAGTAGAGCATCTGCTTTGTGGGCTGAAGGTCCCAGGCGCAATCCTTCCCGAACTTCTCCAGTGAAAAGGGTCTAATAGCAGGAAAGCTTCTTGTTCGAGAGCTAGCTGACTTTCACGTCTGGGATTTGTCAGCGCAGCTAGGAATGTGAGATTCCTTGCCTTTCCGTTGCAGAGTTAAGCACACTTAGAGCTTGCTGATTTTTATAGGTTTTAAGCCCGCTTAAATCTGGGTCGGATTGCAGCTGTCAGTTTGAGTAAGGGAAAACAAAGACGTCTTGGGATTTGGCGCTCTTCTGTTATGCCTTTGCTTCTACCGTTTCAAAACATGGAGGCTTCTCTCCCAATTGCGATGTTATAGCAATCAGTTACGCCGGATTGCAAAAGTTTAACATTTGACTTCCACGATACAGTTACCTAAACCATTGCAGATTCAGGTTTAGCTTTATATATATGGCGCTTCCTTCAAGAATGCGGGGTGATGTGGCAGGCCCTGCGTGTCTCCCCCAAATGGGTTCAAGAGCTTTGGAAGACTGCCCGCTCTGAGAGTCGCCAAACATGCTGTCACCCAGATACTTGGCAGGATTCGCATTGGCTGGCAAGGAGGAAAAAATTATGGTGGCTAACAAGGGGCCCCGGCTAAGCATTTCCTACTTGCTGGCTTCAGGTTCTTAGGGGAGTGTCATTCGGAGCACTGCAATGTTGTATGTTTGAGTCTCTATGTTCTTGTCTTCTTTTAGGCAAAATCAGATTGTACCATAAAAAGTGTCCAGGAACAAGCTGGGCCAAACTTCAACCCCTCCCCATTTGAACCCCAGGAGAGCCTCTTCAGCATAGGGGGAGATGGCGTCTGAGCTTGCATCTATTGTCCTTGCAGGGTCTGAGCTGAGTAGCCCCTGTGGGTTTGCCAGCACTGCTGGGCCTAGATTTAGCCTGCTCTGGCCACCCACAGGAGTGGCTCAGTCTAGAGTTGCAAGTCCCCCCCCCCCGGTAACCAGTGGGGGAATGGGTGGGCTTAGTGGGTGGGGTGGGGGGCCTTGCTGGCACTGCAGTGACATCACTTCCTGTGTGTGCCTGAAGTGAAGTCAGTGCCTCGTTTAACCATAGAGTTAACTGTGCAGTCTTGCCCAAATGCCAGAATGCTCCTGGCCCCCACCAGTGATGCCCTGATGTCACTTCCAGGTGCATTGGGGGTGATGCCAGCATGATGGGGTGCTGCTGACACCCCCCATTTGGGCGCCATCTCCCCCCCTCGGGCCAGCTGAGCAGTGGTGGGGAATCCCTGTCCCCCTGGCAACCCAAAAGGTAATTTCAAGTTACATTCCTCCCCTGTTTGTAGGAGCTGCCTTGTCCAGATGTTTGTTTATTTATTAGATTTATTTATTAGATTTATTAATCACCCTTGCCCGGCTTGTGCTGGGCTCTGGGCGATAGCTAGGGTTGGCATTCTTCTAGATTCCACTTTACCCCAGACTTCCTAGTAGGGTAGCCAGATTGAGTTGGGAAACTCCTTGGGATTTGGGGATGGAGCCTGGGGAGGACAGGGACCACAGTGGGGTACAAGGCCACAAAGTCCACCCTCCAAAACATCCATTTTCTCCAGGGGAACTGATCTCTGGAGTCTGGGGATAAGCTGTAATTCTAGGTCATCCCCAGGTCCCAGCTGGAGGCTGGCTAAATCTCCGAATGAGGGATGGCTGCCTCTTACCTGTTTTTAGCATATCTGTATGAACACTTAAGGGGCTGCGGTGGCTCAGAGGTTAAGACACTGAAGCTGCAGCCCGTAAGGTCTGTAGCTTGGCAGTTCGAGACCTGAGTGCTGCGTGACAGAGTGAGCTCCCGTCTCTGGCCCCAGCTCCTGCCAACCTAGCAGTTCGAAAGCAAGAAATTGCAAGTAGATAAATAGGCACTGCTTCGGTGGGAAAGTAACAGCGTTCCGTGCGCCTCGGCGTTTAGTCATGCTGGCCACATGACCACAGAAAATGTCTTTGGACAGCGCTGGCTCCTCAGCTTGGAAAGGGAGATGGGCACCGCCCTCCTAGAGTCGGATTCGACTGGCTTTCGAGCAAGGGAAACCTTTAGCTTTATGAACACCTAGCACACCATCCAACGCATATTTTCTATTGCTTTTTATTTTCTCTATGGTGGCTACCATTGACAGCATATTATAGGGCTGCTACAGTTTTCTAGAAATCCACCAGTAGTCCAGTGGCCCCGTAAAGACTGATAAAATTGATTCCAAGTTAGTTTTCATGAGCCACAGCTCACTTAATTTTTGGCCATCATCTCTCAAACCATCTCCTCCTTCAATATCGTCTTGGCTTTGAAATTAATGCAGGAATATTAATGCACAGTAAATGAGCCCAGCATATACAGACTAGGGTTGCCAGACCCCCCCCCTGCAGTGTGGGTGGGGATCCCCCAGTTTCTGGTGCTCCCCTCTCAGTGCCGGCCAGCTGGCTGGCAGGGGAGAGTTGCTGCCCCAAACGCGACATGCCAATGTTACCAGGAAGTGATGTAGGCATGTCAGTCATGTTGGGGGACACACACACTGGTATTTGGGCAAAACTCCATGGTAGAATTAACTTCAAACCATAGAGTTTTGCCCCCAAACCAGAGTGTGCTTCTTCCCTCCCCCCTCCCAGAGTGTCCTGGTAAGTCCCGCGCCAGCTTGTTATTTGGACCTGGCAACCCTAATACGGGCAGAGTATTTATTTCATTGATAACCCACTTCCGTCCCCTTCTCCATTTCATCTTCACTTGCAACATTCTCTCCTTCTCTCTTTTATCTTCACAACAATCTTGTGAGGTAGGTTAGGGTGAGAGTATGTGACTGGCCAAAGGTCAGTCTTGGCAAGTTTCCATGGCAGAGTGGGGACTTGAACCTTGAACTTGGATGTCTATGACAAAATCCTGAACCATAGCTCAGAAAGAGACTTGCTGATTCTCATCCTTCACCCATCAGGGGACAGGAGTCCCCACCCACTAGGACCCAAGTCCTTCCCTTTCTGCATTCCAGACTACCAGCTCTGCATCCACCCGGGGCCTCATGAACCGAATTTCTTGGCAAGTCAGTGTAATTTGAGTCTCGCCTCTGAAATCAGCCTCCTACGGAATAGAAATGCCTTGAGAAATTTCAAGGCACCGATCTTGAAAATGCACGTTTCGATTTCCTTTCAGGCAGATCTGTTCCTCAGCTACCTGAGGAGGTTTCAAAGGCTACAGTCTGCTTTGCCACCAAATAAAAGCTCCGTCAGAAATTCTCTTGGACCTCGAGTTAAACGATCCCTGCCCATGACCTTCACTTGCCCTACGCAACCACCCTCCCGTTGTCCAAAAGTCTCTTGCTCTCCCCGACAACTCCACTCTTTTTCGTGCTTACGGTTGCCAACTCTGACTTGGGAAATTCCTGGAGATTTGGGGGTAGAACCGGGGAGGGTGCAGTCTGGGGAGAGAAGGGACTTCAGTGGGGTATAATACCATAGAGTCCACCCCCCAAAGCTGCCATTTTCTCCAGGCGAAGTAATCTCTGGCATCCAGAGATCAGTGCTAATACTGGGAGATCTCTAGGTTCCATCTGGAGGTTGACCACCTTACTCACGCTGCCCCTTAGGCCTGGGACTGCTTCTCAGCGACCCTGTGTGATTCTGCCTCTCTCACTGGTGATCCTGTGTGTGGAGTAGTAGGGTTGCCAACCTCTAGGTGGGGCCTGGAGTTCTCCCAGTGTTGCAACTCATCTCTAGCTTAGAGAGACCAATTCCCCTGGAGGAAAGGGCACCTCTGGAGGGCCAACTCCATGGCATGAGATCCCTGCTGAGCTCCTGTCCCTCCCCAGATGCCCCTGCTACCCACAAATCTCTAGGAATTTCCCAAGCTGCACCTGGGGTCCTGGGTTCAAATCCTCATCCCATCATGCCCCCTTGGGTGATCTTGGGCCAGTTGTACCCTCTCAGCCTAAGCAACCTCACAGGTTTGTTGCGAGGATAAAAAGGGAGGGGGGAAGAATATTGTATGCCCCCTGTGGTTCTTGGAGGGTGGGAGAAAAATGGGAATGTGAAACCTTTCTTCAAAACCAACCAATTCTTTCTGCATCATGGCTTGTCTCCCTCTCTACTGAACTTAAGCACAGATGCCCCTAACTGGAATGAATGCCAATTCTTCTACTGTTCATATCCCCACTCCTGCATCCATCTCTTCTCTTAGTTGGCCTTCCCTGCATCACAATACATATCCTTGAGGGAAGGGACGCGTTACCCTGGGACTGCACAAAAGCAACTGACATTCGGGGCCTTGGTGTGTGCACAGTTAGGAATTGACCTTCACTTACGGCTTCTCTGTTTGCTGGCTGCCGGAAGATGTCGCCATCAGAATTGTCCCACGATAATTCTCCATCTCCTGAGAGTAAGAAACAGCAGCGTCAAGACTTATTGGAGACAGCAACTTTAGGAGGGCACAGTTAGAGGTGCCGAGATGTTGTGTGAAGCACAGGCTAACTCTTCCTTTTCTGGATTAAAACCGTGGCTGCTCTTCACTCTTGTGCTCAGAAAGGTGGCTCAAAGCTCGTGTGTACCGACTGCAGAAAGAACCGTCTTCACATAGGGATGCCAGCTCCAGGTTGGGAAATTCCTGGAGATACAGGGGTGGTGCCAGGAGAGGGCGGAGTTTGGAGAGGGCACCCTCTGGTACTAAGAACTTCACGGGTGCAGGGAATATGATGTCACGCACAGCCGCACACAAAGGCAGGAAAAATAGTAAAATAATAACTATTTCTAGGTGCACTATTACAATAAACGCAACAGTAAAAAGTAATATATAGGCTCGAAGTGGTATTATAATGTATCAATTATTTCCAGTATTCCATATAAGACATTCAATACAAAAATATAGTTATTCCCATCCAGTATCGAGGCAAGAGATGTTCAGGAGTTGTTTGCCATTGCCTGACTTTGCATAGCAACCCTGGTCTCCCATCCAAATAGTAACCAGGGCTGACCCTACTTAGCTTCTAAGATTTGACGAGATTGGGCTACCCAGGGCCATCCAGGTCAAGGTGTTGTTGAGTTACAGGCTACATTTTGCACATTGTGGGAAGGCAGTCTTATTGGAGTGAGCAACTCAGCATGCTTGGGCATTGGGGGATGCTACAGTACTCTAAGGGTGTACAGGTATTATCTCCTTGAATAGGAGGCCTCTCTTTGTCTTAACCTGGGAGCGGCCCTCTGACCCCTCTTCTCTCTCTCACATTGTCCTCTCCCTCTCTGCACATGGCCTTCCATGGAGACATATGTCTCTGCAGGTCTCTCCTGTAAATACTCCTACACACATGATGCCAGACAAGCTGGCCATTTGTGATAGGGAAAGGACTCTTTAGATTAGGCTGCTTTTTCTTCTTTCAACTGCAACCTGAACGTGAACTGGATGTCTACTTGGAATAAATGCAAGTTTACCTTTTTTTGCAATATACTTCTCAGGAGATTTATTTACTGCACTCAGTATCAGGCTTCTGTGACTAGGCAAAACTCTGCCATATTAACCAAATATCCCAAGAAATCCCACACACGCTGTTGACTCTCTCTGAGTCTCGCCTCCCAGGTCACGCTGTTCTTACTTCCCTCTCCCGGCCTCACAACCCAGCTGTTAGAATCTCAATCCACTTTTGGTTCTTGATCCACTGCTAGAGAATCGCAGCTCTGAGCTCATGTGTGTATACATCTGCCAAGTGTGGACACACTTCATGCATCTGATGAAGTGGAAAATTTATGCCATAATAAATCTGTTGGTCTTCAATGTGCCACAAGACTCTCTTATGTTTTTACAAAAAAGGAATAACTGACAGGATGGTGGAAAAGCTGCATAAATCACGGTAATGCCGGGAAGCCTGTGATGGTAATTTAATTAAACTGAAAACGCAGGGGCTAAATTGGCTTAAACCCAAGTACTTAATTGGCTTTGGAACTGGGTGAAAATGTTTGCACATATGTCTCAAATGCTAGTCAGGCTTCCAGGGATTACAGAACTGACCCGCAGATCGTATTTCTGAAGAGTGCTGACACTTCCATGCAAATACACAGCTTTATTAGAGCCACACAGTGAACGTAATCCACTTGTGCCAATGTGAAAGGGAGATAGCAGGGGTAAGAACTTGTTTAAAAAATTTTTAAAAAGAAGTTTCCTGTGTGGGTGGGTTTGAGGACCTGAAACAAATTGCAGGAAGAAGTTATAATAACCTCCCTCCAGTGGCCGTATAAGCTGCATATGGGTCTCGCTGGGAGTGGATCTGCAGGTACCTAACTGGGTGTGATGTGGATGATGCACTCCGAGATCTCTTTCGACACCGTACCTCTTCAGTTCCAAACCCGCCATATAAGGTAAAGTTGAATACTAACCTCTTCCAAAAGCCAAAAATAGCAAATAGGGAGCGTAGACTAGGAAAGAGAGATGACTAGCTCCTGTTTATCAAGGAGACAGCATATAAAATGAACTGTGGTAAACCATAGTCTCTGTCTGGGCGCCCATAGCCCTGGGGGAGGGTTTGGGGGGGGATCCTGATGCTGGCGAGATGCCCAGGCACGAGGTCAGGATGAGGACCCTTTCAGAGCTGTGCTAAGCCAGCCAGCCAAGAGGCAACTCAGAGCCAATATCCCGACCCTTTCTCGGCATTGGGGACCCCAGCCTGTTTGAGACAATGGGCCCAGGGTTGCCAGATGCCCCAGCCTGGTGGGGTTTACCTGCTTTTGGGGGGGGTTTCAACCCACCACCGGCCAGCTGGCTGGCGGTGGAAGCCCCGCCCCCAACCAGAGCTCTTTTTGTAGCAGGAACTCTTTTGCATATTAGGCGACACACCCCTGATGTAGCCAATCCCCCAAGAGCTTGCAGAACTCTTCTTATAGGGGCTACTGGAGGGCTGGCTGCATTAGGGGTGTGTCACCTAATATGCAAAGGAGTTCCTGCTACAAAAAGAGCCCTGCCCAAGCCCAAACACCTGTTGCCACTCCTCTCCCTTCTCTCTTGAGAGGGGGAAGGGAGAGGGGCAGCTGTGGGCCACACACTTGAATTCCAAGTGGTATTGCTGCTGGGAGATTGGGCCCATGGGGCTGCCAGATGCAAGCACTTAAAGGGACCCCTTAAAGTGCTTCCAGCTGGCAGGGACTGGGCCCTGCACGCCTGATCTCCAAGTGGCAATGCCACTTGGAGATCGGGGAGTGGGGCCTGCCAGCTGGAAACACTTAAACGGGTGCCTTTAAGTGCCTCTGGCCGACAGGGACCAGGCACATAGGGCTGCTGGCTGCAAGCATTTAAAGATGGCAGCACTTAAAGGCGGCAGCCCCTCTCCCCTCTTGCAAGATCGAAAGGGCCCTCCACCTGATTGGCGGGTGCTTTAAATCTTGCAGGCTTTTAAGGAGCAGGGTGGCTGCCAGCAATAATTCTAGGGGGCGGGGCTTGGAGCAGGGATGTCCCCAGCATGATGTCATCACGTTGGGATGCCCCACCCCCTCTGGGAACACCCCCCCACCAAAGTCGAACCTGGCAACCCTACGTGGGCCCCTTTGGAACTCTGATACAACATGGTGGGCGTGGCCACAAAATGGCTGCTGCAAAATGGCTGCTGCAGGAGGCAGAGCCAGCCACAAAATGGCTGCCGCAGCTTATTTTCAGTCATACCACGAAGATCCTTATGCTGTGGTGGCAGCTGCTGCCAAAGCAATGTTTATTATTTATCTATTTAATTAATTATAGCCTGTGTAGCGTAAAGACACAATACATCACTGCTCGCTCTCCCGAAGACCGGCTTAGAGCAGGTAATGGCAGTTTATCAATATACAATTAAAATCTCAAAGTATTAAATAATTCAATAATCAATAAAATACATTAAAGTACATACAATACAATCAGTTATATAAAATCAAGATGGCATAAACCCAGTACGAAGGGGAAATATTCAGCCACTGGAGAAGGGGAACGGTGGGGGGAAGGGGGAGGCCAATCCATTGGGACTTATCAACTGAGACCTCTGTACTGCCTTCAGCCATAAGCCTGGTGGAACAATTCAGTCTTGCAGGTTCTGTGGAATTGCACCAAATCCCACAGAGCCCTTTGGGGACCCCTGCCTGTCATTGTCCTCATGCACCCCCATGTCTGCCCCATTCTGGTCAACCAGATGTGCTCTGGGAGTCCCATGGTTGGAACTTCATTTCCAGGTGCATGCAGGCCTCATTGGGATCAGAAAGGGAGTGTCCTGAGAGAGGTGGCTTGCCTCCCCCTCATGCTGTTTACCCGGCCTGGAATGGCCCCCAGGAGCTGCTATTTGCCTCATACGTGTAGCCCAACGGGGCAAATAGTGGCTCCCCAGTGCTGATTCATGTCAGGTCATGGTCCACATTGGTCAACGCATGCCAGTCCCATAGCCAGAAATTTTGGGCTGGTGGGGCATGGGAAATGTTGTGGGGCAGCAGGGGAGGGGGAGGAGGGAGGGGAGAGGAGGGAGGGAGATGGCGGCCACGCACCATCCCTGAACTCCAAGTGACGACTTCACCGCTTGGAGATCAGGCGCCGGCAGCCCCACTAGAAAAACAGCATTTAAAGGTTTCCGTTTAAATGCTGTTTTTCTAGTGGGGGCTGCCCACACCTGATCTCCAAGCGGTGAAATCACCGCTTGGAGTTGAGGGAAAGTGTGTGGCCAGCAGCTGCTCCTCTCCCCCTCACTTCCTGCAAGATTTAAAGAGCTCCCTGATCAGCTGGAGGGCCCTTTAAATCTTGGAGGAGGGGAGGGATGGGCAGCTGCAAGGTTTAAAGGGCCCTCCAGCTGATCGGCGGGCCACATGCTCCCGCTGATCAGCTGGAGGGCCTTTTTAATGTCACTGGAGGGGAGAGAGGGGGAGAGGGGCACTAGTGGTTGTGGGGCATGCCTCACATTCGAGGGGGCAGAGCCCTGAAGGGCCCCGCCGTAGCTATGGGTCTGATGCATGCCTGTCACCTGGGGGCACATGAGGAGAATGTGACACATAGATTTCCAAGCGGCGCCAGGGCCAGCACGGTAGTCCAAGTTGCTCGCCAAGAAGCTGTCCTGCAGTTTACCCCAGCCCACCAAAATTCAAAACCACCTGCTGTCATTGTTACCAATATATCTAATGGTCAACATGCCCCACCAATCGATATTTAAATCCACAGACTGGGGCTGTGTTGAGGGGAGGAAAACATTTCTCTAAATCTGGGGGAGCCCTCAGGTCTGCAGAAGAATCCCAAACCAGTTGTCTACACTTCCGCAGACAGCTGCCTGGGGACGTGTGCTGTGAGATGGCGGGGGAGGAGAACCAGGAGAGCCCCCCCACATCCCCCACCTGCCTACTTCCACCACTGCCTACTTCCACCAGTGCCTCCCAAGGTCCCCCCTCCATCAGCCTGCTCTCATGGCAGCTGCTTCTGCTGCCACCACGACAGACGCGGTGGTGGGGATGCGTCTGGGTGGTGAGTGAGCAAGAGAGCGCTTGTGAGGCTGAGCCACTGATACTGGCATGGGCCTTTAAATGGCAGCAGCTGGGGAACTGTGGCTGGAAGGAGAGCCCACCTGCTGCACCACCCAGAGAGACCGTGCTGGCGAGAGAAAACAGGGGAGGGGGGAGAGGAGGCAGCGAAGGTGGTGGTGGGATGTCCCCTCACTCACGATTTCTCATAGGTCCCTGTTTGTGCTACTAAATGCCATTTCTGAGACTGGGGAAAAGACTAAACGGATTGGATTTTACCTCTGCAAACTGGGCAGCACGAGTCAGGCACAGACCCTGGAGAAGAGCAAGTTAACTTGGGACACGTCTTCAGGCCACAATAGACGTTTCCTTCCTGCCATTAAAAAAGGGGGAAAAAGGCAAGTCAGTGTGCAATTCATTCACATATCACAGAAGTGTAATATCTTACGTTAAGAACACTGAAATCAAGAGTTTTGGTCTCTACCTGGCCTAGGGTTCCCAATTTCGGCATAGGAAATTCTTGGCAATTTGGGAGTAGTACCCAGAGAGGAGGGAGTTTTGAGAGAGAACTCAGCTGCAAACTCAGTCTAGGACTTCTGTTTCTCCTAGATACTGTGGTATACCATGGAGTCAGTCCTCCAAAGCTGTTGTTCCCTCCAGGAGAAGTGTTCTCTATAGTCTGGCAATCTGTTGTAATTCCAAGAGAACTGTAGGCCCCTCCTTGATGTTAGTCACCATCCTTCCTAACGCCTGCATATAGACTTGCCCTTTGCTTGCAAATGGTGAGCAAATCCCCATAGATGATTTGAGGACTGGGAGAAAAAAGTGGGTGGAACAGGATTAAATCTCCCCCATGTCTTATGGTAAAGGCCATATGGAGATTGTAAGGATTTTTAGACCATCACCCAGAAGTGATGTCACATCTTTCAGAACTCCACCCGGAAATGATGTTACATCCCCCGTGATACTCTAGGAATTTTATCAGCCTCTATGGTACCATAGAGATTAGGGAAAGTTCTAGGGTGCGTTCAGACGGATCTTTTGATCTGCCATAGGAATGACTCCCTTGCAGATCAAAAATGCACGACCAGACAGAAACATCTGGGAAATATTCCGGTCCCGTAGGCATCCCGTTCTGCTGCGCCTCCAATCCTGATTTTAAAAGAAGCAGTTTCAATGTAGGGTTTTCGCTTACCCGCGCGACAACTGCAGACTTTCTTCTGTCTGGTCACTCCATTAGCGCGCGATGCTCCCGTCGGCTCAGTCTGACGTCAGACCGAGCCAACGGGGGCGCGATTTTTAAAAAATTGAAACCCTATGTGCGCTTTAACGAGGAAACGCATTCAGCGATAAGCGCTACGAGGAACGTAATATTCATGCTTATTTATTTTAGGGACAAGATGTTACCGCGATGGGAGATGGAGGGGGGGAAGGACTGTTCTAACTGACGTCAGACCGAGCCAACGGGGGCGCGATTTTTAAAAAATTGAAACCCTATGTGCGCTTTAACGAGGAAACGCATTCAGCGATAAGCGCTACAAGGAATGTAATATTCATGCTTATTTATTTTAGGGACAAGATGTTACCGCGATGGGAGATGGAGTGGGGGAAGGACTGTTCTAACTTGCAAAATAGTCCCTCCATTGATCATGATGGCAATGGCAAGGGGGAGGACCGGGACTTATTCTTTCCATCCCTGCAAGCGCGGGTCAAAACAGAAACTGAAGTATGCAGAGTCTCCTGCATGGAATGTCCTGTTGGAGTATGGAAAGAGAGGGGGAAATCTTTCACACACCCCTCCTAAAGAAACCCAGGCCCGTATTCCAGCACACCAGCTGATGATCGGTGGATGCCCTGTAGACAAATCACGGCGGGAACAATGCGCGGTGAGGCTATTTCACGGGGGGGGAGGGGGCGTCTGGTCGTGCTAGGCTGGATTAAAAAAATCGGGATAAAATTTTAGGAGGGCTCATGGCGGGATTGACTGGCCGTCTGAACGCAGCCCTAGAGTGTCAAAGCACATGTAATGTCACATCCCCTGAAACGACACCCTCCCCAGGCAGCGCTTTCCAGATCTCCTGATATTTGCCAGTACAGGGCTGGCAACCCTTTTCTTGTATCATTGGCTTTTGTGGTGACTGACTTCTTATGGCGAGCCTAAGTCCACCTCAGGACTCTGCATGTGTGCCCAGGCCTGTTCAGCAGGTTTGTTTTGCACCTCAGTAAGTCTGGGCCACAGTGGCTCAGAGGTTAAAGACGCTGAGCTGCAGACCAGAAGGTCTGTTGTTTGGCAGTTCGAGACCCTAGTGGCACATGACGGAGTGAGTCCCGTCTCTGGCCCCACCTCCTGCCAACCTAGCAGTTTGAAAGCAAGAAATTGCAAGTAGATAAATAGGTACCACTTTGGTGGGAAGGTAACAGTGTTTCGTGCACTTCGGCGTTTAGTCATGCCGGCCACATGACCACGGAAACATCTTTGGACAGCGCTGGCTCTTCGGCTTGGAAACGGAGATGAGCACTGCCCCCTAGAGTCAGATTTGACTAACTTTCAAGCAAGAGAAACCTTTACCTTTACTAAGTCAAACACAATGAATACAGTGGGGATTTTGAGCTCTTGTGTTACTTACGGAGCAGCTGCACTGGGCACATTGGTTGGCTTGTCTGTTCTGAAAGAGTCCATCTGCCACAAACATTTCTCCGTGGTGGTATGTGGTGCCATTGTATTCACACGACTTCCCGGTGACCTTGCTGCCCATGGAAAAGAGGGAATCGTCTGGAAAGGGGAGATGGAGGGGCAGGAGAAGAGCCATTAATGACAACAGCACAAACAGTACCGAGTGCCCCAGCACTGCCCAACTTACAAGCTTTGACTGCAATGCTACAGTAACCTTCAGGACAAGACGACTGTCATATGCCCCACGTGGTGCTGTCCTTGGAAGCCATGCAGCACCCACAACTGGTTCAAAATCCAGTAGTGCAAATGTTAAGATAGTGGGGTGAGATGCCCGTGGCCCCAATTGTTTGGTCTCTGTCTTGGTTGCCTGTTTCCATGTTCAGCCCAAGGTGCTGGTTTTAACCTTGAAAGCCCTTCACGATCTGGGACCTTCAGACCTTAGGGACTGCCTCTTCCTGCATAACTCCTAAGGCAATTTTGGCATTTTCTGTTGCTGAGTCAGCACACTGGAATTGTTTTCTGGAACACACGAGGAACGTTGCTAACATTCAGCAGTCCAGGATGCTCTGCAAAACTGAACTGTTTAAATGAGCCCTAGAGAAGATCCCGTTGTCGAGGTCCAGAGTGCTCTAGTGCTGGGCCCCGCCCCCTTGTTGAGCCTGAGGACCCCTTTGGAATTCTGACCCAGGGGCACGCCCACAAAAGGGCTGCCACAGGAGGCAGTGCCAAGCACAAGAGATGGAGGCACACACAGACACACACATAGGCTGAGTTCAGACTGGCAATTTGCCCCAGGAAGGGACCCGGGCCAACGACGATTCAATCCCGGAGTAAATGGGACGTTCACACAGGCACGTCTGCCTGGCGTCCCCCACCTGTAGCCAACCGGTGCTGTTGCGCTTCACTGCTGGATTAAAAAAACACCTGATAAAAGCAGTAGCAAATCCGAAAGTCCGCATGTGTCGCACGTTTCTCCGCTTCCGGGGAGTCTGAACGCGCAGCCGAAAAGCCGGGAGCAACCTGCGTTGGGCACGAGACAGCAGCGGTGTGATTGGCTGCGCTCCGCTCCACTGCCCAATGCGGTGCCAGCATTGCAGGGCAAAAAAAAATCAGCAAAATGCGCTTATGTGCATGAACGCATGAGCACTCATGCGCACATACACCCATACACCCACAGCCAAATTAATGGGGAAACAGCGAATATAGCATGCCTCCGGCGTGGCAGTCTGAACGCTCCCGCGCCCCTCCGTCCCGTATCTTCCAGCAGCGGCCCCCGCTGTGTGGACGGGAAAACCCGGTATAGTTTAATCTGGGTTTTTTTTGCTACAACTGGCTACCGGGGCAAACTGCCAGTTTGTACTCAGCCATAGAGGAAGTCCAAGTACAGAGGAGAAGAGGGGTAGTTTTTAAAAAATACACTGGGAACAAGAAGTGAAAAAGTGAAGGAAAACACTAGGAAAACACTGAACTACACATGCCGTCTGATGTTCTCTTATGAGTGCCTCTCCAAGGAAGACTTCACACCACAAAGTCCTATGCCAACTTTGCTGCCACATACACCCTGACAACACAATCACTGGTTCTAACAACATCAACGACACCGTCTCAGGGTTATTTACCTGCTCATCTTCTAACACTGTATATGCCATTCACCTCCATGTTTGAAAGGACATGGATGGGGTCTAAGGATAGGGTTCTCAAAGTTAGGGCACATCAAACTCCAGTTCTAACGTATTTATTACCTAGGTTGTCCCCCCCCAACTGAACCGAAACAGATGATAACCAGGAACTAACTTGCCATTCTTTCAATCTGTTAAAAAAAAGTGTCCGCACTATTTTGCATGTGAGTTTAACAAACCACTCCTATATATACAACTATGGCCCCATTCACATGGAGCATTTGCCCCGCTGAAGGCACGGTAGCCCTGCGGACTTTCCGTGCACGATCATACCGGCACATCTGGGAGGCATAGCACTCCCGTGGCCAACCCACGGCTTCCCGTGGAAAACACGGAGTAAAAAACTACTAGGGTCGAAGCACTAGTTTCCAGAAACCCCGAGGCAAAGGCCGGTGTCTGATCGCGGGAGTGCCAGTATCCCGCGGCTTCCGACGCCCGCCCATGTCCCGGGGTTTCCGGATGTTGTAAGTTTCCGTGGGATGCGCACCAATGCTGAATGGCGCATGCGCACACGCAAGACACCAACAGCGGCCCGCCCCCCCAATGGCGCATGCGCCCTTTGCGTGGTCTGCTGTGCCGCTTTTTTGCCACGCTGCAGCAGTGCGGTGTGATCGGCACTCAGAGCTGGAGCATGGCAACCCGGTGGCCCATGTGATTGGGCTACCGCGCCTTATTGTGCTCCGGGGCAAACTGCCATGCCTCCCACCCATGTTTTATGGCCCGTATGACCGGGGCCTATGATATGTAATTCCATTTCATCATCTGAGGAAGTGTGCAGGCACATGAAAGCTCACACCTTGAATAAAACTTTGTTGGTCTTAAAGGTGCCACCGGCCTCTAACTTTGTTCTGTTGCTTCAGACCCACACGGCTGCCCACCTTGATCTAACAATGTCTTCAGTTCTCTACATAAGACAAACAGGCCAAAACCTATGACAAATGAAAAACGGGCACAAATCTGACATCAAGAATCAAAAGACTGAGAAACCTGTAGGAGAACATTTCAACCTCCCAGGGCACTCAGTGGGGGACCTCAAAGTAGCTGTTTTGTTGCAAAGGAATTTCAGAAACAGATTGGAATGGGAGACTGCTGAATTACAAGTTATTACAACACTCAGGACAATGGAATCCCCAGGACTTAACAGAGATATTGGCTTCTTATCTCACTACACACGCAAAGTCACTCAGTTCTTTCTTGTACCCAGAAATTAAACTTTGTTGATCTTAAATGGGCCACTGGACTCAAACTTGGTTCTCACATCTGTTCTTAACTCATTTATTATCTGTAGGCCAATTTGCTGCTATTTACATGTCCTACCAAATGCGTTATTCCAATCTTAGCTGTATCGACTCCTCAATGGCTTGTGCATCTTGACTCTCATTAGCTCTTCCTGACAACTAACCGCCCCTACCTGCATGTAATGTTTGAGGAAATCTGTTTCAATGTATGTGAAGAAATGTTCACATGCTGAGTCTCTGTTCTTGCATGTTCCCAGGGTTGAGCTTGGTTTGTCTCGGGGGTGCCACTGGACTCTAGCTTTGTTCTCACATCTCTTTGTTAGGCCTTGCATTTATGAGCTAATTTGCTGCCAGTCATTGAGCTTGCTGGCCACCTGATCCAGCTTCAGTCCTACTTATGCATCTTGGCTGTGACTGGCCCTTCCTAACGGCTGCCCCCCCCGCCTCTTCTTTACTGTAAGTGGGGCTTGAAGAGATTCTGTTTCACTGTATCTGAGGAAGTGTGCTTGCACACAAAAGCTTATACTTGGAATGAAACTTTGCTGGTCTTCAAGGGGCCACCGGACTCAAACTCTGTTCTACTACGAAGTCCTGATTGGGGTACCTTCAAGCAGCCCCTGATTCTCATGTCCCAGTTTCCTGTGGCCAAATAATGTCAGGCCCTGACTGGATAGCTCAGGTTAGCCTGATCTGTTGGGGATGCCAGCCTCCAGGAGGGACCTGGGGATCCCCTGGAATTATGCCTCACCTCCAGACGACAGAGTTCAGTTCCTGTTATGTACTGAAGTGTGAATCAAGCCTATACTTTACAATGTTAAGCTTAATTCTGAATGTGGCTCTTAATCTGTCGCATTACCATTGGCTGGTTTCTGAGAAACCTCTGTAAATACCCAATCACTGTGTGAGAATGTATCAAAGAGAGAACGGTCCTCATTGGCCTTTATCCCTGCATTGTTATTGGTTCTTATCTTGTTATGGGTGTGGCTTTGGCAGCCCGGGACAGTTTAAAAAGGGAGCTGTGTTCTATTTGTTTGTTGTGTGTTCCTGAGTTGGTGTTTGCTGTTACAAATAAAACTGAAATCACTTTTGCTGAAGTCCTGTTGTTGAGTGGCATACTTAACAGTTCCCCTGGAGAAAATGGGTGCTTTGGAGGGTGGACTCACTGGCATTGTACCCCACTGAGGTCCCTGCCCTTCTCTCCCCTAATCTCACCCTCCCCAGGCTCCATCCAGGAGTTTCCCAAACTGGATCTGGCCACCCTACCCCCCCATCCCCCGCCAGTAGCCGGGGGGACCTGGCAACCTTATCAGATCTTGAAAGCTAAGCAGGGTTGGCCCTGGGTATTATTTGAACGGGAGACCACCAAGGAATACCAGGGTTGCTACACAGGGGGTGCGTTTAGACAGCGTGCTGGAGCGGTTTAAACTGCTCCGGCACGATGCGTTTTTTTTTTTAAACTGGAGAATCGCTCCTCCTTCCCTCCTTCACTCACCTCCTCCTTCCCTCCTTCAGAGCTCCCTGCCGTCCTCCTGCAGGTGTGGGGGGTTCCCCTCTCCTTTGAGCATGCGCACAGGCAGCCCTCTCCCGAACAGGAAGTTTGGCGCGTGTGCAGAACAGTGATTTCAACCCGTCCCTTTAAAGTTTAAATGAAGACTTCTGTTTAAATTTTCTCCCCGAAACTGGCCTCCCCAAGATCCTGGACTCGTCTAAATGCCTGAACTAGGCACCACTGAAGCTTTTCTTTACATAACTTAAGTGCGGAGCTCCGCTCAAGCGCACACCGCTAGGGGGAAGGGGGGAAATGGCGGACTAAAAGCGGAAGCTGGAGGCAGCTTCCCAGAGGGGGGGGGTTGAAGCACCCAGAAGTGGCTGGATGGAGCGATCAGACAGGGAAAAGTGCGGCTTGAAACGGAGAATCATGGAAAACACCACTTGGGTAAGTGGTGTCAAAATACTCCGTTTCAAAGGGGTTTGCTCCAGAAAGCGACGGCTGGGGACGGTGGGCAGATGTTGGGCGTGTGAACGCGCAGGGAAAAGCCGTTTCTGAGCCGTGCTGAAAACGGCTCAAACGGCGCGTCTGAACGCACCCAGAGATAGGCAATGGCAAATCACCTCTGAATGTCTCTAGTCTTGAAGAGCCTACTGCGTTGCCGTAAGCTGGCTGCAACTGGATGGCAAAAAAAGAGAAGTTACGTCAGTAGCTTCACGAAGGAGCAAAGTCTGTGCATGGGGAACCTTATATGTTTATTTCATCTCAACCAGGCATTTTGGGGAAGGAACAACAAAGTGTTTGTTCGCCGGGACCCAAATAATCTCAGCAGGCCAGGAATCTGCTGGATCCGGAGGGCTCAGTGCAAACGAAACCTTCTTCCTTGACCTGCAGAATTCATGGGTGGCTGCAGCTTCTTAACATCTGGGGGCTCATATCATGTAAAAAGAAACGCTCCGGCATTATTACGCTACTGAGGAATGCTGGGCTGCCCCCCTCCCTCCGTTCGTTAAGCTGGGCACCGGACCAAACGAGCCGCGAGCAGGGTCTCAGGTTATAGGCACGTGATCGAAACGGCGACATTTCGAGGCCTCTGTAAATCGTTTATTTTGGCATGCGGGCACCTCGGCCTTTTAATACTCTTTTGAAGTAACATGAAAAGTAAATGTCAGGACCTCTCTATAATACCCATGAAACTCGACATGATACAGTCTCATGTGCACCCTCGAGGCCTTACCGCCGAGGCACAGAATGGGGAGAGGAGAAACCGCTGTTGAGTTCAAGCATGCTGGGCTCACTTTAAATGCAATGTCTCTGGGTCCGTCGAAGAGGTGGGGCAGCCTTGCTCTCCTGCTCTTTCCTCAGGGGGGTCCCTAGATTGCGACCTTCACAGGGGCACTAATCTAGGCTGGGAGAGGACCGCCTAGGGCTCCCGTTGGCCCACTTATGGTGGGAGACCTCCAGCCAGTTGTAGCCCCTGCCTGCTGAGGCTCAGCTGATCGGTGGACAGAAACTGGGGCCCGGATGTGTGTGTGTGTGATCATCCTGGACAGGGCTTTTTTTGTAGAAAACGCCCAGCAGGAACTCATTAGTATAATAGGCCACACCCACCAGCAGAAAACTCATTAGCATATCAGGCCACACCCCTGCTCGTTAGCATATTAGGCCACACCTCCATATTACCAGAAATGTGGTCATCCAGCCACACCCACCTTTTGCTTCTTATTCTGTTTACCTTGTTTGTTGTCAAAACCCAGGGCTTTTTTTGTAGCAGGAACTCCTTTGCATGTTAGGCCACACAACCCTAATGTAGCCAATCCGAATGAGTTTCTGCTGTTAGGTGTGGCCTATTATGCTAATGAGTTCCTGCTGGGTGTGGCCAACTTGGGAGCCAGGCGGAACTCCGTTCCTGTGCGTTCCTGCCCAAAAATAGGCCTGATCCTGGAGAGAAAAATTAAAAAAGAAAAATAAGAGTCCTGTATACTTGCAGGAAGTTCTGACCACAGAGTTCCTGATGCTTCCTAGAGCTACCTGGAAGTGATAAGAGTAGCTCTAGCAATCTCCAGCAGCTGTATGATAACCTTACCATAGAGTTTCTGGCAATTGCTAGTGTTATCATTGTCACTTCCAGGTCACTCTAGGAATCCCCAGGAGCTCTATGGTCAGAACTTCCAGTAAAAAGCTGAGGACTTCTTTTTCTTTTTAATTTTTTCCTGGGACTCTGCCACCCTCCAGCCCTCCCACCAGTTGCCAGACACTGCCTGGCACACCAAAGGCAGCCCCTCCTGCAGACAATTATTCGGAAAACAGAAGCCTTTCCTGTGGGCGTGGAGGCGAAGGAATCCATGTAGATCAAATCAAGGTAAGAGAGTTATGAAGGGAGAAAGAAGAGGAAGAATCAGCTGGGAGGAAGAAACCAAGGAATATGGTTGCTCAAGACGGATGAGTGCATAGCAGGGAAAACCAGAGTCTGCAGTCACATACAGTTATAGTCACATATGGTCTCTATAGATATTATTAAAATACATAAAATATGTTAAAGCAGACAGTAGGGTCTGGGATTGTCAGCCTTCGGGTGGGGCCTGGAGGTCTCTTGGAATTATATCTGATCTCCACACCAGTGCTCCCTCTAAGCTGAGTTAGTGTGAGCTGGCTCACAGTTTTTTAGCCTCCGGCTCACACATTTTTGTCTTTGCTTAGGAAGGATGGCTCCAGTCCAGAGCAAACTAATTTATGCAGTAGCCAAATCACTTGCTCACAACTTAAATGCCAGTAGCTCACAAAGCAGAATTTTTGCTCACAAGACCCCACAGCTTAAAGGGAGCATTGCTCCATACTACAGAGATAATTTCCCTTGGAGAGAATGGCAACTACCGACTCTATGGCAGGAGTGTCGAACTCATTTGTTGCAAGGGCCAGATCTGACATAAATGGGAGTTTGTGGGGCCAGGCCATGTGTGCCATAAAATGCAATGCCAGGTAGCAGAGATATGAACTTTATAAGAGATACAAACACAATTAAAGATATTTTTTACTTAAAATACAAATATGCTTAAAACTCTCGTAATATTTTGTTTATTTAACAGTCTTTGATAACTGACACTTCCCAAACCTCCCCCCCAATGATGCCTGCCTAAAATGGAAAAGTGAAAGAATAGCGGGGTTTGGCAATGCAATTTTGAAAATAAAACATCAAGAAAAACCACAAGAATCACAGCAGAAACTATAAATATACATTAACTAAAAATATAAAACGCTCTGAGCCTAGGAACATAAAATGGCTGGGCATTGCAAGCTTCTCCCCCACCCAGGTCTACTCAGAATGGCAGTGGCTCTCCAGTGTAATATCCCCCTTTGGCTGTGGGTTCCCAGATTTATCCCCCTTTGGCTGTGGGTTCCCAGATTTGAGTATTCACTCAGGCACCCATTCTCAGGTCCATTCAGCAGAGACAAGCTGGCTCAAAACATCAACCCTATATTTGCAAGGAGACAACTCCATCAAGCAACAGCTTCAACGATACAAACACTGGAAAGTGAAACTTCTTGAGCTCCACTCCATTGAAATACATTGCAGCATAAACAAAGTTGTAAAGAAAATGTGGAATGGATTTCCCGTTAATGTCTCTGGGCCCAGATAGACTACTCTGGGACTAGAATGACAGCCACCAGAGTGAAATGACAGTCCCTGGGAATAGCAGAAGCAGTCTGGGATTGGAACGAGGGCCCCCAGAGTAGAATTCCATTCCCAGAATGATGCTGCTACTCCCAGGAGCTGTCATTCCACTCTGTGCCCTGTCACTCCAGTCCCAGAACACAGATTCTATTGCTAGGGACCGTCATTCTACTCTGGGGGCTGTCATTCCAGTCCCAGAGCACTGTTTCTATTGCTGGAAACAACCCCAGAGCAGTCTATCTGGGTGCAGAGACCTTAATGGAAAAACCCATTCCATATTTTGTTTGTAACTTTGCAAGCCCAGAATAGCTTCCTGCTGAAGCAGGCAAAGACAGGAGAGAGGGTGCTGGGAACTTTGGCAGCCTCAGGGTTCAAACAGTGAGGACAGGAGGGGGGAAGAAAAGAGCCGTGGGCCTGATTAAAGTCATGGGTGGGCCGCTTCCAGCCTGCGGGCCTCAAGTTTGACACCCCTGCTCTATGGTATACTGTATGTTCTTGGTGAAATTCCTCCTCAATTCCCCCCTGCCACAGCACCACCTCCAAATCTCCAGGAATTTTCCAGGATGGAGTAGGCAACCCTAGGGCCTCTCCCTGTGCTCTTAGTTCCCGCGCAGGACTGAATGCCTAGAAGACAGGAGCAAGTGGTTGAATAAGGCAAACTCCATGCTAGGAACTGTTTGGAAAGGGACTATAGTACAGTTTGTTCAGAAGTCTATAGATCTGGTTGCCATATCTTGAAATGGCTACTGCAGAGCTGGGAAAAGTACAGAAGAGGGCAACCAAGATGATTAAGGGGCACGAGTAGCTTTTTTTTTTAATGAGAAAGGACTGAAGAGTTTGCGATTTTGCAGTTCAGATACCGATGGGATGGAGAAGGTGGGGAGAGAGGGAGAGCTATTGCTCCATCTCCTATAATACTAGAGCTTGCTGGAGGACCCAATTAATTTGTTGGGAAATAGGTTCAGGACAGACAAAAGGAAATATTTCTTTACTCAATGAGTAATGAAACTGTGGAATCCACTGCCAGTGGAGGTTGTGATGACCCATCGCGCAGATGGCTCTAAAAGGAGGTTAGAAAGATTCATAGAGGAAAGGTCCATCAGTGGCTACCACCTATGGTGAGTCAAGGGAACCTCTGTCTACTGAGGTAGCAGATTTCTGAAACTCAGTGCCAAGAGGCAGCACTGGGGGAAGGCCTCAGCCTCTATGCCCTGCTGCTTGGCCCTCCAGACAGGGTTGCCAGCCTCCAGGTGGGGCCACTAATATAGCTGATCTGCTTTGAAAGGGGGACTCTATGGCATTCTACTCTGCTGAGGTCCCACCCCTCCCCAAACCCTGCCCTTCCTCAGCTTACCCCCAAGATCTCCAGCTGTTTCTCAACCCAGAGCTGGCAACCCTACCTCCAGAATACCTGATTGGCCACTGTGTGAAACAGGATGAAGGACTAGATGGACCACTGGTCTGGTCCAGCAGACTCTATTTATGTTCTTATTGACCATGTAAAGAAATGCATTTTGGGGGGCTGAGAACAGGCAGGGAGGGGGAAGTCAGTTCAATGGCCTTCCAGCCTCATCTCAGTTACTTCTTAAGAAAAGCTAATAGGTCTAGCTAGAGACAATAGGAGGATCCAGTCTCCCCCACCCCAAGCAGGGAACAGAGATTTGGAGGACCTTAGACTAGAAAGACTCAAGGAAGAATGTCCTGGAGACTCCAGGAAGAGCTTTTCTGATCCAGCCTCACCTGGTCAGTGGGAGGGGAAAGAGAAAAGATAAAATTCCTGGAAGCAAGGAGGAAGTTCTTTTTTGTGCTGAGTCCATCACAGCAGACAGAACTCTTAACTGAGATCTGGAGGAGGCAACCATTACCATGTGCTGGCCTAAACAGCTGAAGGAAGCTGCAAGATAATGGTAACTCTGCAGAGATCTATAACATTCTCAGCTAAGGAGCCTGTCCTGTATTCTAACATCTGATAGGGCATGTATAGAGAGAGGGACAGAGGAACTGCTTTTTACCCATTTGTTTTGAATCCCTTCCTCAGTCTGGTGCTGCGCTAAAAGTATGCTTGTAAACATTTGCTTTTTAATAAATACTTTATAACTTTGGATCCTGGTAGTGGTTTTCTGTACCACTGTCTGTACCATTGTCATGGACACGCTGTTTTAAAGGAGCACCAGAGGGAAGGCAATCATTTGGTAAGCAGCTATTCCTCCAGGGGTGCACAAGGCAGTAAACTGTCCCCGTGGTGACCAAGCACTGGGCAGCAGGAGACACAGAGGCAAGGACACAGAACTTGGAAAGGAAGCTGGGAGCCCTGACCCTCCCAGGAGGCAATGCCTACAGAGGTCAGGTGGTGGCTGCAGGTTACCAGAGTGAGAGAAAAGCTCTCCAGGTGTTGGGAAAACCTTGGAGGATAGGGTGGAACAGGGCCTGCAGGCCAGAGCTGGCCCATTCTGCCACAGACCACATTTGTAAACCTACTTCTGCTCCATGCCTTCCAAGCAATGTGCAGTTCAAGCAAAGACAACAGAGTCTAGATGCATCTTAGGTACTGACACATTTATCTCCTTTGGGGGGTTTCAGAGAGAAGCTAGATGGCCATCTGACAGCAATGCTGATTCTGTGAACTTAGGCAGATCATGAGAGGGAGGGCAGGAAGGGTTGCATTGGTGCTTAGTTCTTGTGGCCCTTTCTTACCCGCCCAGGGAAATGCTGATTGCCACTTTGGGGTCAGGAAGCAATTTTTCTTCAGGCCAGTTTGGCTAGAGATCCTGGAGTTTTTTTGGCATCTTCTGGTGCATGAAACAGCGGTCACTGCAGGTGTGGAGGGGGAAGTATTTGTGAATTTCCTGTATTGTGCAGGGGTTTGGACTAGATGACCCTGGAGGTCTCTTCCAACACTATGATTCTATGATCATGGCATAAGTAGTAGGAAGCCCTGTCCTGGATGGCCTAGCTGAGCCTGACCTTGCCATAAGGCAGAGGCTAAGCAGGGTTGGCCCTGGTCAGGATTCGGAAGGAGACCACCAAAAAATACCAGGGTTGTGATGTGGAGGCAGGCAATGGCAAGCCACCTCTAAAAAGGCTTGAAAACCCCACGGGGTTGCCATAAAGCAGCTGTGACTCAATGGCAAAAAAAAAGGAGTAGGAAAAAGGACAACCCAAGATGGAGATGGATGGACTCCATCAAAGAAGCCACAAAGGACCCCAGTTTGCCACAAAGACCTGAGCAAGGCTGTTGATGAGAGGATGTTTCGGAGCTCATTCATTCACAGGGCCGCCATAAGACGGACTTGTGACCTGATGACACATAACTTGCACTATTTCAGTTTCATTTACGTTATTTATAATCCGCCTGTCTCAGAGGGACTCAAGGTGGGTTACACAGAGTGAGGCAGCACGAGTCAACAAAATGGGGCAGTCAGTAGTCAGTGCCTTAGGATGTTAGAAGCCTGGAAGCACCAGAAAGAACTGCAGCAGAGCATTAGTATTAAACATGACACACCAAGCAGTACAAACATTACATAACAGGATTCTGGTTAGAGTAAACTATACGCAGCAGCCTCAGCCACAGTCCCTAATCATTTACCCAAATAAGCTTGTAAAACATTTTGTACATACAGTAGCTTTCACAGGCCAGAACCCTTTTCATCAGGAGTCTGGAACCTAGGATTACCAAACCCCTGAGTGGAGGCAGGGGGGTCCCACACTACCAGGCCCCACCTCCCCAAAGCCAATCAGCCAACAGGCAGGAGGAACTTAGATCCCAAAAAGAGGGAGATCCATCCAAAGTGCAGTGATGTGTCTACATCACTGCCCACATGACCCTGAAGTGACGCCATCACATTCAGGACATTGGGGTGATGCTCTGGTATTTGGGCAAAAACTCTATGGTAGAAACCAAATTTACCATAGAGTTTTTGCCTAAATACCAGAGCATCCCCCCAAAGTCCCAGATGTGATGATGTCACTTCTGGGTCACTTGGGCAATGACATAGGCACGTCACTGTACATCCGATGGGCCTCCCTGCTGTTCCTGGTAAGTCCCCCCTCCCCCGCTGGTTGCCAGGAGTGACCTGGCCACCCTACTGGAACCCAATGGGAAATCAGGGGGACTTATTCCTAAGGAACTATGCTGAGGACTGGAGTGTAGGCACATGAGCTGATAATGGCTCAAATGTGCATTGCGCCTCTTTTTTTGGGACATCTATTCCTTTCCAGTTACCTCACCAAACCTGATACACAAAACCACATTCATCAGAAGATCTTGGCTGCTTTCATAATAACCCCTTGTCTTGTAGAATATGAAACTGAAGCCAGAGTAATTTGCTCTTGCAAATTTCAAGTGCATACTTTGAAAAAGAACTTGGCACAAGTTAGGTAGTGTTACATACCACCACCACCCCTCCCCTGGGCTGTTGGCTCAAGCAAGATGTGTTAACATTGGCGTACGGTAACTACCTTAAAGACTACCTTACCCCAAAGTCTGTGGCTGGGTGAATTTTGTTTCCTGACTCAAGACTGTTTCCCTCTCAAACTGTTTCATTCCATTGGTGTTGGCAGGGCTTTTTTTGTAGAAAAAGCCCAGCAGGAACTCATTAGCATAATAGGCCCCACCCATCAGCAGTAATTTATTAGCATATTAGGTCACGCCCATGACAGCACAGCTCATTAGCATATTAGGCCACGCCCCATGTTACCAGAAGTGTGGTCACCCAGCCACACCCACCTTTTGCTTCTTATTGTTTACCTTGTTTGTCAACAAAACCCAGGACTTTTTTTATAGCAGGAACTCCTTTGGATGTTAGGCCACACAGCCCTAATGTAGCCAATCTTAATGAGTTTGTGCTTTTGGGTGTGGCCTATTATGCTAATGAGTTCCTGCTGGGCGTGGCCAGCTTGGGAGCCAGCTGGAACTCCATCCCTGTGCGTTCCTGCCCAAAAATAGCCCTCGGTGTTGGGTCACTGGCTGCCCATGCAAAGCTGTGGACAGAATGACTTTTCTGAGCCTGTTGAAGGATGCGAGTCAGCTCTTGTTCTGCATTTGAAAGATGCTAGAGCTGTGTTTGAAGGGGCAGAGCTCAGAGGCTGAGGATGTGCTTCCTAAGCAGAAGGTCCCAAGTTCAGTCAGTGGGGCAGGGCTGGGTCAGACGCCCCGGACAGTCACCATCAGGTCAAGTAGACAGTAAATTGGGTCAGACTGATGGCCTGACCGTATAAGGAACTTTGGTATTCTACAGAGTCGGTGGGAAGGAAAGATGCATGTTCAGATGACTCCGCCAAAACCTTTTTGCCCAAGGAGTCCTGCTTTAGATTGTTTGGGGCGGGGCGGGGGAGAAATGTATCCGCAAGCAGAGCTGCTTGTATTCCAAAACTCTCCAACTGTACACTATAAAGGGCTCAGCAGGCTGCAGTTTCCAGGCTCAAATGGATTATGTGTGGCCTCAGTTTGCCTCAGGACCATGCAGGGAAGAAAAGAGGGAGTTTAACCCTTTAACTGCCGCTCAGTTCCACTGAACTCCCCTGTTCAGCGTTATAAATGAAAAAGACATGGCCTTTAAAAACATACCTTTCCCTCTTTAAAACAGAAAAGGGAAAGTGAACTGAGGTTGTTAAATTTCCTCTCCTTTCCACGTATGGCCCCAATGCAAAGGGAAGCTGCACACAGCTGCAATTTGCATTTTATGTACATTTTTATCCTTATTGCTATAACGTACTGCAATTTTTCAGCCGTGTACGTCAGGGTCCGGGGATCCTGGGGGCGAGTCCAGTGGGGTAGGGCCCTCCAGGGATCAAGCTGCAGCCAGCAGCCTGGGCTAGCCTTAGATAATGCAGGGGGGAGGGGATTCGTTTGCACCCAGTTCCTTCTCCCCTGTCAAGGTGTCCAGGCGCTCTCCTGGCACCTCTGGGCTTCCCCCTTGCTCCTTCTCCCCAGCCTGCCTCATGCCTTCTGTTTAAATCCCCCCTCATGGGCGGGACCTCATTGGATTCACCAATCCTCCCCTCACTCAGGTGAGACTTGAGAGGCTGACAGCCCCCGAGCCCAGTAGAGTCGCTCCTTTCTGTCTCCACCCTCATTCCTCTACTTCAGCATTGGTGGGGCTAGTGTGGGGAGGGGCCACTGGTTCGCTGTCCTGCCTCACCTCCTTGCAGGCACATCAGGGGTGTTGTCATGGCTGTTGCACATTTTCTCCTGACCACCACTTACCTCCCTCTCCCCTGAGCTCTACAGTGAGCTCGGGAAGTTCCAGCTCATCCCACCATGGGACATCTCGGGTGTGGAGTGTGCTGTCACTGTCGACAGCCTCCCTGGCAAGCCGGCCATCTCCCCCCATTCCCCCCTGCTTTCCTTGCTCCTGCTTCCTGGCTGACAGCCTGGATCCCCCCTGAAAGTAATTGCGGGGGCGACTTTGCCACTCCCGGACAGTGTGCTTTACAGTAAAATTCTTTTTGCCAGCACTTCTTACTTAAGGCGTGGAGCTGCGGTGGCTCAAGTGGTTAAGACGCTGAACTGCAGGCTGTGGAAGGTCAGTAGTTCAGCAGTTCGAGACCCGGGTGCCACATGACAGGGTGAGCTCCTGTCTCTAGTTCCAGCTCCTGCCAGTTCCTGCTCCTCCTAGCAGTTCAAAAGCAAGAAATTGCAAGTAGATAAATAGGTACCACTTCGGTGGGAAGGTAACAGTGTTCCGTGCACCTTGGTGTTTAGTCATGCCGGTCACATGACCACGGAAACGTCTTCGGACAGCGCTGGCTCTTCGGCTTTGAAACAGAGATGAGCACTGCAACCCTAGAGTCGGATTCGACTGGCTTTCGAGCAAGGGAACCTTTACCTTTACCTTTACCTTACTTAAGGCAGTTTTACCGCAGTTTTGCAGTACCTGTAAGTCATCCGCAGGCACCATATCTACGCTGTTGTCTGGCAACAGACAGTGCTGATTCCATCCAAAGGACATAGGAAGAGCTAAACCCAAAGGACAGCATGGAATTTGTACGTGTGTTGTTATTTGACTGCACAAGTCTTAAGTTTTGCTTTGGATCTTCCAGCATTATCTACAAAAAACTATTTCCTGGCTAAGTACAGAGGTATACTGGATTGTGTGTACTGTTCCGCCAGCACAATAATAGGCTTAAAATTTTGTGAACAATGGTTGGTTGCCTCAGTAACTGGGAAGAGGCTGTATATCAGCTGAGCAAGGGAGCATCAGTAACAATGGAACCCTGAGAACATGTTCCTGAAATTAGGTCCCCTGGGTGAGACCCAAATAGGATTCTGAGTAGACTTGTTCACGACTGTAAACCACAGTAAAAGTTACCTTCCATTGCAATGTATCTGAGGAAGTGTGCATGCACACAAATGCTCATACCTTGACTAAAACTTTGTTGGTCTTAAAGGGGCCACTGGACTCAAACTTTGTTCCATGGTGGAACTGAACAGGATTTCCAGGATGAAGTTGTGGATTTCCATCCAACACTTTGTGGGGTTTTTTGGTTTTTTTTTAAATTTGTGCCGTGATAACTTTGGTCAAGGTGGTTGTAAAACTCCAGTTTAAGACTACGCCAAAACCCCTTTCCTATCTTCTTTCTCTGAACATGTTATGGGAACATTGGATTGCCTACATCTAACACATCAGTGGTGACAAATTATCCTTTCCTAATGTAAATAGATAGACTTCATGGAAGTGCAGGAATCTATTGCTGAAATATATTCTGTGCCTCTACCACGGCACAGGTATTAGCCCATACGTTCCTCCTGTTCCCATTTACCAGGGGATATTTTTTTCAATCATTTGTTCTTTATAATACATTCTTCTTATTTTTAAGCTTTTTTCTTATTTTTTAAAAAAAATTGAAGGAGAGATGCATGTTTATTGTGTTGTTACAGTACGCAGATGTGCTCTAGCATTCTTTAGATGGTAGCCCTTTCCCCAGGATGTTCTAGAGGTTACATAACTGTGTAAGAGATGGCCAGACACACCTGGATACCAAATGCAGGGAACTGCTTGGGATGATGATGATGATTATGATGATTTTTGCATTGCACCTCCTACTCACTGATCCTACAATGATTTATTTATTTCATTTGTTCAGTATTTTTTTTGCTTGAAGCTTATATTAGATAAACCATAGTAGTCCCAATCATATTGTCTTTAGCTTGGAGAAACGATGGCTGAGGGGTGACATGATCAAGGTTTATAAGATTATGCATGGGATAGAGCAGGTTGAGAAAGAAGTACTTTTCTCCCTTTCTCACAATACAAGAACTCATGGGCACTCAATGAAATTGCTGAGCAGTCAAGGTTAGAACAGATAAAAGGAAGTCCTTCTTCACCCAAAGAGTGATGAACACATGGAATTCACTGCCACAGGAGGTGGTGGCAGCTACAAGCATAGACAGTTTCAAGAGGGAATTAGATAAACACAAGAGGGGACCCGCAACAAAATGTTGCCATCCCTCCTTATTGGCATTTCAGTGCAGGGGAAGAAATGACCAAGCCCACACAGACTCACACTCCTGTAGTCTCTGAAGGAGAAAAGGTTTTCTTCCCCACCCACTCTGTTTTTTATTTTCCCTGTAACAGTAAACCATAAAACTAATTGGCTGGGAGGAGGCGGGGAAACAGGGAAGAGCGGAGGCACTGGAAACTGCTCTCGCCTGCTCTAAAGGGCAGAATCAAAGACATGTTTATTTTCTGCTGGCTTTCCCCCCCCTTTTTTTTTTGAGGTAAGTGTGCACTTTCTTCTTGCAATTTCATGGAAAGCAGAAGGAGCCGCCTGAGCAGAGTGAAGGGAGCTGAAAGCTGCAGCGGTTTGCTTTTATTGTTGTTGTTGTTCAGTCACTTTAAAAATCTGGAGGTAGATCCTGTTGTCGGCTGCTGCAGGCTTGAACGTTTGGTGGAGGGGCGTGGCCATGCGGGATGACTCAATGCAATCGGAACTACAGGGGGGGAGGGAGGGGAGAGAACGCTCCTCGTCCTCTGCCTCGGTAAGTCCGTTACTTGCAGTGAAGGCTGATTTACTTTTTGGCCATTTTTAACCTCCCCCTATATTTTTTTACAGTTTTTACATTTTTCTGCACATGTGGGGAGTGGTCCACGTGTGCAGGATAATCACTTTTCCCTCCATGTGTCCCTGATCTGTGGAATTAAGTATCTGCACGCACTGGGGACACTTGGCTATTAGTATATAGACAAGTGGAGACCCGCAAGAAACTTGCGGGATGGTCATCCCATTCCTCACACCTTTGCTTCCTCCCCTCTACCCTTACCTATCTCACACTCTTTCTCCCTTCTAGGGGTGGAGCCATAGACTCAACCCTCCAAAGCAGCCATTTTATCCAGGGGGACTGATCTCTGTCACCCGGACAACAGTTGTAATTCTGGGTGATCTCCAGCCCTCACCCAGAGGCTGGCAATGGTAGTCCTCATGGAGGAAATGGCTGGTTTGGAGGGTGGAGTCTGTGGCATTATACTGGTCTGAAGTTCCTCCCCTCCTCAAACCCCACCATCCCCAGGATCCACCCCTTAAATGTCCAGGAGTTTCCCAATCCAGAGTTGGCAACCCTATTTCCTTCCCACCCAACAGCCAACTTAACCTTTATCTGCCTTTGTCTGTCTTCAGCTTTTTGTCTCCACCCCCGCCCCCACAGCTTCTACCAAGGAAAATTATAGTCTTTCTCCACAGTGGGGACCAAAGCAGCTTACATTATTCTCACCTTTTTATCTGCACAACAACCCTGTGAGGTTGGTTAGGCTGAAAGTATGTGACTGGTCCAAAATCACCCAGTCAGCTTCCACCGCAATATGGGGATCTGAACCTGGGTCTTGCAGACCCTACTCTGAGGCTCTAACTGCTGCACCACTGCTGGCTTTCATCGGGTGGCTGCTGAACAGCAGCAAGCAGCCAGGCCAAGTTGAGTCATGCAAATTAGGTGGTATCAAGTCACCCAGAGGGTGCTGCCTAGGGATGCCAGCCTCCAGGTGGGATCTGGGGATCCCCTGGAATTACTGCTCAGCTCCAGACTACTGAGATAACTTCCCCTGGAGAAAATTGATGCTTTGGAGGGTGGACTCTAGGGCATTGTACCCCACTGAGGTCCCTGTCCTCCCCAGGCTCCATCCCCAAATCTCCAGGAGTTTCCAGATCTGGAGCTGGCAACCCCACTACCCCATCCCCTGCCAGTGCCCGTGGGGGACCTGGCAACCCTAGACTGCTGCCAGGCCTAGGGTTGGCAACCTCCAAGTGGGGCCTGCTGGAGAGTGAACTCCAGAGATCTGTGAACAACAGAGATCTGTCTCCCTGGAGAAAATGGCTGCTTTGGAGGGTGGATTCTGTGGCATGATGCCCAGCTGAGGCCTCTCCCTTCCCCAAATCCTGCCCTCCTTGCACTCCACCCCAAAACCTCTAGGAATCCCCCAGCCTGGCCCCAAGGCTCCCTCCCTCTCTCCCCTCCCTCCCTCCAAGGCCGAAAGAGGCCTGGAAAGAAAGGGCCCTTCCCCCCACCCTTTGACTGACAGAGCCAGTCAGAAGCCTCCCCCCCCCCAACGTTCTAATCTCTCACCGTTGCTGCCTGGAGTCAGGTCCCTGCAGAGGCCATTTCAAAAGGCTTTTGGGGGGAATTCAACTGTCCCTGAAGGGATTTCCTCACTGTTTGGATTTTTCTACAAACCCAGGAAGTCTACTGACTATGTAGGAAAAGCTGTTGGGGGAGAGTGAGGCCCCTGTTGGAGGGAATAGGTATCCGCACAGAAAAAAAAAAGTCTGGAATTAGAATAAGGATATGGAGCAGAGGTCCATCAGTGGCTATTAGCCACAGGGTATAGATGGGAACTCTCAGTCTGGGGCAGGTGATGCACTCTGTTCTTGGTGCTGGAGGGGGCAGCAGTGGGAGGGCTGCTAGTGTCCTGGCCCCACTGCTGGACCTCCTGATGGCAACTGGTATTTTTGGCCGCTGTGTGACAGAGTGTTGGACTAGATGGGCCATTGGCCTGTTTCAACACTGGCTTCTCTTATGTTCTTATGCATGTTCTTATATGGTGGTGGTGTAAACTTATAGCAACCCTTCATGGGGTTTCCAAGGCAAGAGACATTCAAAGGTGGTTTTGCCCTTGCCTGCCTCTGCATAACAACCCTGGACTTCTTTGGTGGTCTCCCATCCAGATACTATCCAGGGCTGACCCTGCTTAGCTTCTGAGATCTGACGAGAACAGGCTTGCCTGGGCTATCCAGGGTAAGGCGTCCTGTCATGTATTATGATCTAAATAAACCCCAGCATGTGATCTAAATAAGCTGTTCAAGGTGTTGATATTGATTGATGGCACATTGTCCCTGACAAGGCAGTTTAATTTGTACTCTTAAGGACCTAAACTGGAAGGTACATATTATTTCCAGTATATACAACTACTTCTGACACAAGGCCAGATATATCTGTGGCCCCAAACAGAAACCTTTTGGTGTGTCATTCAATTCCATATTGGAACATTCCAGTTTTGGTCCTATTTTATTTATTGTTAATTGCCTTACCTGTGTTACAGGGACTCTGTTGCTTGGTGTATTTTATACTATTTGACTTCTGAAGAAGGCTCTTATGAGCCGAAACGTGTCAGGTCATACACTGTCCTTTTTTGTGTATTTGTAACTCTGAACATTTGATGAGGCTTTATTTGGGCCCCTACAAGGTTTTTATGTGTCTTTGAAATAAACACCTTTTGTATATTTACTTATGTTTTTAACTTTTGGCGCTCAATAAGTTTTCTAAACTTCCTTTGGAGGTTTGTGCTTAGTTGGTTTAGATTTTTCCCCCTCTCTTTTTTGGGTGATGTTCAATGTTACCTCTAAGCTGTGGAGTCTTGTGAGCAAAATTTCTACTTTGTGAGCTACTGGCATTAAAACTGTGAGCGAGTGATTCAGCTAATGCATAAATTAGTTTGCTCTGGAGCCATCCTTCCTGAGCTAAGACAAAAATGTGTGAGCCAGAGGGCTAAAAAACTGTGAGCTAGCTCACACTAACTCAGCTTAGAGGGAACACTGGGGATGTTATTTTATCCCTAAAGGCGATAAAAGTTTAAATAGCAATGTTTTTAAACAAGAAAACAAGAAATTCTGTTAGGAATCTGAATTGCAAACTTCTTTTAGAACTAAAATACTTTGTATGTGTATAATTCTACTTAACTTCCTTTCTTTGTTTTCTTTTTCTAGACTCGGATAACAGAGGCTTGAGCTGGTATAAGGAGAAGTTAAAGGTTCCAAAGATGTTCAATGTTATTCTATTCCAAAAGGAGATAAAATTGAAATAGCAATGTTTTTGAACAGTGAAACAAGAAATCCACTGGAGCCAGGATTGCAAACTTCTTTTGAACTAAAATACTTCATGTGCTGTGCCTGTGCGTGTGCATATAATTCTAATTAACTTCAGAACTATAGGCGAGAAGGTATATAACATCCAATGCTGTTTTCAAAGTCATTGGGAAACTTTCCAAGGATTTAAAATGGGCTTTGAAGAAACCCTAGATAACTTTTAAGAATGGCAAATCCAGACCCCTCTATCCTTTAACCGTACTGTAATGTAATAGTTAAATAAAATACAAAGCGATTTGGGAGAAGGGCTCAGAATTCGTTTTCTAAATGGCTTACTTTTTTAGCAGCAGCTGAAAGGAGTGAAAAGAGGTTGGGAAGCAATCCAGTGTCAAACAACCGCCAATGAGAAGGCTAACTGAATCCAGATGTGCGGCCTTAAGACACAGGTGTCAAACACATTACCTTACCCAGCCCTTTTTTGAAGGAAACTTCAAGGGCTGAGCTAAGCTTATGAACGCCGGGCCAATTTAGGGTCTTGTTCTTTAACACAGCCAGCCAGTAGCACTCTCAAGATCACCCACCGCTTGGCGGTATTAAACCAGGACAGCCGTAAATGGCATGCTGACTGTATCAAGTGAGTGGTAACCCTTCCAGTCCTGGTGATCGGGTTTCTTCAGTTTTCTTGAGGCAAAAGATGATTTGCTCTCCAATGTTCTTGTATTTGTGGGTGTGGGCGTGCAGCTTAATTTCCTGTGTTTTTCTTTGTTTTCACGGTGGCGAGAGCATGAATGAGACAATAAAAAAGGCGTTTTCTCCTGCTCCGTTTTTAGAGCACGGCGATCTACACCAAGCATCCCATCCCCCAGAATAGCCTCGTTGGTACTTGGATGGGAGACCACCAAGGAAGTTCAGGGTCGCTATGCAGAGGCAGGCAAGGGCAAAGCCACCTCTGAATGTTTCTTGCCTTGAAAAACCCAATGGAGTTTTCCGTCAGTCGGCTGTGATTCGATGGCACTTCTCACCACCATCACCCAATCAGATTCCACGGAAGAGCCACAAGTAGAGGCATGGAGGCAGAAGGCTTCCTTGGAGATCTGACTGCCTCTGAATATGGAAGTTCCTTTTAGTCACTATAAAGTACTGAGGCTGAAGCATAGTGTGGTGATTTCAGCTCATACTTTACTTAAGAATCAGGAAAACTGGAGACGCAGTGGTCGGCCAAAGGCCGCTTTAAATACACGTCAAAACCACACCCAACACACACACCCACACACCCGTGATAGGATTATGTACAAGGTTGCTACACCCATAAGTTCCCTTGAGGATCTGGGCGAGCTGATAGGCTGGTTCTAGGATCCTCTCCTTCTATTGTCTAGGGAGGCGAAGCTCTACTAGTTCACCTGGTCACGTGGAAAGCCGACCGCATGCGTGGTCGCCATTAGTACATAACAGTCATCATGGCAAAGAACCACTAGTGGACCTCTCTTCCTCCTTGAATCTGTCCGATATTAGCTTACAATGTAAGGGGTTGGAAGGATAACTTCTGAATTGCTTGCAAACCGCATGGGCATCTGATGCTTCTTGATGCTTCGGTTTGTCTGATACAGTCCAGGTCTGTGCAAAAGACAATTATTCCTGTGACTGACAGTGTGGCTCCTTCCACATGCAAGATGCTTTGCAATGTAATAGGAACTCAAAAGGTAAGTAGGGCTGCCAATCTCCAGGTGGGGCTTGGAAATCTCCCAGAATTACAACTGGTGTCCAGGTAAAAGAGATCAGTTCCCCTGCAGAAACCGGCTGCTTTGGAAGGTGGACTCTATGGCACTTTATCCCACTGGGGTCTCTCCCTCCCCCAAACCCCACCTTCCCCAGCTCTACCCTCAAAATCTCCAGGAATTTGCCAACCCTGAGTTGGCAACCCTACTTATAATTTAGGCATGAAACTGCTTTATACCAGATCAGGCCATTTGTCCTGCATTATACACTGGCTCACCAGCTACCTTTGGACTGGAGGTACTGTGGAAAGAATTCAAAGAAGAATGCATATAACTAGGGTTGCCAACTCCGGATTAGGCAATTCCTGGAGATCTGGAGGCAGACCCTAGAAAGTTTGGGGACGGGGAGAGACCTCGGAGGCATATGATGTCATAGCGTCCACTCGCTAAAGCAGCCATTTTCTCTAGGGGAAATTATCTCTGTTACCTGGAGATCTGTTGTAATTCCGGGATATCTGTAGGCCCTACCTTAGAGTTGCCAGCTTCCAGGTGGAATAGCGACAAACACCTGGGAAACACGGCAAGGCTGAAGAAAGCGTAGAAAATACCGTGTAACAAAAACAAAGCACATAATTCTAATATACTACTATAACTTAATTGATTAATTAAATCATATACTTATCATATACAATAAAGACTGTAGTGTAACCTGATTATTATAATTAACAACAATAGTATAGAGTATACAAATAATTATAACAGTATTCAGTCTTGAAGAATACTTTGCCCAAAGTTACAGAGACGAATAGGCAGACAAGGTTTAATGTTGTGACTGTCTTGCCTTAAAAAAGAGACGTAGCAAACATCATGCTGGCTGTCTTGCTTTCAAAAAGGACGCCCGCCTGGGAGGCGTGTTGCTGTTTCCTTTTTGAAAGCAAGATATTTGTGTACTCTATACTATTGTTGTTAATTATAATAATCAGGCTACAATAGGGTCTTTATTGTATAAGAACATAAGAATATAAGAGAAGCCAGTGTTGGATCAGGCCAGTGGCCTATCTAGCCCAACACTCATACAGTGGCCAAAAAATACCAGGTGCCATCAAGAGGTCCACCCGTGGGGCCAGGACACTAGAAGCCCTCCCACTGTTGAACACCCCCCCCCCCAAGCACCAAGAATACAAAGCATCCCTTGCCCCAGACCGAGAGTTCCTATCTATACCTTGTGGCTAATAGCTGCTGATGGACTTCTGCTCTATGTCTTTATCTAATTCCTTCTTGAAGCCGTCCATGCTTGTAGCTGCCGCCACCTCCTGTGGCAGTGAGTTCCATGTGTTAATCACTCTTTGGGTGAAGAAGGACTTCCTTTTATCTGTTCTAACCCGACTGCTCAGCAATTTCATGGAGTGCCCACGAGTTCTTGTCTTGTGAGAAAGGGAGAAAAGTACTTCTTTCTCAACCTGCTCTATCCCATATATGATAAGTATATGATTTAATTAATTAATGAAGTTATAGTAGCTCCCAGGTGGAGGCTGGAGGTCTCCTGGAATTACAACTGATCTCCAGACTGCGTACATCACGTATATATTTATTATTTATTTTAAACATTCCTCCCACTTCTCTTGGCGAAAATGGCTGCTTTGGGAGGGGGGCCGCATGGCATTATACCCTACCGAGGTCCCTCCCTCCCACAAATGCCACTCTCCCAGGCTCTACCCTCAAATCTCCAGGTATTTCCAAACCCTAACCCTACCTGGAGGCTGGCAACCATACGTAACCCTTATGTCTGCCCAGGGCTCTTTTATTGGGAAAAGAGGTGCCGGAAACTCTCAAGAGGGAAGTGAAGTTTTCAATCTGTATACTGAGCAATGTTCCCTCTAAGCTGTGGAATCTTGTGAGCAAAAATTCTGCTTTGTGAGCTACTGGAATTAAAGTTGTGAGCAAGTGATTTGGCTACCGCACAAATTAGTTTGCTCTGGAGCCCTCCTTCCTGAGCTAAGACAAAAATGTGTGAGCTGGAGGCTAAAAAACTGTGAGCTAGCTCACACTAACTCAGCTTAGAGGGAACACTGATACTGAGAACTTATGAACTTTGAAACATTTTAAAAAGAATTCTGTTGAAGAGGTTCCAGAACCCCATTTCAGCACGTTCTCCCAGAAAAAGAGCCCTGGGTCTGCCACCACTGAGCCCTAGCATCTAAAGTTAGTTGTAGGGGTGGAGACAGCCAATAGAGAGCAGCAAAGGGAGGGACCTGCATACTAGGTACAGGGCAAGGGAAAGCATTTGTTTATTTATTTATTTATTTTTCCAGTTTATGCTCAGGGTGGCTTACATGAAAATAAATACATAGGTAACAATTAAAGTACCATAAAACATCTACAAACAGTTCATTATAATAAAACAGTGCAGTATCATAAAGTGCTAGCAGTGTTGTTTTAATTTCATAGCAGTGACGTTACCATGTGAGTGCATTCAATAGATTATCTAGATGTTCAGCTCACTGATCTTTCCCCGATATATTCTGCAGGCAGAGGCTGTCAGTACCAAACCAAGGGCTAGGGCCATCGCACAGACATGATGACTATGCTTTTGGAACTTAATATTAACCGGGGAGAGGGGGGGCTCTGATTTTGGTCGGGATCGTGATGCTGTACCTTCCTCTTATTCCACCCCACATTATATTTCCCCACTCTAAACTGTTCCTTGCTTTAGAACTGCAGTACACAAGAGTTTTTCTTAGATTACTGTTTTGTGCTTCTGTGCAAAATAAGTCTTGTTTGGATACAGCCATGGGTTAAGTAATGATCTAAGGTACATGCATGATTTTTCTAAAAAAATAAAAGCCCTGTTTCCCCACTCTTTGTTTTTCTCACTTTTTCGATATTTCCCTGCTGGAATAGCAAAGAAAAGACGGGAGAGGGAGAGAAAGCGAAGAAGCTGTTTGAACCTGATACATGTTGGAAAACCATAAATTCTCAGGAGCCTGAACATAAATGTGTAACTAATCATAACTGTTCCTGGAGCCTTCAAGGAGTCTGGGTCACAAGCCGAAAACAGGGCTTGGAGCCAGATGGGCTGACCCACATGGCAGAACACGGTGTTAGCCAGCCAAACATTCTGGGAGATCAAAGCAGGAGGTGGGAGATGGAAAGTCTTTGTTGAAGGCTGAAGTGTATTTTTTTTAAAATTCCAATGGAAACTTTGCTTCACACTGTTGTCCGGCAGTGCCATTAGAACTCATCAGTGGGAACTCAAAGCAGAAGACATTGTTCTCCTCTCCATTTTGTTCTGACAACATCCCTGTGATGTAGGTGAGGTGGAGAGAATGTGACTGGCCCAAAGTTACTCAGCAAGTTTCCATGGAGAAAATGGATTCGAACCTGGGTCTCACAGATCCCAGTCTGACACTCTAACCGCTACACCACCCTGGCCGTCTTAGAACCACAGAGCTCCGTATTATGGCTGGATTCATAATGCTCATTTGACCCCTCTGGTAAGGCTGATAGTTGGAACAGATATGTCTGCGTAATACTGAGGCAGGCCGTTGGTCCATCTAGCTTCGGACTCTTTCTTCTCACTGGCAACAGCTCTTTGAGACCTCGGCTGTCCCCCAGTCCTGGTACCTTGAGATGCTTTGGGTGTAGGGATGCCAGACCCCCCCTCCAGTGGGGGCAGAGGCCCCCTGCTGCCAGGCTCCACTTCTCTAATGCCAATCAGCTGGCTGGAGGGGGAGAATTTACCCCCCTCCAAAAGGGAGGAACACCCAACATTTCAGTGATGTGCCTACATGATTCCAACGTGACCAAGAAGTGACATAGGCACATCAGGGATGTCAGGGTGACCCTCTGGTTTTTGGGCAAGAACTCTATGGTAGAAGCTAATTCTACCATAGAGCTTTTGCCAAAGAACCCAGAACGTCACCCCTATGTGCCTATGTCACTTCTACATCATGTTACTTGGAAGTCATGTGGGTGTGTCACTGAAGTGTGGAATAAAACTCCCTGTTCCTGGTAAGCCCCCCTCTCCACTGACTGCCTGGAGGGGGCCTGGCAACCCTTTTTGGGTGTGAACCTCCTAGTTTTTATATGAAAACCATATGCTCCACCCATATAACTGTCAGCAACTCTAGGCCCCCTAGATAATTCTGGTGAACAACGGACACAATCTGAAACACCTCTGTGTCGAACTAGGAACTATGTCCCAAAACAATCTGGGTGATCCAGTGCAAAGCTTAGACTGGGGCACTCAAATAACAAAACATTTAAAGGAACGCGGAGCCCCTCCCCCCAATAATAAAACATATAACTTATTCTGGCTTCTTTGAATATCTGGCGCTGAGTGGTGGTGGAGCAACTCCAGCGTCTCACGGAGAACACACCTCTCCTTAACCCTTTCCAGTCAGACTTCAGGCCTGATTTTGGGGCTTGAGATAGTGTTGCCAGGGTGCCTAGGAATCAGTGGGAGGGGTGTAGGCAGAGACTTGGTGGGGAGGGTATGAGATCCTCTGTGCTACTACTCCTGTTTTTCCCCCAGAAGTGATCTAGGGCAGCTTTAGGAATAGCTGGAAACTCGACGGTTTTCCTTGGCAGCCATGTTAGCATTTATGTGTTTGTTTTTTCACACGCTGCTGCTCCAAGTGGTGGCAGATAAAGGGGCACCAGCTGGCAGGGACCACCACCATAGTGGAAGGCCAGGCGGCCCACTGGGGTTGCCCAGGTGGGGCCTGTAGATTGCCCGGAATTACAACTGATTTCTAGACTACAGAGACCAGTTCCCCTGGAGAAAATGGAAGTTTCTAAGTGTGGACACTATAATATTATTTATTTCCTTTATTCGTATCCTGCCTTTCGCCCATGATGGGGACCCCAAATGCCTTACATCAGGGATGTCGAACTCTTTTGTTATGAGGGCCGGATCTGACATAAACCTTGTTGGGCCAGGCCATGTGTGTCATAAAATGTAATGCTGACCCAGCTGAGCTCTGAGAAGGAGCAAGGTGTTTGAGCTGCCAGAGGGGTGAGTGGTATTTTTATTTATTTACTTTCAGCTGAGGTGCTTTAGCTGAGAAGGTACTGTGTCAGGGACTGTATTTGGGAGTGTGTGGGTGAGTTGTAACGGACTCCTGACTGCTGGAGTTAGGGTGTGAAAGGGTCATTGTTTGCCTGTAATTAAGTGCTTGGGTGAAATTGAATAGCAGACTCCTGGCTGCTGGAGTTGGGGTGTGAAAGGGGCTTTGTTTGACCGTCATTAAGTGCCTTGGGTGATTTTGAGTAGCTGCTGGCCACTCCCTCTCCTGGGAGACAATTCCATTTAAGGCAGGAAGTTTGCAAGAGGCACGAGCCTCTGGCACGAGCCGAAGGGCGAGAGCAAAAGGGCGAGAGCAAAAGGGCGAGAGCAAAAGGGCGAGGCTCTTTGCCTGTGGCTCTTTGCCTAGGGGCTCTGTAAGAAGCCCAGGAAGAGCCAGAAAGCCAGGACCTTGGCTCCTTGGTAAGGTAAGTAGACTCCTACAACAGGAGCCATATAAATACAAAGGGTTTTAAAAGGGGGTTATAGAAAAGTATTTGTTTAAAAACAATTATGAAGCCAGAATGCCAGCAGGGGGTTGGGGGCTATCCAGTGTTTTGCATGGAGTGTCACATGTATGACTATCTGCCCACTGGTCAGAAGTCTTGGGTGTGTGCTCGGTGCAAGGAGCTCCTGGTTCTCAGGGAGCGAGTTTGCTCCCTTGAGGCCAAGGTGGCTGACCTGGAGAAGCAGGGACAGTCAGTTAGGTGCACGGGGAAGACTCTCGGGGACTTGTTAGATATGTCCCACTCTGGATCTGGCAGCCCGGCTGCTGCCAGGGAGCATGAGGGCCAAGGGGAAAAGGGGCACCATGCTGAGGATAAGGGGAATGTGCCCTCAGAAGGGACCTCTTCTTCAGCTGGTGAACGGGTATCCTTTCGTACCAAGGAACCGTCCCTGGGAAGGGTGGGAGGGGGGCTCTTGGTAGTTGGTGATTCGATCCTTAGGCAGGTAGACAGCTGGGTGGCGAACCCGCGTACTGACCGTATGGTGACTTGCCTGCCTGGTGCGAAGGTAGCGGACATTACGCGTGTTTTAGATAGGCTGGTAGATAGTGCTGGGGAGGAGCCAGTGGTCGTGGTGCACGTCGGCACCAACGATGTGGGGAAATGCAGTCGTGAGGTCCTGGAGGAGAAATTTAGGCTGCTGGGCAGGAAACTCAAGGCCAGGACCTCCAAGGTAGCCTTCTCGGAAGTGCTACCTGTTCCACGCGCAGGGCCGGAGAGACAGGCACAGATCAGGAGTCTCAATGCGTGGATGAGACGGTGGTGTAGGGGGAAGGGTTCAAGTTTGTTAGGCACTGGGATGCTTTTTGGGACAAGAGGGAGCTGTACAAAAGGGACGGTCTCCACTTGTCCCGAGAAGGAACCAGGCTGCTGGCGCTCAAAATCAAAAAGGTGGCAGAGCAGTTTTTAAACTGAATAATGGGGGAAAGCCGACAGGAGATGAAAAGTCTCTGGTTCGGGATGGCTCATCTCAAAGAGATGAAGGGGTAGCTATTACTTTTGTACAAGGAAATGGATTACAATTGTCCACTGAGACTGTGGCTAATGATAGGAACTGCCTGGCAAGGTCTCGAGGCAGCAAGAGGAAGGCTGTGGGCTTAACAAACGTGGGAAACTATAAGTGTTTATACACAAATGCTAGAAGTCTCCGAAGTAAAATCGGGGAGTTGGAATGCTTGGTGTTGGGGGGGAAATAGACTTTGTGGGTATTTCAGAAACTTGGTGGGATGAGGAAAATCAGTGGGATACGGTGATTCCTGGTTATAAATTATATCGGAAGGATAGGGGGGAAAGGGTTGGAGGTGGGGTGGCTCTGTATGTCAGAGAGGGTATACCGTCCAGTAAGATTGAGAGGGTAAGAGAATTGGATTCACTTCTGGAAATGCTATGGGTTGAAATAGTGGGTCCAAAAGGAGGCTTAACAGTGGGAGTTTGTTATCGCCCACCAGATCAAAAGATAGAGGAGGATTATAAAATGATGAATGAATTAAAGATAGCGGCTAGACGAAATAACTGTGTTGTAATAGGCGACTTTAACTACCCACACATTGATTGGGTCAATATGAGTTCTAGTCGGGAAAAAGAGATTGCGTTCTTAGACACTCTCAATGACTGTGCTGTGGAACAGATGGTCACAGATCCTACCAGGGGAGAGGCGATCCTGGATTTGGTCCTAAGTAACACCCAAGACCTGGTGAGAGATGTAAAAGTGATTGCACCACTTGGGAACAGTGACCATAATGTCATTGAGTTTAACATTTGTACAGATAGGGAGTTGCCCAAAAAGACTGACGCAACCACTTTTAACTTTAAAAGGGGTAACTTCTCTGGTATGAGGGGACATGTGAGGAAGAAATTGAAAGGAAGAGTGGAGAAGGTCAAAACCATTGGGGAAGCTTGGAGACTATTTAAAAAGACAATCCTAGAAGCTCAGAAAAAATATATACCGCAAGTTAGGAAAGGTACAAATAGGTATAGAAAAAAGCCTGCATGGTTAACAAATAAAGTAATGGAAGCTGTAAAAGGTAAGAAGGATTCCTTTAAGCGGTGGAAAGCTAGTCTTAGTGAGGTTGATAAAAGGGAACACAGACTATGGCAAATAAAATGCAAGTCTGTGATCAGGCAAGCAAAAAGGGAATATGAGGAGCATATCGCAAAAAACATAAAGACCAACAATAAAACTTTCTTCAAATACATTAGAAGTAGGAAGCCAGCCAGGGAGGCAGTGGGGCCCTTGGATGACCAAGGGGTAAAAGGAGTAGTGAAGGATGATAGGGAAATGGCTGAGAAGCTGAATGCATTTTTTGCCTCTGTCTTCACTGTGGAAGAGGAGAAGTGTTTGCCCACTCCAGAAGCACCGATTTCGGGAGGGGGTTTGAAAGACCTGAATCAGATTGCGGTAACAAGAGAGGAAGTCCTCCGACTGATGGACAATTTAAAAACTAATAAATCACCAGGCCCGGATGGCATTCATCCGAGAGTTCTGAAAGAACTCAAATGTGAACTTGTGGATCTCCTGACAAAAATATGTAATCTTTCTTTAAAATCTGCCTCAATTCCTGAGGACTGGAAGGTAGCTAATGTCACTCCCATCTTTAAAAAGGGCTCCAGGGGAGATCCAGGAAATTACAGGCCAGTCAGTCTGACATCGATACCGGGTAAGTTGGTGGAAACTGTTATTAAGGAAAGAATTAGTAGGCACATTGATGAACAAAAACTATTGAGGCAGACTCAGCATGGGTTCTGTAAGGGAAGATCTTGTCTCACTAACCTGTTAGTGTTTTTTGAGGAGTGAACAAACATGTGGACAAGGGGGACCCAATAGATATTATTTACCTTGACTTCCGGAAAGCTTTTGATACAGTTCCTCATCAAAGGCTCCTAAGTAAGCTCAATAGTCATGGGATAAAAGGACAAGTCCTCTTGTGGATCAAAAATTGGCTTATAAATAGGAAACAGAGAGTGAGTATAAATGGGAAACGTTCTCAGTGGAGGGTGGTAAGCAGTGGGGTACCACAGGGATCAGTACTCGGTCCGATGCTTTTTAACTTGTTTATTAACGATTTGGAATTGGGAGGAAGCAGTGATGTGGCTAAATTTGCAGATGACACAAAGTTGTTCAGGGTGGTGAAAACCAGGGAGGATTGTGAGGCACTCCAAAGGGATCTGTTGAGGATGGGTGAGTGGGCGTCAACGTGGCAAATGGGGTTCAATGTGGCCAAGTGCAAAGTGATGCACATTGGAGCCAAAAATCCTAAATATAAATACACGTTGATGGGGTCTGATCTGGCAGAGACGGACCAAGAGAGAGATCTTGGAGTCGTAGTGGATAACTCGCTGAAAATGTCTACACAATGTGTAGCTGCAATAAAGAAGGCCAACGCTATGCTGGGGATTATTAGGAAGGGAATTGATAACAAATCAGCCAGTATCATCATGCCCCTGTATAAATCATTGGTGCGACCTCATTTGGAATACTGTGTACAGTTCTGGTCACCACATCTCAAAAAGGATATTATAGCATTGGAAAAAGTGCAGAGAAGGGCAACTAGAATGATAAAAGGGTTCGAACACCTTCCCTATGAAGAAAGGTTAAAATGCTTGGGGCTCTTTAGCTTGGAGAAACGACGGCTGAGAGGTGACATGATCGAGGTTTATAAGATTATGAATGGGATTGAGCAGGTTGAGAAAGAAGTACTTTTCTCCCTTTCTCACAATACAAGAACTCGTGGGCACTCTATGAAATTGCTGAGCAGTCGGGTTAGAACAGATAAAAGGAAATACTTCTTCACCCAAAGAGTGGTTAACATATGGAATTCACTGCCACAGGAGGTGGTGGCAGCTACAAGCGTGGACAGTTTCAAGAGGGAATTAGATAAACATATGGAGCAGAAGTCCATCAGTGGCTATTAGCCACAGGGTATAGATGGGAACTCTCAATCTGGGGCAGGTGATGCACTCTATTCTTGGTGCTGGAGGGGGCAGCAGTGGGAGGGCTTCTGGTGCCCTGGCCCCACTGCTGGACCTCCTGATGGCACCTGGTATATTTTGGCCGCTGTGTGACAGAGTGTTGGACTAGATGGGCCATTGGCCTGATTCAACATTGGCTTCTCTTATGTTCTTATGTTCTTATGTTCTTAATGCCAGGTAGCAGAGATATAAACTTCATAAAGGACACAAACACAAAGGGTGGTTTTATTTTACTTAAAATAAAAGCATGCTTAAAACATACAGCACTCTTGCAATATTATGCTTATTTAACAGTGTCTGATAACTGACACCTCTTGCTCTGAATTATTGCATCAAAATGTCTGTGCAGTTGCAATCTTGAGTATGCTGTTCAGGTGTGTATCTGCAGGGCTATTTTTGGGCAGGAACGCACAGGAACAGAATTCCGGCTGGCTCCCAAGTTGGCCACGCCCAGCAGGAATTCATTAGCATAATAGGCCGCACCCAACAGCAGAAACTCATTAGGACTGGCTACATTAGGGGTCCTAACATGCAAAGGAGTTCCTGCTTTAAAAAAAAAGCCCTGGGCTTTGATAACAAACAAGGTAAACAGAATAAGAAGCAAAAGATGGGTGTGGCTGGATGACCACACTTCTGGTAACATGGGGGTGTGGCCTAATATGCTAATGAGTTTCTGCTGTTTGGTGTGGCCTGTTATTCTAATGAGTTCCTGCTGGGCTCTTTCCTACAAAAAAAGCCCTATGTATCTGTAAGCTGCAAACCTACGATGACGCGGCAGCAGCAGAACTGGAAGAAGAAGCAGAAGACGGCCAGTTCCACTGCGGGCCTGATAGAAGCCCTCTGGGGGCCTGTTCTGGCCCCCGGGCCGCATGTTTGATGCCCCTGCCTTACATTATTCTCCTCTCCTCCGTTTTATATACTCACAACAACTCTGTGAAGTAGGCTAGGCAGAGAGAGGGGGACCGGCCCAAGGGCACCCATCAGGCTTCTATGACCCGACTGGGGATTAAAGTCTGGATTTCCCAGACCCTAACTGGACACTTTAACCACCACACCACACCACACACTGGCTCTCTCTGCTGAAGTCCAAACCCAACCCTCTCCAGGCTGCAAACCCAAATCTCCAGGAATTTCCCAACCTGGAGCTGGCAACCCTAGCCTAGACTCAGGCGGCACTGGTAGTTTTGGGTTGCTGATCTCTCTCTGAGGCTTGCTGGAATCATGCCTCTTTATTGGTGCTATTGGGCCTCTCGATAGCCTTTGATAACGGCTCACTATCGCTGACGCTTGCAGGGTAGAGTGGATATTAAAGGGATGCTTTGGGAAGGGCCCTTTATCTCTGCTTTTACGCAGAAGGTCCTTCCTGGTGATGAAGAGATTACAGTTTGAGACTTCTCCTGGGGAGTTCGGCAAGGGTTAGTGGTGTCCCCGATGCTTTGAAAATATTTCTGTTGCATTTTAAGTGAAGTCTTTCATAGAATGGGGTATGTATGCGCATCGCCATTATGTTGATGATATCCAGCCATACATAAGCTTCCAGATGTTGCCACCTTTACCCTAAGCCAGGAGTCTCCTCTTTTGTTAAGCCTATGGACGCTTTCAGAACTTTCCCCCCATAAGGCATCAATAGTGGAGCCTCTTCACAAATTGCTGGTAAAGGGGGCGGAATGGGAGTCGGGGTCACGGCACAACCGAGCGTTTGGGGCTATTGAAACTTAAGACTCTATGGTACCATAGAGGCTCCTGGACATGGAGCTTCTCCCCCCCCCACCCACCCCGCTGGATGCCAGATAAGGACCTAGCAACCCTACCCAAAGCCCTAGAGAAAGAAAGCAGAGTTTGCAGCCTCTTCACGAGTGGAGAGGATGAGACTGCACAGTTAAAGCCTAACCAGCTTCATGATGTTACCTGGCAGTTCAGGGTCTGTGTGTGTCTGGAGCCCCGCTGCCTTCCACCGTAATTTACGCCCCGATCAGGAATAAATTGTTACACTCACATAACTTCACTTTTAAGATCTTTACACAAGATGTTGATATGTTCCTGGTTTCAGTCCCAAGTGCCGGAGCTTCCTTTTAAAACTGTTCACAGCCTGTGATCCGCGGACTGACTCTGCCATATGGCAGCTGCATTTGTTGAAGAAATTGGCCCTTTCTGTTCTCTGGCTGTTCCGGTATAACCAACACAAGCTCTTTGATCCAAATGCTGGCAGAGCGGCATCGGAAGTTGAGATAGGATGACTTTTGACAAGCTGTCACGATCCTAGGCCTATAGTAGTGCAGCCTACAGGCCTAGTGGCTCAAGGGATGCCTGTACTAGAGTAGCTATCAGGGCCTACATTTCCAGGTCCCCTCTGGACCCTGTGATTGGTTAGCAGGGGATTTGGAGGGAAACACCAGTTGGAGCAGAGGGTGTTGCCTGGGAAGAAGGAATAAAGGGCCTTGCCCAAAGGGAGGGGGGTTCACTCCCAGGGAGCAGAGCTGGTGGAAGCTGCTGCAGAAGGAGGGATCCCTCATCAGAAGGGGGTGAGTCAATCTGAGACCAAGTACCTAGAGGAGGCTAGGGGCGGTATAGTCAGATGTGTTAGGGGTTCTTATTTTGCTGGTTTACCTACCTTTACTGTGCTCATTTTTCCTACGTGTTATTAAACTATAAAAGGTAAAGGTAAAGATTCCCTTGCAAGAAAGCCAGTCGAATCTGACTCTAAGGTTGTGGTGCTCATCTCTGTTTCAAAGCCGGTGAGCCAGCGTTGTCTGAAGACGTTTCCGTGGTCATGTGGCTGGCATGACTAAACACCAAGGTGCACGGAATGCTGTTACCTTCCCACCGAAGTGGTACCTATTTATCTACTTGCAATTTCTTGCTTTCGAACTGCTAGGTGGGCAGGAGCTAGGACCTGAGACGGGAGCTCACTCCGTCATGTGGCACTCTTCGGTCTCGAACTGCTGAACTACTGACCTTCCACAGCCTGCAGTTCAACGTCTTAACCACCTGAGCCACTGCAGCTCCTACTATACACTATAGTTGTTATTAAATCTCTTTAATCAACATAGTTTGTTACTCTGCCTGGGCCCTCACGCCTCATTCGGTCACATATTAAGTATACCCTATTGGGAAAGAGTGGACCTAAGGGGTCGAGTGGGTGTTGTGGGCCCTCCCGAGGAGACCCATACCAGAGTGGTGGCAGCCTATGGAGAGCCTCCCCAGTCACTGCCTGTGGCACAAGTGCTGATTAAAAAGCGTTTCATGTAGATTAGAGTTGTCACCTGTAATTAGGCTGTAATTACGGATTGCCTTTGTCTGGCAGCTCCTAGGAACTTGGTGGGGGGGCAGGGATATAGGAAACTAAGGGATTCTATCATAGAGACTTAGGAAATTCCTAGAGTGTCCTAGAGTGGGGATTCCGCTTCCGGCCTTTGGCGGGGCCTTATTGGTCCCGGCGCCAGAGGTTCGAAGCCTGGGGGTCCTCCTGGATTCTTCTCTTACCATGGAGGCCCAGGTAGCGGCCACAGCCAAATCAGCCTTCTATCACCTTAGGTTGATTAGGCAGTTGGTCCCCTTCCTCGACCGGGCTGACCTGGCTACAGCGATCCATGCAATGGTCACCTCGAGACTAGACTACTGCAACGCTCTCTACATGGGGCTGCCTCTGTCGCGGATCCGGAAGCTGCAGCTGGTGCAGAACGCCGCGGCCAGGCTGCTGCTGGGCCTCCCTAGAAGGGAGCACATCTGGCCTGCGCTAAGGTCACTGCACTGGCTGCCAATAGCATACCGAGTCCGCTTCAAAGTGCTGGTTCTCACCTTTAAAGTTCTATGTGGCCGGGGTCCAACATATCTACGGGACCGCCTTTCCCCATACATACCCCAGAGAGCACTACGGTCTGGGTCGCAAAATCGTTTGACCCTCCCTGGCCCACGGGAAGCCAGGCTAGCTGCCACTAGAGCTGGGGCATTTTCGGTGGCGGCCCCTACCTGGTGGAACGAGCTCCCGGAGGAGATCAGGGCCCTGCGGGACCTCTCTCAGTTCCGCAGGGCCTGCAAGACGGAGCTCTTCCGCCAGGCATTCAATTAGGGGCCGCCGCCGTTGGAGTGCCCAGCCCGTAATGCCACAACGGAGCAGCTGCCTGAGCAGGAATATCTAGTACCTACTACCAAGCAGGGGCCATTGGCGTTGGCAAGCAAGGAATACCAGCTCTTCAGATATGGCGAAACATTGGCCCAATGGTTCTAACCATCGCTTGCATTTTTGCACTGTATTTTGTATTGTAATGGTTTTACATTCGTATTTATAATATGTTTTAACTGGTGTATTTTTAAATGTGTTTTATGTATGTATTTACACTGACTGTAAGCCGCCCTGAGCCTGCTTTGTGGGGAGGGCGGGGTATAAATCTCATAATAAATAAATAAAATAAAATAAGTAAGTACCCAGAAGTTATGTCGTGGGATCTCCTGATGCCAGTCCCCCCCCTCCACTGGGTTGGAAAATACCTGGAGTCTTTGGGGGTGGATCCAGGAGAAGGTGGGGAAGGGAGGGGCCTCAGCGTAGTACAGTGCCACAGAGTCCACCCTTCAAAGCAGCCATTTTCTCCAGGGGAGCCGATCTCTGTCAGCTGGAGATCAGTTGTGAAAGCAGGAGATCCCCAAGCCCCACCTGAAGGCTGGCAACCCTACCCTCCACCCATTCTACAACCCCTGCTCCACCACGCAGCAGCAGGAAAGCAGAGACAGGAGGCTGCTCACCACAGCAGCAGGTTTGTCTCCATAGCTGTATTTTGTCAGTCTAGGGTTGCCAGGTCCCCTGGTCAATCCGGCGGGGGGATTTGGGTGGTGTTCTGGGGGTGCGCAGGGATGCCCCAAGACCCACTCCCAAGCTGCAGCCACCCCTCTCCCTCCCTGCTAAAAGATTTAAAGCAGGGGTGCCAAACATGTAGCCCGGGGGCCAGATCAGGCCCCCAGAGAGCTTCCACCAGGCCCACAGTGGAACCGGCCATCTCCTGCTTCCAGTTCTGCTGCTGCTGCCTCATAGCTTGCTGTGTCAGACTCTCTTAATCACTCAGCCATTTCATGTTTTAACCTGGGTCCTAGACTCAGAGCTCTGAGCGTGAGATTCCTGTGGTGAATGTCAATTAATCAAAAGTAGGTTTGCAGCTTACAGAGCTAATGTTTTAAGCATGTTTTTTATTTTAAGTTAAAAAAAATCTTTGTGTTTGTGTCCTTTATAAAGTTTATATCTCTGCTACTTGGCATTACATTTTATGACACACATGGCCCGGCCCAACAAGATCTCATTTATGTCAGATCTGGCCCTCATAACGAACGAGTTCGACACCCCGATTTAAAGGGCTTCAGCTGATCGGCGGGGTTTGGGGAGAGGAGGGACTGTAACAGAGCAGAGTGTCATAGAGTGCAGCCATTTTCTCCAGGGAAAATGATTTCTGTTGTCTAGAGATCAATTGTAAATAGCAGGAGACCTTTCGACCAGTTTATGTGGGGGACGGAGGTCCCCATTAGAAAAACATTAATGCTGACAGCAAGATAATGGGAGGCTCTGGCACTTGGCTCTGTGCTTTTGACAGAGCTACAAGCAATACGCGATTATGAAGCTGGCAAACGCGTGAAGCAATTTGGGAACCAGTTCATGCTCATATCGTGTTTGGAGATGTTGTCCTGCTGAATGTTTTGGATTCCTTTCACCATTAATTTGTTTCATTTACTGGACGTATCTCTTTGGACATTGGTTTGCAACAAGATTTGGAGGTTTAACCAGTTGTTATATGAATTGGAATTACTTTGGTGTAGTGGTTAAGTGCACGGACTCTAATCTGGGAGAACTGGGCTTGATTCCCCACTCCTCCACTTGTACCTGCTGGATGACCTTGGGCAAGCCATAGGTCTGGCACAGCTGTTCTTGAAAAAGAGCAGTTTTTATCAGAGCTCTCTCAGCCTCAACTACCTCATGGGCAATGCTTCCTCTAAGCTGTGGAGTCTTGTGAGCAAAAATTCTACTTTGTGAGCTATTGGCATTAAAATTGTGAGTGAGTGATTTGGCTACTGCATAAATTAGTTTGCTTTGGAGCCATCCTCCCTGAGGTAAGACAAAAATGTGTGAGCCAGAGGCTAAATAGCTGTGAGCTAGCTCACACTAACTCAGCTTAGAGGGAACACTGCTCACAGGGTGTCTGTTGTGGGGAGGCGAAGGGAAAGGAGTTTGTAAGCTGCTCTGAGACTCCTTTGGGTAGTGAAGGGCGGGGTATAAATCCAATCTCTTCTTCTTCTTCTTCTTCTTTTGGACATTATCAATAATAGTCCGAGTTGGTGGTGTATTTTGGTTATATATTATGTGACGCATTATACTGAGTATATTTGATTACAGTTTTACCTAATGCATTATTCCAATCTTAGCTATATTTATTGCTTATTTACTTAGGCATCTTGACTCCAATTAGCTCTTCTTGGCAACTAACCCCCCCACCTATATGCAATATTTAAGGAAATCTGTTTCTATGAATCTGAAGGAGTGTATATACTAAGTCTCTCAGTTCTTGCTTGTACCCAGCATTGAACATCGTCTTGTAGGTGCCACTGGACTCAAACCTTATTCCCTTATCTGACTGATTTCCCACTAGCTGCTGCACCATTATCGCTCTTCCTTCCCCCCCGATTCTATGTGTCAATTTCCCACCACTAGCTGCGCAGTCACATTTTGCCCCGCAGCTTCACCCAATTTCCCCGCATCTTTTCAATCCTCAAAAAACAGGATCGAGAAGACGTGGGGGAAATCAGGTGAAGCTGCAGGGCAAAATGCAGCCGTGCAGGTAATGGTGGGAAATTGACACATATAATCGGTGGGGGGGGGAGGAAGAGCGAGGATGGAGCAGTGGCTAGTGGGAAATCAGCCTCTGTTTCTTAACTCTTATATTTGTATGCTAATTTACTGCCATTCACAGATCTTTCTTGCATCCTCTCTCAGCTATAATCACCCAGGACTTATGCATCTTAATTCTAAATGGTCCTCCCTGACAACAAACCCCCCATAAACAATGGTTGAGGAGGTTCTTTCCACTGTATCTGTGAAAGTGGGCATGCACACGAAAGCTTATACAGCGAATAAAACTTTGTTGGTCTTAAAGGTGCTGCTGGACTCAAACTTTGTTCTGGGGGATGAACTGTAATTCCAAGGGATCTCCAGGTCTCTCCTGGAGATTGGCATCCCTAATTTAAAACATTTATGCCACTTCTGGAGAAAATGGCTGCTTTGGAAGGTGGACCGCACGGCATTATACCTTATGGAGGTCCCTCCCTTCCCTAAACATAACTCTCCACCCTCAAATCTCCAAGTATTTCCAAACCCAGAGTTGGCAACCTGATTTAACCCTCTTGCCCATGGCAGGGCTAAGGGCCATGTCCTTATGCATATCACCATTCCACAATGGCCGATGGCAGTCTACCTCACCCAGCCGGGCAAACCATCAGAGATCCATTTCAGGACTTCCCCCAAAGACACACATGTTCAACCTGCCCCGGCTGCTTTGAAGGGTGGGCTCTATGGCATTGTATGATGCTGCATCCCCTCCCCTCCTGAAACCCTGCCATCTCCTGGATCCACCCCCAAAGTCTCCAGGTATTTTCCAGCCCAGAACTGGCAACCCTATTGATTGCTGGTGACCCCCAGTGGGGCTCGGAAATTTCAGGGAGGTGGTTTGCTATTTACTGCCTGCCTCCGCATCCTGGCCCTGCTATTGTTGGACATCTCCCATGCAGGTCAGGGCAATACACATTCATTTTGGGGGTGCAAGCTTTCCATAGGCAAAGCACAAAGGGAGCTCTGCCTCTCGAAAGCTCTAACCCCAAAATCTTGTCAGTCTGTAGTGAGCTACTGGGCTCATGACTAGCTGTTCATGATGATGGATGGAATCTATATGAAAGGAGTGATTCTCGGAAATGGGAAGAAATAACGGTGGGCAAACTAAAGAATATTATGAGCTAAACTACACTTTTACTGACTCCGTATCTGAGGCAGGGACCAGCTTTTGTTTCCCACAGGCTGGATCACAGAGTCTTTGAAAACTCAGGTTTCTCCATCACTACACCTGCCATGGGTTTTATTTCTTGGCCAAACAAGAAGGGAAAATGGCTACTGTTGCCTAGAGATGACAGTCTGTATTGCTTTGTTCCGTCAAGTTCCTAACCTCCTCCTTTAGGCCTCAAACGTTCTCATTTATCACAATTCACCCATATTGCTAGACGCGCTGAGTAAGGTCTTACCACACCTCCCCCCCCCCCCGGTTCTATCCTGTCTGACATTTGCTCGTATCAGCAGCAAGAGTAACCCAGCAGCCCTCTGGAGAATGTTGAATAAATACCTCCTTTGCAACGCTGTGTAACTAATACCCTTTTATAACTGGAAATCAGGAGCCGGAGAGAGGGGGTGGGAGGCGGGGTGGGGTGGGGGCAAACCTACCAGACATTAGGCCATGTCGGGAATTTTGCAACTGAGCCATGCGAGATCTTGCTTCATCTGTCTTGTACAGTGGCTCCTAACAATGCACGTATAATCAATGTACAGTCTGTGGGAGTTCATTATGCAATGTGCAGACTGCTTTATATAGCCATAAACATCAACAGCCCTGATTTACAGCTCCCTCACCTAATTACGAAGCTCAGCTCTTTTGCATGGGAGACTCCAGTTGTTTATGGCTTCTGTTTAGGGTTGCCGCTGTTCTCCGCTCATTTGGGCACAGAGGTGGCCTTTCACATGGTGTGACAGCAAAGCACCACCCAATCCCAGGCTCAGAGGACAAGAACCTGGCCACCCTTCCTCTGAGGATGCTGTCTTGATGTGACTCAACTTTGCCTCTACCTGGTAGACACTGCCTGGGAAAGGAATAATAGTAATTGTCATATGGAAGTATGTGCTGTATAGCCAGGAGATCTGAGGATTGTCTGGCAGTGGACATTCTAACTCTTTAAGGCGAGCTAGACTTGTTGGTGGGCTGAAAGAGCTCTGAGAGCTGTGACTGACCTAAGGTCACCCAGCCGGTTTCATGTGGAAGAGTGGGGAATCAAACCCAATTCTCCAAATTAGAGGCTGCTGCTCTTAACAACTACACCAAACTGGCTCCCACACCAAACTGGCTTCCTATGATACAGCCACATCGGTCCCAGTTCCTTATGCAGGTACTCTCTCTAAAGGGTTTTCACTAGGCAATCTTTGCAGTATCCACCCAGTAAAGCTAAGGAACAGACTGACAAGGCCAGAATGGCACCCAGAGTCATAGAATCATAGAATCATAGAATGTTAGAGTTGGAAGGGACCTTGCAGGTCACCTAGTCTAATCCCCTGCACTCTGCAGGAGCATGCCCAAAAGATAGCCCTACATATCTACAACATACGCAAAAGATGGTCTTCCAGCCTCCGCTTGAAAATGTCCAGCGAAGGAGCATCCACCACCTCCCAAGGCAGACTGTTCCACTGCTCAACCACTCTTACAGTTAGGAAGTTTCTCCTGATATCTAGCCGGTAACGACTTCCTCGTAATTTCCACCCATTCGATCTAGTCTTGCAATCCGGAGCAAGAGAGAATAGATCTGCTCCATCTTTTACATGACAGCCCTTTAGATACTTGAAGACTGCAATCATGTCCCCTCTAAGTCTTCTCTTTCCCAAGCTAAACATACCCAACTCTTTTAGCCTTTCCTCATAAGACTTGGATTCCAACCCTCTCACCATTCTGGTTGCCTTCTTCTGGACACGCTCGAGCTTGTCAACATCCTTCCTAAAATGTGGTGCCCAAAACTAGACACAGTACTCCAGGTGAGGCCTGACCATAGCAGAATAGAGTGGAACTACCACCTCCCATGATCTGGACACAATGCTTCTGTTAATGCATCCTATGATTGCATTAGCATTCTTCACAGCCACATTGCACTGCAGGCTCATGTTGAGCTTGTGATCAACCAGAACACCTAGATCCCTTTCACATACGCTGCTGTCAAGCCAAGTCCCTCCCATTCTATATCTGTGCCTTTGATTTTTTGTGCCCAGGAGTAGGGCTTTGCACTTATCTCTATTGAATTTCATTTTATTTGCCAAACTACTCCTGAAGAAGCTCAAAAGAGACAGTAGCAAAACAGCATCTGGGTGTCACCTACAGCTTGTAAGAGGATAAGAGAAGCCATGTTGGATCAGGCCAATGGCCCATCCTGTCCAACACTCCATGTCACACAGTGGTCAAAACCCAGGCGCCATCAGGAGGTCCACCGGCAGGGCCAGAACTCCAGATGCCTCCCACTCTTGTCCCTCAAGCACCAAGAACACAGAGTATCACTGCCCTAGACATAGCGTTCCATCTGTACCTCTGCTCGATATGTTTATCCAGTCCCCTCTTGAAGCTGTCTGCGCCTGTAGCCGCCGCCACTTCCTGCAGCAGCAAATTCCATGTGTTAATTACTCTTTGGGTGAAGAAGTACATCCTTTGATCTGTTCTAAGCCTCCTGCTCATCAATTTCATTGAGTGCCCACAAGTTTTTGTATCGTGAGAATGGAAGAACACTTCTTTCTCTACCTTCTCTATCCCATGCATAGTTTTGTAAACCTCCATCATGTCACTCCTCAGTTGTTGTTTCTCCAGGCAAAACAGTCCTAACCACAGGGAAGGTGTTCCACACCTTTAACCATTTTAGTTGCCCTTTCCTGCACCTTCCCCAAAGCTCCCACTTCCAATCTTATACCCCACTCGGGGATCTCTCTGAGGCCTTTCTTTGGCAATAGGTTTCTAATTGCTTATAGACAGCTTCCTAAACAGTTTTTCAAATCAGTTCCTTGCCAGCAACAATGGACTACAAAACGGAGTTGCTAGCCCAGAGGGCAGACCCTGAAGCAAGCACAGTGGCCAATTCTGTCCCATATCCTTTCAGGCAACTCTGAAACAGAATCTAATAGCATTGGCTACACCATCAAAGCCCTGACCTGGGTGGCCCGGACTAGCCCGATCTCACCACATCTCGGAAGCTAAGCAGGGCTGGCCCCGGTTCATATAGGGCTGACAGGGCCTGGGCTCTTGCCAGCGGGGAGTGGAAGGGAGCTTTCCAAGAGTGGGGGGATGGGGCGATGTCCCCAACACGATGACATCATGCAGAAGTGACATCATCACGCCGGGGATGTCACACGGCAACGCTATGGTATTTTGGGCAAAACTCTATCGTTACCATAGAGTTCTGCCCAAAATGCTAGAGCATCACCGTGCGACATCCCAAGCGTGATGACAGCACTTCTGAGTGATGTAATCATACTGGGGATGTTGCACCGAGTTGTGGCAGCTGGGGGTGGGGCTTTTCCTCACTGGCCAGTTGGCCAGCAGTGGGCAAGGGCCCGCAAAATCAGGGTATCTACCGCTCCCACCTGGGGGCTGGTAGCCCTTGGGTGGGAGAGGCTACCAAGGAAGTCCAGGGTCGCTATGTAGAGGCAGGGAACAGCAAACCACCTCTGTTTGTCTCTTGCCTTGACTTGGATGGCCCTGCCTAGCCTGGTCTTGTCAGATATCAGAAGCTAAGCAGGGCCGGCCCTGGTTAGTACTTGGATGGGAAGACTGCCAAGGAAGTCCATGTTTGCTATGCAGTTGCAGACAAGGGCAAAACCACCTTTGAAAACCTCTTGCCTTGAAATCTCTACGGGGTCGACATAAGTTGGCTGTGACTTGATGTCACGTCACACACACACACACACACACACACACTTTACGTGGCTCGTGTTCTTGGTTTTGGGAGTTTTACTTTTAGACCCGCATGCCTATATACATAAAAAAGAGTCATACTCTATCAGACCAGATTCCTATTCTGTTCACACATCGACTGACCAGCTGCCTCGAGGAAGCCCATGCACATGGTGACGGCCACAGCATCCTTTCCCCCCAGCCGCTGACTGAAAGAGGCATACTGCTTGTGGTACTGGAGGGTGTAAATATCCATCATATACTAGCTGCTGATAGCCCCATCCTCCATGAATTTGTCCACTCCCCTTTTAAAATCTTCCAAGTTGGCCGTCATCACCACATCCTGTGGCAGCAAGTTCCACAGGTTAACAAAGTGTTGTGTGAAGTACTTCCTTTTGTTTGTCCGGAGTCTCCCACCTTTCAGCTTCAGTGGATGACCCCAGGTTCTAGTGATTATGAGAGACGGAGAAACTCGGCTTCTTGGCATCCTTCCATTCTACTACATCAAGCTGGATGCCCTTCATGGGCCTTAGCAGCCTTCTTCCAAAGTACAAGGCTTGAGGGGGGGGACGCAAGCCATGTATTACAAAACCATTTTTATTTTCTAAGCCTAGAAAACCCATGCTCATAAGAGCATGAGAGAAGCCACAATGGATCAGGCCAATGGCCCATCCAGACCAACACTCCGTCTCACACAGTAGCCAAAACCCAGGAGCCATCAGGAGGTCCACCAGCGGGGCCAGAACTCCAGAAGCCCTCCCGCTGTTGCCCACCGAGCACCAGGAATACAGAGCATCACCACCCCAGACATAAAAGCATAAGAGAAACCATGTTGGATCAGGCCAATGGTCCATCCACCCCAACACTCCGTGTCACATAGTGGCCAAAACCCAAGTGCCATCAGGAGGTCCGCCAGCGGAGCCAGAACTCCAGAAGCCTTCCCATTGTTGCCCCCCCCAGCACCAAGAAGACCGAGCATCCCTGCCCCAGTGTTCCATCTACCTCTTGTGGCTGATACCCACTGATGGACCTCTGCTCCGTATGCTTATGCTTGCATATTCATGTCCTCGCATTTCTGCAACAGGATTGTCATGCAACACCTTTCCCCTGCACAGCAGAGCGTCCCCCTCCCCAGAAGGGCAGTAGTCACATTTTGAGATATGGTTCCAAAGTCACAACAGCGCCAGCCAAACCCGTACAGCTGAGAGCCAAGGATTTCAGTACTGGATGAACGTTCAGCCATCTCTGTACACCAAGCCCAGTAGGACAACAAGACGGTGCCTGTTAAACAGGCCCATTTGGAAGGCATTCACCTGCCAACTGATGAAATGAGTGGAAGTCTGGGAGCCACAGAACCGGAGGGCGGGAGGTGGGTAGGCTTTTGTCCAGCGCCCCCCCCCCCGCCGGCCAAACGGCTCCTGAGAATACAGGCCTCTCGTCATAAATGGAGTGTATAACAGGCTTTGCTGCATGAAAGCATTCCATTGTTATTTTTAGGCAGGGAATTTGTCTGTTTGCTCTGCTCCAGAAGTCTCGGTAGATTACATTGCAGCAGCCCTGAGCTGAAATGGGAAAGGGACGCATTTTGCAAATACTTTCGCCCTCTGAGAAATGAGCTCCCCCCCCCCCCCGCCTTCAGCAGTTTTTCACATCCCCGTTTCCAAGAAGGTGAATATCGAGGTGGGGGAGAGGAGGGAACGCATCTGCATGGCCAAAGCAGCCTGTCAGACGCTTCCTCTCCTGGAGGGCTGCATCGAAATAGGCACCCCGTTGGTAGTCATGCGGTGTAGGGCAGGGGTCCCCAACCTTTTTGAACCTGCGGGCGCATTTGTTATTCTGGCATGGCATGCTGGGCACAGCAATGAAACGGCTGCCACGAAACGGCTGCTGCAGGAGGCGGAACCAGCCACAAAATGATTGCCGCAGCTTAACTTCAGGAACACGGTGTAAATCCTTGGGCTGTGGAGGCAGCTGCTGCCAAAGCAACATTTTTTTAAAATCTGCACAGCCAATCAAATCTCCAGCAGTCAAACAGAAGCTTTGCTGGGCGAAAACTCTACCTGGCCCCACCCAGTCCTAAAAACACTTAGGGGCCATCATGGAAGGTGCTGGTGGTGGCATGGCGCTCAGAGGCCCGAGGTTGGAGACCCCTGGCGTAGAGGAGCAACAGCCCCGCTCAGATGTGCGCTTGGGGGTACTTCACCATGCATGGAAATGTCGACGTGGAAGAATTCTCCCCCACCACCACCACAACAGACTGGAAAACCAATGACTGTGCATGTGTGTGAAGGAAAAAGAGTGGAAGGAAGGGCTTTTCCCCCCACCAACACTTCTTGCACCTCTCAGAATGGCAGCTTTCACAATGCAAACTGAATATCGTCTGAATGCACCACTGCAGAGAGTTTTGTGGGACTGCAAATAAGTATTACCTGGACACCGTGGGCAGCACAGCTGAGGCACATGAACCGGGGTAGGGCAGTGGAGGGTCGGGCATCGTATTCTGTTGCACAGCACGTTTCCATTCTGGGGGAGGAACAAGAGAGCCGCAAGGATTATGTTTGTAATACCAGTAGTTTGTGATGGGTTTTACCATTTGTCTTGTTTGATCACACAATGATCTCCCAGTTTTTCATGAGAACATAAGAACAGCCCTGCTGGACCAGACCAGTGGTCCATCTAGTCCAGCCTCCTGTCTCACACAGTGGCCAACCAGTTCCTCCAGAGGGCCAACAACAGGGCATAGAGGCCGAGGCCTTCCCCTGATGTTGCCTCCTGGCTCTGGGATGCAGAGGTCGACTGCCTCTGAACATGGAGGTGCCCTTTAGCCATCAAGGCCAGATAGACCTGTCCTCCGTGAATCTGTCTATGCCTGTGGCCATCATTATATACTCCAGCAGCAAATTTCACAGTTTAATCACGCAGTGTGTAAAGAAGTATTTCCTTTTGTCCATCCTGAATCTACTGCCCATCAACTTCATTGGGTGCCCTCGAGTTGTAGTATTTTGGGGGACGGGGGAAAAGTCCTCTTTGTCAACTCTCGTCACCCTGTGCATTATTTTATAAACCTCTTATCACGTTCCACCTTAGCAGGGCTTTTTTTATAGAAAAAGCCCACCAGGAACTCATTAGCATAATAGGCCACACCCAAAGCATAGCTCATTAGCATATTAGGCCACACCTCTGAACGCACAGACCATTGGGATATTAGGCCACACCCCCATGTTGCCAGAAGTGTGGTCGTCCAGCCACACCCACTTTTTGCTTCTTATTCTGTTTATCTTGTTTGTTGTCAAAACCCAGGGCTTTTTTGGTAGCAGGAACTCCTTTGCATGTTAGGCCACACACCCCTAATGTGGCCAGTCCTGATGAGTTTCTGCTGTTGGGTGTGGCCTATTATGCTAATGGGTTCCTGCTGGGCGTGACCAACTTGGGAGCCAGCCAGAACTCCGTTCCTGTGCGTTCCTGCCCAAAAATAGCCCTGCATCTTAATCATCTCATTTCTAAACTGAAAATAGTCTGAGAAATGCTTGCATGCCTGAGGCTTTGTGGGGATCCTGTGACAGAGCAACAATTGGAATTTGTGTCTCCTAGGTCTAGTTGTAAAGACACACACCCCTCAGTTCTGTGGTTCTGCACAACAACAGAGTTGCATCTCGTTCCCCACAGAGGTTTTACTTCTGGAGACCTAATGGGAGTGGCTGTGGCTCAGTGGTAGAGCAGCTGCTTTACATGCAGAAGATCCCGGGTTCAATCCCTGGCGTCTCCAGTTAAAAGGATCAGGTAGGAGGTGATGGGAAAGACCTCTGCCTGAGAACCCAGACAGCTGCCACTAGTCAGAGTAGGCAATACTGACTTTGATGGACCAGTGCCCTGAGTCAGAACACAGTGCTGTGTAGGCTGTATTCATGAGACTTGGGGAGGGGGGAGGGAGGGAGGGAGGGGGGGAGAGATGGAATGTCTAGAATAGTAAGTTTATTGCTGGTGTGCATAGAGTAAAAAAAAGATAACCCTGAAACTCTGAATCCAGCACTTTTTTTTCTCCTTCAAGTCACAACTGACTGATGGCGACCCTATAGGTTTTCAAGGCAAGAGACCAGGAGAGGCAGTTTGCCATTACCCGCCTCTGCACAGCAACCCTGGACTTCCTTGGTGATCTCCCATCCAAGTACTAACCAGGGCTGACCCTGCTTAGTGATCCAGGTCAAGGCGCCCTGCACCCTGTGTGCGCTAGTAATTCCACAACTGGGTATTGCGTGATAGTGTGTCTGGCAGCCAAGCACTAGCTCTTTTAGCATTATGCACCACTAGGTGGCGAGCTAGACTTGTTTTTGAGGCAAGAGACGTTTCAGAGGTGGTTTCCCATTGCCTGCCTCTATGTCACGACCCTGTTATTCCTTGGAGGTTGCCCATCCAAATACCAGCCGTGGCCAACCCTGCTTAGCTGACGAGATTGGGCTAGACAGAGCCACTCAGGTCAGGGCATTAGTCACGCCACAGTCACACACAAAGCAGGCTTCTGACTGCTGGTGTAAAGCAGTGCAGAGGATGACAGGTGGGAATTCCTTGGCTGAGGCCTTCCCTGATTCATCAGTGCCGTGTAGCCGAACTGCTGTCTGCAATCTGGGCAAAGTCCCATACCGACCCGTTTCCAGAGGTGATTCTATAACACGGATAAAATTGCACAGCCAGACCGGTCCATGCAAAATCCAAAACCAAGAACAAAATTGTGTCATCCCGTTTATTGGGGATAAATAGACGCAAATCATTGTGCAGGTTTTCCAGCTCACCAGAACACTTCACCAGGCTGGATGTTAGGAAATTTAAATTTAAGGAACAGAGGAAGGGTGGAAAGCAGACTGCTTCTGCTAAGACCTGATGTAAAGCTGCCCTGTTCATTTATTTGTTGGCTTCATTTCTACCCCGCCTTTCTCCCTGGTGGGGACCCAAAGCAGCTTCCCCCATTCTCCTCTCCTCCATTTATCCTCACAACAACCCTATGAGGTGGGCCAGGCTGAGGGGGTGTGACCGGCCCAAGGTCACCCAGCATGCTTGCATGGCCCCGTTGGGGATTCTTGCCTGGGTCTCCCAGATCCTCATCCAACACTCTAGCCACTATACCCCACTGGCTCTCGGACAGAGGGCTTTTGATAGCGGGGAGGATAGCTGAGGAAGGAGCCATAGATAATTCTTGTTTAATGGTCCCTTCCCATTGTTGTCACGATGGTAAATTCTGGGTTTTGCAGGCATCAAGTCACCTTTGATGTCAGGAAAGGTAGACATTTGAACAGATAGATGTCAGGGGGAAAGCATACTGGCCTACCTCTCAGGGTTGTTGTCACGAGTAACAAAACAACAGATTGCATCCACTGCAAAATTTCCACTTGCACTAGAGCTCTTATGTGAGCGGAAATTCAAGAGAAAGATCTCAGTAGCCACTTGTGCTAAGCCATACTTATTGTGTCCCTCTTGCAAGATCTTCTGCAACTAATTTCTGGGCCGTCTAATATATAAAGAGGACTGTGCTAGCCTAGGTGTTCCACAATCACACACACACACACACAAAAGCAGGCTTCTAACTACTGGTGTACTGTTCCTTAAATTTAAATTTTCTTAACATCCAGCCCAGTGAAGTTTTCTGGCGAGCTGGAAAACCTGCACAATGACTTGCATCTATTTAACCTTAATAAAAGGGATTGCACAGATTTCATAATTCAGTTCTGATTATGTTCCTGTTTTGTGCATTGCTGGACCCAATCCTTGTGTATGATGATCTCTAAGTGCTTAGCGCTGTATAGATGCCAAGTGCTATTGTTATTTTCTGTTTGAAAACCAGTTCCCAAAATTCCACAGGTCGAATCTGCATTTGCATTTTTAAATGAGTTGCGTGCTGCTGTGACGCCGTCTTTCTCTATGCTTGTTTGAATGTTGTTTGGAGAAGATTCTTTTAAAGCAGTGTGGAGGTGCCATGACAGTGGAGCCACCCCGAAAGGACGATAAACATATGTGGACGTGTGAAAGGATGCTAGCACTGTTGAGGTGTGAAAAAGACATCAAATGTGGACAGCTTTTTTGAAGACAGAGTCAAAAGGTGGGGACACTGGTGTGAAAGACAAATGCAGATTTGGCCATAGAGACCTGGGAAGTTCCTAGAGCGTCACCCACTGTCATGACTTTCAGATATGTACCCAGAAGTGGTGCCACAGCATTGCCTGATGCCCATTTCTCCTAAGCAGGTCTACTCAGAACCTTACTCAAGCCTGTTCAGTAGAGCTTACTCCCAGGCAAGTGTGCTTGGGTTTGCACTGGAAGTTCTCAATAGCTCCCATTGCATTCTGTTGGACAAAGAGCTATAACGTGGGATTTGGCTGTGGGTGGGCAAAGTTTCCCCTCCAGGCACTTGGGTCACCACAAGAATGAGGACAGGAGGAGGAGGTCTAACAGAAGTTCACCCCGCCCAATGCATTTCCTACTCATTTTAAAAATCAGCATTTCAAGAACTATTTATAACCATCAATACAGAGACACCAGGGATATTTGCAAGAAATACCTCCGAGCAGAGACAGTTGACACAGTAAACGATGCCGTAGGGTTCCAGGTACGGATGCCACCTTTCTCCTACACGGTACTTCTTATCTTGAAACACACAGTAGGTCTCTGGATCTGCAAGGGAGAGGAGGGGAAGCTGTGAGCGGACAAACAACTTTTGCAGCTACAGGGAAAGCAAACTTTCCTTGGGAGACTCCTACGAGCGCAGAGGAAACGGTTGTGCAAAAATCAGACCATGGGTCCACCTTATGCCCACGGACATGCCGGAGCTAATTCTGGGTCTCAAAACAGAGAACGGCCTTTCCTAGATCACTCTAAGTAGAGAAGCCAGAGATCACATTCTGGACCCTGAGCCAGGGTGGTGCAGGGGTTAGAGAGTTAGACTAGGAGACCCAGGTTCGAATCCTGATTAGTGCCATGGAAGCTGGCTGGGTGAATGTGGGCCAGTCATACCCTCTCAGCCTGATCTACCTTACAGGGTTGCTGTGAGGATAAAACAGAGGAGAGGAGAAGGATGTAAACTGCTCTGGGTCCTCACGGGGGAGAAAGGAAACGAATAAAGGTGTGCTCTGCCATGCCACCCCACCCCGCCAAGCCTCTGTGAGAGCAGAGCTGGGCCTCTACAAACTGAAGGCTGCTCATTTAGGAACCAATGCTCCCTCTAAGCAGTGGAGTCTTGCGGGCAAAAATTCTACTTTGTGAGCTACTGGCATTAAAGTTGTGAGTGAGCGATATGGCTGCTGCATGAATTAGTTTCCTCTGGAGCCAACCTTCCTGAGCTAAGATAAAAATGTATGAGCCAGAGGCTAAAAAATGGTGAGCTAGCTCACACTAACTCAGCTTAGAGGGAACACTGTTAGGAACTCTTCCCAGCTCTCTGATGTTAGAACTGTATACTAATTTAAGAACTGGTAGGTGGGATTCTTCCCTGCACGACAATCTCTCATATTTGTCACAAGGCAAAAATTAAGTTCGGGGGAGTGGTTTCAGATGCAGATTTTCAGAGGCAGCCTTTGAGTACCATTTGCTGGGGAGGGACACAACAATGTCGGTGGGCTTTGGCTTCTTTGACCACCTTGTCGGCCTTCTAGGGGCATCTGGGTGACCACTGTGGAAAACAGAGCACCAGACGAGAGCGACCATCGGTCTGATCCAACAGGGCTGCTCTTACTTCCTCCCCTACGAAGGAAGGTCATCAAATTGAGGAGCTATGGCTCGGTGGTACAGTATCTGCTTGGCATGCAGAAGGTCCCAGGTTCAATCCCTGGCATCTCCAGTTAAAAGGACCAGGTAGGAGGTGATGTGAAAGACCTCTTCTGCCTGAGACCCTGGAGAGCTGCTGCCAGTCTGAGTAGACGATACCGATTTTGATGGACCAGTGGTCTGATTCAGTATACGGCAAGCTTCACGTGTTCATGTGAATGAGATACCTCAACCTGATCCTTGCCGCTCTCCTTCCACCCAGAGCAGCTAGCAGGATGCAGGCCGGCCGATGTGAAAAGTTCGGCTTTTATTTCGGTCATCCGCAGGATGAATGAGGCTTTCATGTCTGAGAGGCAGTGAACTGGAGATGCCACCGAAAGTTCCCCAGTGATGCTCCAGCTTTGGACAAAGCTATTTGCACAGCCCGTTCTCGTGAATAAGCTCAGTGGAGCAGAGGGAATGCCTCCCTTGGACCCCATCCATGCCCTTCTTCCCCTTTGTATCCCTCCGTTTGCTAGCGCTGTCGAGCGGGGATGAACGAACATGCCCGCTGTATTGGTGACTGCGGAACCCACTGGAGGAGCCATGGACACGCTTGGCATGCGGAAGGTCCCAGGTTCAATCCCCGGCCTCTCCAGTTAAAATGATCAGGTTGTAGGTGATGGAAAAGACCTCTGCCTGACACTCTGGAGAGCCACGGCCAGTCTGAGTGGGCAACACTGATTTCGATGAACCAACGGTTCGATTCAACACAAGGCAGCTTCACCTGCTGAGGACCCAGGTCCAATCCCTGGCATCTCCGGTTAAAAAGGCTCAGGCAGTAGTAGTAGTAGTAGTTATTGCATATGTCTGTAGGCCGTTACAATATAAAATAGACACAATATAAATTTAAGGTTCAAAAGTACTGCTTCTAAAAACAAAGCCTTCAAAATAAGACTGTATAACATTTCAACAATAAAACAATCAAAGTTTTAAAATCGTAGAAGCTATGCTACCAGTTTCGTAGCTCTACGTTAGACAACTAGAAACCACCTTGGATCTAACTTTTCTGGCCGCAAGCGCAAAAAGCGCTACCTTTGCAAGTAACCAGGGGATACATGTCCGACAAGAGGAAAACCAACTTTTCATTGTCAGGTAAATTGCAAAGTTGGCTTAAAATTCCAGATAGGAATCTGCTTCTTAGGTCTGCATATAAAGGACAGACCATGATGTAATGAAATAGATCTTCCACTGCGGGACCACATGCACACACACACACATCGTTCCTGTGGTTTCTTGGTATACCTTCCAAGCAGCACTTCAGTGGGCACGGATTGAAAGCGAAGAGCGGTAAATGCCGCTCTTAAACTGTGGACGGCTCAGGCAGTAGGTGGAGGGAAAGGCCTGGAGAGCTGCTGCCAGTCAGAGACAATGCTGACCTTGATAGAGTGATGGTCAGACTCACTAGAAGGAAGTTTCGGAGAGTAGCCGTGTTGGTCCTGCAGTAGAACAGGTCTAGTCGAGTCCAGGAGCACTTTAGAGACCAACAAGATTTCCAGGGAAGAAGCCTGCAAGAATCAAAGCTCCCTTCGTCAGACACAAGTAGGAATGGAGAGCCGAGTCTTTTTATCCCAGTCAGAAGGGGGGCAGGGGGGTTGTTAAGAATGCATTTTCACTGGGCATCCTTTACAAGCATTCTTTGCAAACCCCCCTCCCACCTTCTGACTGGGATATAAGGACGCAGAGATCTCTCCATTCCTGCTAGTATCTGACGAAGGGAGCTTTGACTCTCGAAAACTCATATACCCCAAGGATATTGTTGGTACTCCTGGACTTGGATTTCACACTAGAAGGAAGGAAAGGACTTGGAGCGTAAGATGTCTCGTTTTAGTCATGGCCTCAGATTCTGGCAAGCTTTGCCACATGTGTGTGCTCGAGGCCTAGCAAATAGGAGCTCAAGCCTGCATTTTCTGTGCTTTGTTAAAACAATCTCCTTGTTTTCTTGGGATTTCTGCAAACTCTGGAGCTCCTGGCCAGAGCTCCATACTGAGGTGACACCAGGGCTATTTTTGGGCAGAAACACACAGGAACGGAGTTCCGGCTGGCTCCCGAGTTGGCCACACCCAGCAGGAACTTATTAGCATAATAGGCCACACCCAACAGCAGAAACTCATGAGGATTGGCTACATTAGGGGTGTGGGGCCCAACATGCAAAGGAGTTCCTGCTCCAGAATAAGAAGCAAAAGGTGGGTGTGGCTGGATGACCACACTTCTGGTGACATGGGGTGTGTGGCCTAATATGCTAATGAGCTGTGCTGCCAGGGGTGTGGCCTATTATGCTAATCAGTTCCTGCTGGGCTTTTTCTACAAGAAAAGCCCTGGGTGATACTATTTTTGCACTCCCGACTTTTGTAAGCCCCTACTAGCTTTGGAGGTGGCAATGAACGAGCGAATGAATGAGTGAACTAATGAAGGGGCTCTCACAGTTTTACAGTGTAGAATTAAGAGCTGGTCCCACAGACCTCAAAGGGGCTCACAGGTCAATTCTCTTTATCTGCTCCGTGCTCCTCAAATCCAGCAAGCATCCGTCTTGACATTATTGTGACGTGACTGAGACGTCAAAGGCAGCTTGACCTTTCACTAGTATTATCCTTCAAGAGTTTACTCACATTTCCCTTGTTCCGTTTTACTTCCCTCCATAAAAAGGAGGCAGAGCACGCAGGCGAAAAGAAGCCGGAAGTCTTCCAAGCTCCACTTCTTTCTCATCTTTGCCAGCAAAAACTAAGCAAAACGATCCTTAGATGTGGTGAATTCTGGACCTGTAAGGGAAGAAGATCTGAAGTTGTTTAAGATGGAAAGGAATCTTTACAACAAAAGCCTCAATTAGGAGAATCAAAGTACAAATTAGTGAAGTTGCCAGAACAAGAAACTAGTTGGTAGAAATCGTCCTCTGGGGCTTTGGACCCTCCTGAGTTTGATCCAATTTTGTTTTCTAAGCACTTGGGGAAAAAATACAAGGAAGAAAACAGTTAAACACAATTTAAGAGACTGTGGTTAGCTATGACCTGTCACTCTGGTTAACTTGATTATTTCAGCATTTCGTGTAGAAAAATCTCTGACTATTTCTTTAGCCTCCACCCCCTTCCAGTTATTTCTTCTTCAGACATGACCTACCTCTTTATTAAGTCCCAAGTGCTCAACAGCAAGGTTTCTCTCCACTGTACAAAAGGTATACAGTTGTACCTCAAAATGTTATAGTTTTATTCTGTCTTGGGCAATAGAGCTTTAATTCCAGTTACACATTCATTGCTACAACTGTTTCCCTGCTTTTCTTATACTGTTTTGGGTTGTTTTTTTAAAGTAATGGTTGAAACCTTGGATTGTCTAGGCTCACCTGATCTCATCAGACCTGGGAAACTAAGCAAGGTCAGCTCTGGTTAGTACTTGGATGGGAGACCATTGAGGAAATCCAGGGTGGTGAGAAGAAGAAGAAGAAGAAGAAGAAGAAGAGGGGGAAAGAGGAGGGGTGATTGGATTTATTCCCTGCCCTTCACTCGGAGTCTCAGAGTGGCTTACAAACTCCTTTCCCTTCCCCTCCCCACAACAGACACCCTGGGAGGTAGGTGGGGCTGAGAGAACTCTTTTGAGAACTGTCCTTGAGAGAACAGCTCTGACAAAACTATGGCTTGCCCAAAGTCATCCAGCAGCTGTAAGTGGAGGAGTGGGGAATCAAACCTGGTTCTCCCAGATTAGAGTCCACACACTTAACCACTATACCAAACTGGCTACAAGGTAAAGGTAAAGGTAAAGTTTCCCTTGCTCGAAAGCCATTCGAATCCAACTCTAGGGTTGCGGTGCTCATCTCCGTTTCAAAGCCGAAGAGCCAGCGCTGTCCGAAGACATTTCCGTGGTCATGTGGCCGGCATGACTAAACACCAAGGCGCGTGGAATGCTGTTACCTTCCCACTGAAGTGGTACCTATTTATCTACTTGCAATTTCTTGCTTTCAAACTGCTAGGTGGGCAGGATCTGGAACTAGAGACGGGAGCTCACTCCATCATGCAGTACACTTGGGTCTCGAACTGCTGAACTACTGACCTTCCACAGCCTGCAGTTCAGCGTCTTAACCACTTAAGCCACCGCAGCTCCTCTCAAACAGGTAGGCAATGGCAAACCATTTCTATTCATTTCTGTGGGATCACTATAAGAGGGCTGTGACTTGATAACATTTTCCACCACACCCAAAGCCCTGGAAGTCAGATCCACAGGAGACAATAAACAGCATCTGCTTTTCAGGAAATTTAGTCTGAATTACTAGAAATCACAGAAAACAAGAGAGCCAGGCCCTCCCCTAGCACTGGGCGGTAGTGGTAGAGGTGGGTGGCATTGCCTAGACGTTTGGATGATGGCTTAATGATGGAACACATGTTTTGCAAACAGGATGATATCCCCAGTTCAATACCTGGCATTTCCTGTTACAGGATCCCAGGTAGCAGCTGGTGGAAAAGGCCTTTCTCTGCATGAGACCCTGGAGAGCTGTTGCCAGTCAGAGGAGACATCACGGGTGTAGGCGGACCAGTATTCTGACTCAGAATGCAGCTGCTTCATATAAGCTTCATTCAGTTCAAGGAGAACATGCAGAAATGAAGCTGCCTTATAGTGAGCTGCGGTGGCTCAAGTGGTTAAGACGCTGAGTGCCACATGACAGGGTGAGCTCCCGTCTCTAGTTCCAGCTCCTGCCAACCTAGCAGTTTGAAAGCAAGAAATTGCAAGTAGATAAATAGGTACCACTTCAGTGGGAAGGCAACAGTGTTCCCTGCACCTTGGTGTTTAGTCATGCCAGCCACATGACCACAGAAACGTCTTCGGACAGTGCTGGCTCTTTGGCTTTGAAACAGAAATGAGCACCGCAACCCTAGAGTCGGATTCAACTGGCTTTCGAGCAAGGGAACCTTTACCTTTACTTTTATAGTGAATCAGTCCCTTGGCCCATCAAAGTCAGCATTGTCTACACAGACTGGCAGCAGCTCTTCAGTGGTCTAAGGCCAAGATCTTTTAGGTCACCCATTACTTGATCTTTTCCCTCGGGAAATGCCACGGGTTGAAACTTCAGCCTTCTGCATGCTAAGCCGATGTTCTATCACTGATCCTCAGCCTCTTCCACATGAACATAAACTGGCCAGAGATTTCGAAGGGGTTCTAAAATACCAGGGGCATAGATCCAAAATCCAGTCGGCTCAACCAACCATCCCAACTCTTATCTGCTTGAATTATTCAGAGGCGAACTTTGAAGTTCTGTTACTTTCACTGCTTAGTTCAGCATGCACTCAAGTGCCTAAGAGTGTTTAACATTATGTTTGTGTGTACAAAATAATCATGAGTTTTTACTCAGTCAGTTGCTTGATTCAGTCTGAATAGATCTGTATATGAGCAAAAACTTTTCTTCCTGTCGACATCGCCAGAAATTCCCCCCCTTCCCCAGTTTTCTTCAGGATAAAATGCCTCCTCTAAGGTGGGTCCATCCATTTGCACTTTTTTTGACAGGTCTGTGTTAAAAATGATTTTTTAAAAACTTCCTACCTGATCAAGACGAGCCTTTTGATTGCTCAAAAGCTTTGCATTTGATTAGTCTGAGCAATTCATTCAAAACTGCAGACGTAAAGCGGGGGGGGGGATTCTAACTTGCCTGTATATAGCAGGGGCAAAACCATAGAGATACTCTGTGCCAGGAAGGAACCGTGGAATTAGAGAGGCTGTTTTGAGCACCATGGTTTTTTTAAAAAATTCTGCTTATTTCCCGGTAAAACAAGAGTGCCCATTTTAGTACAATACTAAGAAATTCAGATTTGAACAGGACAGATAAATGCAGAGTCTCATAGCCTGCAACTTCTCTAGATTGTACTGTGGATATTTCGGTTTCAGAGCACTGTTATTTTTAAGCAACATTTTTGAGGTGGATTAAAGGAGGCATCAGAGATCCCGAAACAGATCGAACACAGTCAACAACTTTAACAAAGAATCGCTCCCCGTGCAGAACTGCATGCACACAAAAGCCAGTTCCTAACAACCACTACTCTGTGTGTGTGTGTGTATCCTGCCCTTCACCCCCAAGCCTTTGCTTATTAGGATCTTAGAGGGGGCTGTGCTTTCCCTAACAAGTCCTTACTATATACAAGAAGCCCCCCCCCACTCCACCTTGGCAAATACTCCTCCTGCCGTAAGATTGTATATTTTGTTAATGTCTCCCAGGCTTCCAAAAGAAAAATACACACTATATGTACGCTCACATGCCATCTCTATCATAATGTCAGGCATTTTGCTAAGAAATTCCCAGCACCAAGTCCACCACACACTGGTGTGACCAAGAAACATAATGAAGCACAAGAGAATGAATGACTTGGAGAGGTTCAGCCACCATTTGCAAACTGTTGCCGACCCTTTCAAGCAAAAGGAAATTGTGCTTTCGGCCCGTGTGCTCGATACAGAGGCCTGTTTAACTTAGGGTTGCCAGGTCTCCCAGGCGGGCAGGGGTTTGCCTGCACTGACGGGCCCCTTACCCGCTGGCCCAGATCCGGCCGCCAGGGGGAACCCCACCCACAAAGTGCCGGCATTGCGGCAACGTGCCCAGCGTGATGATGTCCCCCAGAGTTGACATCATCACGCTGGAGCACGTTGCACTGGGACGCTCTAGCATTTGAAGGAAAACTATATGGTTTCCCCTCAAATTAGAGTGGCCCCATCCCCAATGTGCCCAACGCAATGACATCACTTCTGGGTGAGGGACTGGGACCCCCCCCCACTGCAAGCCAGGTAGACTTGGCAGCCCTAGTTTAATTATTAAGAGTAAGACCCAGGGAGGGGAAAACAAACTTAACCCAAAAACTGGAATCAAGAACCACAAGGGTAAGAAAGATAAAGGGCCAATATTAAAAACCTAGTGTAAACTTATAATATACAAAAATACATGTATTTATTAGAAAGACTGTTAAAAAGAAATAAGGGCCCAATGAAAGCCTTGTTACAAAGTTCAAATGGCCTGAACATCAGGGCCAAGACAAGTGACCTGGCGCGTTTCCACCCTATTATTAAGAGTCACCTGGAGTGGAGAACTATTGAATTGGCTGAAAATATAAATGCTCCTGAGGAACGCTCACATTGCCTGAAAAATCCCCTGTCTGTGTGGGAGGGAAGGAACAAACATTCCTCCCTAAACATTCTCCTTAAGATTCATTTACATTACTTATTCCTTTATGCTTGCCTTTCTCACTGGAACTCAAGGCGGATTATACAGAATGCGTCAACACAATCAACCACAAGGGACATTCAGTAAAGAATGAATTAGGATTTGGGTTGTAGAACCAACCAGAAGTCTGAGAACAGCTGAAGCAAGCCATAAGTGTTAATACGACACATTAAATGATGCAAAATTACACAACAGGATCCAGCCCACAGAAAACTGTACACAGTGGTACAGACCACAGTCTCCGACCAAGTATCCAAGAGAGCCAGTTTGGTGTAGTGGTTAAATGCGCGGACTCTTATCTGGGAGAACCGGGTTTGATTCCCCCACTCCTCCACTTGCACCTGCTGATGTGACCTTGGGTCAGTCACAAGCTCTGGCACAGCTGTTCTCTCAAGGACAGTTTGTGTTAGAGTTCTCTCAGCCCCACCTACCTCACAGGGTGTCTGTTGTGGGGAGGGGAAGGGAAAGGAGATTGTAAGCCGCTCTGAGACACCTTTGGGCAGTGAAGGGCGGGGTATAAATCCAAACTCTTCTTCTTCTTCTTCTAACTTTGTAATTCCTTTTGTACAATGCTACAACCATTGCCTGTGTAGAGAAGCCCTCTTGAATAATTCAGTTTTTGCAGATCAGCCTGTTCTTTTCAATTGTATCCTAATTAAAGCTCACATTCGTTTTGGTCTTTAGCACTAAACCAGAATTGCAGGAAGCAATGCTCAAGAAAACTAAGTGGCACTTTGGTCACTGACATCATGTTTTCCCTTGCGCATAGGCTCAGCAGAGGCCATGCACTGTACCACTTGTGCATGGGCTCAGCAGAGGCCATACACTAGTGCTGTGTTTTCTGCAGGGACTGGCACCCTGGATGAGTTGCATTCAAGTTCTGCAAAAAATAAACCCTAGAGCCACGATCGACCCCCAGCAGTCTTTACTCGCCAGCTTCACCAAGGCGGTGGGTCTGCAGAGCTCCCGTACTTTGAAAGGAGTCTTGCTCACCACAATTTCCTGATGGAGATCCTGATGCCAATGAGCCCTCAGGGTGAAAGTTTACTCTGCCCACAGCCACCACCAGTCTTCTCCATAGTTCAAATGTGGGGATTTCAATTGTGAGAGATAGTGACCTGCAAACAGTTAGGATCACCTTGAGCAGAAAAAAATGCTATTTTTCAAAAAAGAATTTCCTGGGCAGGGGATGACTCAGACTAGCCCAATCGCGTCAGATCTTGGAAGCTAAGCAGGGTTGACCCCAGTTAAGTCTTGGATGGGAGACCACCAAGGAAATCCAGGACTACTATGCAGAGGCTAGCAATGGCCGAAACCACCTCCGAACGTCACTTGACTTGAAAATCCCGTGAGGAGTCACCGTGTCAGCTGCAACTTGATAGAACTTTTCACCACACAAGGAAGGAATTTTGGTGCCTGTAATTTTTATTTATTTTGCTTCACTTATACCCCTGGTGTGGGGGTTGAGTGCACAGACTCTAATCTGGAAGAACTAGGATTTGATTCCCCACTCCTCCACTTGCAGCTGCTGGATGACCTTGGGCAAGCCATAGTTCTGACTAGAGCTGTCCTTGAAAAGAGCAATTTCTGTCAGAGCTCTCTCAGCCCAACCTGCCTCACAGAGTATCCATTGTGGGGAGGGGAGAGGAGGGAGGGAAGGGAAGGGAAGGGAAGGGAAGGGAAGGGAAGGGAAGGGAAGGGAAGGGAAGGGAAGGGAAGGGAAGGGAAGGGAGTTTGTAAGCCGCTCTGAGACTCTGAGTGAAGGGCAGGGTATAAATCCAATCTCTTCTCTTCTTCTTCCTCTCCTCCCTCAATGAAGACCCAAAGCAGCTTACAGTATTGTTTCCCCCATTGCTGTTTTATCCTCTCAGTAGCAGCCCTTCTAGGTCCTGGTCCGACGCTCTAACCACAACACCACTGGCTCTTATGAGATACGTGCTCCATGGGCCCAAAGAGCACCCACTGAATGTGGACTTCTCTGTAGGGTTTGCCCACAAGAGAGGAGTCCTCCAACTCCTGCTCAGCCATGAAACTCAGGGTTGTTTCTTAAGCAGAAAATAGTTTCGGAACAGTAATACACCAGCGGTCAGACAGATCTGATCTCCCCAAAACTTTCCAGCTTGCTCCCTGGGGCTTCTGGACTGACGTTCTCCGCATTCCCTGCATGAACCTACAGTCAATGCATATATTTTTGTAAAACAGAGCACACAAAGTTGCCTTTGCTGACTCAGATCCCCACTCTGTTAAGGTATCCACTGTCTACTCTGACTGGCAGTGGCTCTCCAGGGTCTCAAGCAGAGGCCTTTCACATCATCTCCCAGCTGATCCTTTTAACGCCAGGAGATGCCAGGGATTGGACCTGGGACCTTCCATGTGCCAAGCAGATTCTCTGACTCTGAGCCACAGGTTAGCCCTGGCCTGGATGGCACAGGCAAACCCAATCTCATCAGATCTCGGGAGCTAGGCAGGGCCAACCCTGGCAAGTAACTGGAAGGGAGACCTCCAAGGAGTACCAGGGCTCGGAACACAGGGGCAGGCTATTGGGCCACCTCTCCGAAAAATGTCCAACCCCCCCAGTAGAGGTCGCCAGGAGTCAGCATGACTTCCAGGCCTGCAAGCACATACACACACAAAAAGAATACCACCTCCCCCCAAGATTTCCAGGGCGTAAGGCTTCCAGAGTCCAAGCCTCCTTCAGCAGATACGAAGCTTAGACTCTCCAAAGCTTATTCACCCAAATCTTGTTGTGCTCTGATGGTGCCAGTCTGGACTCCAATCCAGCTCTTTGACAGCAGACCAACATGCAGGGCCGGCTCACTCACTAGGCGAACTAGGCGTTCGCCTAGAGCGCGCCGGCCCTTGGGGCGCCCAAAGCCCCCCGCCCCTACCAAAAGCCCCACCAAAAAACCCAACCCCTTCCCTGGCTTGCCAGCGCTCAGATGGAAGAGACGGGGTTTAAACCCCAGCCCCTTCCCTGGCTTGCTGGCGCACCCTGCAGCTGTGAGGCACCCAGCAAGTTGCCGCTCAGATGGAAGGGAAGGGGGTTTAAACCTCCTTCCTTCCTTGGCCCTTGCCAAGGAAAGAGCGGAGGGCGGGGGCGCCAGAAGGTGTCCTTGCCTAGTGTGCAAAAACACCTGGGGTCGGCTCTGCCAACATGGCTGCCCTACTGAAAGTGTGTTAACAATACTATAGTCCCACGAAGTGGCGAGGATAGAAGAGATCTCTCCATCCTGGTTAACTGGGTGGCCCATCTCAGGGTAGAAATCACATGTTCTCCCAACAACAGCAGTCTCTTGTTTCATCTACATCGAGATTGTTTTCACGAAGAAGCGAGAGAGAGAGCCAGCCTGCCGCAGTGGTTAAGAATGTCCAGCTAGGTTCTCAGAGACCCGGGTTTGAATCCCCACTCTGCCATGGAAGTTGGCTGGGTGACCTTGGGCCAGTCACGCCCTCTCAGCCTCACCCACTTACAGAGTTCTTGCGAGGCTAAAACGGAGGAGAGGAGAGAAGGATGCCAGCCGCTTTGGCGCCCCGCTGGAGATAAAGGCGGGATGTAAATGAAGTAAGTAAGTTAGATAAAGAAAAGGCACACTCTTTCCTCCAGGGACTGCTGCCTGCCTCAATGTTCTGAGTCAGAGCAGCATCGGTTCCCCAGTGCTGAAAGGAAACCTGCCAACTTTTCAAGATCTGGGGCATCTGATCAATGCTCCCTCTAAGAGCTGTGGAGTCTTGTGAGCAAAAATTCTACTTTGTGAGCTACTGGCATTAAAGTTGTGAGCGAGCGATTTGGCTACGGCCAGTGTTCCCTCCAAGCTGAGAAAATCACAGATTTTCAGCCTCCGGCTCGCACATTTTCGTCTTAGCTCAGGAAGGATGGCTCCAAAGTAAACTGATGTATGCCGTAGCCAAATCTCTTGCTCACAACTTTAACGCCAGTAGCTCACAAAGTAGAATTTTTGCTCACAAGATGCCACAGCTTAGAGGGAACATTGGCTACGGCATAAATCAGTTTACTTTGGAGCCATCCTTCCTGAGCTAAGGCAAAAGTGTGTGAGCCGGAGGCTAAAAAACTGTGAGCTAGCTCACACTAACTCAGCTTAGAGGGAACACTGCATCTGATGGATTTGGAGATTCTGGTGGTATGAGCCGAGCCCCACCCCACCCCACCCGGACATCATAGACCATGCACCTTATGTGTATAACACAATGTATCCATTATGTCTTATTATAACGAACGCGGGGTATGCAGGCTGTTCAGCCGGATCTGGGGCTTTCTGCCTCTTTCGCTGAGTACCAGACCCAGCCCAGCGAGAAATGTTTTCGACGGTGGGACTCGGAATCCATTTCTTTCGCCTCCGAGCTTCCGCCACCAGCGGCGGGTCTTCATCCAGAACAAAAGGCCGGGCTCAGCTCCCCCGGCGGTTTTGTTTCCGCGCCGCGGCTTACCCACTGGAGTGCGCAGAGCCCGGCACGGCTCGGAGGACGTCTCCCAGCCCCCAGCCCTCTTTCTCCTACGCTCCAGCGGTCCCAGAGGGGAGAGGCTTGCCGGGTCGGGTTCAGCAGCCCCCTCGGACGCTCTCCTCCCAGGAGCGACGGGTGGACGGAGGGCGAGGAAGGGGCTGGCAGAAGCTGAGGGGGGGGAAAGGAGACGGCGCGCATCAGGAGAGCGAGCCGCGCGGCGCCTCCCAGGCTGGCGGATTTGACCGTAGCCGCTTGCTTAGAGGCCAGTGAGACGCATCCGCATCCTTACTCAGAAGTAAGCCCTTCTGAACGGACGGGGGGCTGATTTCCAGGCGAGCGTGGCGGAGGATTGTAGGCTGCGGGGGAGTCCGGCGTCACTTTAGCGCACGTTTATTCGTCGCTGGTCTATGGGGGGAGAAAGGCATTCCAAGCGAAGTATAGTAGGGAAATGCCAAGTGCGTCCGAGGGGAGAAGAGAAAGTCCCGACCGGACGGTCCGGACCGAACCAGCGGTTCCTTCCCACCCTCCCGTTTGTCACCCACCTTCGGGCCAGCGACATTCAACGCTCTTTACACTCCCTTGGTGTTCGCCTGTTCCCAGCAAGCAAAGAAAGCCGCATTTAAAGGGACTCACCGATCTGGTCAGTTTCAGGCGGCACCGTTGGGTTAGTTTCAGGCGCTGCCGATCTGGTCAGTTTCAGGCGCTGCCTATCCGGCGGCCCCTCGGCCAGAGCCCTTCCTCGGGCTTTCTTCCCCCGGCGCCGTCGAAAGGTGCCAAGCGCGGAGCAGCAGGAGAGGGGCGGCGGCTTTCTCCCAGCGCCGGGCCGACTCCAGCCGCGCGCAACCCACAGGCCGGGCCAGGTGGCTGCGTCCCGATCCTTCTTTCGCACCCGAGGAGGAGTCACAGGGACGGGGACCCCGGTGCGGAAGGGAGGGCAGAAGGCGGCGGCGGCGGCTTCGCTCCCGCGGAAGAAGCGCGCCGGGGACGGAGAGGCGTCGGAGCTTCCCGAGCCGTCTGGACGACTTCCCGGAGTCGGGACCCGCCGAGGGCTGGCTGGGAGGACCCGGGGGCACCTGCCGCGGCCCGCGCCTGCCTCCCCTTCTCCGCGGAGACCCCGGCCCCAGAGCCGCAGGGTGGGCGCGCCCTCCCGCCAGGGATCCGGCGCCCGGAGGGGCTGGGGAGAGAGAGGGGCGGAGGAGGCGAGGCTTCCGCGGCGGCTGCCGGAGCGAGACTGACTGGAGGCGGCTGCGGTTGCTGCTGCTGCTGCTGTTGCTGCTGCCCCCGGGATCCGCCTCCCTCCCGCTCCTTCCCCGGCGCCCCCTCGCTCCGCTTGGCACACGAATGGCGAGGCGAGGAAGGTGCGGGGTGGAGTCGCGCCGGTCACTCCTGCAGGGGGTGGGGGGGAGGGCACTGGGGAGAAGGGCGCCTCCGGCAGAGACGGCCGGCTGGAGAGACTCCGGGGGGAAGGAAGGAGTGTGGGGGAGAAGATACCCCCCCTCCGCCGTCCCGTCCCCTTGGACCAGACCTTCACTTTCCTGCGGCTCTCTCTGCCCCTGCAGACGGGCGCCGGCTTGGATCTCCCGCCGGGGGTGGGGCTGGGGCTGGGGTGGGGAGCGCGAGCCAAGGAGTGCTGGGCCCTGGGCAGAGTCAAAGGCCTCGGGGAGGGGCGCACAGTCTTCATGAGAAGGACGCCCAAGAGAGAGGCCATAGCAGGGCTGCCAGCCCTTTGTGTCTGGAAAGGTGGTGGTGGTGCCTCTAGAACAACCCGGCAGACAGGGGCCCAACCTGCATCTAGCATTTGCTCCGCTGTTTGACCAAACCCAGGCTGGGACTGAAATTCCCCTCTGCATTGCATGCCACTTTCGCGTCATTTGACCAATTGTCGGATTTTATGGCAGTGTCCAGACCGCAGGCCGCTTTCACCTCATTTGGTCTCTCGGTTTTATGGTACTGTCTGCATAGATTTATTTCTGGCCGTTCAGGGGTGACTCTGCAGTCAGGACTGCATTGGTCTCTAGGGTATTTGAATGTGGTTTTGAGCCGCATCTTTTCCTGTTCCAGCGTGGGTTTGGTAAAGCAGCCCAGCAAATGCTAGATGGAGATGGGACCGATAAAAATAATAAAAATAGAAATCACCCTAACTCTTTATGACTGTCTCCTCACAAAGCACGCATAGAAACCTCTCCTGGCCAGATCTGTGACCTACATCTGATCCAGTGGACTCTATTCCATGGAAGCTTATGGTGGCATCATGTCTTGTGGAGCTGTGAGGTTCACGCACCTACCCTTTGGCTGCCGAATAGGTCCAGGTGGGCAGCCCTGTTGATCTGAAGCAACAGAACAAAGTTTGGAGACCAACAAAGTTTACTTCTTAGGTGGTCAGCCATGTTGGTTGGAAGCAGCAGAACAAAGTTTAGAGTCCAGTGGCATGCACGAAAGCTCATACCTTGAATAAAACCTTGTTGGTCTTAAAGGTGCCACTGGACTCTAAACTTGTCCTAAAGTTTAATTCTGGGTATGAGCGTTCGTGTGCATGCATGCTTCTGCAGGTACGTATGTCTCTAGGCTGTGCCTGAAGAAGTGTACCTGCACACAACAGCTTAACACCCAGAACTAAACTTTGTCAGTCTTAAAGGTGTCAGCAGACTCAAACTTTGTCCCTTGGACTGCCACTGGGCAATCCCAAATACAGTAACGTCCTTCTGGGTCCATTGCAGCGAATGAGGCTGTGAGACTGCAATCCTAAAGCCCCTTTTCCTGGGACGTGCAACTTACTTCTGAGCAGACCAGCTTAGGATGGTTACCTAATAAGACACCTTTTTTTGCCACCAAGTCGCAGTCCACTTCTGGTTACCCCAGAGAGTTTTCAAGGCAAGGTAAGGTTCAGGGGTGGTTTGCTGTTGCCTGCCTCTGCAGTGCAGCCCTGGACTTCCTTGGTGGCCTCCCGTCCAAATACTGACCAGGGCTGACCCTGCTTAGCTTCTGAGATCTGAAGAGATGGGGCTAGCCTGAGCTATAAGACACTTACTGATCTAGATCTGATCTAGAAACCTGATAGATATTCTACCAAAACAAACTGCACATCCGCGCATATCCTTGCCACTGAAAAACAGAGCTTATGGTCATGGTGGCGTGGATGGATATAGGATATGCGATAGAGATGGAACAGTGGTCCAAAGTGTGGAGTGCAGCCAATCTGATGAGAGCGATTCCATACAAGGAAAATATATTTAAGGTGTTTGATGGGTGGCGTTGGACACCGGACAGACTGTCAAAATGTTATGGAAATTTAAGTAAAGATTGTTGGAAGTGCAAGAATAATATTGGTACATTTATACACATGTGGTGGAAATGTGAAAAAGTCCAAGTGTACTGGGGTAAAACATTGAAATTGCTAAAAGAGGTTATTGGAGTTGAGCTACCCTACTTACCACTACTAAATATTCTCCCAGATTGGGTCAATAAGGACGATAAATATTTAACAATTTATACTTTAACTGCGGGAAGAATACTGTTAACCAAGTGCTGGAAAGAAGAAAGAATTCCTTCTAAGGAGGATTTGATAGGTAAATTATTGTCAATTGTGGAAATGGACAGGTTAAGCATAAGACTACAGGGGAAAGGAGAGGATGTATTTAAGAAAAGATGGGAAAAACTGTATGTATGGTTAGGAAAGCTGTGATTATAAAGTGACTCACATTCATGTATGCATTAATCGTATAGAATATGTATAATATGTTAAAAATCATAAATAAATACTTAAAAAAGGGAAAAGAACAGAGCTTAGAGAATTTCCGCCTGCACTGAAGCCTTGAAAGGAATAATGAGGGAAAGGCGGATCCTGTTAAGTACAGAAAATTTGCATGATAGATTCTTCACTTGTATTATTGTTGTTGTTATAATGCATGCGACATGGTGGTGGAAAGTGCCGTCAAGTTGCGACCAACTTATGGTGACCCCGCTGGGTTTTCAAGAGGCGCTTTGCCATTGCCTGCCTCTGTGTGGCAACCCTGGACTTCCTTGATGGTCTCCCATCCAAGTACTAACCAGGGCTGACCCTGCTTAGCAGCCGGGATCTGTCGAGACAGGGCTAGCCCAGGCCATCCAGATCGACGCGTTTAACAAAACAATAGTCAACATGCGGAACAGATCTGAAAAATTCATATACCTGCCTATTAATCAAAATATGTTCCACCCATCCATTTGGCCTCTTTACTCCTTATAGTTTTTCACCGCAGGTTCATATGTCTCACGGTAATTCCAAATATACTCCTTGGTTTCACTGCTGAATGCAAAAGTGTTCATTTTAATAGATGAGTGGGTTCCTAGAATGATTCTCTCCCTGCTGAAACTTTTTAAAGGGCTCTCAACCGATTCAAGCACAAAGTACTGGGCAGGGGAATGCTTTGTGGGGAAGGTTTAAATGTCCAGAAGAAAGGCTATATCCTATCTTGTTTGAGTCCAGTGGCACCTTTAAGACCACTTCTTCAGAAATGTGCCTGCACAGGAAAGCTTATGCCCAGAATTAAACTTTGGTGGTCTTAAAGGTGCCCCCACTGGACTCACACTTTGTTCTGTTGCTTGAGACCAACATGGCCACCCACCGGAATCTATCCTTTCTTATGTCTTCTTACAGTAGCACATCAGAAGTAAAAGAGCTTCAGAAGTGAAGACCCATGCTTTTAACTCACTGAATGAAACTGGCCCAGCTGATCAATCCCCTAAAACTATGCACCTGGGATCAGTGTTCCCTCTAAACTGAGTTAGTGTGAGCTAGCTCACAGTTTTTTAGCCTCCGGCTCAGACATTTTTGTCTTGGCTCAGGAAGGAGGGCTCCAGAGCAAACCAAATTATTCAGTAGCCAAATCGCTCGCTCACCACTTTAATGCCAGTAGCTCACAAAGTGGAATTTTTGCTCACAAAGACTCCACAGCTTAGAGCAGAAGTGTCGAACTCGATTGTTATGAGGGCCGGATCTGACATAAATGAGGCCTTGTTGGGCCGGGCCACGTGTGTGTCATAAAATGTAATGCCAGGAAGCGGGGATATAAACTTTATAAAGGACACAAACACAAAGGGGTTTTTTTTTAACTTAAAACCATGCTTAAAACATGAGCACTCTTGCAATATTATGCTTATTTAACAGTGTCTGATAACTGACGCCTCCTGCTCTGAATTGCTGCATCAAAATGTCTGTGCTGTTGCAATCTTGAATATGCTGTTCAGGTGTGTATCTGTAAGCTGCAAACCTATGATGACGCAGCAGCAGAACTGGAAGAAGAAGCAGAAGACAGCCAGTTCCTCGGCGGGCCTGATCCAGCCCCTGGACCGCATGTTTGACGCCCCTGGCTTAGAGGGAGCATTGCCTGGGATCTTGTACCTGTCAGGAGAGAGGCCTTGGTTCAGAGGCAGAAGAGCTCCTTTGCCTGCCAAAAAGGCCAGTTAAAACCAGTGTTCCCTCTAAGCTGAGTTAGTTTGAGCCAGCTCACAGTTTTTTAGCCTCCAACTCACACATTTTTGTCTTAGCTCAGGAAGGATGCCTCCAGAGCAAACTAATTTATGCAGTAGCCAAGTCTCTTGCTCACAGCTTTATAATGCCAGTAGCTCACAAAGTAGAATTTTTGCTCACAAGGCTTCTCAGCTTAGAGGGAACATCTCCAGTTAAAAGGACACGGTAATAAGTGATGTGACCTGCAGAGCCCAGGCCAGCTGGATCTCAGAAGCTAAGCAGGGTGGGGCCTGGTGAGTACTTGGATGGGAGACTCTCAAGGAGTAGTGATAGCTCAGTGCAAAACAAAATGCCCAAGACTCGGGAGTGAATCCTCACTGCCCAGGGCAAGGAGTCATCACAGGCCTTTCTCTGGCTAACCTTTCAGCTGAGAGACTGAGAGAACGGGTCTCCAGCCCTACTGGAGTCAACCTGCAAGGTGATAGATCAAGATGGGTCACCGTGTTAGTCTGTAGTTGCAGAAGAGAGCTAAAGTCCAGGAGTACTTTCAAGACTAACAGAATCTGTGGCGGGGGAAGAAGCTTTCTTGAGTCCTCAGAGCAGTTCTACACAAAGCAACCAGACCATTGTTTAATTTTAAAATATTTATTAAAGTAATTTATTCCAATCTATAATAATTCAGAAATATACTTTATGGCCAACACACTACTCCAGGACCATACAGCAAGAAAACAAGAAACTAGCCCAACTCCCTAACATGTTTAGGGTTGGTGTCAGATGGCATGAACTTCCAAACCAAAGGCTGAAGCTCAGGCGTTCTTTACATTGCCAGCCATTACAATTCAAGCACATAGTTTCTCTGCATGTTGACTGTTGTTCTGTTAAATGTATGTTGTGTTGATCTGGATGGCCTGGGCTAGCCCCGTCTCAACACATCCCGGCTGCTAAGCAGGGTCGGCCCCAGTTAATAGTTGGATGGGAGACCATCAAGGAAGTCCAGGGTTGCCACACAGAGGCATAGTTGGGTGTAGTGGTTAGGCACGTGGACTCTAATCTGGGAGAAATGGGTTTGATTCCCCACGCCTCCACATGCAGCTACTGGTGTGACCTTGGGTCAGTCACAAGTTTTCTCAAGGGCAGTTCTTGGGAGAGCTCTCTCAGCCCCATCTACCTCACAGGCAATACTCCCTCTAAGCTATGGAGCCCTGTGAGCAAAAATTCTACTTTGTGTCCTGCTGGCATTAAAGTTGCGAGCAGGTGATTTGGCTACTGCATAAATTAGTTTGCTTTGGAGCCATCCTTCCTGAGCGAAGACAAAAATGTGCGAGCCAGGGGCTAAAAAACTGTGAGCTGGCTCACACTAACTCCGCTTAGAGGGAGCATTGCTCACATCGTGTCTGTTGTGGGGACGGAAAGGGAAAGGAGATTGTAAGCTGCTCTGAGACTCCTTTGGGTAGTGAAGGGTGGGGTATAAATTTCCTCCTCCTCCTCCTCCTCCTCCTCCTCCTCTTCTTCTTCTTCTTCTTCTTCTTCTTCTTCTTCTTCTTCTTCTTCTTCTTCTTCTTCTTCTTCTTCTTCTTCTTCTTCTTCTTCTTCTTCTTCTTCTTCTTCTTCTTCTTCTTCTTCTTCTTCTTCTTCTTCTTCTTCTTCTTCTTCCTCTTCTTCCTCCTCCTCCTCCTCCTCCCCCCCCCCTTTAGACATCAAAATCCCAGCTAGTGTCTCTCCTTCAGGGCCTGAGGTAAATTTATAGTTTTTTGTCCCAGCAGCATCAGTTGAGGATGACATCCAATCAGAACATGCTTCTAGGAGAACCATCCGGAAGATTACCTCATCACCCTGGTCCCCCCACCCCTATCTAACGGACAGCAGGTCCTTGTGAGAAGGGAATTGCTCCGCTTCCCTCTCTGGCCTTGAAAATGATAAGAACCATGTAGGCCAAGAGACCAATTAGCAGCACCTGCAGGATGAACTGGGCCGTTATTATTCTCATTAACTCTTGAGGGGAAGACCAGAGGTGCTTTGCCTCACACTAACCTAAGACACTTCTGCAGGCTTTTTGGTCATCTAAGCCAGATGCTACCTGACCAGACTGAGGCACAGAGTCCAGGTAAAGTTTCAGAGTCCAAAAGGCAGCTATTCTAGCTCCCATGATCTCAAAAGGCTTTTGACAAGGTCCCTCACCAAAGACTCCTGAGTAAAGTTAGCAGTCGTGGGAGGAAGAAGAGGAGACTGGATTTATACTCCACCCTTTGCTATCGAAAGGAGTCTCAGAACGGTCTACAATCCCTTTCCCTTCCGATCTCCATAACAGATGCCCTGTGAGGTAGGTGAGGCTGAGTGAGAGAACAGCTCTGAAATAGCTTGTGACTGACCCAAGGTCACACCAGCAGCTGCATATTGAAGAGTCGGGAATCAAACCCGGTTCTCCCAGATTAGAGTCTGCGCTCCTAACCATTACATCAAACTGGCTCTGATAAGGAGAACTGATACGAAGATCGGTTCCCTTATGGATTAAAAGCTGGTTAAATGACAGGGAGCAAAGAGTAGGAATCAATGGACAGTTCCCACAATGGAAGGAAGGAAGCAGCGGGGTCCCTCAAGGCTTCGGTTTTGGGGCCAGGACTATTTCATTGATTCAACAGTGCTCTGGAACTGGGGGTGGGCAGTGTAGCGGCCAAGTTTGCAGATGAAACCAAATTATTCAGGATGGAGAAATCCAAGGCTGACTGTAAAGAGCTCCAAGAGGACCTCTAGAAACTGGTTGAGTTAGTGAAGTGTGAGGTGATGAAGAGTGGGACAAAAAATCCCAACTTAAAGTATAGGCAAATGGGGTCTGAACTTGCTGTGGCTGAGAGGGGAAAAGATCTTGGGGTCATAGTGGATAGCTCAACTGAAGTGTCAACTCAGTGTGCTGCAGCAGCGAAAAAGGCAAACTCTATGTTAGGGATTATTAGGAAAGGGATTGAGAATAAAACGGCTGATATTGTAATGCCCCTGTATAGATATAGGGTGTGGCCTCATTTGGTATACTGTGTACAGTTCTGGCCACATTATCTCAAAAAGGACACTGCAGAGCTGGGAAAAGTAGAGAGGAGGGCAACCAAGACGATTAGGGGATTGGAGCACCTTTCCTAGGAGGAAAGGCTGAAGAGTCTGGAACTTTTCAGTTTAGAAAAAAGACAACTAAGGGGTGACATGACAGAAGCTTATAAAATTATGGATGGGATGGAGAGAGCTGACAAAGAGAACTTTTTCTCCCTCTCCCAAAAGACTAGAACTTGAGGGCATCCAATGAAGCTGATGGGCAGTAGATTCAGGACAGACAAAAGGAAATACTACTTTACCCAGAGAGTGCTGAAACTGGATTCTGCTGCCAGAGGATGTAGTGATAGCCACTGGAATAAAGAGGTTTAAAAGGGGATTAGATAGACTTATCCTCCATGAATCTATCAATGGCTACTAGCCATGGTGGCTGAGGGGAACCTCCTCCTTCAGAATGGCAAATACTAACCAGGGCTGACCCTGCTCAGCTTCTATGTTCTCATGAGACTGGACTAGCCTGGGACATCCAGAACAGGGCAGAGAAGACAATGCCGACTTTAATCGGCTGTGGGCCTGAAGGCAGTGTTCATTCAGAAGGCAGTCTCATGGTGCTCCATGCCTTTTGTTCCGTCTCGTTTATGACGAAGTCCCAGTACAAGCTCAGGAACCCTCTGTGTGGAAGAGTCGTGTCTTCTGCACCTGGCCCAGGAAGATGATTGCATTCCAGAGGCAGCTGCTCTGCATGAATACTTGATTTGTGAGATTTTGTTTTGGCTGTACAGAGGTGGAAAACAAGCATGGAGAGGAACCTGCACATGCCTCACTTCTTCTATGCGGTGTAGAGGAGGCAAGGCATGTGCTCTTTCTTCAGCACATGGAGATTCTGTTGCTGAATTACCGTGTGAGACCCTGGAAGACCTTCGGTACATTTCCCTTCCTAAATAGCAGGGTAGATCCAACTGTCCTTTGAGTAGCTTTTCTCCAACTGAAGTGGCTCTTTATCCAACGGAAGAACCACCTGCTTTGCAGGAAGTCTCTGTCGCTTGGGGACAGGCTTTGAACTTGAGCTAAAAGGAAAAGTGGAGCATAAATATTTTAATAAATAAATAGACTTTGCTCAGTGGAGTGGTCGGATCCACCCCAGCCTCTGTAGAAGAGCTTGGCATAGTCCCCGGGCTCTGTGTGACACTCTAGAGCTGCCTGCAGAGGGCTACACAATTATTTCTCTGCTCAATTGGTCATAAAATATACATCTGAACTGTGGATTTTTTTTTAATTGTAAAGAGAGGGGAATTTGGGAAGGGTTTTGGAAGCTTCTAAAATTATCGATGATATGAGGAAAGTTGATAGTGGGGATGTCTTTTCCAGATCACTGCAGCTTGGGGTCTCCACAAAATTAGGAAAGGGAGAACACGTACATGCAGACCTTTTAATTTCTTATTCCAATGTGGGTCCCGGTCATACGGGCCAGAAAATGCGGGCGGGAGGCGTGGCTGTTCACCCCGGAGTAAAATAAAGTGGGGTAGTCTGATCACATGGTCTCCCGAGTTGCCATGCTCCAGCTGTTAGCACCGATCACACGGTGATGCTGAAGCGTGGCAATAAAGCGGCGCAGCGCAATCACACAAGCCACACTGTTTGTATGTGCACATGCGCCGTTGGGAGGGGTGGGATGCTGTTGGTGTCTTGTTTGTGTGCATGCACCGTTTGGCATTGGTGCGCATCCTATGGAAACTTACAACATCCAGTTTGCTCCGGGATGTGGGCGGGCGCCGGATACCACGAGCTACTGGCTCCCACAATCAGACGCCCGCCTTTCCCTCGTGTTTTCCAGAAACTAGCGCTCCTTCCTTGGTAGTTTTTTACTCTGCATCTTTGGCAGGAAGCCGCGCGTTGGCACGGGAGTGCTATGCCTCCTAGATGTGCCGGTGTGATCGTGCCCGGAAACTTCGCAGGGCTACCATGCCTTTGGCGGGGCAAATGGTCTGTGTGACCTGGGCCGTGATTTATTTTGACTTTTGGATCTGATGACTCTTGGATCTGATGAAGGCTGCTGAAAAAATGTCTTTCTTGTCCCTTTAATAGAGACTTCATGGGATATTACCAGGAGATGTTACTGACCTCTATGCCATGAAAAAGCCTCAGCTGCCCTTTCCCACGCATTAAGCCTCTGTTAAAGGGACAAGACAGGACTGTTAGCAACCCTGTTGCCTTGTGAAGACCCTTGTGAACATAAGAACATCAGAAGAGCCCTGCTGGATCAGATCAGGAGTCATCTAATTCAGCATCCTATCTCACACAGTGGCCAGCCAGTTCCTCTAGAGGGCCATCAACAGGGCATAGAGGCTGAGGCCTTCCCCTGATGTTGCCTCCTGGCTCTGGGATTCAGAGTGTTTCTGAATGTGGAGGTTCCCCTCAGTCACCATGGCTAGTAGCCATTGATAGACTTATCCTCCAGGACTCTAGCTAATCCCCTTTTAAAGCTGTTTATTGCTGGGACCATCACTACATCTTCTGGCAGCAAATCCCACCTTTTAATCATTCTGTATGCCGAGTAGTATTTCCTTTTGTCTGTCCTGAACCTACTGCCCATCAGCTTCATTGGATGCCCTCGAGTTCTAGTGTTTTGGGAGAGGGAGAGAAAGTTCCCTTTGTCAGCTCTCTTCACCTTATGCATAATTTTAAAAACCTCTATCATATCCCCCCTTAATTGTCTCTTTTCTAAACTGAAAAGTCCCAGGCTCTTCATCCTTTCCTTCTACGGAAGGTGCTCCATCCCCCTAATCGTCTTGCTTGCCCTCCTCTGCACTTTTTCCAGCTCTGCAATGCCCTTTTGGAGGTACGGTGACCAGAACAGTAGGCAGTATTCCAAATGAGGCTGCACCATAGATCTATACAGGGGCCTTACCTAGCCGTTTTATTCTCAATCATTTCCTAACAATTCATCACATAGCGTTTGCCTTTTTTCACCGCTGCAGCACACTGGGTTGACCCTTTCACTGAGCGATCCACTACGGCCCCAAGATCTTTCCCCCTCTCAGTCTCAGCAAATTCAGACCCCGTCAGCCCATACTCAAAGTTGGGATTTTTTGTCCCACTGTGCATTACTTGACACTTAACCAACATTGAACTTCGTTTGGCAGCACATTGTCGCCCACTCACCTAGTCGGGGGCGGGGGGGTTTCCTCTTGGAGCTCTTCACAGTCAGCCTTGGTCTTCACCATCCTGAATAATTTTGTGTCATTTGCAATTCTCATCCTGAACATTTTTGTGTCATCTGCATTTTTGAGTTCCCTTAACTTCCACTCTTTGATGTCACCTTTTTGGTTCTGGTGGTGAATGCTCTGTTGAGAGGCAAGGCCAGAAGTGTCCAGGGGTCACAGACTGGCCCTGAAAGCACTGAAATGAGCTTCTTAACCAAAGATGGTATATTTCTTTTATTTATATTATTTATAGTCCTCCCTTCTCACTAAGACTGAAGGTTGCTTACGCAGTGTAAGTCAACACATTCAGCAGGTAAAAGGTAAAGGTAAAGGTTCCCTTGCTCGAAAGCCAGTCGAATCCGACTCTAGGGGTGCGGTGCTCATCTCCGTTTCCAAGCTGAGGAGCCAGCGCTGTCCGAAGATGTTTCCATGGTTATGTGGCCAGCATGACTAGACGCTGAGGTGCACAGAACACGGTTACCTTCCCACCAAAGTGGTACCTATTTGTTGTTGTTCAGTCGCACAGTCGAGTCCGACTCTTCGCGACCCCATGGACCAGATTACGCCAGGCTCTCCTGTCTTCCACTGTCCGCTGAAGTTTGCTCAATTTCATGTTCGTTGCATCGATGACACTGTCTAACCATCTCATTCTTTGCCGTCCCCTTCTTCTTTGACCTTCAATCTTTCCCAGCATCAGGGTCTTCTCCAGTGAATGCTCCCTTCTCATTTGGTGGCCAAAGTATTTGAGCTTCAGCTTCAGGATCTGGCCTTCCAGGGAACAGTCAGGGTTGATTTCTTTTAGGATTGACTGATTTGATCTCCTTGCAGTCCAAGGGACTCTCAAGAGTCTTCTCCAGCACCATAGTTCAAAAGAATCTGTTCTTCGGCGCTCGGCCTTCCTTATAGTCCAACTCTCACAGCCATACATTACTACGGGGAATACCATTGCTTTGACCATGCGGACTTTTGTTGGCAAGGTGATGTCTCTGCTTTTTATCATGCTGTTTAGGTTTGCCATCGCTTTCCTCCCAAGGAGCAGGCGTCTTTTAATTTCATGGCTGCAGTCACCATCTGCAGTGATCTGGGATCCTAGGAACGTGAAGTCTGTCACTACTTCTACGACTTCCCCTTCTATTTGCCAAGGAGTGATGGGGCCAGATGCCATGACCTTAGTTTTTTTGATGTTGAGCTTCAAGCCCACTTTTGCACTCTCCTCCTTCACCCTGAGCAAGAGGCTCTTTAGATCCTCTTCACTTTCTGCCATCAGAGTGGTATCGTCTGCATATCTGAGGTTATTGATCTTTTCCCCAGCAATCTTAACTCCAGCTTGTGATTCATCCAGGCCAGCATTTCGCATGATGTACTCTGCATATAAATTAAATAAGCAAGGTGACAATATACATCCTTGTCGTACTCCTTTTCCTATGCTAAACCAATCAGTTGTTCCATATCCGGTTCTAACTGTTGCTTCTTGACCCTTATACAGGTTTCTCAGGAGACATATGTGGTGGTCTGGTACTCCCATCTCTTTAAGAACCTGCCATAATTTATTGTGATCCACACAATCAAAGGCTTTAGCATAGTCAATGAAGCAGAAGTAGATGTTTTTCTGGTATTCTCTTGCTTTCTCCATAATCCAGCGAATGTTGGCAATTTGATCTCTAGTTCCTCTACCTCTTCGAAACCCAGCTTGTACTTCTGGCAGTTCTCTATCCACGTACTGTTGGAGCCTAGCTTGTAGGATTTTGAGCATGACCTTGCTAGCGTGTGAAATGAGTGCAATTGTGCGATAGTTTGAACATTCCTTGACGTTGCCCTTCTTTGGGATTGGAATGTAAACTGACCTTTTCCAATCCTGTGGCCACTGTTGTGTTTTCCAAATTTGTTGGCAAATTGAGTGCAGCACTTTAACAGCATCTTCTTTTAAGACTTTGAATAACTCAGCTGGGATACCATCACCTCCACTAGCTTTGTTGTTAGTAATGCTTTCTAAGGCCCATTTAACTTCGCTTTCCAGGATGTCTGGCTCAAGGTCAGTGATTATACCATCGTGGTTGTCAAGGACATTGAGGTCCTTCTTGTATAGTTCTTCTGTGTATTCTTGCCATCTTTTCCTAATCTCTTCTGCTTCTGTTAGGTCCCTACCGTTTTTGTCCTTTATCATGGCCAGCTTTGCATGGAATGTTCCCTTGATTTCTCCAATTTTCTTGAAGAGATCTCTAGTCCTTCCCAATCTATTGTTTTCCTCTATTACTTTGCATTGTTCATTCAGGAAAGCCTCCTTATCTCTCCTTGCTGTTCTCTGGAAATCTGCATTCAGTTGGGCAAATCTTTCCTTTTCCCCATTGCCTTTAGCTTTCCTTCTTTCCTCTGCTATGTGTAAAGCCTCATCAGACAGCCACTTTGCTTTTTTGCATTTCTTTTTCTTTGGGATGGCGGTGAGTGCTGCCTCCTTTACAATGTCACGGACCTCTGTCCATAGTTCTTCAGGCACTCTGTCTATCAAATCTAGTCCCTTAAACCTATTCTTCACCTCTACTGTATATTCATCGGGGATGCGATCTAGGTCAAATCTGAATGGCCGAGTGGTTTTCCCAACTTTCTTCAATTTAAGTCTGAATTTTGCAATGAGTAGCTCATGATCTGAGCCACAGTCAGCTCCAGGTCTTGTTTTTACTGACTGGATAGAGCTTCTCCATCTTTGACTGCAAATTATATAGTCAATCTGATTTCGGTGTTGCCCATCTGGTGATGTCCATGTGTAGAGACGCCTCTTAGGTTGTTGGAAAAGGGTGTTTGCTATGACCAGCGTGTTCTCTTGACAAAACTCTGTTAGCCTTTGCCCTGCTTCATTTTGTTCTCCAAGGCCAAACTTGTCTGTTATTCTGGTTACCTTTTGATTTCCTACTTTAGCATTCCAGTCCCCTATGATGATGAGGACATCATTTTTTGGTGTTAGTTCTACGAGCTGTTGTAGGTCTTCGTAGAACTGGTCCACTTCAGCCTCTTCTGCAGCAGTGGTTGGGGCATAGACTTGGATTACTGTGATGTTGAATGGTTTGCCTTGGATTCGGACCGAGATCATTCTGTCATTTTTGAGATTGTATCCCAATACTGCCTTTCTCACTCTCTTGTTGACTATAAAGGCCACACCATTTTTTCTACGGGATTCCTGGCCACAGTAGTAGATATAATGGTCTTCTGAGTTAAATTCGCCCATTCCTGTCCACTTTAGTTCACTGATTCCCAAGATGTCGATGTTCATTCTTGCCATCTCATTTTTGACCACGTCAAGCTTACCTTGATTCATAGATCTTACATTCCAGGTTCCTATGCAGTATTGTTCTTTGCAGCATCGAACTTTCCTTTCACCGTCAGACACATCCACAACTGAGCGTCCTTTCGGCTTTGGCCCAGCCGCTTCACTCTTTCTGGGGTTACTCGTACTTGCCCTCTGCTCTTCCTCAGTAGCATATTGGACACCTTCCGACCTGAGGGGCTCATCTTCCGGCGTCATATCTTTTAGCCTTTTGTTACTGTCCATGGGGTTTTCTTGGCAAAGATACTGGAGTGGGTTGCCATTTCCTTCTCCAGGGGATCACGCTTGGTCTGAGTTCTCTGCTGTGGCCTGTCCATCCTGGGTGGCCCTCCATGGCATAGCCCACAGCCTCATCGAACCACGCAAGCCCCCTCGCCACGACAAGGCAGTGATCCATGAGGGAGGGTACCTATTTATCTACTTGCAATTTCTTGCTTTTGAACTGCTAAGTTGGCAGGAGCTGGAACTAGAGACGGGAGCTCACTCCGTCATGCAGCACCCTGGGTCTCGAGCTGCTGAACTACTGACCTTCCACAGCCTGCAGTTCAGCGTCTTAACCACTTGAGCCACCACAGGACGGGCCATCAAATAAGCAAGCCAGTAGAATTAGGATGTGGAAGGGGGACAAGGTGTTCATGTCACATTTAACATCCCTTCTTTTCATGCCACCTTCAGCTCTCCAAAGAAGCTTTCACCATCTTCGTTTGGATCCTAGCACCCAATCCAAAATAGCCCCCGAGACCAAACTGGGTCAAGTTTCTGCACAAGGCAGATATGCTGAGTCGATTGGTTCAAGTTCCTGGTCCTCGTTGCCCCTTTTGCAGACTGGGACGCAAGGTTTCAAGGTCATGTTCAACTGCCCATTAAGACCGATTTTAAACTCTTGACTCGAGGCCTATTATCTGCTTGACTGGGCTTCTTTACATCCCCGGGCTTGTTGTGACCCAGGAGCTAATCGGAAGAGATCAGTGGAGAATGCCTGACCAATGATCTGAGAAAAGGGGTGAGAAGATATTAGAAAGACTTTATTATCTGGAGGGAACCAAGTGACAGCTTATTTCCCCCTTGTTTTGTCGGAAGGGCTCGGGAGAGCTTAACACTGCCGGCAGGTCAGGAAAACCCTTCTCCTTTTGACCCCCAGGGAACGCCAATAAAAATGAACACTGGACACACTCATATCCTGGGGAGTTTAAAAGTTCACAAGAAGGTTACTGTATGGGACAATTAAAATCAGAGGGAAGGAAAGCACGGTGGCCTCAGAGGTGACTCCTTGTGTCCATTACAGCAATTCATCATTCTAGAGCTGGCGTCCCCAGCATGATGCCCTCGGGCGCCTGCTGACACCTTTCCGCTGAGTGGCCTTAGGAAGTGGGCAGGGCCCAAGTGGGGCTTTTGCTAAGCAAGGCTTCAGACTGGAGATTTGATTGGCTGTGCAGACTTTTAAAAGCGTTGCTCTGGCAGCAACTGCTGCCGCTACACAAGGGCCTTCACTGTGTGACTGAAGGAAAGCTGTGGCAGCCATCTTGTGTCTGGCTCCCCCCTCCGGTGGCAGCCATTTTGTGTAAGCATTTCAAAGGTGCCTGCAGGCTCAAAAACATTGGGGATCCCTGTTCCGGAGTGTTCTGGCACAGAATATTGTCCAAAACTGGGACAGTTCTACGTTGACAGGTCCTGCCTCCTGTAATTGGTTCAGGAACATTTTGCATTTGTCAGAGTAATTCTTGCACTTCAAATGAAATCACAGACATCTTGCCTCAAAGTTTTTGGTTTTTTTAAAAAAGATTTGCCAAGCAGGTGATCTTATTTATTTATTTATTAGATTTATATCCCACCCTTCCAACAAGGGCTCAAGGGATCTGTGAATGGATCTACTTTAGCTGTAGGTGCTCTGTGAATGGATCTAGCTTTAAACTTTTAATGGCGGCTACTTGAGGTTTCGGTTCAGATTCTGTGGGGAACTGTCTGGGTTCTGGAGGCACTTGCCCATCTGTCTGTTACACTTGCTTTGTTTCTGAAAGGAAGACCCCATGGAAATTTGTCATGGATCAAACCTGGCCTCTAAATTCCATTAACAGCAGGAAAGATCAAAAGATCAGCTATGTGATTTCCAAAGGTGAAGGCCCTGACCCATCTCTAGGTAGACTTTACAATCATATTGGAAAACCTCTGTGCTGGGTGTTGTGTATGCAGTCAACATCGTGCCATCAACGAAGAGCCAGAGCTTGAGTACCTGAGAACAATGGGACTGAGGTTCCTGGCTCCCGCGTAGGGGGACCAATGGGAACGGCGGCGGGAATTCAAACCCGCCAATGGTACCAGGGGGCGGCCCCTCCCCAATGTATATAGTTGGCCTCCGGGCCGGTTATCAGTCTCTCGTGTTGTATAATAGCGAACCATGCTGATCACTACATCGCTGTCTGTGGTTTCTTTATGCGTCTAACCCACTATACAACAATGGCGACGAAGGTGGGATCCTGTTGAGCGCTCCAGCCGGGCTGTCGGACAACGCTACCGAAGACTCGCTCCACCGCTCCACGGGCATCCTCCATGAGCGCCTCCGAGGGTGAATCCAGAGCCGTGTCGCTGCCGCCGACTGGCACAATGGCCATCGCTCCAGGATCCGGGCTGATACCGCCGTTCGACGCTTCCCAGCCCCAACGATGGGGAGCCTGGGTCACGGGTTTGCGGCAAGCCTTCGTGTTCTATGAGATCACGGACGAAGACTGAAAGAGAGGACTGCTGCTCTGCTCTTGCGGCCCCGTGATCGTGGATCTGGCCCAATACCTTCTCTCTCCCAAGAAGGTGGAGGAGTGCACGGTCGACGAGATTGTGAAGGCCGTGCAGAACTACTACTCCCCAAAGCCGTCGGAGATGACCTGCCACGTGGTTTTCCAGCATAGGAACCAGCAGGGCAAAGAAACCGCCGCGGAGTTCCTCGGAGAGCTCCGCCGCCTGGCGGCCGACTGCGCCTTCGGAGAGCACTTGGAGATGGCTCTCCGCGACCGTTTCGTCGCAGGCCTCAGGGAGGAGAAACTCCGGCGCCGAATAATGGAGGGCGAGAAGGTGACCATCACCTCAGCGTTAGCCACCGCCACTGCATGGGAGAGGTCACACCCGACCACCACCACCGCGACGCATCGTGTGGCCTCCCCCGGGAACAGCGACATCGACGACCCCGAGGTACACCGCACACCAGCCCAGCATCGCCCGCCAGCACCGTCCGCTAGCTCCGCACGCAAGCAACCCGGCTCGGCGGCGCAGGAGTGTGCCAGCTGCGGAGGGCAGCATGAGAGGAGATCGTGCCGGTTCCGGGACGCCACATGTCGAGACTGCGGCCGCACGGGCCACATCGCAAGGGTTTGCCGGTCCAAGCCATCACGCGCAGCACAAAAACCGCAACCGCCCCGCCGCAGGTCTGAGGCGCACTTCGAGGACTGCGCGGCCCCGGAGGCAGACCTATACCAACTGACCAACGCCCCGGCCGCCCGAACACAGGTACTGAAACTCCCCAGTCAGGCCTCTACCCCAAAAATATACGTCCGGATCAAAGTAGAGGGGGCCCCTCACAAATGGAACTCGACTCGGGCTCCGCCTGTTCCATCATTTCGGGAGGCCACATTAAGACAGATTTGCCCAAAGGGGGCCCCCGCTTGCGGCCATCACCCGTGACGCTCATGGACTTTCAGAGAAACCAAGTGCCAGTGAAGGGGGTCGGGAGTTTCAGGGTGCAGTACCGGGGCTTCAAGGGTTATTTGGACTTGCTCGTAGTCGAGGGCGACCTAGTTAGCCTCCTGGGGAGGGCCTGGTTTGGACCCCTAGGAATCGCGATCGAGGGGGTCCAGCATTGCGCAACCCGCGACTTCCAGGAAGTGTGCCGCGAGTTCCCATCCGTTTTCGACGGGTCCCTGGGCCGATATACGGGCCCCCGGTTTCGCTACAACTCAACCCCACAGTGGCCCCTATCCGCATGCGTGCCAGGTCCGTTCCGTTTGCCTTAAAACCCAAAATAGACGCGGAACTGGACCGACTGGTGGCGCAAGGGGTTTTGGAGCCGGTCTCTCACGCAGTGTGGGAAACCCCGATCGTGACTCCCATTAAACCTAACGGGGATGTCCGCATCTGCGCGGATTATAAATGCACGATAAATCGGGCATTGCAGGACCATGCCTACCCGGTCCCGGTGGTGAGTCATGTTCTGGCCACCTTGGCAGGGGCCAAGATCTTCGGCAAACTAGATCTGGCCCAAGCGTACCAGCAGCTGCCTGTCGATGGGCCGACAGCAGAGGCCCAAACAATTGTAACGCACCGGGGGCCTTCAGGGTCAATCGCCTGCAATCCGGGGTGAGCGTGGCACCCGGAATTTTCCAGCAACTGATGGACTCTCTCCTCAAAGGGATCCCCGGCGTCACACCATTCTTCGATGATGTGATGATCGCCGCCGCCACGCCTGATGAGTTCGCCTCCCGCCTCCGCATGGTCCTCAGCCGTTTCCGGGACGCTGGCCTCAAGGTCAAGCGCGAGAAGTGCCAGCTCGGGGTATCATCCGTAGACTTCTTGGGCTTCACGGTGAACGCAGAGGGACTCCACCCGGCCCGGGACAAGGTGAAGGCCATCGTGGAAGCGCCGCCCCGACCTCCAAAGCCGAGCTCCAGGCTTTTCTCGGACTCTTGAACTTTTACCACGCCTTTCTCCCCCACAAGGCGGCGGTAGCCGAGCCCCTCCACAGGTTGCTCGACAAAAAGGCACCCTGGGTCTGGGGCCCGCATCAGGCTGCAGCGTTCCGGGCCGCCAAGGCCCTGCTCATCTCAAACGCGGTCCTGGCACATTTCGACGAGACCCTGCCCGTGGTCTTGGCTTGCGATGCGTCCCCATATGGGGTGGGAGCCGTGCTGGCGCACCGTCTCCCGGACGGCCGGGAGGTCCCGGTCGCGTACTACTCGCGGACCCTGTCTGCGGCCGAGCGGAACTACGCCCAGATAGACCGCGAGGGACTGGCAGTTGTGGCCGGGGTGAAGAAGTTCCACGACTTCGTCTATGGCCGTCCCTTCACAGTCGTCACAGACCACCGGCCGCTGCTGGGCCTCTTCGCGGCGGACCGCCGGACGCCACAGGTACTCTCCCCTCGGGTCTTGCGGTGGTCCATCTTCTTGGCGGGCTACAACTACACGCTCCAGCACCGGCCAGGCAAGGCAATGGGACATGCAGACGCGCTGAGCCGCCTCCCCCTGCCAGACGAAGGGGTGGACCCGGCCCCAGCTCATCATGTCCTCCAGTTGGAGGGTCTTCCAGACGCCCTCTCCAGGCCACGGACATCGCCCGCCGCTCAGCCCGTGACCCCATCATATCCCGGGTTCTCGGCTGGGTGGTGAGGGGGTGGCCTACGGCCTCGGCGGGCCCTGAGTTCAGCGCATTTACAACACGGCGCGAGGAACTATCGGCACACAAGGGCTGCCTGCTGTGGGGGACCGGGTCGTAGTCCCCAGCGCACTCCAGCAACAGGTCCTGCAGGCTCTGCACGAGGCACACCCCGGCATCGTGCGGATGAAAGCCCTCGCCCGGAGCTACGTCTGGTGGCCAGGCATCGATGGGGAAATAGAGGCCTGGGTGAAGCGTTGCCAGATCTGTCAAGAGGTCCGGCCAAGCCCACCATGTGCACCCACCCAGGCATGGGAATCAACAAGGACCCCGTGGTCCCGGCTCCACATCGACTTCGCCGGGCCCTTCCACGGGTTAACATTCCTGGTCACCGTGGACGCGTACTCCAAGTGGCTGGAGGTGAGTCCAGTCTCCTCCACCTCCGCAAGCGCCACCATCCGAGCCCTCCGGAAGATATTTGCCACGCATGGCTTGCCGGACACCATCGTCTCCGACAACGGCCCGGCGTTCACATCCGAGGAATTCCAGCGGTTCCTGCGGGACAACTTGATCCGGCATATCAGGTCAGCACCCTTCCACCCTGCCACGAACGGCCAAGCGGAACGCATGGTCCGCACGGCTAAGGAAGCTTTAAGCCGCCTGACCGAGGGGGACTGGGAGTCACGCATAGCCCGGTTCTTGCTGGCGAACCGGACAACACCCAACCCGGTCAGTGGCCACTGCCCCGCGGAGCTTCTCATGGGCCGGCGACCCGCCATCCTCCTGGACCGCCTGCACCCCGACAGGGCTCCAACAGGACGGAACTGGGTCGAGGACCGGGAGGCACCACGGGGCTTCTTCCCAGAGGACCCGGTGTTCGCAAGGAACTACGGCCGAGGCCCGGAGTGGATAGCAGGAAAGGTAATCCGCCCCACCGGCCCTGTCTCCTATGAGGTGTCGACAAATGACGGGCAGGTCCTGCGGCGCCACGTGGACCAGCTGAGGCGGCGCCTACTTCCAACGGTAGGAGACCGGGGTAACCAAGGGAGGTGGAGCAGGCCCCACGAGAAGCTGAGGGAGAGCCCGAGGCGGAACGAGACTGCAGAGAGGCGGACCCCAGCGACGGCCAGCTCAGTATGCCCGAGGCCTCATCAGCCGAGGGCCAGACGGCGTACCCTTCCCCAGCGGAAGGAGGTGAGGGGGCAGGCCCCGCCACACCACCAAGACTTGGCTGCGGAGAAACCCCAACGCCTACACCACGACGGTCCACCAGGGAACGCAGAGCCCCCGCATACCTGAAGGACTATGTCACCTAGACAGGATCGGGACTATGGGGGGAGGGGTGTTGTGTATGCAGTCAACATCGTGCCATCAACGAAGAGCCAGAGCTTGAGTACCTGAGAACAATGGGACTGAGGTTCCTGGCTCCCGCGTAGGGGGACCAATGGGAACGGCGGCGGGAATTCAAACCCGCCAATGGTACCAGGGGGCGGCCCCTCCCCAATGTATATAGTTGGCCTCCGGGCCGGTTATCAGTCTCTCGTGTTGTATAATAGCGAACCATGCTGATCACTACATCGCTGTCTGTGGTTTCTTTATGCGTCTAACCCACTATACAACACTTTACAATCATATTGGAAAACCTCTGTGCTGTTGGTGTGGGTGGGAAGGCAGGATGGTCTCTCCTGATCTCATCAGATCTCAGAAGCTCAGCAGGATCAGTACTTGGAATGGAGACCACCAAGGAAGACTTTGCAGAGGAGGGCCTTGGCAAAATACCTCTGCTTCATCACTTGCCTTGAAAGCCCCTTGCTGGGGTTGCCATGGGTCGGCTGCAACTTGACAGCACTTCACACACACACGAACACCTTGTTGATAGTCCTTCTCTATCAAAAGGTAGCAGTATGTTCCCTCTAAGCTGTGGAGTCTTGTGAGCAGAAATTCTCCTTTGTGAGCTACTGGCATTAAAGTTATGAGCGAGTGATTTGGCTACTGTATAAATGAGCCATCCTTCTTGAGCTGAGACAAAAATGTGTGAGCTGAATGGTTAAAAACTGTGAGCTAGCTCACACTAACTCAGCTTAGAGGGAACATTGGTTAGCATAGAGAAGCATTTAATGCTGTAATTGTGTTTATTATGATAAGCCGCAATGGAAAGAACGAGTCAGTGATGCTATTGGTGGACTGGCTTTTTCGGTGTTCAGAGGCCTCTTATCCAACAAGAGACTCTTTGATTCAGTCCATCTTGCTTCCCTCTTTGTGAAGACCAGCATGAATGTACACGGCTGTGAAGTTATCAGGAGCGCGCTGAAGCTCAAGCCGATGTACTGGGTTCCAACAGTTAACTAAACCCTAGAAAGGATGATTAATTGTGGCATGGCTCAGTGGGGGTGCATTGACCTCTGGAGGGAGGGGGGAGAGAGAGAAACCCTTACCATGCACTGTTTATATTTGTTTCAGTGCGGCTTCTGCAAGAGAAGCTCTCAGTGGAGGGTGCCCACCTGCCAGTAAAGCAGAGAGTGAATTATGTGTCCGATGAGTGTTGCATTTCATACACAGCGGCTTCCTAATATCACACAATTTTTGTGCGTGTCAATCATCATGGATTTTGTTTTAAAAAAGCAAAACGCTTGGACTTGGAGGATTTCTTTTGTAACAATTACAATGATGTTTTGCTTCCCCCACCCCCAGGTTCAACCAATTCAATGTAGAGATCAAGACCCAAAGCGCTGTATTGTTACCCTCCCCCCCTTTGGTAATATTTTTGGTGGGCAGGATAGAAACTTGGAGCTGGAAGGGACCCCCAAGTGTCATCTAGTCCAACACCCTCACAATGCAAGAAATGCACAGCTACATCCCCCATCCCACTCTCCCAATGACCCCTCATTCAGTGAAGGCAGGAAACATGTTATCACGTGGACAAATTTGACTGTGATGGTGTATCATTTACTATGTGGCCACCCATTGATATGTTGTAATCCATAATTTTGCCCTCACCTGGATGGCCCCAGATAGCCCGCTCTCAGCTCTCAGATACTCAACTGGGTCAGCCTTGGTTAGTGTTTGTACGGGAGGCCACCAAGGAAGTGCAGGATGAGACAGGCAACTGGCAAACCATCTCTGCTCACCTCTTGCCTTGACAGCCCCATGAGGGGTCACCACGAGTCGATTGTGACTTTCCAGCACTTTCTGCCGCCACCAGCAATCCGCCATGAGTCACAGTGAGAGAGGTGGGCTATAAATAAAATAAAATTGCTAAATACCAATGGGTGATTAGTTTGAATGTTGTTAAACTGGGAGCACCAGCGTTTAACGCCATAAAGGATGGTCCATATAGCGTCCCATTGCATAGCAATGATGAGCAGTTACATGGCACAGGATGGAATTATTCCTGATTTTTTTAGTGTCATCGGAAGTGTTTATTCGATAAACCCCAGATTTTGAGTATGTTTTAATTTTGATCAATAAGTATTAGCTAGTTGAACTCAACATTCTTACATTTATACAAGACGGTTGCTAACCCAACTGTCTTATTGGAAAACATGTTAAGAGTTTTAATTAGTTTTAGATAGATATACTGAATAGAATATCAAGAGTATTATTAATGTTAAATAGTTTGTATTTAACAAAGCTAATGTTAAATAGTTTGTATTTAACAACGCTAACCCAACTGTCTTATCAGAAAACATGTTAAGAGTTTTAATTAGTTAAGTTTTAGATAGATATACTAAATAGAATATCAAGAATATTATTAATGTTAAATAGTTTGTATTGTTTGGGATTCTCTGTATCAATTGTTTGGTATTTATTTAATAAAAATTATTAAAATTCAAAAATAAAATAAAAATAAAACGGCTAGGATTAAGGACATGGGATGAGGCTGCTAGATCAGACCAAAGGCCCATCTCATCCAGCATCCTCTTTCCCACCGTGGCCGACCAGAGGCTCCCAGAAGACATACAGGCAAGTCAAATCCTCCACCTGATGTTGCCACCAAGAAATTTAATATTCTGAGGTACACTGCCTTTATTTTTTATTTTATTTGTATTTGTGTTTAGACTTGTAAACCGCCCCTCCTCTGGGTCACATGGCTCAGGGTGGTTTAGAACATTCCATAAAACAATCTGTAAACAGAGATAAAACATACATAAAAACAGTAAATCACAATCCATAAAACAGCACCCTAGCTCAGGCATTAGGATAAAACATCATTTGGGGTTTCGGTTTCCGGCGTCGCGAATGGCGGCCGCTTCTCGGGACGCTCCCGGAGGCGGTTAGCCCACACGCAGTTAGGGGGGTCTTCGCATATGCGAAAGACCCTAGTGAGCCTTAGGTTAAGGCTCCGAACCGGGGCGCTTGGGGAGTAGCCTCTTTGCCGGCAGACAGCCGGGAAATTGAGGCTTTCTCCCCGCCCCAATCGGCCCGCTGCGGCGTGCCCGTAATGGGACTTAGCGGCGCCACCGAATTCCAGGAGTGAAAACAGCGCTATGGTTCAACATAAAAAGAAGTAGTGGCATCGAATCGTGAGTTGAAGATCTATTTTGAAGCGTAAATCGGAGCCCCCTGCATGCGTATAAGCGTTGGGAGGAGGGAGGAGTCCCCACCCCCTCAAGAAGCAAGTTATTCAAAGGGAGCGCGAAGGGGGCAGAAAGAAAACAAAGTGTTGGTGAAAGTACCGTTGGGGCTGCATGGAAGAATGTGTTCATCTTAGCTTCCTGGGGGATGCGGCACGAACTTTTTAAAAGTAAACAAAAAAACAAAATGTCGATAATGGAACAAGCCCTGCAGACACCGGAAGAGAAGAGAGGAGGGACTTCCGGTCCAGATAGCCCCCCAAGAGCTTGCTGTCAATCAACAGAAAAAGGAGATGCTGTGCCCCCTGCTGGAACAATTGCAGAAGATCAACCAAACTTTGTTTAAAATGGAAAGTGTTCTCATCAGTCGACAGAAACAGATATTGGAAACAACTAGAAAGATGAAGGAGATTGAACAGAAATCGAATTTGATTCCAGGTTTCCAGGGCGCTAAAGAAGAGGAGAAAGAAGATCTCGGATTTACCTTGACAAATGTCTTGGCACCCCTAACTGGCAGTGGAGCGATAAAGTTAAAAGAAGAGGTGGATAAGGCTCCCAAAGCCTATTCCGCCTTTATAAAAAGAAATACTCTGCCAGTAGAAGGGGATGTCGAGCATAGCAGGCGACAAACGGGAGATCTAATTTCATCTGCTGAGTTTGTGGAGCCCTGGAAGCTTGAAGGCCAGAAGTTTAAGAAAAAAAAGAAAAGAAAGAAGAAGGATTTCATCTTCAAAACACAGAAACTCCTGAAGAGACACGCCAGCAGGAAGAAGGATGCAGCATTCAAAATTGGGATAAGTGCAGAAGACAGCAGCCCAGGGGAAGGTGATGGAACGGAAGACTTCAAAGTTAAAATGGACTTAATCCATAACTGGAAGAAAATTAAGAAGAAGATACTTTGAGGACTGTTCGTGTTACATCTGGAAGGAGCTGTTTAATTACTAACCCCAATGGACTTTACTAACTGCATTAACAGAGTGATTTTGGACTTTGTTTTAGTTAAAAAGAAGATCTTCTAACCATGATGGATGCCAAATCTTGGTATTGGTTATTAACCTAAACTAACTCTCACTAACAGAAAAAATTTTCACTCCACCTTTTTCTTTCTCCATCTGTCTACCCTTCCCTTTTCTTATAAAAAGAATAAAATTCTCTCTTTTTAAGAGAGTTTTACAACAAAAAAAAAAAGGATAAAACATCATTTGGCAACTGACAATCAGCACTCTGGACTTCTGTCAGAACAGGAGGCACTGCAGATAGGTGGTAAATAAACCGTCCTCAGCCGTCCTCAGTGGAAAGCCTGGCAGAACAACCCCATCTTACAGTCTCTGCAGAATCGAGAAAGATCCCACGGCAGGGGCCCCAGATGTCATCTGGCAGAGCATTCCACCAGGCAGGGACCGCTTTCAAGAACCTTCTTGTCCCCTCTTAGTCGTCTGTCCTATGACCACATTTTCACAGTTTTATTGCATTAAAGAAATGCTCGTGCCTCAATAATCCCAGGGTTCAGGCCCCATGAGGGCATTCTTCTGGAACACATTCCCAGGGGTGGTGTTTTGGGATCCGCAGTGGGGTAGGAAAAGCTGTCTCCTACAATTTGCTTGAGCTCACGGAGGATGTTTCTCTCTCCCTCTCCCAAAGATATTGGCGGTGCAAACGAGGATTTGTGGAAGGTCAGCTAATTGAATCTTCAGGGCGGGCAGCTCGTCACAAAACCTGCCAGGAAAGGCCGGGGGTCGCTCATGTTGAACTGTGAATGCTCGGCAGGGGTCCCCCACAGCCCTGAATAGAGGCGATTGTGATATTTTTCTAAATCTGAGTGACTCAGCGGTCTTTGCTTGTGAAGAACTGCCAGGGTCACAGGCACAACCAGACAAGGCCCCCTGTCTGCCCTGACAACTAGTGAGTGGAAGGAAAGGAGGGGCTACGTTGTTAGCGAGACCTGGCCGGATCCCAAAGGGCACCGCTGTGGGTTGCCTGTTTGGGCGGATTCTGTTTCTGGGGCAAACTGTCACATGAGCCCTTAGGACTCCTCGACAGGAGCTGTGTCCTCTTCCTTGGGCACAATAAAATAAAAGGCAGAGGAAAAGTGAGGATTCCTGGAACTAGGGTTGCCAAACTCCAGGTGGAACCCAGAGAGCTCCCAGAATTACGATGGATCTGCAGAAGACACAGATCAATTCCCCTGGAGAAAAGGGCTACTTTGGAGGGAGGGCCGTTTACTGTTATTCCTGGGGTTGTGGTGCATTTGGAGAGGCTGAAAATCACAGGATCCCCCAAGTTTTTCTCTCTCATCTTTCTGGTAATATGTCTCCCACTTTTCATTTGTTTACATAATTTATCGCCTGTCTTTCTCACTGGGACTCAAGGGGGGATTATGTAGAGTAAATCAATAGAGTGGGAAATCCAAAAGGCAATGCAATGGGATTTGACTTGTGGAGATCTGGAAACCAACCAGAGGTGAACTGCAATATAAGTATTAACATGATCCATGAAACAAAAGCAAAAAGGAACCTGTATACAGCAAATGAAGTACAAACTATACACAGTGGTACAGTCCACAGTCCCGGTCACTTTATCCCAAGCTTCTTTCTGAACCATATTGTTAGAGTGCAGCCCTATTTCCTGTGCAAAAAGTCCTCTTGAATAATTCAGCTTTGCTTAGCTTGCAGAAAGCCCAGAGGGTGTAGGACCCTTCCTGACCTCCTCAGGCAGACCATTCCATAAGGTGGGGCCACAACGGAGAAGGCAAATTGTTGATTTTATGCATTTGCAGAGTGAGACCTGTAGAAGGCCCTGTGCACACGAGCAAAGATGTCAGGGTCCAGGAAGATAAGGTGTGCTGAGAGATACAGGCTGATGTATTTGTACAGATTAGGAACACTATACGAGTGCACTGGATTTCTCAGTGTCTTGAGTCTAGCACTTTCCTATCTCTTTCTGTGCCAAATAGGGGTGCCACAAATATCTGCACATTTCTGCAAAGGCAACGAGTTTGTGAATGTTATCTCTGGATCCATGGTTGGGGGAAAGGGTTAGCTCATTTGGAGAAGCTGTCATAATTAACGACTTTTCCTTATTCTCCTTTTCTTTGCTTCCGTGTTCCTGTTGCTTCGGGGGGGGTGTTACCTGTTCCGCATATGCTTTGTTCTTTCTATTAGTGGTCAGTTCAACATTACATCACGTTATGCCCGTCCTAAAAACCTGCCATTTAAATCTGCAAGGATATATGCCTGCCATAAAGAAGTGCAATATCCAATCGACCACTAGAGGGAGCAAAGGGTATGTGGAACAGACCCCCCCCTCCTCCGAAGCAATAGGAACACTCAAGCAAGGGAAATGAGAATGCAAAAAAGCCCATAATTATGTTGAATGTTTTTAGGGTGTGCGGTTTTAGGAGAGTTATTCCATTGCTAGTTGTCAGAAGAGCTACCCGAGAGCCGTTGTTTAGCACAGGAGTGTTGCTGGCAAAGAGAGTAGAGTTGCAGGCATGAAAAGAGAGGCTGAAGGTTAGGTGTGGTTTGTTCAGGTTTCTGAGCCAACCGTGCTTGTGTTGGTCATTTATAAAAGCAGAAATAAAGTAATTAATTGTAATGAAACATTTTTCTGTAATTTATGGATTATGTTGTGAAGTCAACAGAACTGAAGATTTTATGTCTTCATAGCTTTTGCTGTGATGTGAACATTTATTATTTATTTATTAAATTATATTTTAAACCACCCTCCCCTGCCACGGGGTGGTGTACAACATAATAAATTCATATAATCCATAATTAAAACAATTAAAAAACAGTAAAAGGCACAGTAAATTAACCTGAAAGATGATGCTACAAATGTAAGTTGTGCCGCTGCCTCATGGGGGGGGAGCAGGGGGGAGTGCCGGGAGGATGTAACTGTTGCTGGACATCTCTGCCTTACGGGCCCTACAGAACTGCATCAAGCCCCACAGGGCATGGATGTTATTTGGCAGAGAGTTCCACCAGGTTGGAGCCAGGGCAGAGAATGTCTTGGCTCTGGTCAAGGACAGGCTGACATCCTTTGGGCTTGGGACCACCAACAGATTCTCATCTATGGAGTGCAACACTCTTAAGAACGTAAGAGAAGCCCATGTTGGATCAGGCCAATGGCCCATCCAGTCCAACACTCTGTCACACAGTGGCCAAAAACACCAGGTGCCATCAGGAGGTCCTCCAGTGGGGCCAGGACACTAGAAGCCCTCCCACTGTTGCCCCCCACAAGCACCAAGAATACATAGCATCCCTGCCCCAGACAGAGTGTTCCTACCTTGTGGCTATAGTCACTGATGGACCTCAGCTCCATATGTTTATCCAATTCCCTCTTGAAGCCATTGATGCTTGTAGCTGCCACCACCTCCTGAGGCAGTGAATTCCATGTATTAATCACTCTTTGGGTGAAGAAGTACTTCCTTTTATCTGTTCTAACCCGACTGCTCAGCAATTTCATGGAGTGCCCACAAGTTCTTGTCTTGTGAGAAAGGGAGAAAAGCACTTCTGTCCATGCATATACTCTTCTGGGGGTATACCGGGAGAGGCAGTCCCAAAGATACATGGGTCCTGGACTGGGTGGTGGGAAGTGCCATCAAGTCACAGCTGACTTTTGGTGACCCCCACAGGGTTTTCAAGGCAAGAGACATTCAGAGGTGGTTGTGTAGCGAACCTGGACTTCCTTGGTGCTCTCCTGTCCAAGTACTAACCAGGACTGACCCTGGGCTGAACTAGCCTGGGCCATCCAGGTCAGGACAAAAGACTCCTGGTGGTGGCGGAAAGGGCCATCAAGTCGCAGCTGACTTATGGTGACCCTGTAGAGGTTTCAAGGCAAGAGACATGCAGAGGTGCTTTGCCATTGCCTGCCTCTGCACAGCGACCCTGGACTCCCTTGGTGGTCTCCCATCCAAGTACTAACCAGGGCTGACCCTGCTTAGCTTCCAAGATCTTAATGAGATCCAGCCAGCCTGGGCCATCCAGGTCAAGGCAAAGGCTCCTAGAAGCTCTCAATTTATTTATTTATTTATTTGTACCCCGCCCTCCCCACCACGGCGGGCTCAGGGCAGCTTACAGGTATTTCACAAAAATGCAATTAAAACCTATCAGAACATATAAGCGTAAACATAAAATACCAATAATTTAAAATACAATTAAGATGCTGGAACATTATCGAGTAAACAGGAGCAAAGATTATTTATAATATGACTTAGGTGACCATATAATTCCCATCACTTCACCCCCAGCTCAGTTCGGTCACTTGTTATGCGGCGGGTACAGGCTGAAGGTAGCAATGGTAAGGCTAGAACACAGGCTGGCAAAGGTGATAAAGCCAGGGCACAGGGACACTCCTCGGTGTATGATGCAGCTCCTTAGTCAAACACCGGTGGAAGAGCTCCATCTTGCAGGTCCTGTGGAACTGTAAGAGGTCCCACAGGGCCCTGATCTCTTCCAGGAGTTCATTCCATCAGAATGGAGCCGCCACTAAGAAGGCCCTAGCTGTTGCCAGCCTGGCATCCTTGGGGCCCGGAAGGGCCAACTGATTTTGCACCCCTGAATGCAGTGCTCTCTGGGGAACATGTGGGGAAAGGTGGTTGCTCAGGTATGCTAGACCCTGACCATATAGGGCTTTAAAGGTTAAAACCAGCACCTTTAAGGGAATCTGGTATTTCTCATAGTACATTGTGGTGGAACCTACTGTCAAGTTGTAGCCAACTTATGGTGACTGTGGAGGGGTGTGACGGACTCTAAGGCCTGTTGTTAAGCAGCAGGGAAGCCAGAGAGTTTCCACAAGGGTTGCTCGATGGGGTTAAATAAATAAATAAATGGGCTGCCTCTGAAATCCCTGAGCGGCTGTTCCGTTAGCTGGAACAAACCTTCTAAACGGATTCCTTTCAGCTCTCTGTCCACCGTCGACAGTCTTCACACTCGGTGCGTCCCAGTCGGAATTAGCCAGCACGGCTGGCAAGCACCTTCCCGCCCAGGCTCCCGCGGGTGACAGCGACCCAAGGCACCTTCCCAGGTGAGCACAATGGCATCAGGGCTCTCTCACTCACTCGTGGGTGGCGCTGCATGCATGGGGGGAGGCGGCTGGTTTCTTCCGAGTCAGCGGGGCCCCGGGCCCTGCTTCTGCTGCTCTGCACCGCAGGAGCGGGTGGCGCCAGCAGCTCCCCTGCGAGGGCCGAGGGGAGGGGGCCGGAGGGAGGAGGGGGAGGAGAGGATCGGGGAGGGGCCCCGCAAAACCCGCGGGGGGGGGGCTGGGCCCCCAAGGCCCCACGCAGGCTACAGGCCTGGGCTAGAGAACGCTCCCTACTGGTCCCCTCTAAAGAGAGAGGTTAGTGATACAAAAGGAGAAACTGAAGAACTCCTTAAAGCTACACACACACTTCTCCAAGGGAACTTGTGAGCAATGTTCCCTCTAAGCTGTGGAGTCTTGTGAGCAAAAATTCTACTTTGGGAGTTACTGGCGTTAAAAGTTGTGAGCGAGCAATTCGGGTGCTGCGTACACTAGTTTGCTCTGGAGCCCTCCTTCTTGAGTGAAGACAAAAATATGTGAGCTGGAGGCTAAAAAACTGTGAGCTAGCTCACTCTCACTCAGCTTTGGGGGACACACTGCTTGTGAGGTGGTTATGGGTGTCTGGAAAAGACCGGGAATAGCTAGAAAAGCCTCACCAGTCAGTTGAGAGAGCCAGGCGGAGAAAGCCTTATGCCTAACCACAGAGAGTAACAGGAGAAGTGGAATATCAGATGGCTTCGATGTACCAAAGACAGTATGTGTCCAACGCAGAGCTGTATAACTCCTGCCTATGTTAATGCAAAGTGAAGCACTCACGCAACCCGGTATTTCTCATAGTACATTGTGGTGGAACAGACTGTCAAGCTGCAGCCGACTTATGGTGACTGTGGTCAGGCACTTATTGCCCTCAGGAAATGTGTCTGGTGCACGTATCTAACAGCAGCAGAACACCGTCTGAGTCCCCTGGCCAACAAAGTTTTATTCAAGGCGTGAGCGTCGTTGGTCTGAAAGGTGCCCTACTGGCCTCAGGCTTTGTTCTGCTGCTTTAGACCAACACAGCTGCGCACCTGAATGTATCTAAAAGCAGCGGCTGTTAAAATCTATTCAGACCCTCATTCATTTATATTACTGTTGGTACTTTGGAATGGGGAAGATGACTGAGGAAGGGTTGAAATTGGGGGTTCACCTATGCATTACAGAGTCCTTGTGTGCACTGGGGAACAATGCAAGGACTCTGCATCAGAAGTGGGATGGGAATTTTCTGCCTCCGTTACGCACCCACTGGCTTTTTTTCTGCCTGGGACCAAAGCAGGCAGGGAGAAGCCAATCTAACCTCTCCCCTTCTGCAGACCTCCGGATGGAGCAGCTGTTGGCCCTGTTGTGAAACTCACACGGAGCCAGGTAAGGAATGTGCTTCCCCCAAGGAAGATCAGGCTTGCAGTTTCAGGGAGCTTCTTGACCCCCTCGGTGAATGGGGGACGGAGGTGTCCCCAAGCGCCTTCTACCAGCTTCAGGCTGGTTTGCCAGCTGTGGCAGTTTCTGGAGAAAGCCCACCAAGCTGCTCTCACACGTGCCGGGCGACATCCCGAGGAAATTACTGGAGTGCGCTTGACACAGGCCAGTGTTAAAAACAGTCCAGGCATTTAAATGTAATTCGGGGGTGGGGGAGAGTGAAAGCTAGATAGTGCCCCTTCTAAGCTGTGGAGTCCTGGGAGCAAGAATTCTCCTTTGTGAGCTACTGGCATTAAAGTTGTGAGCGAGCGATTTGGCTGCTGCATAAAGTAGCCTTCTCTGGAGCCATCCTTCCTGAGCTAAGACAAAAATATGTGTGAGCTGGAGGCTAAAAAATTGTGAGCTAGCTCACACTGATTCAGCTTAGAGGGAACAGTGGACTGGCTAGAATGTCAGCATAGAGCTGCTGTAGGGAACATCTCGCAACCAGACCAACGAGCTACACTGGCTCCCAGCTTGTCTCTGGGACCAGTTTAAGCTCCTGTTTTTGACCTTCGCATGGCTTGGTCCTAAGGTTGGCAGGCTTCTGTCTGCAACCCCTGGGAGATTGCTGGGGCAGGACCTGGGGAGGGTCACATCTGACACAGAAGTGACCCTACTTCCAGATGCTGCTCTAGGAATAGCCCCTCCAAATCTGAACGGTAAATCACAGAGATTGAGGGCATTCCTAAAGGGTATCCCATTTCTGGGTCAGATGCCATTCCACCCACCATCAATAGTGGTGGCAATGCCAGAGCGACAGTAGCGGGATTGCCCCGGCTCAGATTGGGCCCTTGGTCCCAAGAACTTGTAAGATCTCTCCCCACAGACCAACTGGTCTGAGTACTCAGATTATTGGGGGAGGGGTTCTGGCAGGAGCTTGCAGGGGGGCCTTTGGCTACCAGCCCCAGACTGCAGAACTCCGTCCCTCAAGAGGTAGCATCACTTTCTGGAAGAATGTGACGACACATTGATTCCAGTAGGCCTCTGCTAGTGTTTCAAGGTATGTTTCTTTTCTTTCTGAGAGTGTAGAATTTTACATCTCTACTGGATCAGACCAGGGGTCCATGGAGTTCGGCAGCAATTCAGTGCATACTGAAGCCAACCCATTACCCCGGAGGGCCAACAAACAGGGCACAGAGGTCAAGATCTTCCCCTGATGTCACTTCTGAGCACTGAGTGAGGTTCAAAGGTTTACTGCCTTTGAATATGGAGGTTCATTTTACTAACCAGTCCTTTCCTACTCATCCTTGATGGATGCATCCTCCATGAATTTGGCTAATCCCCTTTGAAAGCCAAAGTAGTTTTTAACTGTGATTGCATTTTTTATTATCTTGTGCATTTAGTGAATGACAGTGTACGTACTTACAGGCTGTCAAGTGGCTGCTTATAGTGACCTGAGCAAAGAGCTTTCAAGACACATGAGAAGCAGGGGTGGGTTGTCATTGCTTTCCTCTTCAGAGTCTTCCTTGGTGGTCCCCCACCCTGGTACTGACCCTGCCGTGTTTCTGAGATCCAGTGAGATCGGGCTATACCATGCTGCTTTCCTTCTCAGTGGCAATGTCAGTTTTCTGAAATAAGGATGCAGGCTTCCAGAAACACAGCAGTCAGACCAGGGGCATGCAAAATAAATACCTGCTCAATGCAATGGTTGGGACCGTGTGAGCGCTTGCTTAAAACCCCAACATTTTCACGATCTTTTGGGGGTTTTGCTCACGGTGGGTGATCAGGCTGAGATGCGAGCAACTTGGCACATCACTGTAAACAGCTTAATTGTAGGGCTGCCAAACTCCAGGCGGAGATCTCCTCCTGGAATTACATCCAGTTGGCAGAGATAAATTACCTTGGAGAAAATGGCCCCTTTGGAGGGTGGACTCTACGGCTTTATACTCCCTGAAGTCCCCCTCCTCCCTAAACCCCACCCTCGCCAGGCTCCACCACCTTGAAAATCCAGCGATTTCCCAACCTAGAGTTGGCAACCCTAATTTAACTAATTTATCTTTGATTTCGGGGCTAGGGTAGAAGATGTCAAGTTGCAGGTTCTTCTGTGGACTGGTTGTGTTGGAAAAAATGGTTCAGCCCACCGGAGTGTGTCAATGAGTGAAATGCCAAGGCACAGTCTTCTGGGCAGCTGATCATAAAAAATTTAAAAGAGAAGCATTATCTCAAACAAGGCGTCTCATTTAATTTATTATTAGTGGCAACTTGCCGTGATGGGAGATGCAAAAGGAGCCCCACTGAAATCCACTGAATTATGAAGCACTTTAAATAAACAAAACATGAAAGCCTGTGAAGAAACACCAGCCGTTAAAAGGCTTTTATTCCTTAGCAGTTTAAATGGGCGGGGGGGGGGGGGTTCGCTATCTTTCCGGTTTTCCTAAGAGGGAATGCTGACACTTAGTGGAGACATCTGGTATTGCAGTTGTACCAACTGGGTTAAGAAAATAGGCCACCCTCTTGGCCTTTATTGGTCCAAAGCAGGTTCTTCAGACTAGTCTTGTCATAGAGGTTTTACCAGATAGATCTGAGAGGTTCCTAGACCTTCACATGGTAATGTGATGTCATTTTCAGGCAATGTGACGAGGAGTGATGTTGGGAGATCCGTGCAACTTTGGCTTCCTGAGTCCCCATCCCCCAGAGCTCCAGAGAACCCCTGCCCTAGTTCAGAGAGTGGTGTTTGCATTCTTGGATTTGCATGGTACTCCTCCCCCTCAAGCTAGATTGGGGCCACCCAACCTTTTGGAACCTGCACCCACGCCTTTAGAATCCTGACAGAGGGTGGCCGGTGCAACCATGAAATGGTTTCTGCAGAAGGCGGAGCCGACCACAAAATGTCCGGGAGTGAGGATGTGCATAGCTCTGATTGTATCTCTTGAACATTTCAGGAAGAAGCTCTCTATAACAGGATGCCTTTTCAAATGAACATACTGTTTTAGAATATCTTCTTGCAGCTTAGGTCCTTGTGCGGAGGGCGGGGGGGAGGGAGCTGATGCCAAAGCAAGGTTTTTAAAGATCTGCACAGCCAAGCAGATCTCCAGTGGCCAATCAGAAGCCATGCCCAGCTAAAGCTCCATTTGACCCTGCCCAGTTTTGGTGGGCACTAGGAAAGGTATGGGCAGGCATCATGGTGCCAACAGACACCTGGCTGGGGACTCCTGGGGAAGAGGTTTTAAAAAGATAGACAGGGTGCTTTTTGACAGTGTGTGGCAGTCTGAAGATGGGAAATAAGGATATCATAGAAGACTATGTAGCACTAAAGACCTTGGGGTGCACAGAGGCATGCTGGGACAGGAAAGCCATAGAGGCCCTCCCTTGGAAATGAATGCAAAATGTGCCATTCAACAATCATTAGCACCCACTTTTCAGACTGTTTGCCCCAAAGTTCCAATTTTCCAACCCACCCTCACATGGTTATTATAGCCGTGTTCGTCCAGTCATAGAAGTGTGATCCTGAGTGCAGTAAATAAATTTCCCAAGAGACATATTGCAAAAAAAAGGCAAACTTACATTTATTCCAGTAGATCCAGTTCACATTCAGGTTGCAGTCAAAAGAAGAGAAAGAAGCCTAATCTAAAAAAGACTTTCCCTGTCACAAGTGGCCAGGTAGTCTGGCATAATGTGTGTGGGAGTAGGAGGGCATTGTCTCTACAGGAGAGACCGGCAGAGACCTGTGTCTCCATGGAAGGCCATGTGCAGAGAGGGAGAGGACAGAGAGAGAGAGGAGGGTCAGAGGGCAACTCGCAGGTTAAGACAAAGAGAGGCCTCCCATTCAGGGAGACAACACCTATGCACACTTTGGCTGATGTGGCACACCCCAATGTCCAGGCATGCTGAGTTGCTCACTCCAACACTCCGCAGCTGCCTGAACTCCTTGTGTCATCTGAAGGCATGCTGGGGAATGAGTGGATGTCTTTGGACTCTCTCCCTTGAACTCCTACTCCTCAACAAGGCCACTGTTCAGCCCCCAGGAAACATCACTGTGGGAACCATGGTTTTGTGGACGCTGCCAAAGGCAATGCTTTCTGAGTTGGGTTTCCTTGAGGTGAGAGAACTTTGCTGTCTTCTGATGCCCTTGAAAGATTTCCTTTCTTTATAAATATCCAAGAGATGCTTCTGTGGGGCCGGAGATCTGTCACCTCACATCAGATCTCCAGCCAGACAGTCTGTGCTCCACAGGGCTTTATAGGGTTGCCAAACTCCAGCCAGGGCCTGGAGATGTCTTAGAATTAGAATGGAACTCCAGAGAACAGGGCTCATTTCTAGGGATGCCAGCCTCCAGGTGGGACTTAGAGATCCCCTGGAATTACAGCTCATCTCCAAACTATAGAGATCAGTTCCCCCGGAGAAAACAGATGCTTTGGAGGGTGGACTCTATGGTATTATACCCCACTGAGGTCCCTGTCCTCCTCGGGTTGCCAATCCCCAGTCGGGGGCAGGGGATCCTGTGGTCTGGAGCCCCTCTGCTGCTTCAGGGCTGTCAGACACTGTGGGGGGGGAATGGCTGCTGGGTAATCCACTATACTCTATGGAGACTGATCCCCATAGGGTATAATGGAGAACTAATCTGCAGTTATCTGGGGCTCTGGGGACGTTGTTTTTTGAGGTAGAGGCACCAATTTTTCAGCATAGCTGGGGGTGCCTCTCCTGAAAAACAAACCAACCCAAATTTCAAAAAGATTGGACCAGGGGGCCCAATTCTATGAGCCCCCAAAAGAAGGTGCCCTATCCTCCATTATTTCCAATGGAGGGAAAGCATTTAAAAGGAATGAGGTCCATTTAAATGCGACAGCCAGAACTCCTGTTGGAGTTCAATCGCCTAGTGGCATCACAAAAGTCATGTCACATCCTTGCTCCTGGCCCCACCCCCAAAGTCCCCAGATATTTCCTGAATCGGACCTGGCAACCCTATGTCCTCCCCAGGCTCTGGCTCCAAATCTCCAGGCATTTCCCAACCTCTGGCTGGCAACCCCGCCCCACCCCCTGCGGGTGGCCAGGGAGGACTGGGCAACCCCAGCCAGTGCCCCTGTGTAGTGTAGGAGGTCTGAATCAGCCAAGCAGAGTGGGTATAACCATGCTTACTGAAGATCAGCAGGCCTCCATCTTGGAACAGTCCAGAAACAGGGACAACCACACTCTTGCCCCCCCCCAACCCATTGAGCTTCCCCAACAATGACTAAACTAGGCCACTAGGTGGCAACAATTGACCATTTATTATACCCTGGAGAAAACATGGGACTGGAGGGTGGGCTGTATGGCATTATAACCCACGGAGGTCCTTCCCTTCTCAAAGTCCCACCGTTCCAGGTTCTCACCACTGTAGAGTCCTGTGTCTATTAAATTCACGGAGCAGCAGAGGGACACAGGAGGAGCCCAGGGGCAGGAGGTCTTCTGCCAGAGTGGGAGAACTGGCATCAGTGTTCCCTCTAAGCTCAGTTAGTGTGAGCCGGCTCACAGTTCTTTAGCCTCCGGCTCACACATTTTTGTCTCTGCTCAGGAAGGATGGCTCCAGAGCAAACTAGCTTATGCAGTAGCCAAGTCACTCGCTCACAACTTTCATGCCAGCAGCTCACAAAGTAGAATTCTTGCTCACGAGACTCCACAGCTTAGAGGCAGCATTGGCTGGCATAGCTAACCTGTCTGTCTGTGGACTGGGGGGAGCCTGTTTGCTTGTTTTCCTCTTTGGAAGATCCCTTCTCAGCCTTGATCCTGAGGGATGAGGGTGTAAATAATTTTAAATTGTGTAAATAATGTAAATAATTTTAAAAGATCATAAATAAAAAGGGATGCCAGCTCTCTGGTTGGGACCTGGAGGTCCCCTGGAATTACAGCTCAACTCCAGGCTACTGAAGTCAGTTCCCCTGGAGAAAATGGATGTTTTGGAGGGTGGACTCTATGGTTCTTCCCCGTCCTCCCGGCAGGGCCGGCTCACCCACTAGGCGAGCTAGGCGCCGCCTAGGGCGCCGGCACTGCAGGGGCGCCAAAATGCCCCCCACCCACCCCGTGAAAAGCCCCCCGGGCCACCCAGCACCGGCAGCCCCGGCTTTCCTGGGTGCCTCGCAGGTGCGAGGCGCCCAGAAAAGCCGGCACCACCGCTGGAGGGAAGGGGCGGGCATTCTAAGCCTGCCCCTTCCCTGGCTCTCCTGGCGCTGGGCCATCTCCAGGCTCCCACCGGGAGGTTGGCATCCTCGGTGGGGTGGGTGCCCCAGGCTGTCCTGCCTAGGGCGCCCAGACACCTGGGGCCGGCCCTGCCTCCCAGGGCTCTGCCCCCCATCTGCAGGAGCTTCCTGACCTGTATCTGACAGCCCCACCCCCCACCCCCCGCTAGAGGGCCGGAGGGGCCTGTCAACCCTGTACCCTGGCACCACCTGCTTGGTTGGTTCTGCAAGTCTGTCATGCCTGGCTTGGTCTGTGCACCTGGGAACAAAGGGCTCGACCTGCTGAGCTTTTCCACTGGCGGTGAGGGAAGAGGGAACCCTGAGCTACTCAGATTCAGTTCGATGGACTCCATGGCTGCATTCAACATGTCATTTGCCCTAAAGACCAAACAATTAGGGGCACATCTTTCGACAGGGCATTGTGCCCGGCAAGCACAATTCAAGAAAAGGCGGTGGTCCCTCATTGAGGTGTTTACTCAGACATGTTTACCCATCCCACTCTGTGGAGCCCGCTTCCCTGTTACGTGGGCAGCGGGTCACATCCTGGCACCCTGCGTTCTTCAGGAATTAAGCTGGTCCCATCCTGGCGGCTTTCAAGACTCGCCCTTAAGGCTTGCAGGACTGCAGCGCACCTACCCTGGGACGAGTGCCTCAGCTATTTCCTGCCATTTGCCATCATCCCAATAGATCTTGGTCACTCCTCCAGGGGTCGTTGACTAGGAAGCTTCCTGCGAGGCTGTGCACTCATACCGGGGCACTTCATGAAAGTGGACCTGCCCCATCGACGAGGGCCTGCTTCTGCGGGGAGGGCAGGATATAAATCAAATCAAAGGGATAAATAGATACGTTTTGTAGTGGGAAATTGTAGTTGCTTTTCTTTGTAGTGGGATTTGCTATCACACCTTAGTTGTTCGTGGGGGGTGATGGATGCTCGCATATCTTGGATGGTTAATAAATGGCACATCTCGGAGCTTCCACATCTCCCTCTCTTCCAATTTTTTGGGGTCAGGCTTATCAATCTTTTTTCCCCTTTCATGTTGCACTTTCCTGCGGCCCATCACCTCCGGGTAGGAAGACGTTACTAAGAAATGGGGATTTCTTGGCCAGCAGGACTATACCGATTCCCATGGGGCAGCTGTGGGAGTGTTTTGGAGCACAGGAAACCCTCCCCCACTGACTGGGAGAGAGCCAACTCCATGTCCTTCTCTTGTTCTCCCCCACTGCCTCACCCGGTGAAATCCTCACCAGAAAGGGCATTGCCAGAGGGTGGGTCCCAGAGGTCCAGGGGTGGAACCAGCAGGGGCAGGCAGCAGCAGCCAAGAGGTCAAGGGGTGGAGCCAAGAGAAGAGGCTCTGTTCCTCCAAGGGCGGCTTCTTCCCTGGCCTCGCCAACCCCTGCCACTGAGCAAGACAGGCAGGTGTGCAAAGAGGCCCATGCCCCACAGCTCACCACCCTCCCGCCACATGGGAAAAGGAAAAGGTTGGTATTTGAAAAGTACTGAGACTTACTAGTGATTTCAGCTCTCACATACTTTATTAGATGAAGAACAAGACAACTGAGCCGGCTCGCAGGCCGGCTTTTATTCCCAAGTGACCCACACCCCAAACACACACACACACGGTGATTCGCTATTTACATTGATTGGATTAACTCCTGCTCCTCCATTGGAGGGGAGTCAGGATCCACTAGTCCATTGTCCTTCGGGGCGAAGCTCAGGCCCTTCGCCTGGCCACATGGTGGACCGGTTAGAACCAGTCTAAGCTCATGGCTGTCCAGAGCCCATGTTCTCCAGTGGATACATTACACCCCTCCCCCTTGGTCCGATAAACACCCGCACACATAGTCTTTCAAATAGCTGGGGGCCGCCGCTCTCGCGTGGAGCGACGGGGCTCTGGCATGGGGGAACTGACAGCCTCCCGGGCGGCTGTGGGGACTGGTGGCCGCTCTGGTGTTGGCGGGGCTGGGCTCACCATCTCGGCCGGTGTGTCATTTGCGGTGGCTGTCAGTCCGGAGTTGAAGTCCCCCGGGATTTCTTCTGGTGCGTCCGCCCCCGCGTCTGGTTGAGCTGGCTCGTCCCACTCCTCCCCCTCATCCGGCTCCAGGGGTAGCACCCGGCGACGTAGCTGATCGATGTGGCGATGCAGGATCTGGCCGTCTTCCACCGAGACTCGTAGGACCGGGGGCCACGGACCCGGACTACTCGTGCGGGAATCCACGGGGGCCCTCTCGCGTAGTTCCGTGCGTACACCGGGTCCTCTGGGAAGAACCCTCGCGTCGCCGCTGGCGTTTCCGTGCAGGGCTCCCGCTCGGGCGCTCGATCGGGATGTAACCGGTCCAGCCTGGTGGTGAGGCGTCGGCCCATCAATAGTTCCGCCGGGCTCCGGCCGGTTGTCGCATGGGGCGTCGTTCTCTGGCCGAACAGGACGTGCGCCAGCCTGAAGTCCCAGTCCGTTCCTTCGGTCCGACGGAGCGCCTCTTTGGCCGTCCGCACCATGCGTTCGGCTTGGCCATTGGTAGCGGGGTGGAACGGGGCCGACCTGATGTGGCGAATCCCGTGCTGGCGGGTGAACTCCTGGAACTCCCCAGACGTGAAGGCCGTCCCGTTGTCGGTGACCAGGGTGTCGGGGACTCCGTGCGAGCTGAAAATCCGCCACATCGCTCGGATGGCCGCCCGGGAGGAGGTGGATGGTACCGGCTCTACTTCTAGCCACTTACTGTAGGCGTCTACAAGTATAAAAAACAGCTGCCCCTGGAACGGGCCCGCAAAGTCGAGGTGCAGGCGCGACCAGGGGCGGTGAGAGGATTCCCAGGCCCTGTCTGGGGCCGTCGGGGGTGCGGGTCGGGAGGCCTGGCAGGGTTGACACCTTTACAATGTCCTCAATATCCCGGTCTAACCCTGGCCACCAGACATACCCCCGCGCCAGAGCCTTCATCCTGACTACCCCAGGGTGGTGCTCATGCAGGTCCCTCAGTACCCGTTCCTGTAGTGGTTTCGGAATGACCACCCTGCCTCCCCACATTAGGCACCCCTTATAGGTCGACAGCTCATCGCGCCTTGTGACAAAAGGCGCAAACTCCGGGTCTTGTCTAGCTGTCGGCCATCCCCTCCCCACCCAGTTCAAAACCCGACAGAGAACCCTGTCGCGGCCCGTGAGGCGGGCCACCTCCTTGACATGTACTGGGCGATCGGGCAGCGATTCTAGGAGTGCGATGACGTGGGCAGGGGCCGGGTCTGGGTCCGTTGCGGGCAGTGGGAGGCGGCTGAGCGCGTCCGCGTGACCCATGGCCTTTCCCGGGCGGTGGGTGAGGGTGTAAGAGTACCCCGCCAGGAATATGGACCAGCGGAGAACCCTGGGCGAGACCATCTGCAGCGTCTGTCGATCGGGCGCAAGGAGGCCCAGGAGAGGCTTGTGGTCTGTAAGGATCTCGAACGAGCGGCCATAGAGATAATGGTGGAATTTTTTAACCCCCGCCACTATCGCTAGTGCCTCCTTGTCTATCTGCGCGTAATTACGCTCCGCAGAAGACAGGGTCCGAGAATAGTAGGCGACCGGAACCTCCCGGCCATCCGGCAACCGATGCCCCAACACCGCCCCCACCCCGTAGGGTGACGCATCACACGCCAGAACCACAGGTAAAGCCTCGCAGAAGTGGTGCAGCACCCCGTTGGAGACCAACAAGTCTTTTACCGCCTGGAAAGCTGCCGCATGCTCCGGCTTCCAGGCCCACGGCGCCTCCTTGTCCAGCAGCCAGTGGAGGGGTTCAGCCACCGTTGCCTTTTGGGGCAGAAACGCGTGGTAAAAATTCAAGAGGCCTAGGAAGGCCTGGAGTTCCGGCTTGGACGTGGGGACCGGGGCTTGTGTGATCGCTTTAATTTTCTCGTCTGTGGGGTGGATGCCTTGTGCATCGACTGCGAACCCCAGGAATTCGATGCGGGGCACACCCAGGAGGCATTTCTCCTTCTTCACCTTGAGGCCAGCCTCGTTGAACCTCTGCAGGACCTGACGCAGCCGTTCGGTGAAGGCGGTGGAGTCCGGTGCCGCGATGATGATATCATCTAAAAAGGGCTGGACCCCTGGAATTCCTTTCAGGAGGGAATCCATGAAGGATTGGAAAATCCCTGGCGCCACTGAAACCCCAAACTGCAGTCTATTGACCCGGAAAGCCCCCTTGTGGGTGGCGATGGTTTGCGCTTCCGCAGCGGCCGTGTCCACTGGCAGCTGCTGGTAAGCCTGCGCCAGGTCCAATTTGCCGAAAACTTTGGCCCCCGTCAGGGAGGCCAGGACATGGCTCACTACCGGGACCGGATAGGCGTGGTCCTGCAGAGCCTTATTTATGGTGCATTTGTAATCTGCACAAATGCGTATAGCCCCATTCGGTTTAATTGGCGTTACAATGGGGGTTTCCCAGCGCGCTGACGCGACCGGTTCCAGCACGCCTTGGGCGACCAGGCGGTCGAGCTCGGCCTCTATTTTTCCCGCATGGCTAGGGGAGGGGGCCGTGCCTTTATGGCGGATGGGTCGTACGTTAGGGTCCAGATCTAGCGAAATCGGGGTCCCATTGTACCTCCCCAGGGTCCCATCAAATACTTTGGGGAACTCCCGGCAAACTGCCTCCCAGTCAGCGGTCCCGAGGTGGTTTACTCCTGCTATTTGGAGTCCCAAAGGCCCAAACCACGACAGTCCCAGGAGGCTTGAGAGGCGCCCCTCCACAACCAACAGGTCCAGCAAGCCCGAGAACCCTTTAAATCGGACTTGAAACTTGCCCCAGCCATGGACTGCCACTGGGTTTTTGTTAAAGTCCGTCAGTTTCAACCCCCGTGGCTTGTGCAGTCGGGGTCCCCCTTGGGGCATAGCGTTTTAAGGGTCTCCGCGGAAATTATAGAGAACGAGGACCCTGAGACTATTTCCATTTGGCAGGGGGACCCCTCTATTTGGACAGTCACATGCACCTTGTCCGGGCTTTCAGGGGGCAAGTTACATACCGTCTGCCGGCGCTGTGTCGTCACGGTGTGCAGGCTTGCGGCGTCCAGCTGGGCAGTGGATCCCAGGCGCTTGCCCTTGGAGCGGCAGACTCGGGCGAGGTGTCCGGCCTTGCTGCAGGTCCTGCAGACGGCGTCCCGGAAACGGCAGGTCCGGCGCTCGTGAGCGTCGCCACAGCTGGCACAGGCAGATGCGTTGGGCTGGTTTGGTGGTGCGGGGGATCCCCTGTTGCGTTGGGTGCGTGGCTGTGATCGGCGGTTCACCTGCAGGCCCTCCTCATCGTTCGAGTCATCCGAGCCGGAGCCCTGGAGGCGATGGACCGTCTTAGGCCGGCGATCTGCGTGGGACTTCTCGTAGGCGGCCGCTTCTTGGATGGCGGCCTCCAGAGTGAGGTCGTCCCGGCTGACGAGCCTGCGGCGCAGCTTCGCCTCCTTCAGCCCCACCAAGAACTGGTTTAGGAGGGTATCTGCGAGGTTGGGGAAGGCACACCTTGTGGCTGTGCGGCGTAGTCCGGCCAGGAATTCCGGAGATGTTTCGTCGGGGCCCTGCATTCTCGCGAAGAACTCCATTCGTTCCGCGAACTTGGTGGGCTTTGGTGCCAAGTGGTCAGTAAACGCCTTGACCAGCATGTCGTAGGTGGCGGCCGCGTCTTTCGGCAGGAGGGGGTTTACCAGGTCCTTCAGGAGGAGGTGTGCCTCGATGCCGCAGTAGCGCAGGAGATAGGCCTTCTTCGTACCCGCATCCGTGATGCCATGGATCTCGAAGTGATGCTCCAGCGTCTCGATCCAGGTCTCCCAGTGTGCGGGACGAGAGATGTCGAAGGCGGGGAAGCTCTCGTTGCTAGCGGCCATGGTGCTCACCCGTGGAGGTCGCGGTTCAGGCGTAGAGTTGGCGGCGTTGAAAGCGAGGCTGCTCTCGGGGTCAGCGGTGCTAGGGAGCGGTGCGGTGCCCAGGAACCGAAGAGGCGGACACGAAGCTCGGCGGCGGCGTTCAGTGCTTTCGGCGTTGGGGCGGTCAGCGGTGCTCGTCTCGTGGTCGTTGTTCATGGAGGGAGTTGGCATCCCATCCTCGTCGCCAGTGAAAAGTACTGAGACTTACTAGTGATTTCAGCTCTCACATACTTTATTAGATGAAGAACAAGACAACTGAGCCGGCTCGCAGGCCGGCTTTTATTCCCAAGTGACCCACACCCCAAACACACACACACCCGGTGATTCGCTATTTACATTGATTGGATTAACTCCTGCTCCTCCATTGGATCCACTAGTCCATTGTCCTTCGGGGCGAAGCTCAGGCCCTTCGCCTGGCCACATGGTGGACCGGTTAGAACCAGTCTAAGCACATGGCTGTCCAGAGCCCATGTTCTCCAGTGGATACATTACAGTATTCCAACAGGAGAGCCCAGCTGCAGAAACACAGCAGAGTCCCCTGGCAGGTTCAGCAGGAATCCAGCATGCGTCTCAAACGCATTCTAGAAAACAAACATGCCCATCTCACGGCTGAGGAACACTGAGAATGAGTGTTTGTTGGAGCTTCCAGGGGAATCTGTGAGCAGGGGACAGGCAACTCCAACACCCGGGCAGAGCAGAGTGTTTCCCACCATGTGCTCCTCGCAGCCTCATAGCGAGGGATTCTCTGCAGGGAACTCAACATCCGTGCAGTGCAAAAGCAGCTGGGGCAGTGAAGGCGTTCTCCCTAGCGCCTGATTCATACTGCTACACGCAGGCCACTGAATGCTTCCAAAAGTAAACACAGGTCCAGTGGCACTTGGAAGACCAGCCCCCTTTTGCCTTCTGGACAAGGCTTCTGTGAGACTGAGAGCCATCCCTCCAAATCCCCCCCTCTCTTTCCCACCATCCCCACTGGTCTCTCTCTTTCCTTCTCATCCATCTTTCTTCCCCAAGGTCTCTCATCTCCTCCATCAGGGCTCGAGCGGGGAGAGAGAGACCCTCTTCCTGCCCCGTCCAAAGGAAAGGGTTGGAACACTTTCCCTATGAAGAAAGGTTAAAGTGCTTGGGGCTCTTTAGCTTGGAGAAACGACGGCTGAGGGGTGACATGATCGAGGTTTATAAGATTATGCATGGGACAGAGCAGGCAGAGAGAGAGGTACTTTTCTCCCTTTCTCACAATACAAGAACTCGTGGGCACTCCATGAAATTGCTGAGCAGTTGGGTTAGAACAGATAAAAGGAAGTCCTTCTTCACCCAAAGAGTGATGAACACATGGAATTCACTGCCATAGGAGGTGGCAGCGGCTACAAGCATGGACAGCTTCAAGAGGGAATTAGATAAGCATCTGGAGCAGAGGTCCATCAGTGGCTATTAGCCACAAGGTATAGATAGGAACTCTCAGTTTGGGGCAGGTGATGCTCTGTATTCTTGGTGCTTGGGGGGGGGCAACTATGGGAGGGCTTCTAGTGTCCTGGACCCACTGCTGGACCTCCTGATGGCACCTGGTGTTTTTGGCCACTGTGTGACAGAGTGACAGCCTTTGGCCTGATCCAACATGGGCTTCTCTTATGTTCTTACAGGCCAAGGACCCCTTTGTGCTTGTCCGCCATCTTGGGAGAGGCCACGGGAGCCAAGGGGGCCCCCAGAACCCTCCTCCTTCTCCACACGGACACTCCCTGCCGCTCGGCCCCTGAAGGAAATCTCAGCCACGTGTACCCACTACCCTGGTGTGAAAGGTTGCAAACTGTCTGAAATTCGTGTCACTGGGTGAACAACATGAAATCTGTCTTGGGAGGGGATCCTTGCTATGGCTTCCCCCTCGTCCTGCTGGAGAACAAAATCTCTCCCGCCTCCAAAGCCACAGATGGGAGTGACTCCTCAAATGCTGGAGAGGCAGGAAAAGCCCAGCTGGGCCACTGTGAGCCAAGTCACAGGCCTCCTTTGGGACCTCACCGCCCTGCTGGTGCTCCGGGCCACGCCTCTCCGGGGGGCTTTGTGGGTTTGAGAGAAGCGGAGGAGGAGGAGGAGCTGGTGCAGACCTGTATCTCCAGAGCAAACCCACAATTCTTGAGTTGGTTATTTAATATTCTCTTTGTTTCTGTGTTATTATCTTATTTACATCAATTATTTAATCTCATGTTTACCCATCATATGTAAACATATATAATCATTTATCTTATTTAGTCTATATTTAATCTGATTACTATATTATATTATATTATATTATATTATATTATATTATGTTATATTATATTATATTCAGTTGTTTCTCTCTTATTATTGTGTAGATATATATATGTGTAGATAGATAGATATAGATATAGATATAGATATAGATATAGATATAGATATAGATATAGATATAGATATAGATATGTGTGTGTGTGTGTGTTATATTATTTTAGCATCATTTCTGGATGGCAGCCCGGCACCATAAAATGTAACGAGGGAATCTGGATTTTGTTCCCCTCGCTGTCCCCCCCCCCGCATGCAGCTTGATCCCACAAGTGATGTTCGGGACGGGTTTGCGATGCTCCAAGCAATGCAGTTGGCCGAATGCTCAGGTTTGCATGGGGGGTAGGGTGGGAAAGGGTGTGTCATTCCTTCCCCTTTCCCTCCACCCTCCATTGCAAGAGGAGGAGCCCCCAAACCTGGGGCCTATGGGAAAGAAGATACTTCTGGCCTGAGGAGAGGAGATCCCCTCTAGATCCTCAGATGCCCTGACATCACCTGGCCACCCAGACACACCCGAAATGGTTGTATGGCCCTTCTTCCCAAATCCCCCTTCCGGAGGAGGAGCTGGGCAGTCCTCACTCCAAACTCCCTCCTCTACGGCTTTGGGTCACCAACAGCTGCCGGATGCGCCTGGGAAGGGAGATCCCGTCAAGGCCGGGCCACGCGCTGGGAGACTGGGGGTTGGCTCTCACTCCCCCAAGCGCTCTCCTTTCACTGGAGGGGGGGAGATTGGGGGCACTGGGTGCTTCGATGCCCACTCCTCCCCTTCTCTCTGCTCTCTTCTAGCCTCCAACGCCTGTGGGCGATATTTGGGAGGGTCAGAGTCGCCCCAGTGGCCCAGGAAGACCTCCAGCAGCAGCCGGCTGGCGAAGAGAAGCGCCAGGCTCCGGTGACGTGGCGGGCAGGGAGGGGAGGTGGAACCGACAGAATGGCTGGGAGCGGGGACACCCCTCCTGCCCGGTGCTCAGGCTTCTCGAGGCTCTCTGCACAGGGAGTGCTTTGGGGACTGGGCTGCCTGGGATCGGAAATCTGGCGGCACCTTCAACACTGACCACACTGATGTCAGTATAATCTCTGGTGGGTCACAGCCCATTTAGTCAAACAGATCTGGGAGGAAAGGTGATAATCTGGGATTTGTGTGTGGCTGGTGGCCAGGAGGAGTCAAGGGCTGGTGTGACCGATGCACTGAACCTTTCAAGGCCACTGGGAAATCTGCCTCCTGGGTTACGACTTCAGCTCCTGTCGGTCGGCTCATAATCCAAACTGGGGTTGGGGGAGAATGCAAAAACAGCCAAGAGTAGCCCATCCCAGAGAAACCACGGGAACCTGAACCCCGCCTCCTGGGAACAGGGAGGTTTCTGTGGCAGAATCCCACCGAGCAAGTCCCAGGAAGCAGTGAGGGCCCCACCGGTCACCCCTCTGTGAGCTCTGTGGGGCGGGAGGGAAGGAAGTCACCCACCAGGGGATCGGAAGGAGCCCGGAAAGTGGCGTCTGTCTATCGTACCCAAAGCCACCCAGAGGTCCAAAGAGGTCGGCAGAAAGGCATTCCTCCTGCCAACCTCTAGGTGGAGGTCATCCCTCAGGGGCCCAGCACCTGTCTCTTCAGCCCTGAAAGCCAGATGGAGAGGGCTCAAACAGAAGCCACCTTGGAAGGTGGAAGGAAACAGGCATCTCTCTGGGCATTAACCAAGTCCTCTCTCCCCAGCTGCAGCAGCCTGCGGGAGGCCCCCCGAGAGGGATGCTGGGGGGTTTGTTGCTGCCTTCCTCAGCGGCCAGGATCAGGCAAACCCCATCGTGAAGCACGGGGGCCTCCTCCCGAGCCCAGGGCAATGACCGCTCCCTCGGTGGGACGGCCCCAAAGCATCTCAGAGAAAGGGACCCTTTCAGTTCCGCTCCTTCTCTGACCTCTCTGGCTTGAGGAGCAGGCTGATGCGTGTCCCAGAGAAAGGCTTGGGAGTTCGGGAGGCCTGCCACACTGATCCCGCAACAGCTGGCAGCCGCCCCAAACAGGGGTGGTTGCAGAACAGGGAATGGGTTCCCCCGCCATCCCAAGTCCCCTGGGTTACGGAGGCCCCATTGCTGGCCCACGAGCCCCTCTTGGGGGGGCACTGGCCTCCAGCCTGCCTCCCTCTGTCAAGGGGGCGGGGTCCTCAGAGCAGCTTGCGAGGAACTGCCCAGGAGCCGCCAGGGCAGGTTGGGTGTGACTGGCCCGCAAGCAATCCTGACTGGGCTGGGGGCTCCTCTTCCCGGCAAGACTGGCAGCTTCTCTGTCGGGATGGCCACTCCTCTCCCGGGCAGCAGGGGCTCCGGGGCTCTCCCGGCCAGGCTCACAGCCTCCCTCTCGCCACTTCCAGGGACGGAGACACCAGAGGGATTATTCAAGGGCCATCATTGAGATTTGCGGAGCCCAGGGGAGGGGAGAGAGGAAGAGGCTGCCCTTCCTCAAGGAGGCTGCGGTGCAGCAGATGAAGGTGAGTGAGACTGATCAGTTCCCTGGGCTGGGGGCGGGTGGGAAATTATGGGGGGGGGGTGGATTTGGCTGTTTTATTGCTTTTCCTCTGCTGTGCTTATGGCAGGCTAAGACCTCACTGATTTTGCATTTAGACTGCCTTGGAAACTCTTGGGGAAAAGGCAGGGAGAAATCACCACCGGCATCCCATAAAGCCATTCCAAGGACTTGCGTGCTGGTCTCAGGGATGCCAAAGGGCCCAGAGTCCATGGGAGGGGGGCTGAGGGTGGGAGGAAGGAGGGAACGTGGGGCAGGAGCCAGCCCTGCCTGAGTCCAAGGAGCACCGACATCCTCTCTTTTGCCCTCCGTCTCTCCCAGGAAATCATGCTGGACTGTTTTTGGGGGTTCAGCCCAAATTCATTTTGGCCCTGAGGGCCATGGAGCAGCGGAGGTAGGTCTTTGGCTGCGGGAGCCTTTGTGCCCGGCAGTCCGGTGTGGGGGGGGAGCTCTGGGCGGAGAGGGCGAAGCCACCCGCTTTGGGGTTGTGGGACAAAGGGCAGCCGTGGCCGAAGGGGGAGGTGCCGGGCAGGAGCTGGGGGCTCCCAGAGGTCACTGCTGCCGGCTGCCTCACCCCAGGGAGACGCGGCCAGAGCGCCTGACGCTCTCCTCCAAATGGAAGCGGGGCATCCCAGGTGCTCTCCCTCCACTTTAGTAGCTGTGCCCTTATTCCCCCCATCCCTGCCACAGTCATCGTCACTGCGCTCCGTGCCGGGGCGTTTGTCGGTTCTTGGCCTGAGGGGGCAGGCGGTGGGGCTGGCTCTCTTCGTGCACCCCGAGGGCTGGGTGAGCAGCCCCCCCTCCCAGCACGGAGTCTAATCCTCCCCCTTCCTTCCTTCCAGCAAATTCCAGCCGCAACTCAGCCCTGAAATGCGGACATTGATTGTGGCCTGGGCTCTGGGGCTGGTCCTCAGTGGGAGCCCAGGCCACGAAGACCCTGATGCCCAGGTACGTTGCATGCCAGTCGCCTCCTGCAGAGTGTGGCAAAGACGCCTGCCGGTCCTGTCTCCTCTGGACAGTGAGGTGCACCTTTGGGGAGAGCTGCGTTCCTTGGGGACGGGAGGAAGAGGCCGAGGAGACCGTGTCCCTCTTTGGGTCCTGAATCCAGGGGCCTCCCTCCAGCGGGAGAGGGAGCGGCCGGCCTTCTGGGCTTTCTGGGGGAGGGGGAGTCAGCCCCCCCCAACACCGGCTCCCTCTTCCTCGCAGGCTCTGCGGCAGGAAGGGGGGGAGGCCCTCCATCGGATGCTCCTGGCTCTGGTTCAGGAAGACCCATCGGCAGGCCACATCTTCACCCTCCTTGACGTAAGTGCCTCGGAGAGCAGTCGGAGGTGGACATCAGTCCCCTGGGAGGAAACGGGAGCAAACGGGAGCCTAGCGGGGGGGGGGAAGTATATCCCCTCAGGAGGGTCAGCAACCCCCCACCCCCGCCTGTCCAATGGGGCCCCTCCTCCACGGGCCCCTTGCAAAGCCCCTGCCGGGAGTCTCACCTGCAGCAGCGTCAGAGCAGCTTGCCTCTCCCCTAGGGGGGAAAACACGGCCAAAGAGCCTCCAGCCAGGAGCAAGGTGAGCAGCCTGCCCGGGGGTGTGTGTGCGGCCCGGAGCTGGTCCGGTTCCCTCCTGGCATCTCCGGACTGCCTGAGATCCTGGCAATGCTTCGGGTGGACTCTGCCGCTTTGTGACGCGGGTGGCAGAGAGGCCTCTTCCTCGTGGCCCCATCGGGAAGAGATCCCTGGGCGTAGACAAGGAGCTTCCCAGGGAGAAGGGTTCAGCCCGGCCTCCTCCTGGCCCGCTTCCCTTTCTGATCCCGCCTCCTGTTCCCCAGAGGGCTCCGGGCCGCCTAGATGGGCTTCCTCTCCTCATGCTCACAGCACCCGGGGGGGGGGAGAAGGAGGCTGAGAAGCACCGGCCTGCTGTAGAGGGCCTTCCCTGCGGGAGGTCTGCTGATCTGACCCCTGCCCCACGAGGACCGAGGCCGGCCAGGCCGGGAGGGGACTGCCCCCGTCTCTCTCTGTGAGGCGCCAAGATCAGGATGCCTGCAGGCAGCTATCCCACAGGAGCAGAGTCCTTGGCGGGCACAGCTGCAGGCACCTCTGCCAAGGGAGGGGGGCCGTGCCGTGTCCTGGCCGGGGAGGCTGAGACTGAGGGGCCGCTTCTTTCCACAGCAAATCACCTACTGGCTGAGGGTGCAGTGGCCTGCCCACAGAGCCAGGCATCTGCCTCCTGGCCCACTTCTTGGAGGATGCCACCAGGCTGCCCTCCTTCAACGCTAAGTCCGCCGCTCCACCCAACCCCGGATATGGCTTGTCTCCAAGAGCTACGGAGCAAAGGGAGAGGAGTGGGGCTGCCCCGGCTCTTGGAGGGGACAGCTGTGGACTGGTCCTCCCTTCCTCCCTCCCTCCTTCTCCCTGATGCTGGAGAGTCTGACTTCGGGACATTCTTCCCTCTCCACTAAGAGGCCCCCCTTGGATTTGGGGTGGGGGGCCAGGAGGGGGAGATTCAGACGGTTTGGGGGGGGCTCCTGTGCTGCCTGTGGATTGGCAAGAGAGGCCTCGTCTTCTCCTTCCCTCTAGATTGTCCAGGAGGAATCCTTCGGCAGCCTGGTGGCCATGCTGGCCGTCTCCCTGGCTGACCTGGAAGCGGGCATCTGGGAGAAGGCCAGGGAGGTCATCAGCCAGCTCCTGCACACCCTCCTCTGCCAGCAGGGTGAGTCAGCCGGGCAGGAGGAGTCCAGCATCCCTCCGCTGTAGCCAGTCAGCTCACCTCTGGGGCCAGGCCTTGCTGTTCACCCCCCCCCTTTATGGCCATCAGAGTTCCTTCTGTCCAGATGCCTCTTCCGCACAGCTGGCTCTAGACATTCGCAGTGGATTCAGCTGCCTTTCCTTATGCTCTCCCCACTGGTCCCAACAGCCCCAGCCTTTCCGCCTGATGCCAGGAGGGGGGGGGCTCAGAGTCTCTTGCCTCAGGCCAGAAAGAAGCACGCCTGTTCTGCGCAGGGCAAGTCCGCTTGAGCGCCTGCTGTCTTCTTCTCAGGCCTCAGGGAGAAGAGGTGCAACCTTCCCTGGGAGGAGGACCCCGAGCGCCCCTGGAGGGAGGGCTTCCTGCACCTGACCTCCGTGGCTGAGGTAAGGAGGACCCTCCCTGGTGCTGGGCGGGCAGCCTTGAGAAAGGCCTCGCCTCTCGGGGCCTTCGCTTATTCCACAGGAAAGAGGAGAGCCACCCTGTGAAGGGAGACGGGGGCTCTTCCCTCACCTGAGGAATGCCCCAGGTTTGGGCTATTCTCCCTTTAGGAGTCCCATCTCCCCACAATGCACCTGGCCCTGGCCAGAAGAGCATGTGGAGGAGAGACGAGGCTCTGTCTGAGGGAACTGTTTCAAGTCTTCCCCATTTGGAAAGGGAGGGAAGGCAGGGGGGCCAGGCTCTCTAGGGTACAGCTGCCCGGATTCCCCTCTGGGCAGGGCAGGAGAGGACTGAAAGGGTTTCTTGTGGGTTTCAGGTGTTCCATGGGCACCTCAGCCAGGGGCAGAGGCTCTCCTTTCAGCGGGCGGCTCCGGAGGGCGCCGTGAGCCTGGCCCAGGCCATGGGTGAGGAAGGGAGGCCTCGTCCTCCTGTACTCCCTCCTGGGCCAGGCTCGGGAACTGCTGGAGGAGGAGGAGGTGAGTAGACGGGGAGAGCCAGCATGGAGGGGGAGGCCGACATCCCAGCTCTTTGCTGAGACCCCAAAGAGGACAGGAATCACTTGGGGTCTTTCCCCGTCTCCCCAGGTTGAAGATCTGCGGTGAAGCCTCTCCGCCCTCCTTTACAATCCGTGGAGGGGCAGAGAGGTGTCAGCTGAGACTGGGGCACTCCTGCGACGGACAGGTAACATCCCTTTCCTGGGAAACAGGGATGGGGACAGAGCCTCGGCTTTGGAACAATGAGAGGAGCTGAAGCTCTTCATTCTCCACACCATCTGCCCAGGGCCCCTATTTTCCCGAAAGGTGGCTGCAGGGGACCCCGCGAGGAGGGGCTGGGTCTTGAAATGCCAACCCTGCCCCAGGGCAAAGAGGGCTCTTTCTGAGAAAGCCCCGTCAGACAGAGGGCAGGTTCAGCTCCCCACTCTGGGACCCCAACCCAGAAGCGGTTCTGCCAGCGCTGGCATATTTCACTGCCCAGTCCAGGAGAGCTGGCCCAAGGGTATGCCTGCCTTTCTGCTCTTCCCTCCAGATGACTCTGAGTCAAGAAGACCTGCAGGAGTGCTTCTCCTTTGCCCAGTGGACAACATTAGAATATCCGGGCTCATGGTGGAAGAGCATCGCACAAGACTAAGGCAGGTCTTGCAACACACGTCAGCCTTAACTGTGAACCATGAGAGTCTGGGGTTGTAAGTGTGCACTTCGTCCGCCACGTGGTTGATGGAGATGATGTATGCCCTGATGCTGGTAGAGCAGAAGGAACCGAAATGTTTCCAACTCTACAGTCAGTCACAGAAGTCTCTGGGTTTCTGAGAATGGTAAACCTCTTGGGGCCTTCCCTGCCTTGCCTATCAGATCATCCAAATCTACTCAACGATCTACTGAGATCAAAGGACCAGTTGGTCTGGGGCCCAAGCTGAGAATGAACCTTTCCGACAATTAAAAAGTTGCCCCTTATAGCACCTCTTCTGGTAACCTTGGATCCAAGGAGGCAAGGTGTGCTTTCAGCAGATGCTTTGTCTCAGGGATTGGGGGGTGCACTGCAACTGTCCCAAGAGGATGGACAATTTTGGCCAATGTCTTCTTCCTTAAGAACATTGTCAACGTCCGATTGCAAAAGAAGCCTTAGCTGTCACAGGGGCATACAAAGGTCTTCAAGACTTTATCATTGGCTTAGGTTGTATGATAGGAATAGACATAAACCCTCAATCTTTATTTTCCAGAACCAAAGACTGGATGACTCCCATGCTGGCTGCAGTGCTTTGGTAGAATGTGGGAATGGGAGACAAGGACTTAATGGACTACATTCAGTCCTTTGTTGCCTGCAAGCCAGCATCCGACAGAAAGCGGCAAGAAACCTCGAGGAACCTACAAGGAGCCAGCACCCTGCGTAAGATGGCAGCATTCGGTGAAGAGGGCTGGCTTCTGAAGTGGGAACCATTTTTAGAATACACAACCTCATCCGACATACAACCACACAACCCAACATACCTTAATTTAATATACACCTAATTGTCGTACATCCAATATATAACACCAATGGCATTATATTTATTTAGCTGTTAACCAACTACATAAGCCACCATTTCATAAACTAATACCCAGATAAACAATAAACAATCCACAACCAGTGTGTGTAGCATTATAAACTAGTCAGGAAAATAAAACATTACACAAGAGCTCTTAAATGATCATTTATTTAACTTAAAGTTACACAAATTGACAAGCAGGGTTACATTACATTGCTGTTATTGTTGCTCTCATTACCCTATTGTTATTATGTGTGCAATAAGTTAACTTCTAAGCTAGATGTACTTTATAAAGTTGTATTTATGTTTATGTATATTCTTGAATTTTCAATAAAAATTATTTAAAAAGAAATAAAGAAAAGAGGGCTGGCTAGAGAAATGCAAATTGAATTGGGATAGCTGGAAAGATTTGCTCAAGATGGAGGTTTTGTGTACATGGGGGCAATTTTTCAAAAATGGAAAAAATGTTTTGGAGAATGAAATCTCTCTCTCTCTCTCTCTCTCTGTGAAAGCAAGAAGTGATAATTGGCATCATGGGGGGGGAAGCTAATTTAGAGGCTTTAAATTGTTAGAATAGTGATGCATCTTGGTACCTGGACATACGTGTGGTAATCTGCCAATCATGTTTCTGTTTGTTCAAGTCTGTGAGAGATTTTTATGGGTGTCATTTACATACAGGTTATTTGCCTTGGCTGTACATTCAGCATATCTCCTTGCAAATTTAAACTGCAGGGTTTTATACTGGACACATAGCAATGTAATATTGAATCGACCACTAGAGGGAGCAAAACACACACAGAAAAGGAAAAACCCCTCTGAAGCCATAGGGACACACAAGCAATGAAACTGAGAATGGGGGAGTCCAGAGGATAAAATCTGGAACTTCCCGGTCTCACCAACTAGCACAAGTTTCCCTATTCCTGTTGAATCATCCAAATACTGCAGGTTGGTGTACATCTCCCCCCCCACACACACTTTATTGTCAGAACAACTCTGAGTTAGGTTAGGCTAAGAGAAAGGGGCCATAGAATGTATAGCCACATGGCCAAGAGCAGCTGACCTGGCTTCTTGGGTCCCAGAATGATCAGTGCTTCAATAATTTTGTCCTTCACAGAAGCCATGCACAGGATACAGTGCACTGCGAAAGCATTTTAGAAGCAGTGTTGTGTATGTGTGTGTATTTCAGGGAAGTCAATGGTAAAACCAGTATCACAGAAAAAGCTGAATACAGCTTCACACATAATATAATCGAAGTATGTAATCTAGATAACAGCAAAACAGTGAAGATGCAAATACGAAATATTTATGGTAAAGCAACAATAAATAACCATCAATTACGGAACTAAGCCATTTACAAAGACAAGGCTGTAACCAATGTAAGATCAGTCCTTGCTCCAAGTCAGATTTAAAATGCCGGAAGGTTCATATAACATTTCAATAGTGAAATATTAAAGTGTCTTAAAAAAAAAACCATTCACAAAATCTTCATAGAAAAATTCCTTCAACATAGATGCTTTTGAGAGATTTAAAGTGATGAGAACCTTGTTTCTTCCTTTCTGATTACAGAAGAAAGAACAGTTCCACAACCACCTCTGCCACAGCCAACAGGTCCCGCCGGCCTCTGCACACCATTCCTCTCAAATGCTGTAGTGGTTAAGAGTGTCAGACTAGTACCAGCTAGTAAAGGTAAAGCTTTCCCTTGCTCGAAAGCTAGTCAAATCTGAATCTAGGGTTGCGGTGCTCATCTCCGTTTCCAAGACGAAGAGCCAGCGCTGTCCGAAGACTTCTCCATGGTTATGTGGCCAGCATGACTAAACACTGAGGTCCACAGAATGCTGTTACCTTCCAACTGAAGCGGTACCTATTTTTCTACTTGCAATTTCTTGTTTTCAAACTGCTAGGTTGGCAGGAGCTGGGGCCAGAGACAGGAGCTCACTCTGTCACACGGCACTTGGGTCTTGAACTGCTGAAGTACCAAACTTCTGGTCTGCAGCTCAGCATTTTAACCTCTGAGCCACTGCGGCCCCACTAGCATCAAGTAACCTGGGTTCAAATCCCTGCTTGTACCATGGAAGCCTGCTGGGTAACCTTGGGCCAGTCCCATTCTTTCAGCCTAACCTACCTCACAAGGTTGTTCTGAGGATAAAATGGAAGGAGAAAGATGGGGTATAAATAAATAAGATAAACAGAAGCCCCCGGCTCTCCCAGAGTCTTCCAAAAGGAGTGATCCAGTCTGAAGGGGAGATCTGGTGACCACTTCTTGGCAATTTTGGGATGTCCTCATATGAGAGTAGTGTTACTATCCGGCTATGCCTTTGCATCATAAGAACATAAGAGATGCCATGTTGGATCAGGTCAATGGCCCATTCTGTTCAGTGGCCAAAACTCAGGTGACCTCAGGAGGTCCAGCAGTGGGGCCAGAACTCCAGAAGCTCCCCCACTGTGGCCCCCCAAGCACCAAGAAGACAGAGCATCACCGCCCCAGACAGAAGAACATAAGAGAAGCCAATGTTGGGTCAGGCCAAGGGCCCATCCAGTCCAACACTCTTTGTCAGGCACTGGCCAAAAATACCGGGGGCCATCAGGAGGTCCACCAGCGGGGCCAGAACTCCAGAAGCCCTCCCACTGTTGCCCCCCCACCCCCAAAGGCCCTCCATGCATTCTTCACCGCATCCCTTCCACCTTCTGACTTTGAATAAAAGGACTCCAGAGATCCCCATTCCTGGTCGTATCTGACTCGGACTCTCCAAAGCTCCTTCCCTGAAACTCCGGCTGGCTTTTCTCCGGCGCTGCCGCTGGACTCGAACCCAACTACCCAGCTGTGGGATTCGAACCCTTCCCCCCCATAGAAATGGACCGCCGGGTCCCCCTCCCGTGGAGCAGGCTGCTTCCTTGGGGGCGCACTTCCCGAGGCAGCCCGCCGGGGTGTCGCGCCCCCAAGCTCAGCCGCCCCCCCCCCCTCCGGATGCCCCGCGGTGGAGCCGGCGCCCCTCGCCTGGACGGGGAGACCCCCGCTCGCCTCGCCTCGCCTCGCCCGGCGCCGGAGCTGCTTGACGGGAGGAAGGAGGGGAAGGGTTTCACTTCCGCCCGGCTGCAGGAACCGCAAGCCCCCCTCCCCTCCCCCGACGCCGCCGGGCTCCCAGGGAGGGAGGGAGGGAGGGAGGGAGGGACGGGGAGAGAGCGCGCGTCGCCCCCCCCCCTTCCCTCGCAGGCAGGCAGGCAGGCAGGCAGGCAGGGGGGAACCAGCCCCCACCCCGCCCCGCCCCGCCCCTGCCTTCGCGCCACGAGGAGGACCAGGTGAGCGCCCCCCCCCCCCCCCCGGTCCTCCAGGAGCGCAGGGCGGGCGTGCCCGGGCCGGGAGCATCTTTCCGGGCGACAGCGGCGTGGCGTGGCGCGCTCCTCCTGCTCAGCCGGAGCGCCTGGGAGAGGGAGAAGAGCCGCCGTCCCCCTCCGGCGCGGGAGAGGCCGGAGCCGAAAGGTCTGTAGTCGGCCGGCGGGCGGGCGGGCGAGGGCGCGGGAGAGCGGCGGCGGCGGCGGCGAGGATTCCCACGCGGCCTCCCTGAGCCGCGGCCGGGCGCTTGGGACGGCCAGAGGAGACCTCGCGGGGGGAGATGCAGCCGTGCATAGATATATATTGAGGGGGGGGGTGGCTGAAGGGCAGGGGGGAAATCGCGCCGGGAGCTCAGCCAGCCCCGAAGCCCGCCGGCAGATCCGTCGAGGAGAGGTAGGAGCTGAGCAACCCGGGCGGGGAATTGACCGGAGGAAATTGACTAACGGGGGAGTGGCGGGTGGCTGGAAATTGACCAGAGGCGGCTGTCAAGGAGAGCTGAGCCCCCCCCCCCCCCGGTCCGGTCAGTTGCAAAAACCCTTCCCCCGTGCAGAACTGGAGGGGGGGGGACGGACGCGATCCGAGGCATGTTTACTCAGAAGGAAGCCCCTCAGAGTTTCAGTGGGGCTCAGTCCCAGGAACGTGAGTGCATCAGGTTGTCCTCATGAGAACCTTTCCCCAAGGAATAAACCCCTGAAAAGGGGGACTTCGGAATAGCCCTGTCGTTTCGCTCCCTTACCAAGCAGTCCTTGGCAGTGACTCCCCAGAAGGAAAGCCCGCTGAATTCAAGGGGACCTTTTTTTTGGCCATTATGTCCCAGTTGACTGAGGGGAACCCGGAAGGGCTTTCCCCGCAGGAGACTTTTCAGAGGTCGACTCGTTGCCTGCCTCTGCAGAGCCACCCTGGACTTCCTTGGTGGTCTCCCGTACAAGGACTGGCCATGGCCCACCCGGTTTGGCTTCTGAGATCTGAAGAGAGGGGCGTGGCCTGTGCTACCCAGGTCAGGGGTGGGATTTACTGCCTAGGAAATGACTGCATCCCCTGAGCCCCTTGCATAGCTGGGTCCTGCGCAGCTTTCTCAAGAGGAAACCACCAGGAGCTGAGTGGGACTTACCTCTCCGAGCCAGTGTGCAGAGGGTTGAAGCAGCCTAGCTGTCAAAGGTGCCAATCACTGGCAGGGAGTCTGTGTGGGAAATGCTCTTGTACAGGATCGCAGGCGCGCGCATATCAAGTGCCAGCAGTGTTCAGGGGATCACAGCACATGCCCCTGCTTCCTTTCTGAGCGAAGGGTGCCCTCCCGGGAGAGTTCCACTCGCTCCACAAGTATGGCAGTCACCGCCATCACCAGCAGTTTGGATGCCAGCCTCCAGGTGGGACCTGGGGACCCCCGGGGATTACTGCTCACGTCTAGACTACCAAGATCAGCTTCCCCAGAGAAATATGGCTGCTTTGGAGGGTGGACTCCGTGGCATTGCACTCCCCTGAGGTCCCTGTCCTCCCCAGGCTCCACCCCCAAACCTCCAGGAGCTTCCCAACCTCGATCTGGCAACCCTGCCCCCACATCCCCCACCAGTGCCTGGGGGGAGGCCTGGCGACCCGAACCAGCCGTCTCTTTTGGGTAGCACCATTGCAAGCCCTGCTTGGGGGGTGCCCCTCTGAAGGAGCACAGGGGGTTCTGGTACCACGGGGGAGTCTGCTCAGGTTTTCTTTTACCTGGAAAAGTATAAGGAGAGGTTTTGAGCCTGGTGGCCTAGAATTCATGTGGGAGGAGGACTGCCTGTCAGTAAGATCACTAAAGGAGGGAAACGTCCTGCCCCTTTAATAATCAGCAGAGAGCCCGGATTTGGCTGGCCCAGGCTACTGTTTGGAGGGGAGACCACCAAGGACGTCCAGGTTTGCAACACAGAGGCAGGCAGTGGCCAAACCACCTCTGTTCATCCCTTGTCTTGAAAATCTTGCAGGGTCACCAGAAGTCAGCAGCTCCGTCACCAGTGTGGGGGAAAGCTTTTCATGGCATGGAGGGAAATAACAATCAAGAACCAAAAAGGTTAGTCACAAACCGAATATAGGGCCGATCACTAAAAACAATATTTTACCAAAGTAATATATTAAAAAAATCACACATATCTATTGTCAAAGGGTTAAACACATTTATGGGCCCAACCGTGGCCTCGTTGCAGAATAAAAATGCAATCTACACAAGTGGGAACTCTTGCGACCCAACGCGTTTTGGCCCTAATAGGCCTTCCTCAGTGCTCAAGCGATATTTGCGCACAGAGGCTCACGATACAATAGTAAAAACAATTCACAAGTTGATGCGGGACCAAAAAAGGAGTTTTGTCATAAAGATCAATTGGCACAAGTCATGAGAATGTTGACGAGGCCTCCTCCTCGAGTCTATCCGTGGGCCCTAGTCGGAGTCAGACATGCTGAGTCAAGTCGCTATTGTACGCCTTCCGATTGTGGTCCAGGAAATACAGGTGCAAACAACTGGTCAGAGCCCATGTGCCATGAATGGTGTGCAGTTTGCCACTCCGCTCGTCCATAGATTCCCACAACTGTATTTTTTGCTTTATGCCATTGTGTAGTCAACAAAGTTTGCATTTCTACCTGTTATTTACAAGACTGTAAAACAAAGTTTGCATTTCTACCTGTTATTTATGATGCTGTAAAACGAGGGATCTGTTAAACATACAATCGCAACTGCCACCCACCAAGGTTTTAGCAGCATATGACTGTAACCCTCAGAGCCCTGCCCGGGGAGGAAGCCCAACTGAAAAACATGGGACTTGTTTCAGACTAGATCTCCTTAGGTTTGCTCTCTGTGTGCGGTGAATTTATTTATATCACTTCGGAGAACCAGCATGCCAAACAATGCTTTATGTAGTCCCAAGGGAATAGCCATGCTAAATGCATTATTTTGCCCTGACCTGGATGGTCCCGGCTAGTCTTGTCTCATGAGATCTTGGAAGCTAAGCAGGGTTGGCCCTAATCGTCTTTGGATGGGCGACCTCCAAGTTTGTGACATGGAGGCCTGCAAATGGTAAACCACCTCTGACTGTCTCTTGAACTGAAAAACCGTACAGGGTCACCATAAGTCAGGCTGCGACTTGACAGCAAACCCCTCCCCCCCCAGAATTGGTTTACAAGCTTTATAAATCCCTTCTGAAAGATCTCACTGTCCCATGCAATATCATAAGACATCCCATCAGCTCCATCTTTATCTAACAAAGTGACAGGTCCTTAAAAAGAAAGTACAGTATCTACAGCAGTTAAAGCCAGATAACTTTCTTTCCTCCACTGACCTATAGGTCTTTATTGGGGAGGTGGGTTTTTTTTTTGGTATTTTTAATATGTGCATGTGCATGCGTGTGCAACTGGAAGTTGTGGCGACCTCTGGTGACTGACCCCTACTGGGGCCTGGAGGGTATTCAGAGAGGTGGCTGAATAAAGGCTGCCGCCACCTCTGGTATTCCGAGGAGGTCTCCCATCCAAGTCCTTGCCAGTGTTGACCCTGCTCAGCTTCCGAGATCTGACGAGAGTGGACTCACCTCGGCTATCCAGGTCGGAGCACTAAGAGGTCTTGAGTAGCATTTATCAAACGTAACGGGGAATATGAGGAAGAAAGGCGTAATTCCAGACCAGGCAGGGCTGGCAGGCAATGTTCCCTAAGCTGTGGAGTCTTGTGAGCAAAAAATCTACTTCGTGAGCTACTGGCATTAAAGTTGTGAGCAAGCGATTTGGCTGCTGCATAAATTAGTTTGCTCTGGAGCCATCCCTTCCTGAGCGGAGACAAAAATGTGTGAGCTGCAGGCTAAAAAACTGTGAGCTAGCTCACACTAACTCAGCTTAGAGGGAACACTGCTGGCAGGTACCCTACAAAGAGAACTGTTTCCCTGTAAGTCACCCAAACTCTCATGGCCTGAACTAAAATTTTAGCTAAAATGGGTATATTCTCTTTGCTTGAATTTGCTAGTAATTTAGAAACAAGGATATCTGCTGATGACTCGGTTCACTGTTGTGTCAAAGGTTTAATCCATTTCTGTCTCTAGACATTGAAATAAAACATGTGTTAACAGATTCAGTAGCTCCTAAACCACAGCTTATGGGATCTGTTCAAGAAGGGGATGGCCAAAGTGTGGCCTTCTCTGTGCTTAAAGAAGCTCCATCCCCCGGGCCCTTTTGTGATGCCGCCAGAGTTGGTCTTTCTAGGCCGAGGATTTCTACCTATGCTTGCAGAAAGTTCAGGGGCCCTTGTAAGGACACCACCCTTTAGAAAGCTGACAGTGGTTTCCCTGGGTGGCCTTCATTTGGGCAGAAAGGCAGGGCATAAATTTTGTAAAATGAACCAGTGCTTGAATGCGGCTTTGGCTCAAAACGAATCCTCCATTTTCGCATAGAGAAGCCAGGGAGAAGGCGAGGCGTCATCTCGTGTCCTTGATGCTCCAGCTGTGTTTTTATCTTGACACAGAATAATCCCGGGGGATAGGAGTATCGGGTACTGTATTCTGTAGATCAGCCCCCATCCCCAAAGTGGGCTCAAGTCGGAGACTCCCTTTAGTAAACCGTGTCAAAGAACTTGGAGCTTAAGGGCAATGGACAATATACAGAACAGGTCAAGGGATTTGGAAACGGAACTTGGTTTGGCGGTCCGTGTTACTGGTCTCGGTGTCAGGTTTGCTGTTTCTAGGTAATTCTGTCAGTGGTTTCAACCCTTCGGGAATGATACTGTGTTTGTGATTGTTCGGGATCTCCCCAAAACTTCAGAATATATGCTGTGTCAGTTGTGCGTGTAAAGTACTATCAACTTGCTGCCAACATGGTTGGATATTATAACTCTACATGCAAGAGGATCTGGGAGGGAAAGGGTCAAGGGGATGCTCTCACTCTGGGACATTTGGCAGTCGCTCCTACCTTCTCACGGGTTAGCTATCGAGCCTCTTTGGCCCCTGCTTGCCTTCTGTTTCATCCTATATGGGGCCTCTCTTCTCCTTCTCTCTCTTACCTGGGCTTGGAGCTGTAGCAAGTGAACCCTTTTTGAAGTTGATCTGCCCACAGTAAGTTAAACGTGCCTCCGTGAATGTGTCATGTAAGATGTGCTTCTATTGTTGTAAGTAACTCATCTTCGTCGTGGTCTCTGCGCTGCCACGAGGTGCGCAGGCGCTCAACCCCATGTGTGGTACTGCACAGATGACCACTTGAAGATCATCAGTTACAGGTAAGCGACCTGCGCACGTGCAGTCCACACATGGGGCGCCCAACCCCATGTGTGGGACTGCACAGATGACCACTCGAAGATCATCAGTTACAGGTAAGCAACCTGTTTTTCTTTCTCTTGCTACCAATGGAGTCAGGCCATCTTTGTACGTTGTTTGAACAGCATTTCCCCCTGAACTGGGAAACGTGGAGGATCGGGGATACTGCGTCGAGCTTCTGTGCTTCCAAGTCAACGTTCATTTTTGTACATTTAATCCAACACTAATGGAATCCCCAGCAAGGGGCTTTCATTTTTTTTATTTATTTATTTTTAATTTGTTTTGATTTATATCCCGCCCTCCCCGAAGGCTCAGGGCGGCTAACAATATAAAGAATTTAAACAATATAAACAATATAAAATAATATCAACCAGATAAAATTATAAAAACAAACAATACAACATAAGCACATTTAAACCCAAGATGACGGGTTTTCGAGGTGGGATGTCGAAGGTGGAATAGCGGCAGTGGCGGCTCCTACTCAAAAGCCTGGCGGAAGAGCTCCGTCTTGCAGGCCCTGTGAAACTGGACAAGGTCCCGCAGGGCCCGGATCTCCTCTGGGAGCTCCTTCCACCAGGTAGGAGCCGCCACCGAAAAAGCCCTGGCTCTTGTGACAGCCAGCCTCGCATCTCTGGGGCCAGGAATTTCCAAAAGATGACAGCCCCCAGACCGAAGTGCCCTTGGGGGAACATGTAGGGAAAGGCAGAGGTGAGAGGCAGAGGTTCCTTCCTCGGCAGAGTCTTCCTTGGCCTTTCCAGAGACTGACCCTGCTCAGCTTCCGAGATCAAATGACCTCAGGCTCTGCCGTGCCACCGTCCCTCCCCTGGGTCAGTTGTGAACGTATGGGAGGAACACACATGAATCTTTTACAGCACTGGAATCTTTTATAGTTTTTGTAGACGGCAATTCAAGCGAGGAAATAACTGTTAGATCAGATTTTTAAATATGTCGCTCGATTGACTTGTGCCCTGCGAAAGAGAAGTGGACACACAGCCATCCTAAGCACAGGATTCTACCCTTGGGGAGGCGACATTTGCCTTCTGTTTGTCTGACCCTCACCTCTCCATCTCAGTAATGAATCCATGGCACTTGAGCATAGATTTCCCTGGTTCCACATACCTGCGGATGGGAGAGGAGACGATCTCGGCGGCAGTCGGGATTGTTGCAGCCCATTGATTGTAATCCAGGTGGGTAGAGATCTGTGTGGGAAGCATGTGACAATTGCGCAAGCATTGTGCGTATGCTTCATTGTGTGTACAGACTGGGAACTGTGATTGCCGACAGCTTCCAAGTTTGTGAGTCTTCCCTGCATCCGTCAGGAAATGAGCAGGGGTGCGATAACCATGTGTCTGGATCTACTTGTCGGTCCCCACTGTCTTTAGACTGCTTGTAGGTCTCCACTGCCAACTCTAAGTTAGGAAATTCCTGGAGATTTGGGGGTGGTACCTGCTGAAGGTGAGGTTTGGGAAGGGACCTCAGTGGGGCACAGGGCCCTACAGCAGGGGTGTCGAACCCATTTGTTATCTGACGTAAATGAGACCTTGTTGGGCCGGGCCGTGCGTGTCATGAAATGTAATGCCGGGTAGTGGAGATATAAATTACATAAAGGGCACAAACACAAAGGGGTTTTTTTTACTTAAAGACATGCTTAAAACATCAGCATTCTTGCAGTATTTTGTTTATTTAACCGTATCTGATAACTGACACCTGTTGCTCCAAATTATTGCATCAAAATGTCTGCGCTATTGCAATCTCGAGTGTGCTGTTCAGGTGTGTATCTGTAAGCTGCAAACCTACGATGACGCAGCAGCAGCAGAACTGGAAGAAGATGCAGAAGACAGCCAGTTCCTCTGCGGGCCTGATAGAAGCCTTCTGGGGGCCTCATCCAGCCCCCGGGCCACATGTTTGACACCCCTGCCCTAGAGTCCACCCTCCAAAGCAGCCATTTTCTCCAGGGGAACTGACCTCTGTCTTCTGGAGATCAGTTGTAAGTCCAGGAGATTTTCAGGCCCCTCCTGGAGATTGGCAACCCTCTTTCCTACATACCAGCATGCTTCCTCTGTTGGAGATTTCTCTCTCACATGTAATGCATTCTTTCATTACAAGGCCTTCTGCATTTCTCCCCCTACCGCAACCCTCCCCCAGAAACGAATACAGGCAGGGATGTATGGTTTGAACTTGAAACGGAGAATTATGATGCAGATGTACCTACCGTCACTGTGATCTTTCAGTGCTCGGGGGGGGTTCAACATGTTTCACATCTTCCCCCCCCCCTTTATATCGTTGTAGGAGGTTGGTCTTGAAATGGGGGATTATGTTGCATATGTCAGATTCCATTGTGAGGTCTCTGTGCTCAAAGATCTACATAGGAGAATCAAAATTCATTTTGCTTGGCCCCGGAATTCCTTTGTTGCTGTTGGGAACTGCTTTCCTACTTTATGCATTTTCACCGTATCCCTTTAGGGTTGCCAGCTCTTCTCTGGCCACCAGCAGGTGATGGGGGGGGGCAGGGTTGCCAGTTCCAGGTTGGGAAACTCCTAGAGATTTGGGGGCGGAGCCTGGGGAGGACAGGGACCTCAGTGGGGTACAGTGCCACAGAGTCCGCCCTCCAAAGCAGCCATTTTCTCCAGGGGAACTGGTCTCTGGAGTCTGGAGATCAGCTGTAATTCCAGGGGATCCCCAGGCCCCACCTGGAGGCTGGCATCCCTACTGGATCTATTGATTTGCGCCATTTAGAATTCAGCTGTTTCTTTGGGTTTGCCATGTGCTCTTCTGACATAGTGTTCCCTCGGCATTAATAAGTGGTAAACAGGGTGGCCATTGGTTGTTAATGGCAATTCAAATCAGCCCTCACCCACCTCTCCTGGGCAAGACAAAATTGATACTTCCGTGAAGCAAGAACAGTGCCGGATGTTAAGTGACCATTCGTTTCTCTGTCCCCCAGGCAGGTTTCCCATGCAGATGACTAGTTTCTTCAACAGAGCAATTCCTACAACAGTTTTCTCTGCCTTTTCCTTGTATCAGCCTCCCCCCCCCGCTACCCCGTAGCCATTCTCCCCTTTAAAAATATTGGGAATTGGCAAAGCATGTATGGCCTATTGCCATAATCCGCTTATTACCAGCTCACTTTTGTAATGTAGGTCTCCATCCCATATCATTGCAGAGTTACAGGGGTAAACATGCAGCCTGCATCTTTCCCCTTATAATTCCATACAAAAAAGGAAGAGAGACCTAGTTTTTAAAACTGGAGCTGGGAACTAGTGCTTTATTGCAATAGATCATTATAAGGTTGTAATGCTATGGTGATGTAACAATTCCCTTTTTAAAAAACCCTCCAGTTTCTGGGGGGGGACACGGCTACCTTAAGGGTTGAGGTGAGGAAAACGGCACCAGTGTGAGGAGGACCTGCAGAAATACACTTTTCCTGTCTAGACAGTCTCCAAAACTGCTTTGGCTGTGATCTTTCTAAAAAAAGATCATACCAAGCCATGTTTGAGAGAGATGACTGCAAAGCGAGGGAAAACACCAGAGCAATTTGAACAGAGTGATATCTCATGCGGATGTTCCCCCCAAAGTGCTGCTGTAAAGAAGCTCATGGAGAGCCAAACATCCACGTGGAAACAGCCCCAATTAGTCAGTCATAGGCCACATAACTCTTTCAGCCATGCTCTATGTACCTTGGACTGTTCTTAAAATACGTCCCGTGGAAAGCCATCCAGCTTGCCAAGCAAATAAGGTATCCAAAAGGGGCAAAGATTAAGGGAGCAGTCTACTAGGATGGCTCTGTGAATGATGTGACCGAGGTTGTACAGACGGTGGTCAGGTCTAGGTTTTGAAATTCCTGGAGATTCGAGGGGTGGAGTCTGGGGAGAATGGAGTTTGGAGAGGGGAGGGGGCCATTGCAGGAAATCAGAATATAAGGGCTCAATAGTTCTATGTCTAAAACTGAAGCATAAACATTATCAAATGTACAAAAATATACAGGAATTTTATTACAAATTCAAGCTGTAGTTTTAAATTTCTCGTTTCTTTCCCTCACTCAAAGTCTCTATCGCTGCCACCAGGAATTTAATTCCAGTCTTTAATTCCCCTTTCCCCGCAGTATTGTGCCCAAGCTCTAAGGCTTCTTCGTGGGACTACACGGTTCTGAGGATAAGACTCTGGGTTAACAATAAACAAGATAAAACTTTATTGGTAAAAAAAGTGTGTTGGTTACAAGATGTTTTGCTAAGTTGCTTAGTAGAACCTTTCCCCCTTTTGCTCAAGTCTCTGCCAGCTTTCCCCCTCACACTCTTAAAATACTCCGACTACATTAGATTTTGCCTAATATGCCCCCTTAAGAATATTTTCTTCCTCCTTTAGAATCTTAATGCCTTTCACGGCACCTCTAGATGATTCTAGCTAGAAGGTTACTTCTCAGACTCTGTGTAGATTGACCACAACTGACAGCTGCTGACTTCAAACTTCAAATTTCCAAGGGAACCCTCTAGGGCCTTCTCTCTCTCACACACACACACTTCCTAGCTCGGCCCACACACTCTCAGTCACCAACCAATCACCTCACTCACTCATCTCCCTCTTTCACCCCCTTTGTTCTACTGACATCTACCAACCATTTAAAGAAACGCACACATATAACATGAAGTCATTACAATACACCTCTACCAGGAACTCATGGTGGGGAAGGGTTTGTGGCTCAGGAGTCAAGGACAGGCCTCAGGTTCCATCTCTGGTTAGAAGGCTCTGGAGAGATCTCTGGAGAGCTGCTGCGAAATCAAGTTGAAAATACTGGGCTTGTAGAAGCCAGATTTGTATACTTACCGCCAATGTTCCCTCTAAGCTTTGGAGTTTTGTGAGCAAAAATTCTACTTTGTGAGCGACTGGCATTAAAGTTGTGGGCGGGCAATTTGGCTGTTGCATAAATTAGTTTGCTCTGGAGCCGTCCTTCCTGAGCGAAGGCAAAAATCTGTGAACCGGGGACTGAAAAACTGTGAGCTAGCTCACACTAACTCAGCTTAGAGGGAACACTGCTTACCGCTTAGTCTTTTGGCAAGCCTCTGTCTTAGTCTGGCCTACATAGCAGGGGTGTTGTAACAATTGCCAGGTAAATCTTTGGGGTTATTCTAAAGGGCTATATAAATGCACGTGTTTATTTGCCTTAGGCAATGCAGATCACAGGAGGAGGTGTCTGGGAAAGGCAGTGGCCAGGAGTGGATTTTGTGTGATAGAACGGGAACAGATTTGGCCAAGGCCGTGCAGGGTGTTTGCACTGGAGCTGGGAACTGAGCCCAGAATGTCGGAGACCCACCCTAAGGCATTACAAATGGTCGATCCTTCTACCCACTCCTGCCAGTAAAATTGGGATGACTAAGCTGTTTTGCAGTTTTGGAGTTCCCGTCGCCTTTCTAATATCCATCACAGAAAAAGGAAGCCAAAGAAGCATCTCTTGCACCTGGACCAGTTTGCTGTCTTATCTTCTCCTTGGCTGGGCTGTGTCATACCTGAGTACTTCCTATGATCAGGGCCGGACTGTCATAGGCCAAATTTAGGTGGCTGCCTGGGGCGCTGGCCTGCAGGGGGCGCTGGCCTGCCATCCGCTGTTCATTTCTGGGCTGCTCCCGCCTACCGAGGACTGTTGCTGCACCTGCCTCCCCAGCCACTGCAGAGGCACGTCTGCTGCCCTGGCACCCTCCAGGCTGTGTCCCCGCGCCTGCAGTATCCGGCGGAGCTGGGGCGCCCTTTCTGACCCTGTGCTGTGCTCCGCCCTCTCTAAAAAAACCTGGAGCTGGCCCTGGCTGGGAGGGAAGGGGCGGGGGTTAAAACTCCCACCCCTTCCCTGGCTTGCTTGGGCACCCCGCAGCCGTGGAGCGCCCAAGCAAGCCGGCGCTGGGAGGGAAGGGGTGGGGGCTAGAACTTCCGCCCCTTCCCTGGCTTTCCTGGGGGCCCCGCGGCTGCGGAGCGCCTAGGAAAGCCAGCGCTCCGCCATCCCCTGGTCTCCAGGCCCCACCAGGAGGTTGGCATCCCCGGTGGGGTGGGCGCCCCAGGCTGTCCTGCCTAGGGCGCCCAGACACCTGGGGCCGGCCCTGCCTATGGTCTTGCTTCGGAGTGCTGGTATTTTTAGGCAGAAGTTTCAGGTAGCCACGTGGATCCAAAGAAAAGCACCCCAGAACCCACGTACCATCTTTTATTATGACCCATAAGTAATGCAAAACGGTGTGTTGGGTTTTGAATTCTGCAGGACTCTTAGTCGGGCTGGATGTTTGATGAAGGAGGTGGGAGATGTTCCAGGCCATGATCTCGAGGCATCCGTCTGCAATCTTGGGTAGAAAAGCCCATTCAATTTTATTGCTTGATGGATGGATTAAAATATTTATATCCCATCTTTCCTGGTGGTTCAAGGTGGCTTACAAAGTAGGGGTGCCAGTCCCCAGGTAGGGGGTGGGAGGCCCCCAGATTTGGTGGGCTCCTGCCCACTGCAGGCCAGCTGGCTGGTGGGGGAACCCCCGCCACTAAGACCTGCCCCCAACAGCGACCACCGGCAGCCACCCCCTCCCTCCCCTTCTGCAAGATTTAAAGGGCCCTCCGGCTGATCAGTGGGAGTAGTTGGCCACCGACCAGCTGGAGGGCCCTTTAAATCTTGCAAAAGGGGAGGGAGATGGGTGGCCGCTGGCCGCAGGCCTAAACGCTAAGTGGTGAATTCGCTGCTTTGAGTTCAGATGTGCCTATCCCCCCCCTTCTTGCTCAAACCATTTAAAGGGTCCCTTTAAACGCTTTGCACAAGAGCAGGGGGGAGCCCTCTTGTGCTTGAACTCCAAGCAGCGCATTTGTCGGTAGGAGTTCAGACACGCGCCTCCCCACTTCTTGCTCAAAGCATTTAAAAGGTCTCTTTAAATGCTTTTGGCAAGAAGCGGCTGGGGTTGCACCTGAACTCCAAGTGGTGAATTCTCTGCTTGGAGTACAGGTGTGGGGGAAACGCTGGTCGCCAACATGATGACATCACTTTTGTGTGACGTCACGTTGGGGGTGTCCCCGCCTCCTCCAGATACACCCCCCCAAGTCCCCTGACAGGGAATAAGAAGGCCCTGGCAGCCCAACTTACAAGAACAGTTAAAAACATTTTCAGTTAAAACCAAAAATAAAATAGCAAACCTCGAATCCAGATGGTTTTCCTCAGAATCCCTTGCAGTGTTAGAGAGGACGTAAAAGAGCATTTGTCTATGTTGTGCCAAAACATTCTTTAAATCCCTGCAAGACATCCTGGGGCAGATTATGGGATATGCATGCAGAGGGTCATACAATGTCTTGGGGTAGCTCTCCGTTCAGGATCTACCAACTTTAGGTCATCTGAATGAAACTGGTCATTCTGCCCATCCTTATTCTAATTCCAGACTTTTTTTTTTCTGTGCGGATACCTATTCCCTCCAACAGGGGCCTCACTCTCCCCCAACAGCTTTTCCTACATAGTCAGTAGACTTCCTGGGTTTATAGAAAAATCCAAACAGTGAGGAAATCCCTTCAGGGACAGTTGAATTCCCCCCAAAAGCCTTTTGAAATGGCCTCTGCAGGGACCTGACTCCAGGCAGCAACGGTGAGAGATTAGAACGTTGGGGGGGGAGAGGCTTCTGACTGGCTCTGTCAGTCAAAGGGTGGGGGGAAGGGGCCCTTTCTTTCCAGGCCTCTTTCGGCCTTGGAGGGAGGGGGAGGAGGGAGGGAGCCTTGGGGCCAGGCTGGGGGATTCCTAGAGGTTTTGGGGTGGAGTGCAAGGAGGGCAGGATTTGGGGAAGGAGAGGCCTCAGCTGGGCATCATGCCACAGAATCCACCCTCCAAAGCAGCCATTTTCTCCAGGGAGACAGATCTCTGTTGTTCACAGATCTCTGGAGTTCACCCTCCAGCAGGCCCCACTTGGAGGTTGCCAACCCTAGGCCTGGCAGCAGTATAGGGTTGCCAGGTCCCCCCACGGGCACTGGCAGGGGATGGGAGTAGTGGGGTTGCCAGCTCCAGGTCTGGAAACTCCTGGAAATCTGGGGATGGAGCCTGGGGAGGACAGGGACCTCAGTGGGGTACAATGCCCTAGAGTCCACCCTCCAAAGCATCCATTTTCTCCAGGGGAAGTTATCTCAGTAGTCTGGAGCTGAGCAGTAATTCCAGGGGATCCCCAGATCCCACCTGGAGGCTGGCATCCCTAGGCAGCACCCTCTGGGTGACTTGATACCACCTAATTTGCATGACTCAACTTGGCCTGGCTGCTTGCTGCTGTTCAGCAGCCACCCTATGAAAGCCAGCAGTGATGCAGCAGTTAGAGCCTCAGAATAGGTCTGCAAGACCCAGGTTCAGATCCCCATATTGCGGTGGAAGCTGACTGGGTGATTTTTGGACCAGTCACATACTTTCAGCCTAACCAACCTCACAGGGTTGTTGTGCAGATAAAAAGGAGGTGAGAATAATGTAAGCTGCTTTGGTCCCAACTGTGGAGAAAGACTATAATTTTCCTTGGTAGAAGCTGTGGGGGAGGGGGTGGAGACAAAAAGCTGAAGACAGATAAAGGCAGATAAAGGTTAAGTTGGCTGTTGGGTGGGAAGGAAATAAGGTTGCCAACTCTGGATTGGGAAACTCCTGGACATTTGAGGGTGGATCCTGGGGATGGTGGGGTTTGAGGAGGGGAGGAACTTCAGACCAGTATAATGCCATAGACTCCACCCTCCAAACCAGCCATTTCCTCCATGAGAACTACCATTGCCAGCCTCTGGGTGAGGGCTGGAGATCACCCAGAATTACAACTGTTGTCCGGGTGACAGAGATCAGTTCCCTGGATAAAATGGCTGCTTTGGAGGGTTGAGTCTATGGCTCCACCCCCAGAAGGGAGAAAGAGTGTGAGATAGGTAAGGGTAGAGGGAGGAAGCAAAGGTGTGAGGAATGGGATGACCATCCCGCAAGTTTCTTGCGGGTCTCCACTTGTTTTATCCATATTCCTCAATGAGTGCCTTGTACTCATTTGGTGTAGTGGTTAAGTGTGCAGACTCTAATCTGGGAGAACAGGGTTTGATTCCCCACTCCTCCACTTGCACCTGCTGATGTGACCGTAGTTCTGATAAGAGCTGTTCTTGAAAAAGAGCAGTATCTCTCAGAGCTCTCTCAGCCCCACCTACCTCATAGGGAGTCTGTTGTGGGGAGGGGGAAGGGAAAGGAGTCTGTAAGCCGCTCTGAGACTCCTTTGGGTAGTGAAGGGTGGGGTATAAATCCAATATCTTCTTTTCTTCTTCTTCTTCTATTAGTCACATGTTACCGTTAGATTACCCAAATAATGTGTGATGTAACTGAATACAGAACTGGGCTTGGAATTGAATATTTACTTGTTATAAGCCTCGTAGAGTGTCCTTGAGTTGGTTCCTCTCTTTGCTTAGCCTGCCTAGCAGGGATGTTGTGAAGAAAAAAATGGGACGGGACGGTGTGTATCATCTTGAGATCCTTGGGAGGAAGATACAAATGTGACCAGTTAGGGTGGAATAAAGGCCGGTTCCCATAGAGATGTACATCACTTGATTTTCTGCCCTGTAAGCTCATTGTGGGATGGCTAACTCTGGGTTTGGAAACCCCTGGGGATTGGAGAGGGCAGCCTGGGGTGCAGTGTGCAAGGCCAAGGAGTCCACCACCCAGACCATTTTTTCAAGTGAAACTGCTCTTTATTGTGGGGAGAGCAGTTGTGCTTCTGTGAGATCTCCAGCCCCCACCTGGAGGTTGGCCCTCCGGACTCAAACTTTGTTCTACTGCTTCAGACCAACCTGGTCACCCACCTCTGTGTGTGTGTGTGTGACTGGGCTAGGGTCACCCGGCAAGATCCTATGGCAGAGCAGAGACTTGAATCTGGGTCTCCTAGAGGCTTAGAAAACCCTTCCCCTCGGTCTCAACTCCCCCACAATGGCTGCTATATAGGAGGGGTGGACCGGGATGCAAAGAAGGCCTTGGAGATGGGTGCGCCAGATGTTCCTTTAAAGGGGAGATCAAGGCCGTAGCCAGGATTTTGTAATTCGGGGCGGGGGCTTTAAAAAATTTGGGGGCACTGATGTCACAAAATAAAAAATAAAATTTAAAAATTCGTAGTCTGCTTGCTTATGTGGGGAAGCAAGATGTGCTTGGGGAAGGGGCGGCAGTGGGGAGTTCTTGAGGTGGCCCGAGAGTTGGGGAGCCTGGGGGCTGCACGGAAGTCAGGGGGCCTTGGCAGGAAGTCAGGGGGCCAGGCCCCGAAATGCCCCACTGTAGCTAAGGGCCTGGGGGAGATGCTTCTTGAACTCAGGCCTTTCTGTACGCAAAGCCTAGAGGGATGGTGTAGGGTCCTTTAAAATGTGCAGCAGGGTTGCCAGCCCTGTGCTGGCACCCCCTGGGGCTTTGGAGTGCAAAATGTGGGGGTGGGGAGTGTCGCTGATGTGGCAACGTCACCACCCCACTGCATGGCTTTAGGAATTCCCCCACCACCACAAATCTCTATGGTAAATACTACAGAGATGGGATAAATTCCTAGAGTGTTTCAGACACAATGAAGGAAGTAAAGTCACTGTGTCTGCACCATAAAAACCTCCCCCATTTTTTGGTGGGAACCAGAGGTTGGTCACCGCAGCAGAAGGCCTGATAATCCTGATTTTTTATTTAATTTTACTTTATTTCTATCCCGCCTTTCTTCCAGCTGGGAACCCAAAGAGGCACACATTATTCTCCCCTCCTCCATTTTATCCTCACAATGATCCTGCGAGGTTGGTTAGGCTGAGAGTCTGAGACTGGCCCCCAAGGTCACCCAGCCAGCTTCCAAGACAGAGCGGGGATTCGAACCTGGGTCTCCCGGATCCTAGTCCAACACTTTAACCACTGCACCATGCTGGCAACCAGCCACACATTTTGCACTTGGGGGAGATGACATTCCAAGCAAACATTTGTGTGGCTGAAAAATTGAAGGCACACAAAAATGTTTTCTTATGGTGAGAGACAGTTAAGTGCACGGACTCTAATCTGGGAGAACCGGGTTTGATTCCCCACTCCTCCACTTGCAGCTGCTGGATGACCTTGGGCAAGCCATAGTTCTGTCAGAGCGGTCTTCTCAAGGACAGTTCTGGAAAGAGCTCTCCTCAGCCCCACCTACCTCACAGGGTGTCTGTTGTGGGGAGGGGAAGGGAAAGGGGTTTGTAAGCTGCTCTGAGACTCCAAGTGAAGGACGGGGTATAAATCCAATCACCCCCCCTCCCCAGGCCCCACCTGGAGGCTGGCAGCCCTGAGAGCCACAGAGAAGTAAGCCTCCTCCATGCATGCTGAGGTACAGGCCACTTATCCCTGGAGTGCCTATCGTGGCCTGTGTGGACGCAGTGGGAAAGCAGATGTGGACAGCGCAAGGGAAACTTGGGTCTGTGGTGCAAAAATCCAGACTTTGCCGGCTGGAACCGGGACTTACGGCAAGACAGCTGATCCCCCCGCCTCTCTGCTGCTCAGTCTGGAACCAAATTCTCTGCATGCGATTCATCCCAAGCAGAGTATTTAGAGTATTTATAGGTGTGGTGGCAATGAGTGGTTGATGTTGTTGGCTTGCTCTCTTGGCAAAGCACGAAGCCCCCATGGAACCTCTCGGCCCTGCGTGCTTCTCTGCCCTTTGCTTCTTCCATGTGGTTTGGGGAAACAGGGGCCAAGAGTCCCCAGGGAAAGTCTGACCAATCTGCTGAGGTCTCTCAAGAAGCAAAAACAGATCAGATACCAAGAGGTAATTTACTCTGTTCATGCCAGTTATTCACCACGAGAACGAGCCCTGGGGTATGGGAGGAGGCAAGACGGTGTGGGTTTGAAAACCTTGTGGGATAGAGAGGTGGAGGTGGGGGAGGCTTGGCCAAGGAGGGTGGAGGTGTCCTGGTGGGAATCCCAAGTGTTGTAGCCACGGAGCAGGGCCTAGCCCAGTGACAGAGCGCACCGGTTGTGTGCATAAGTTCCCAGGTTCGATCCTCAACGTCGTCAGATCGGGAAAGAGACCCCAAAGCTGCTACCTGTCAGAGCAGACAATACTGGGCTAGATGGACCAGTAGTCTTAGCAGGAGGCTGTATGCGCCCCGTGTAAGAAATGAGAAATAGGAGAGCATGAGAACTTTGTGGTAAATGTGTTTGGCAGGCAAACGTACTATTTTTGACCGCCCCAGTCACTCACGAGCCAAACCTCAAACCGGTTATTTTATTTTATTTATTTATGTGGATTTGGATTTCGCCCTCCCCACGAGCGGGCTCAGAGCGGATCGCATCATAAACAGATAAAAAACATACATTAATAAATATAACAATACTTAAAAACAACCAAGTACAATTTGAAACTGTTTGGTGTAGTGGTTAAGTGCGTGGACTCTAATCTGGGAGAACCGGGTTTGATTCCCCACTCCTCCACTTGCACCTGGCTGGATGACCTTGGGCAAGCCGTAGTTCTGATAAGAGCTGTTCTTGGAAAAACAGCGGTTTCTGTCAGAGCTCTCTCAGCCCCACCTACCTCACAGGGTGTCTGTTGTGGGGAGGGGAAGGGAAAGGAGTTTGTAAGCCGCTCTGAGACTCCTTCGGGTAGTGAAGGGTGGGGTATAAATCCAATCTCTTCTTCTCTTCTTCTTCTTCTATAGTCACAAATACAGTTTCAGCTGGAGAGGCTGGAGCCAAAGGTCTTCTTTGCCATTCAGCGACTGACTTGAACCCCAGGCTGAGCAGCTTTGTGGCTGCGCAGGAGCTGGAGTGGCGGAGATCTACTTCCTTCTGCCTTGTGGCTGCTTGTGCACCTGCACCACAGGTGCATAAATTTCTCATCAGAATAAAGGGAGTGGCTGTGGCTCACTGGAAGAGTCGCTGCTTTGCATGCAGAAGGTCCTAGGACCAGCAACCCTAGCCAGTAGGTGCTATGAAAGGCCTCTGCCTGAGAGCCCCTGCCAGCCTGAGCAGACAATACTCACCTTGATGGAGCTGAAGTGGATCCCCTTCTTTAGACCAGCCTCAAATCGCCCCCCAGGTGACAGCCGCAGGGCAATGCCTGGTAGTTTCCCCATCAACAACCAGACTCCAGCTAGGATCATGAAATGGTCACTTTGAAGCAACAGGTTTATTTGTTTAAAATATTTATCTCTGTCCTTGCTTCCTCAGGCTCAAAGGGACTTAACAATAAAATAAAACACTACACCATTAACAATGCACAGTTAAAAATGTAGCCAAATCTTCCTAACTGGTTTGAGGTTTGCTCGTGAGTGACCGGGGCTGTCGAGAATAGTACATTTGCCTGCCAAACACATTTACCACTAAGTTTTCATGTTCTCCTATTTCTCATTTCTTACACGGGGTGCATACAGCCTTCTGCTAAGATTACTGGTCCATCTATCCCAGTATTGTCTGCTCTGACAGGTAGCAGCTTTGGGGTCTCTTTCCCAATCTGGAGACGTTGGAGATCAAACCTGGGAACTTATGCAGACAACTGGTGTGCTCTGTCACTGGGCTAGGCCCTGCTCCATGGCTACACCCCTCCCCCCAAGGTAGCGAGCAAAGGTGCCCTTGACACCCACTCCGGGAGGCCATTCCCAAGGAAAGGACCTACCACAGAAAAATCCCAAGTCCTAAGTGTTTCCAGATGGACAATTCTTGGAGAGGGCACCACCAGGAGAAGGCTGTCTAAGGAGCACCATTTGTACACTGGGGTATGCTGGAAAATGAGGCTCGGCAATTGGGTTTCTAGCTCTCATGAGGAGGACCCAGCCCATCTTGCAGAAGTGAAAGTGAAAAGCCTCGAGAGAGCTGTCCACAGGCAGATGGTGCTGAGCAGTGAGGCAAAAGGACTGGCAGTGAGAGACAGAGGCATGACTAAGGGGAGCTCACACATTTGTGGCAGAGGTGAGATTCAGACTGGGAGCTTCCTAATTAACTGCATAGTCTCTTCGCCAGTATTCTACTTCATCAGGGCATCCATATCATTTCTATGTCCCTAATTGTCATGGATGTCACCAGAGAATCATGGGAATTATAAATGGATGAGGGTGTTGAGAATCTGTTAGATCTCCCTGCTCCTGCAAGTGACGGTTCCCAGGATTCTCTCTGGAATGACTGCATAATGAGCTTTATTCAAGGTACTAGTAGCAAAGCCTGTTGTAAAAGGCATACAACGAGCTCTAGAAAGATCGCAGCCTCACCCTTCTCCTTGGCCGCCTTTTCCTGCATGGTGCCAGCCCCCGTCTGCCCGGCCACCTGCACTCAGCCATGGCCGACGATGCCTGTTGCAGGGATGCCATGGTCAGCCTTGGCCTCCTCACCCTCCACCCACTGGAGCGTCCGGCCTTTAGTTTGCCTCCACACACAATGAGGCTGAGACGCTGGGCAGCACTTCTGTGGGCTCACAGCTCGGCTAGCTACCTGCTCCTGGCTGCAGCCAACGATGACTGCTGTGGCACTGTGATCATTGGCCTCGGCCTCCTCTGCCTACCAGAGCGTGAGTCGCATCCTTCAGCTCCCAGCACACTGAGGCCAAAATGCTGGCCGCTGCTTCTGTGGGCGGGACTCTGGGAATGCAGCCAATGGATTGGGACACGTTCAGAGTGACAGCTCAGGGACCCAACTGATTTGGGAGCGCATGGAACATTTCCACTTGAAAACAGAATTATATATAAGGAGAGATATGCTTTTGTCTGTATCTGAAGAAATGTGCGTGCACACAAAAGCTTAGACCCAGAATTAAACTTTATCGATCTTAAAGGTGCCCCTGGACTCAAACTTAAACTTAAAGGTGCCCCTGGACTCTCCCCATATGGGCTCCGTAGGGCACTGAGGTCCACAAATCAACATGTTTTAGCAGTCCAGGGCCCCAGGGACGTCCAGCTAGCCTCAACCAGGGCCAGGGCTTTCTCAGCCCTGGCCCAACCAACCTGGAAGTATTATAGTTCCGCAGGGCCTGCAAGACAGAGCTCTTCCACCGGGCTTTTCTGTTAAAGTGGGAGACGCCCCTCCCCTCTCCTGGCCAATCTCCCATCAGTGGCCTGGATCTAAATAGATCAGGGTACCCACTGTTGTACTTTAATTAATTTGATTGACATCTCATCTAATCTGTTTACATGGTATTTTATGATTCTGTTCCCTTTTAAATTGTTATTTTAAAGTTATTTTAATTGTATTATACTAAGGTTGATTAAGATACTGCAGGGAGGGCGGTGTATAATTCAAACGAATAAATAAAACTTTGTTCTGCTGCTTCAGATCAACACGGCTGCCCACCTGTATCTACCTGCAAGGTGTAATGCCATGCCATTTCAAAGGAACTGGCCCAACAGCCGGTCGTGGTTCAATTGGAGGCAAGCTGCTCTTCTCAGCCGTCAGAATGGAGGCACGCTGAGTGAGAGAGGGGAGCTGTTAGCCCTGGGCAGCAACTGGGGTATGGGCAGTGGGGGGATGGCAGGCGGCAGGGGGTGGTTGCAGAGTGGCTTGGGCAACAGTTCTTCTGGGTGATCCGTTTGCAGATCTTTGAGAGGCGGTTAAATTAGTTGGCATGCTAACTCTTGTCGCTTTGCTTTATAAACAGTCTTGAGAAGTTTCTCAGTTTCAGAATCAGGAAGAACTCATAAAGTCAGAACTGGAATGGCCAGGAATAGGCATTAATGGATAGAACGTGGGGCATAGAATGGGGAAGCCCGAGTTCAAGTCTGTCACAACCAGGTTGCAGGCAGCTGTGAGATGCAGAACCGTGAGTCAGGAACCATCAGTCACATGAACACATGAAGCAGCCTTATACTGAATCAGACCTTTGGCCCATCAAGGTCTCCAGGGTCTCAGGCAGAGGTCTTTCACATCACCTGCTGATGGGTTGTTTCAACGCGAGATGCTGGGATTGAACCTGGGACCTTCTGCTTGCCAAGCAGAGGCTCTTCCACTGAGCCACAGGCCCTCAGATGACCGCCCTCAGAAGCCATATGTTAAGAACCTGCTTCACAAGTTTGTTGTATGTAAGAAGTAACAGCAAAGCACGTTGCACACTGTGGCATTATCAAGAAACAGTAACTGGTATTAACCTGCTAGACTTGTTGTATGTCCCTATGACATCCTCGCTTATTTTTACCTTTAAAACACACTCTGTGTACCTAAGCTTGGTAGATTTCTGCTGCCACCAGGAATTTAAAATTCCAAATCTCCCCCTTTTGGTAGAATGACCTAGGGTCTGGGCACTTCAGAGGACTATGTGGCCCTGAGGAAGGACTATTCTGATTTCTGGGATAAGTTTAAACAAAAAAAATGATTTATTTAATAAAGAACAAAATAGGTTTCTGGTTATTTTGAACTACTGCTGATGAAAGGAACTTGTAAATATAACTGGCAAAGCTTGGTGTCACAAACAGTCTTTCAAACTCACAAAACTCAACTCTGACAGGCGTAGACACTCAGTCTAATCTCTCTCTCTCTCATGTATATATATAGCCACGCAGGCTAAACTCTTTGTCTTATTCACACATAATAGATTCAAAAACTCCCATACTCACACGGACTATGCTCTCTCTTCAAACTTCACACACAGAATCTCTCTCATAGACACCCCTCCTCCCACACTCTCAGTCATCAGCCAATCACTTCATACTTGTCTCCCTTTACAACTCTTCTTACACTACTGCAATCAAACTAAACATTTAAAGAAACACACACACCAAAAATGGAATCATTACAGTCCCACGTATCTTTGGGGGAAGGTCTGTGGCTCAGTGGTAGAGCATGTGCTTGGCATCCAGAAGGTCCCAGGTTCAGTCCTTGGCACCTCCAGTTACAAGGATCAAGGAAGTAGGTAACAGGAAGGAGAGGTGCTGCCACTCTGGTTAGACAATACTGACTTTGATGGACTGATGGTTGGATTCCGTGTAAGGTGGCTTCACGTGTCCATGTGTCTACCTTTCAGCAATAAACAGAAACTTTGGCTTTTGTTCGCCACCAGCACAAAGAGTGTGGAATTCCACCATGCTGGAAACACAGCAGCTGTATTTTCAACAGAGTCCCTCTGGCTACTGGCCGTCTGCCTCCCCATGATCTTTCAAGGCCCAAAGTAAATATAGGGATGTGTGGAGGTAGAATGTTTGTCTATTTAGCGGAGAAGTAACACTGGGGCTGGAGGAATGAAAGAGGCCTATTCAAAAGGCTGATGGATGGAGCTCTCTTCTTGGAGACTGGCTGTGCTTCGTATAAAGAGGCTCTTTGTTTTTCAGTGGAGGTTCCCCCCCCACAAGAAAATAAGCAGCCAGCTACGTTTATCACATCACAGATCACTCTAGCGTCAATCTCTCTCATCCTCCGGAAATCATATACTGGTTCTTAGATTAACTCCTGAGTCCAACTGCTTAGGTAGCCCCAAACTCAGGGGAGCTTCTGGAATCCCAAATGCAGGGCACCCATAAAGGAGTGTGTGTGTGTGTGGAATTGCTGCAGACATGGAAGGGGCCCCATAGAGACTGGCAGTGTTTCAGTGACAACATCATGTCCCTTCCAAAGCAGCAACAGTAGCCAGTGAAATTGTTACCCTGGCACCAGAAATAATTCCAGTACTTGGGGATTGTCCCATGTTCTACTTACAAGGCTGTTGACTTCCGCGGAGGTGCAAAGGCACTTTCATACCAGCTGAATCATGCCCTTTCAGTCTGCTTCCAATGCACTTTAGTGATCGTTTGCAAGTGGGTTTCTCCATTGCACACAGTAAAATCCAGTTGCAAAGTGCATTGGAAGTCCATGATTAATTGAAGCTGATTTCCCACAAGCGCTGCTCCGTGCTCACTCTTTCCTTTGCCACGATGGTACGTGTCAATTTCACACTAAGTGCTGCATGGCCGCATTTTGCCCTGCAGCTTTGTGCGATCTTCCCCGCGTCTACTTGATCCTGTTTCTTGAGGACTGAGTAGATGCAGGGAAAATCGCACCAAGCTGTGGGGCAAAATGCGGCCGTGCAGCACTTAGTGTGAAATTGACACGTACTATCAGGACAAAAGGGAAGAGCGAGCGCGGAGCAGCGCTTGTGGGAAATCGGCCTGAGTGTAAAAATGCCCATGGTCTAGCTTGATCAGCAAATTTTACCAATATGCCACCTATTTCTTCATCTGCTCCCCCTCCCCCTGGCCCAAGGTGGGCCACCACTTGCCTGATAGTCTGGGTGAAGAGGGGGACTTGGGCACTGCCACCACCACCACCACCCCAATTGGTAAGAATTTACTGATATGCCACCTTTCACACCAGTGGGAACTCAAAGCAGCTCACATCTTTCTCCTCTCCTCCATTTTATCCTCACAACAACCCTGTGAGGTGGGTTAGGCTGCGACTGTGTGACTGGCCCAAGATCACCCAGCAGGCTTCCATGGCAGAGTGGGAGGGGGTTTGAATCTTTGTCTCCCAGCTCCTAAGTCAGACACTCAAAGTGCTACAGCACACTGCCTCCTGGGTCTGTCGAGCATGGAGCTGGTTAGAAGTCGGTTCTATACTTAACTATTTCCCTCCAACCAAAATAAAATGAGAAGGGAGGGGAGGGGAGGGGAGTGGGCTTCCAAATGACTGTTTGGCCCTTGGGCCTCTCCGGCTCTTGGTCTCCTGGTTTTGTTGTCAATGGACCAAGCACAGGTCTGTCCCCGAAGAACCAAATGGAATATGGAGCTGTACAAAAAGCCCTTTCATAAAAACATAAGAAGAGCTCTGCTTAATCAGATCAAGGGACCCTCCAGCATCCTGTTTCCCACACTGACCGGTCCGATGCCTCTGAATGTGGAGGCGCCAGTTTAGCTAGCAGCCACCGAAGGATTTATCCTCTACAAATCCTGGAATGTGACATTCGGTGGCTCCTGAGCCCGACCAAGAAACGGAGACATGCATGCAGTAGCTGTGCATGTTAACAAGACAGAGGAGAGCCAGTGTGGTTGTAGTCGGACCGAGCCCCGGAACATCTGGATTCAAATCCCCTCTCTGCCACAAGGTTTGCTCGGAGGTGCTCCTGGACTCCAGTCTAGTCATTCTCCTGCAGACCAACAGGGACCCCCTCTGGAACTGCCTGCCCCCAAGGGCTCGCTTGCCTCTCTTTAGATATTTCAAGTGTATTGAATAGATTTCTACCTGACCACCCATTTAGAGAATCAATCTTTCATCTTTCTTTCTTTCTTCCTTTCTTTCTTCCTTTCTTTCTTCCTTTCTTACTTTCTTTCTTTCTTTCTTTCTTTCTTTCTTTCTTTCTTTCTTTCTTTCTTTCTTTCTTTCTTTCTTTCTTCCTTTCTTCCTTTCTTCCTTTCTTCCTTTCTTTCTTCCTTTCTTCCTTCCTTCCTTCCTTCCTTCCTTCCTTCCTTCCTTCCTTCCTTCCTTCCTTCCTTCCTTCCTTTCTTTCTTTCTTTCTTTCCTTTCTTTCTTTCTTTCTTTCTTTCTTTCTTTCTTTCTTTCTTTCTTTCTTTCTTTCTTTCTCTCTCTCTCTCTCTCTCTCTCTCTCTCTCTCTCTCTCTCTCTCTCTCTCTTTCTTTCTTTCTTTCTTTCTTTCCTTTGTCTGCATGCTTTATTTATTTGTGTTCCTAAGAAATGTTGGTCTCAATCAGGGCAGGTAACCACTCTTCAGCAAATTAAAACAAATGCTCACCCATAGATTTCTTTTCTTTTTAATGTCTATAATGAAATGACCTTCGGGGGGAAACAGATTTTTCTGAAGGGAAGAAGCCAGACAAAGCCACCTGAAAGTCCCGCAAACAGGCCAAGGCCTGCAAGATGGCTCCTTTTGTTCTCAAGCACCCGTCAGCTGGGAGCTCTCCTCCTTTTGCCTCCCGTTACGGCCTGCGACAGCCCTCCTCTGCCATCCAATTAGGACATCTGAGACCCCGGGAAACAATCGGTGTGTCACTAATGTCCTGGATGGCCTCGCATGAACAAAGCCAACCGATTCTCTCTGCCCACGGCTGAGGGAGACCTCAAGAGGAGCAGATGGCGCGTAGGAAACCGGCCCTGGCATTAGCATGAGAAAGGCGTCCTGGGCGACGGATTGCCGAGAGGCAAACTCTCTGTTGTCCCGGAAGTCTCCTCCGTTCTGCCTAATGGGCCACACAGCCTCTCAGCTCTTCTTGGTCGGTTTGTTTTGTTTTCTAATTTAGGTAATCGGGGCGAGCGAAATGGGTTTCACGCTCAAGCCGGGCAGTGAAGGAAGCCGCCTTCTTTTGTCTTCCTTGGAGGCGCCTCTTCAGATGGGGTGGCCAGAGAGGCACCAGGCGTGCGGTTGACAGCCATGGAGCACTGAAGAGCCACCTGACTCCTCCGTGCTGTCAGCTGAGCAGATGTGAAACGGGCTTCTCATTTGATGAGCAATCCGTTGCAGATGGTTGCCGAAATAGGATAGGTTAGGATGACATCTCTTGTCTGGGCTAACTTTAGTCACGAGCGTCTGAGGAGAGCAAGCTCTCTTTTTTGCAATATTAACCATCTCAGTTTCCAGAGTTTATCGAGCACCATAAAGCATTCAGTGCTTTGCGGACATTACTGTATTGAATCTTTCCAGCAACCTGTAGGGGAAAAGGAAAGTGCCATGAAGCTGCAGCCACTTATGGTGACCCTGCAGGGTTTTCAAGGCAAGAGATGAACAGAGGTGCTTGGCCATGGCCTGCCTTTGCCTTGTGACCCTTGCCTCGTCTCCCATCCAAGTACTAACCAGGACTAACTGGAAAGTGCCATCAACTCACAGCTGTCAGAGTCTTCAGAAAGTCAGTCAAACACCAGGCTTCATAAAGAAGATAGCGTTTACTGAAAGCAGTTCTAAAGGCACATTAACATCTCATTGTCAGTGATGGCTAACTCTAAGGAGACATCCACAGTTATACCAGCTTGAAATGCCCTCCCTCTCTATCTACCAATAGTCACTAAGCCCGCGCGCAGGAAAAGGTGCGAAAGTAATAAAGCAGTAAATAACCAAAATGCCCCAGAGCTGTCCCAGACAGAGGAAACCAGAACTGTGAGACCAAGGACATTTGGTGAGATAACAGAGTGCCCGGGCAGTGGAATTCTGAATCTCCTGCACACCTCCCCACATTCCAGCGCATGAAAAGTTACAGACCATCCCTCCCTCCTACCCTTCCATCCATCTGATGTCAAGATTACCTGACAACAGCAGACTTTTGGTGACCCCGTAGGGTTTCCGAGGCAGGAGACGTTCCGAGGTGGTTTGCCTTTGCCTGCCTCTGAGTAACAACCCTGGACTTCCTTGGTGGCCTCCCGTCCACGTGGCAATCAACCCTGCTCAGCTTCCAAGATCTGCCGAATTTGGGCTAGCCCAGGCCATCCTGGTCGGGGCAACCTGAAGGTCCCACAGACAGACCTTCACCTCCAAAGTAGGCTTGAAGTATTGTGTTGCCGATGGGCCTTGCAGGTGGCAGGCTGGGGCGGGAGGGTTGCTTGCCAAAGGCCACCTAGGAAGGACCTAGGGACAGGTCCCATGAAATGTTAGGCACATTTTCAACTTCTTCCATTCCCTTGAAGAAAACTTTGTCGGCCTTAAGGGTGCCACTGGATTCAAACTTTGGTCTCGTGGTCAGCCTTGGAGCTCTCTGAGGTCCTGCTTCTTACCTCCTGACCAACTTTGCTGGTGGCCATCCTGCCTTACCAGGCCTGTTTCTTCACCAATTCGGCAGGCACCTGGCTGAAAGGAACAGCCTCTCCAGTCTGGTTATTGGCCCACCCAAGTTCACGGCTCCCCCTTCCTGGCACATTCCCTCTGTGTTGACAAGCAGCTAGGGAAGCCATTTTGAGCAGGGGTCCGCTGCAGGTTTTGGGGGACAGGATATCCTTCTGTCCCTTTTCCCAGACTCCGTTTCTCCTCCAGTTGTGTCTACGGATGAGGCAGAACACAAATCTCTTGTGCTCCTTTTATCTCTAACGAGCCCCGTACATCTCAAGCGTGTGCAAAAGAATCAAGATTCTCCCCCTATCAGGACTCAGGAGATTGTTCCGTTGGCCTCTGTGGCGTCCCACGGGGCAGTCTCTGGATGGGAGTGGAGGAGTGCGCCGTTCTCTTCTGCTTTGCTTCTTCCACTGCTGAGCGTCCCTGGATTGGCTCGGCATCCTCTGTTGGTGCTGGGTCCCCGGCCCAGGTCTGGGCCACAGCAGATGCGCAACCATGCCGAGTCCAGATGTTGGTCCTGGCCCAATGCTTGCCTGACCCCCCCCTCGAAGGTCCACTGGGGAAAATGGGGCTGTTGCCCTTGAGATGCTCCGGTGCTGCAGAGAGAAGCCTTTCGATGGAAGGAATGAGCTGCCTGCAGAACGATGTGTCACCGTGACAGATGGCTGGACTGTGCCAAAGCCTTTTAGCGGAGCCAAAGGAACACCTTGTGCGGTCACATCACAAAAAACCAAAAAAATAGAAGTTGCCAAGTGGTCTTTCCAACACAGCGCTCCTGCAGTGAAAAGATGCCAAGCCACAACAATACCCACTTTTGCTAAAGTCGGTTAGCCATTTCAATTACAGCCCAGTCCCACGTTGTAGATCGGGGTCCCTACCCAGGGTGCCCCCCAACACTTTATCCAGTGCCTCCCAAGTGTTTTCAAAAAGTGGGTGGAGCTTTTGCCCAGTAACGTTTCTAATTGGCCATTGGAGATTGAATTGGCTGTGCAGGTCTTTGAAAATGTGGCTTTGGGAGCAGCTGCCGACACCACACAAGGATCTTCACTGTGTGACTGAAGGTAAGCAGTGGCCGCCATATTGTGGTGGGCTTCTCCTCTTGGGGCAGCCATTTTGTGGATGTGCCCACCATGCTCTGTCAGGTTTCAAGGGTCAGGCTCAAAAAGGTTGAGGGCCTCTGCTCTAGATGTCAATTGTATCGGTATCTGACATTTTCTCAGTAGAGAAAAGAACCTGCGAACCATTCACCCCCCTCATCCACCTCCTGCAAGGAGCTGAGAGCCTGGCAACGGAGGAAGCAGGCTGTCCCTTCCCTCCTTTTCTGCCTAATTTGTATGGCACTCATAAGAACGTGAGAAGAGTCCTGCTGGATCAGACCCATAGTCCATCTAGTCCAGCATCCTGTCTTACGCAGTGGCCAACCAGGTCCTCTGGAGGGCCAACAACAGGTCGAGGCCTTCCCCTGATATTGCCTCCTGACTCTGGGATTCAGAGGCTTAGGGCCTCTGAATGTAGAGGTTCCCCACAGTCACCATGGCTAGTAGTCATTGATAGACTTCTCCTCCACAAATCTATCTGATCCCCTTTTAAAGCCATTTATTCCTGTGACCATCACGATATCCTCTGGCATGCACCAGTGACCTGTGCCTGCCCATCCTGGAACTGTCAGGACCCACAAATCCTGTTGTAGATGGAACAAGAGAACCACAGCGCCCTCTGCTGTAGGGAGGACTGTGGCACACCCAGTAGGAGATCCAGAATTCTTCCCATGCCTGGGAGCTCCACAGAGAGGGCTACAGAGGAAGAGCTCCTTGCACGCTGCCATGCAAGAGGACGCATGAGCAGCATCTTCACACAAAGAGCGTTGCAAGGGCACCGTGGTGTGGGATAAGGCGTTTTAGGAAACCAATGGCGCTTTGGTGCTGACACAGGTTCCCCCAGCCTGCTACGGAGGGGCCTACGCTGCTGTATGTTATCACACAACCCGTCAGTCAAACCACAGTTCTGTTGGTTAATTGCCCAAACTCTCTCTGATCAGCCCTACTTCTGACGGCTTAAAACAAAAATAATCCCAAGGCAATCCTCCTTAGCACGAGTCCCAGCTGACACCCAGTTAAGTCCCCTGACTGTGACTCACACGCACGGTCAAACGTTTCTTGAGATGTGCCCCCCCCCCCCTGTGAGGGATGTACAATTTTGTGGGGGGAGGCCCTGGATGTGTGTATATATCTTCACTGCAAAGCAATGTTTATCATGCAAAATGCTGCGTGGGAGAAGTCACATTGTGCTGATACGATCACATCAGGACATGAATTTGGGCTTTTGTTCGCCCAAGTTCTGATCCGTGGCTGCCGTCTTCTATTTCTTGGGCACTCTGAATGCTAAACCACTAAGAGGACAGCACTCGTGCCTGTGTATTTAAACATGACCAAGAGTTTAGGTATCTATTTAATATTTTATTTATTTATTTATTTACTTCAGTTTATACTTGACTTTCTAATAGAGACCCAAAGCAGCTTACATCCTCCTCCTCTCCCCCGTTTTATCCTTGCAACAACAACCCTGCGAGGTTGGTTAGGCTGAGAGGGTGTGACTGGCCCAAGGTCACCCAGCAAGCCTCCATGGCAGAGTGGGGATTTGAACCAGGGTCCCCCGGTCCAAAACTCTAAAGTGCTGTGCCACCCACTGCACTACACCCGGCAGACCCACATTACCAGCATCCTCAAGGCAGCTTACAAAATTAAGAAATCTAAAATTATAAGACTGAATGGAAAGTGCCGCGAAAACTTATTAACCCTGTTTGACGACATTTGATGGTCTTTGGGAAGGAAGGGATGGAAAAAGCATCACTGCATGACAGGATTCTAAGTAGGATTGATCTTAGGTTGGTCTTTTAAATGCTGCATTTTTTGATATTTTGAATGGATGGATGAAAAACAAAAAATGACCCCACTCCGCCCCTACATACAAAGAAGCAAATTTAAAGTGGAGACAGAATATGAAAAGACCAAGCCATCATTGCTGGTGAAAGTAAGGTAAAGGTAAAGGTTCCCTTGCTCGAAAGCCAGTCGATTCCGACTCTAGGGTTGCGGTGCTCATCTCCGTTTCAAAGCCGAAGAGCCAGCGCTGTCCGAAGACGTTTCCGTGGTCATGTGGCCGGCATGACTAAACACCAAGGTGCACGGAACACTGTTCCCTTCCCACCGAAGTGGTACCTATTTATCTACTTGCAATTTCTTGCTTTCGAACTGCTAGGTTGGCAGGAAAGTAACCATGCCTTAACCTGAAGCAGAAAGGGGGGAAAAAGAAGACAGGGTTCTGGATGAGTATGTCTGTAAAGGGCGTTCCAGAATGCGGTTGCTGTCACTGGGAAGGCCCTGTTCTAGGTTGCCGCCTGCCTCTTCTTGGAGGTCGGGGAGGGGGTCCTTGGCGCACAGTCTCAGATACTGACCCAGAAGTACTGGCAGGTTCCTACGGAAGTTCACCAACAATGTGTGGAAAACAGGGTTCCCAGCTCTGGGTTGAGAAATACCTGGAAACTTTGGGGATGTCGGGGTTTGGGGAGGGGAGGTGACCTCTGCAGGGTCTAATGACGCCATCGAGCCCACCCTCCCAGGCACCCTCCCAGGGGAACGGATCTTGGCCATCTGGAGATCCGTTGTAATCGTGGGAGATCTCCAGGTGCCGTGGCAACCCCGGCGGGCTGTAGTCCTTCCTGACGACAAGTGCTCCTTTCTCCCACCCCGCAGGCTGCGTTTCCTTGGCTGTCTAGTACTCAAGTGGTGCTTGAGATCCACTCTCCGCTTCCTTTCATTTAGGACAGGAGGCGCCCCAGGAAAGCAAAGCTCCTATGGAAACAACAGCACACACAACTCCTTTGGGAGAATGGAGAGGAGAGAAAGGGGGGGGCGGCGAATCCTCTTCCTCCCCTTCACAATTCATTTGACTCCTTCTTCTTTTCTTTCATGGCAGGAAATGCAGGGCACTGCATCCAGTCCCACAGGCTAATGGAAGGGAAGCTGTAGAAACCGGAGTCAAGTGGGCAAGCTCTCATTTGGGGGGAAAGCACTTTCACAGACATTCATCCTTTCTCAAGTAACCCAGAGGTAATTACCGGGGGAGCAAGGCCACCGGTTCTCCAGTCAAGCCACCCTAGTAACTGTTCAGGGCGGCACAACGAAGAGGACACTGGTGCTCCACAGGGGTTCGGCTCACTGCAGGGTTCCCAGTGCCTGGAGACTGGGGGGCAGTGCCCAGGGAGGGTGGAGTGGCGGAGGGGAGGGAGCCAGCTTTGTGTCGTGGTTAAGAGTTGCAGACCCTAATCTGAAGAACCGGGTTTGATTCTGCACTCCTTCTCCTCATGCAGCCAGCTGGGTGATCTTGGGTCAGTCACAAGTTCTCTCAGAGCTGTTCTCTCAAGGGCAGTTCTTGCAAGAGCTCTCTCAGCCCCACCTACCTCACAGGGTGTCCATTGTGGGGAGAGGAAGGGAAGGAGGTTGTAAGCCGCTCTGAGACTGTTTCGGGTAGTTAAGCATGGGGTATAAAAACACTTCTTCTTCTTCTTCTTCTTCTTCTTCTTCTTCTTCTTCTTCTTCTTCTTCTTCTTCTTCTTCTTCTTCTTCTTCTTCTTCTTCTTCTTCTTCTTCTTCTTCTTCTTCTTCTTCTTCTCTTGCAATGCCATAGAGTCATCCCCCCAAAGCTGCAGTTTCCTCCAAGGGAACTGATTGCTGTTGTTTGGTGATCAGTTGTAACTCCAGGAGACCTCCAGGTCTCACCAGGAGGTTGGCAACCCTAGCTCACTCCCAGCCATCTGTGGCAAGGGAGGTGACTAGTGCCTCCTCCTAGACCCGAGCCACTGCTGACTGGTGGCATTGCTTTGGCTGGCAGAGGCACAGGGCCCAGAGGAGGTGGGGGGCCCTCGAATACCCTTGCCCAGGCTCTCCTCAGTGGCACAGCACGCGCGAGGCATGCACACCGTTTACGGCTGCATGTGCTGCATCTCCAGGACTTTTCTCCTTGCAGACGACGTGTAGTCCCTTGACCACAATCCAGCAACCCTTTGAAAAAGATTCTTTCTGATTAGCAATCCAGTCAAATTAAAGTCACCTGCTCTGTCTCCTTCTTGTGCTGGGAAGGAGGCTCCTCTCTGCCAGGCTCCCGTGAACCAGGGAATGTGTCAACTAGACCTGGCACCTGAAGTCATACCGGCAGGGTGGGATAGGGCTGGATGCAGAGAGTCGTAAGAGGAAGTGGAGAGTAAAAAGTGGAGAGACGTAGCCTGTCCCCCAGGAGCTGACATATGGGGTGACTCAGGGAGTTGTTTGATTATTACATAAGACCAGTGGGGGACTATGGGAGGGAAGGTGGCACCATACAGCCCAATCTGGTCAGTTCTCAGAAGATAAACAGGGTTGGTACTTGGATGGGAGACCACCAAGGAAGACTCTGCAGCGGAAGGCAATGTCAACAACAACAGCAATTTTATTTTTACCCAGTGAGCTTCATGGTAGTATAAGGATTTGAACCCACCTCTCCTCAGTCCTACTCGGGGAGTCTGAACACTACACCCTGCTGGCTCTCCTTGGCTTAGCCCCGGGACAGCAACTGTGGTGGAATCAACATCTGGGCAGGAGCAGCACAAAAGAACAAGAGGGGCGAAGCTCAACCAATCTGTTGGATCCTGGGAGAGCTGACCTAGAACCCCCTCTTCTGCCCTGGATGCTTGCTGGGTGACCTTGGGCTTTTCACAAATACTTGGCATGGCCTACCTTCACAGGGCCATTGTTATGAGAAAAGAGAGGTGGGGAGAAGAGTGTCCTACAGTGCTTTGATTCCCAAGCGGGGAGAACTAAGAATGCAAATGCACCATTTATTCCCTCCCAGCCTCAGTCCTTTGAGCTGGGACTGGGTGCAGGAAGCTCCCAGGAGCCAGGGTGGCACCCCAGAGTGTGCAGAAGCAAGCAGGGCTCGCAAAACGCACAGACAGGCTGCAGAGGGTTAAATCCTCTCCTGGCGGCTGTGTCAGGTCCGTCCGTCCCCCCTGCCTCAAACAAGTGGATCTTGGCCGTCAGCCCTGTCAGAGGAATAAAAGTGTCTCTCTGGAGCCAAAAGTATATGTGCCCTGGCAAGGTCTTCCCAGCGCATTAAGCTCAGAGTTTCTTTTTAAAATGTCCCCCCCCCTTTCTTTTTTGCTAACACAAGCAAGGCAGCCCAGAAAGCCGAACCCTTTGCCTCTCCAGAGTACAAACCTTCAGGGTGCGTGCAGATTTGTACAGGGTTCCGGCTGGGGGCCCCTGGGTAAAACACCCCCACCCCCTGTCCTGGACTGCAGGCCAACAGGGTGTGAAGCTGAGCTGAGTCCAGATGAGGGTTGCCATTCTTCAGGTGTCGCCTGGAGATCTCCCAGAATTACCATTGTTCTCAGGGCTGCCAGGTCTTACCTTTGGTGCGGCCCCTCTCCGGGACATCTTTGGCACATGCGCAAACCACGCGCACCACAATGACATCACCCGGAAGTGATGTCATCATGGCAGGCACGTCGAGGGTAGGGGCACTATCATTCGAGAGGGAAACATAGCATTTTCCCTCAAATGATAGAGCGTTCCCACTGCAACATGCCCAGCACGATCATGCTGGGCACATCACTGTGATCCCGGCACTTTGGGGTGGGGCTCCCCCCGGGAGTTGGATCTGGACCAGCAGGTAAGGGGCCCATCGAGTGGGCAACCCCCCCAGGGGACCTGGCAACCCTAACCATTCTCCAGACTGTAGAGATCAGTTCCCCTGGAGAAAAAGACTGCCTTGGAGGGTGGACTCCATGGCATTATACCCCCTACTGAGGTCCCTCCCCTCCCCGGAGCCCATCTGCCCCAACCTATCACACAAGGGCCCCTGACGTGGTGCCTGTGGCTGTCATGACGCCCACTGACAGCTTCCCTGGTGCCCACCAAGCGTTTTTGAAAGTGGGCAGGGCCAGGTAGGCCTATTGCCCAGCAAAGTTTCTGATTGGCCATTGGGAGATTTGATTGGCTGTGTATTTTATACAAAAAAAATTGTTTTGCCAGCAGCTGCCACCACAGCACAAGGATCTTCACGGTGTGACTGAAGGTCAGCTGCGGCAGCCATTTTATGCCAGATTCTGCTTTCCGCAGCAGCCATTTTGTGGCTGTGCCCACCACACTGTGTCTAGGGTTGCCAGCCCTCCACTGGAGGTGGGGGATCCCCTGACCCTAGGCCACACCCCCTGCTGCCAATCAGCTGGCTGGTGGGGGGACTTACCAGGAGGGAGGCTGAGGCTACGTTGCTGGCAATGTGGTAACGTCACTTCCAGCATGTACCAGTGATAGGGTTGCCAGCCTCCAGGAGGGGCCTGGAGATCTGCTTTTACAACTGATCTCCAGCTGACAGAGATCAGGTCCCCTGGAGAAAATGGCTGCGTTGAAGGGTGGACTCTGCGGCACTGTACCCTACTGAGACCCCTCCCCAACCCCCACCATCTCTTGGATACACCCTCAAAGTCTCCAGGTATTTTCCAACCCAGAGCTGGCAACCCTAACCAGTGCTGTATGGGAGACACTCTGGTATTTGGGCAAAAACTCCATGGTAGAAGCCATTTTTACCATAGAGGTTTTGCCCAAATGCCAGAGTATTGCCAGGACATTGCGGAATGATGGTGTCATTTCTGGTACATGCTGGAAGTGGGATCACCAGCAACACAGCCTGGGCCACTCCTGGTAAGTCCCCTTGTGGCGCTCTGCTTATTTGTGGGGACTGTTTTTCACTTTAAAATTATTCTTTGTTTATAAACTGGGTAGTTTCTGCTGCCACCAGGAATTTTAAGAAATTCCAAATCTTCTTTCTGTTGCTGCTGCTGGTAATGTGACCTAAGGTCTGGGCTTTTCAGAGGTCTATGTGGCCCTGAGGAAGGACTGGACTGAATTCTGGGTTATACTTAAATAAGATTTCATTTATTGATTAAGGAACAAAATAAGTTGTTGGTTGTCTTTAATTGGAAAAGGAACTTGTAAATAAAACTGGCAAGGTATCACACACAGTCTTTCTGACAATAAGATCCCACTCCGACAGGAACCACTCTTTCATATAGGAAGCCTCGCTGGCTGAGCTCTTTGTATTATTCTCTTTCATAACTTTAGAGTCTCACAGACCCTTCTCATAGCTCCTCCACACTTAAACTTTTTAAAGACATATATACTGAACTCTTTAAGTTTCCACACAGAACTCTGTCATATCACTCACTAACTGAATAACTGACTAACTCTATATCTGACTTCAAGACACACACATAGATTCACTCCTTCCACACTCTCAGTCTTCAAGACAGACTTCAAGACAGACTTCAAGTCAGACTTCAAGACACACACAACTCCTTCCACACTCTCAGTCATCCTCCAATCATAGCACACTTGTGTCCCTCAATCACTCTCCTTCCAGCACTGCACTCCAACCAAACATTTAAAGACACACACACACACTAAAACAAGGAATCATTACACCCCTCTCCACCCCCTGCCTGTTGTCAGGAGGGACCTGATGACCCCAACTGCGTCAGAGCTCTGTGTGGGGAAATTCCTGGAGATTTGGGAACCGTGCTTGGGAAGGGACCTCATTGGGACAGAATGTCATAGAGTCCACCTCCAAAGCAACCATTTTCTTCAGAGCAGCTGATCCCTGGAGATCAGTTATAATATTGGGGGATGTCCAGGCTCCACCTGGAGGTTGGAAACTTTATCAGTATGGTATTTATTTATTACAGCATCCAGCCAATATAACCCTAACACGTTAGGATACAGAGTGTTAAAAATCTGGTCAAAATGCAGATATATATCTGCATAGGGACCATAAAATATTTGACAAATCCAGTAAGAAATATAAAAGGCAAATACAATTTTATAAATTTAGCTGCACCTTTCTAATATGATAGCATGCTGCCCAAAATTTAGCCACAGATTCAGTAATAGTCCAATTTTCATTGGATAGCAATTGGTTACAACACTCCCAGTCTGTCTGGCCAGATGTTTCTTTTACAAAAGTTGTGATATGTTTGCTTTGGATCTTATTGTACCAGTTGCATCTAAGCATCATATGTTCGATGGTTTCTACTTCCCCAGAATCACAGTACTGTACACAGTACTTCAAATGAGATTACACCATTGATTTATACAAGGGCGTTATGATACTGGCTAATCTGTTTTCAATTCCCTTCCTAATAATCCCCAGCATAGCGTTGGCCTTTTTTATTGCAGTCGCACACTGTCTCAACATTTTCAGTGAGTTATCCACTACGACGCCAAGATCTCTCTCTTGGTCAGTCTCTGCCAGTTAGGACCCCATCAATGTGTGTTTATAGTTAGGATTTTTGGCTCCAATGTGCATCATTTTGCACTTGGCCACATTGAACCCAATTTGATAGGGGTTCAAAACCACGTTTTAGTGGCAGCTGGCCATACAGTGTTTGTCATATTCTCTCTCACCCCTCTTTCCCAGGGCTCTTTTTTTTTTTTTTAATTATGTCCCTTCTCCCCTGCTCGAGGTTTCCTTTGTGTGTGTTGTATGTGGCAGCTCTTTGGCGGCTGCACCCGCTGCCCGCTATCAGAATTCCAAAGGTGCCCCCAGGTCCTAAAAGGCTGGGGACCCCTGGCTCAGGCAATTCCCTCTGAATTCCCAGCAGACCCCCTCCAATTCTCTCAATTCATCCCCCACCCCCCAAGTTTAAATGAAGACCTGGCCTTTAAAAGCTTCTCCGTGTGCCAGGGGGGCGCTGGCATCTTGTCTGGAAACGGTCTTTGCTCACCGCGGTTGCGAATAACTCTCATGCCCGGATGAAGAGGCCTCATTCATGAGGATGCTGTTGGGGTGTGTGTGTTAAAAAAAAGAACAGGAATAGAAGCCGTTGAAACAGATGCAGCAAGAATGACTCATTGTGAGCATAATTACTCATCTGTCTCACCCTCGAGTTATGAACACTTTGGGCTCCTGTTGGTTGCAGTGGGGCTTGGGCAGAAAATGCTGCTGGCGGGGCTGGGTCACCACTTCGGCACTGAGCAAATCAGTCAGTCCTAAAAGAAATCGACCCTGACTGTTCCCTGGAAGGCCAGATACTGAAGCTGAAGCCCAAATACTTTGGCCACCAAATGAGAAGGGAGCACTCCCTGGAGAAGACCCGGATGCTGGGAAAGACTGAAGGTCAAAGGAGAAGGGGACGGCAAAGGATGAGATGGCTAGACAGAGTTACAGGCAGGGGTCTTTTTTGGGGGGAGCGCACCGGAGCACAGCTCCGGGAGCTCAGGAGCCAAGCCCCGCCCCCAGCCGGCGGCCTGGGGAGTCTTTCAGGCAGCCGAATGTCAGTTTCAGCTCCATTATATCCTATGGGTCATTGAAGTCAATGGTGAAAACATAGGGTATATTCTGGGGGCTGTAGGGGAGGGGTTTGAGGGAAAGTAACTTTTTTCCCACCATAGAGAACAATGGAGGGAATGGGGCAACCTGTTTGGGGGCCCATAGAATTGGACCCCCTGGTCCAATGATCTTGAAACTTGGTGGGTATCTTGGGGAGAGGCTCCAACAGCTATCCTGTGAGTTTGGAGCCTCTCCCTCAAACCCCCTCCCCTCCAGCCCCCAAAATATACCCTATGTTTTCACCATTGACTTCAATGGCCCATAGGATATAATGGGGCCGAATTGCCGCCGAATTTCTTTCATTCCCTCTTTTCTTTCTCTCTTTTTCCTCTTTCCCTCCTTCTTCTCTCTCTCTTCTCTTTCTCTTCTCTTCTCTTCTCTTCTCTTCTCTTCTCTTCTCTTCTCTTCTCTCTCTCTCTCTCTCTCTCTCTCTCTCTCTCTCTTTCTTTCTTTCTTTCTTTCTTTCTTTCTTTTTCTTTCTTTCCCACCTTCATCTTCTTCTCTTTTTTCCTTCTTTCCCTTTTTCCCTCCTTCTTCCCTCTCTTTCTTTCCCTTCCCTTTCCATCTCTTTCTTTCCCTCTTTCCTTCCTTCTTTCCTTCTCTCTACACTCTCTCTTTCCTTCCCTCTTTCCTCCTTCTGTGGCCCAATTTTCATGAAAAGGAGTTTAAACTAAACCCTTTCTCTCTTAGCTCCCCCACCCAGACCAGCTGGGGAAGGGAAGGGGAAGCTTTTGAAGATGCCTCCCCCCCTTTTACTTCCCCTTCTGAAATCACTTCCGGTGATGTCAGGGGGTGTGGCATATGCTAATAGCCTAATAGCTCATTAGCATACCATATGCTAATGAGCTCCTGCAGCTGTTTTTTTATGAAAAGACCCCTGGTTACCGGCGCAACAAACATGAAATTGAGCAAACTCCGGAGGATGATGGAAGACAGGAGGGCCTGGTGTGATGTGGTCCATGGGGTCGCGAAGAGTCGGACTCGACTGTGCGACTGAACAACAAAAAGGAGTAGATAATCAAGACAAAATCCAGTCTAGACAAAATTCAGGGGCAGGAAGCACAGTTGCCTGCAGCATCCACCCTCTGACTCAGAATAGCACAGCGCAGGGGTCCCCAACCTTTTTGAGCCCATAGGCAACTTTGGGGTTCTGACCTGGCCCTACCCACTTCCTAAAAACACTTGCTGGGCATCAGAATAGGTGTTGGCAGCTGCCATGGCACCCCTGGGCACCACGCTGGGGACCCCTGGCACAGATGCTGATCAGCCATGCGATGCAAAGGATGAATACTATATCTTTATCATGGTCTAAGGGGCAGAGCGGATAGGACGTACTATGTCAGAATGCTGTCTTGCTGGGTTACTAGGGCGTGCAGATAGGGTTACCAACAAGTCTGGGGGGGGGAATGCCCTGCTGCCAACCTCCAAATGGAGCCTCAAGATCTCCTGGAATCACAGTGGACCTCCGGACTACAGAGATCAGTTCCCCTGGAGAAAATGGCTGCTTTGCAGGGTGGGCTCAGTGGCATTCGTACCTCACTAAAGTCCGTCTGAGGAGCTGCGGTGGCTCAAGTGGTTAAGACGCTGAACTGCAGGCTGTGGAAGATCAGTAGTTCAGCAGTTCAAGACCCGTGAGTGCCGCATGACGGGGTGAGCTCCCGACTCTAGTTCCAGCTCCTGCCAACCTAGCAGTTCGAAAGCAAGAAATTGCAAGTAGATAAATAGGTACCACTTCAGTGGGAAGGTAACAGCATTCCGTGCACCTTGGTGTTTAGTCATGCTGGCCACATGACCACGGAAAACGTCTTCGGACAGCGCTGGCTCTTCGGCTTTGAAATGGAGATGAGCACTGCAACCCTAGAGTCGGATTCGACTGGCTTTCGAGCAAGGGAACCTTTACCTTTACCTAAAGTCCATCCCTTCCCCACCCTGAACTCGGCCCTTCTCAGGCTTCACCCCCCAATCTCCAGGAATCTGTCAACCCGGAGTTGGCAACCCCACACTTAAAGTCTGGGAATGGGCCACAGATAGTCTTGGCTTTAAACTCTAGTCACGCTGCAAACCTCATTGGCATTCCTTTTTGCAACTGAGATATCTATGAAAGGGACTTATGCTGAGTCAGAATCAGGTGGCCACGGGTCCCTCACTCAATGTCATGTCCTTCGACTACCTGAAGCTCTCCAGGATCTCAAGGGGAAAAGGGCCTTCCTCAACATCTGAGAGATGCCCAGGACTGAACCTGCGCCCTTCAGCCTGCACAGCAGACACCCCATCCCTGGACCGATCACAGATTGCCAACCTCCAGGTGGTGGCTGGAGATCTTCCAGAATTACAACTGGTGTCCAGGTAAAAGAGATCAGTTCCCCTGGAGAAAATGGCTGCCTTGGAGGGTGGACTCTATGGCATAATTCCCTGTTGAGGGCCGTCCCCTCCCTAAACCCCACCCTCCCCTGGCTCCACCCCTCACTCTCCAGGAATTTCTCAGTGTGGATTTGACTAGCCTAACCACAGCCCCATCCCCGCAGATCTTCCAACTGGGCCAGGGTTAAAGCATAGGAGGTAGAATTTGGTGGTGGTGGAATATGCATGGGGAGGAGAACAACATAAGAACATAAGAACCTAAGAGAAGCCAATGTTGAATCAGGCCAATGGCCCATCTAGTCCAACACTCTGTCACACAGCGGCCAAAATATACCAGGTGCCATCAGGAGGTCCAGCAGTGGGGCCAGGGCACCAGAAGCCCTCCCACTGCTGCCCCCTCCAGCACCAAGAACAGAGTGCAGCACCTGCCCCAGATCCCCAGAAAGGGGGATATGTGTGAACAGAGCTGACCCCTGAACTTCTGACCATCTGGACTGAGGGTAGAGTTACCAGCCTCCAGGTAGTGTCTGGAGATCTCCCAAGACTACAACTGATCTCCAGGCAACAGAGATCAAGTCGCCTGGAGAAAATGGCTGCTATGGAAGGTGGTCAAGATAGCATCACGTTCCATTAAAGCCCCTCCCCTCCCCAACCCCCCTCCAGCTCCACCCCCCCCCCGCAAATCTCCAAGTGTTTTCTAACCTGGAATTGGCCACCCTATCTGAGGCCACTGCCTTTGCACCAGACCCAGGTGCATCCAGTTTCGTTAAGGTAGGTTTGGCTTGGCATCCTCCAGAAGCTGGGCATTACATCCGAAATTCATCCTTCCTATTAACTGGCCCAGATTAACAGGTTTTGTTTTAGAAAGCTCACCTCAGAATAAGCCCATTGAATAACATGAAATTTACTCAGGCTTCCCAAGAACTTACCATAATTCGGCGGGGGACGGATACATCTTGGCAGGACCATTCCCGGGGGGGGAGATGCAGTGCACGATGCCGTCTCCAGGAAGTGATGCTGGGTGACGCTCTGGCAATGGGGCTAGAAACTATCGAGTTTCCAGCCCCATTGCCAGAGCGTCGCCCGGCGTCACTTCCTGGCGATGGCATTGTGCAGCGTGGGTGTTCCACAGAGGAATGTTCTGGCCGGGGACTGTGTGTCTCCCACCGAATTACGGTAAGTACTTGGCAACCCTAAACTTACTTTTGAATAGACCTGTTTAGGATTGCTTTCCAGGCCTTCTAGATCCAGCAAAGGAAAATTGTGGAGACTGTTTTCTGCTAGGGTTGCCAACTTCCAAGTGGGGCCTGAAGATCTTTCAGAATTACAATTGATCTCCAAACAACAGAGTTGTTACCTTGGAGGAAATGGCTGCTTTGGAGGGGGGACTCCATGGCATTGTACTCCGCTGAGGCCCCTCCCCCTACTCCTCCTTCCCCACGGGCCACCCCCAGATCCCTAGAAATTTCCAACCCAGAGTTGGCAACCCTATTTTCTGGGTAGTTGCCTGTAGAGAAAGGCCTGGTCTCCCTTTCCATTGTTCTAGCCAATGAGGGAAATCATGACTGTGATTGACAGGTATGGAAAGCCCAGGTGAATGATTTTCTTTGCTGTTACCGGGAGGGGCTGCAGGAGTAATTGGTAGCTCTGTCTTTTGTTATTCTTAAACTTTAATTGGTTTATAAAAGTAAGCAAGGCTTTCTTTTTTCTTTTTTAAAAAGAGAGAAGCCAGAACTCTCAAGAGGGAGATGAAGTTTTCAGTCTGGTATACTGAAAATTCACGGACCTTTAAACATTTTTAAAAGAATTTTGTTAAAGAGGTTCTGGAACTCTGTTCCAGCATGTTACCCAAGCAAAAGGCCCTGAAAGTAAGTAGTTTTAAGGAAAAGAATCTCCTTGTGAATTTCCCGATTATTCCAAAAACCAGCAGTAAAAATTCTTTTAAGAACACAGAAGGGCCATGTTTATCTCGCAGGTCAAAAGGAGCCACACTGGCTGGCATTTCCTAGTGGGTGGCAGAGCATGGAATTAGTCTCGTCTTCCAGATGCCTGAGGAGGGTGGGATGTGGGGAGGGGGAGACTTCCGTGCGGTATAATGTCACAGAGTCCACCTTAAAAGCAGCCACCTTCTCCAGGAGGACTGATCTCTGTGGGCTGGAGATCAGTCGTAATCCCAGGAGATTTCCAGCCCCCACCTGGAGGTTGGCAACCCTAGTGACAGCTCTTCCTGGGGGTCCCATTATCTGGCTGCATTTATGGACGGATAGACTTTCCCTGCATTTTATACTGAAGGTTTCTGATGGGTTATACAGTCTCATTAGTACATTATATCATCTTGAGATGTTTGGGCTGTTTCTTTATGTTGTGTGGTGGGTTCGGCGCATATTGAAGACAGACGCTCAGTGATTATCAGCTCATAGTTTACTTGCACACAACACAACACAAACCAGCGGCCAAGCCGGCCAACTATATACAGGCCTGGGGCTCCAGGACCCCCATGGGTCCCATTGGAGGGTTTAAACTTCCCACCACGATTCCTATTGGTGCTAACTAGGAGTCTCGGGATCCTAGTCCCTATTGTCCTTTGGAGCCAAGCTCCAGTTGCAAACCGATGGTGCCGAGTGGCGGTCCACGGACATAACAATTTATTTATTTATCCGAATTAATACCCTGCCCTCCCAGGCAAAGCCGGCTCAGGGCGGCTGACATAAAAGAATAAAAACATAAAAGAATAAAAAAAAATTTTTTTTAAAGGCTGCAAAGCATGAACTCCATCAAGGCCGGTACTGTGTACTCAGACTGGTGGCAGCTCTCCAGGATCTTATCCAGAGGTCTTTCACATCACCTACGGCCAAGTCCTTTCAACTGGAGATGCTGGAGACTGAACTTGGGACCTTCCGCATGCTGAGCAGATGCTCTGCCACTGAGCCACGGCCCCTCTCTGCATGTTTCTTTTTGGGAAGTAAGTGCCATTTCAACGGATAGGGTTGCTCTGTGTGTGTGTTTGTGTGTGTGTGAAGTGCCGTCAGGTTGCAGCCAATTTACAGCAACCCTTCAGGGTCTTCGAGGCAAGAGATATTCAGAGGTGGCCTGCCCTTGCCTGCCTCTGCACAGCAACCCTGGACTTCCTCGGTGGTCTCCCATCCAAGTCCTGACCAGGGCTGATCCTGCTTATCTTCTGAGATCTGACGTGATCAGTGTTCCCTCTAAGCTGAGTTAGTGTGAGCTAGCTCACAGTTTTTCAGCCTCCAGCTCACACATTTTTGTCTTGGCTCAGGAAGGAGGGCTCCAGAGCAAACTAATTAATGCCGTACCCAAATCGCTCACTCACAACTTTGATGCCAGGAGCTCACAAAGTAGAATTTTTGCTCACAAGATTCCACAGCTTAGAGTGAACATTGGATGTGATTTGGCTCGTCTGGGGCATCCAGGTCAGGGCAGGATGCTATTTATCGGTGGCTAAGCTGACTGAGTGAATTCAAATGACTAAACTGCATAAGAAGCAAAAGGTTATCAGTCCTGAGAGTCTGACCTGAGATTCTACTCTTCAGGAGAAGAAGAAGAGAAGAAGAGATTGGATTTATACCCCGCCCTTCACTTGGAGTCTCAGAACAGCTTTACAAACTCCTTTCCCTTCCCCTCCCCACAACAGATACCCTGTGGGGCGGGTGGGACTGAGAGAGCTCTGAGAGAACAGCTCTTTTCAAGAACAGCTCGGACAGAACTATGGCTTGCCCAAAGTCATCCAGCACGTGCAAGTGGAGGAGTGGGGAATCAAACCTGGTTCTCCCAGATTAGAGTCCACGCACTTTACTACTGCACCAAACTGGCTCTCAGAATCTCTGGAGGAAGGAGTAAAAGCTCAAAGTAAGGGGGCAGGCAGTTTTCTGCTTGCTGTGAGAAGTTTATTGGCCCCGTGTTTATCAGGCTCCATCCTGAAGCACCAGGCAGAGTTGGGCTCTTCCCCCCTGACCAGCCAGGTATTCCCACCAGGCACCCCAGCCTCCCCCTTTCATTCCATCACACTCCACCCCTGACCTGAGGGCCCTTCCCCTTAGCTTCCATGCTCTGCCATTCGCATCTCAGGTTCTGAGCTTCAGGAAATTTGGCAGCTCAAGACATGGCTAATTGTGCTCAGAGTAACAGAGAGGTGAGTTGGTTCCTCAGAGAAAAGCCTGGTATACTCCCTTGGAGATTTCCACGACCTCCAGGGGTTTGCACGGGCCCCCATCAGTTGGCAGAGACTTTTTTGTTCCACGAGGACTTGGGTGGTTTTATCTCTTGACCTGCTGGTGTTCTGAGCTGTTTAATGGTCTCTCTGCTGACCACTGATATACTGTGGATCTTAATGGGGGTTTTAAAAGTAGTTCATGGATGGCTGTTCAATCTGTTAGTTTGCATGACTGCTGGGGTTTTTTTCCTGGATTGTCTTGTTTTGGTTCAGCTGTTGCTGCTTTTAATTGTGGGTTTGCTAACTGATATTACTGTCGTTTTAATTTCTGTCTACTTCGCTGTCCTCCGCCTTGTGAGTTCTAAGAGCAGAAAAGCCCGATAGAAATTGTCTCATCTAAAACAAGCAAAAATGAAATATAACGGCAATCATGTCATAATAGGGGCAAAAAACGCCCACAAAGAGTAGTTTGGCCATCTCCCGGGTCTGTGTTTTATTGATTTTGATTCCACTTTCCCCCCACAAGGGGGACTCAAAGCGATTTATGTAGAAAAACACTAAAATATAATTCAAAAAAAGTGAGCACAAAAATACCGTTTGGCATTCTGGGCTGTGACTCGTTCCGCGAGCTCAGCCGGCACAGGCCACGGGGCTAACAGGCTAGAGTTGCCAACCCTCTGGTGGGGCCTGGAGATTTCCCAGAATTACACCTCATCTCCAGATTACAGAGATCAGTTCCCTTGGAGAAAATGGCTGCCTTGGAGGGTGGACTGTATCACATGGTTGCCAGACCACCCCCAGTGGAAGTGGGGTCCCCTGCTGCCAGGCCCTACCCCCAGCCACCGATAGATTGGCCAACAAGGGGGAGGAGGACCTGACAGGAGAAAGGAGAAGGCCTAGGCCTCATTGCTGGCATCACATAGGAAGTGACATCATCATGCCAGTGACATCCGGGTGACACTCTGGTACTTGGGCAAAAACTCTATGGTAGAAGCCGGTTTTACCATAGAATTCTTGCCCAAAGCGTTGCCTGGACATCACTGGCATGATGATGTCACTTCCTGTGTGATGCCAGTGACACCTTTCTCTTTCTCCTCATAAGTCCCCCCCAATCCCCTGCTGATTGCCAGGAGGGACCTGGCAACCCTAATTATGTCTCCTTCCCCCAACCCTGCCCTCTCCAGGCTCCACCCCCAAACCTTCTGGAATTTCCCACTCCAGAGTTCAGAGTTGCCAACTCAGGGCAAGAGCCTGTTGTGCTGCTTTGAAGCAATACGAAGAACTCCAATACTATGTACCAAAGGGGAAAGTAGATGCTTACAGATACCACAAGCAGAAATTCCTCTTCCAAACTGATTATGGGTTTGGAAGGGGGACCAACCACACTTCAGTCTGCTTTTGCTGGGTTTTAGGAAAACCCACTGGAGGGGGAAAGCAGTGCCAATGATGCTAATGGCATGCCAAACATGTAAACGTGTAGAACCCCCTTTGGCATTTCCCACCTGGTTCAAAACACTTGGACTTTCTTTTACTTTTTCTAGATTTGGCAGCAGAAAGGGGGGAAAGATCCTCTTTGCTGCAGTGATTCATGTTCCCCCACACTTATATCATCAAATCTTTAATATGATGAATGACTCAAAAGAGCTTTCGTTTTCTTGCAAGATAAACAAGTCAGACTCCCAAGTAGCCATGAATGTTGCAGAGAAATGAGATGATAACCTATCGAGGACGTGGCTGAAAGCGGAAAAGATGAATGGCGGAATACTGTGCAGAACTGATTAGGTCTCTTCGGCATTTTAGCTAAGCCAAAGCAGATGCGATGCTGGGTGCCGTGATCTGTAACCAGCCCCTGAAAACAGCCTCAGGGAGGCAAAAGCATGATCAGAACCGGCTCTTGAAGCTGCTTTTTGCCCCAGTTAGGAAAAAAGATGGGCACAGCACGAGGCAGCAGTCTCCCCCGCCCCAGAACGAAGAGAAGCCCGGGAGCCATTTTGGATCAGGGGAATGGCACTGGGGGTGAAGTTACCCTCTTCTTTGGTCACGGTGCCATTGCCCCGATATGAAGGGGGGGCTCTTGCTCCTGGGAGTGGGGTATCCCCCACCACCAGTGGGCACTTTCCCCCTACTGCTCAAGTGACCAGTGGGTAGAGTTGCCAGGTCCCGTCTTCTCCCCGGTGAGGTAATTGGCGGGATGCTGGGGGCACGTTCCGGGAGGGGGGCAATCCCCGATGCAATGTCATTGTCAGACTCCTGGGCAAGTGACTCTCAACCACACTGTCTTTGGCAGTGAAAGGCTTCATTGAGATATAAACAAGTTCTGGGTCTTTACGGTAGTGCATCAGAACTAAAGATTTTGGCGGGTACAGGCAAAGGTATAGGTAATTCAAATGTAACCCCTCCTAAGACCCACTCATATTCACACCGCCTAGCTCCAGCGTCTCTAACCCCCCTTTCACATGGGGAATGTATGATCCCATTATCTACAGAGCAAGCTGGCACCAGAAGATTCAAGGACATTCCTCCGTGAACCAGAGAAAGGCTTCTTCATAGGAGTTATGCTTCTACGATGGAGCCGTCACACACTCCCCACTCACTCCCCCCACCTAAGGAATTGCCCTTCCCCAGCGTCCATGGCAAACGGAGAGAAGCAAGGTTTGGCAGTCGTGAAGAATGACATCATCACATTGGGGACACAGCGCTGCACCACGTGTGCCTGCCCTGCAAGCTGCAAATTCACCTCTTATAGGGCAGGCACATGTGGTGCCCGCTTTCCCCCCAACCATTTCAAGTGGGTCCGCAGACGACTGTTGAGGCGGGGCTTCCTCCCACCAGCCAGTTGGCCGGTGTCTGGGGGGAGCCCCAAAATCAGGGGATCCCCTGCCCCCACCTGGGAACTGGCATCCCTACCAGTGTGTGGGGGGGACACAGCAGGAAATGGTGGGGGGGACTCTGGCAGCATCCTGACATGCTGATGTCACTCCCCAGGCAGCCAGAAGTGGTGTCCGTATTCCAGGGGATACCGGGAATGCTCCGGCAAATGTCAGAGTGTCCCGGGTCATGTGCTGATGTCACTTCTGGGCACACAGGGAGTGACATCATTGTGTCACTGGTGAGGGTTGCCAGCCTCCAGTTGGGGCCTGGAGATCTCCCGGAATTATAACTCCAGACTACAGAGATCAGTTGCCCTGGAGAAAATGGCTGCATTGGAGGTTGGACCCTGTGATATTATACCATTCTGAAGTCCCTGCCTTACCCAGAACCCACCCTCCACAAGCTCCACCCCCAAATCTCTGGGAATTTCCTAACCCGGAACTGGCAACCCTAGCCTCTGCTCCAGTAAATCCACCGCTTGGAAAGTCTAAAGTTGAGGGATACCATCAGAGGTCCCCAGCAACTTCAGTCCCATGGGATTTGTCTTAACAAGTCAAAATGGGGAGATGTGAACCTAGGGTTGCCATCTCTGGCCCGGAAAATCCTGGAGATTTGGGGGGGTACCTGTGGAGGGGAGAATTTCGGGAGGGATTTCACATAGAATCTATAGTTTATTATTATAGAATTTGCCCAATGGAGTGGCTGTTTCCTCCAGGGAAACAGATCTCTGTAGTCTGGTGACCAGTTGTGATTCTGGGAGAACTCCGGGCCCTGCCTGGAGATTGGCTAATCTACTGTACATCTTCTACACTTTTTAGTCGGTAGTCCCACACCTGTTATTTTGTTCAGAAGCATCCCTACAGGGTGGAGTGGGAGTTACACAGAGGAGATGCAGGTTCAAATCCCCGCTCATCTGTGAAACTTGTTGGGTGAAGTTTATAAAAGAAGTCCATTACTATTATTAGATCCATTGTGTTTTTATTAGAAGGTTCATATGTTCTGAATTTTTCTTTGCATTCACATTTTATTTTCTAAAATCCATGTCCTGGCTTGTTGATATACAAACACTGGATGAATGTGCGTGCATTGCGAGAACAATAACTTGGTGTGCATGCGATACAGTCAGTGCATCGTATGCTGAAAACAAACTGAATGCATGTACTAAGGTTGCCAACCTCCAGGTGGCACCTGGAGATCTCCCACTATCACAGTTGATCTCCAGCCAACTAAGATCAGTTCCTCGGAAGAAAATGGCTGCTTTAGAGGGTGGGATCTGTGGCACTGGACCCTCCTGTGGTCCCTCCTAGGGCTGCCAGCCCCTAAGTGGGAATGGGGGATCCCCCGATTTCATGGGCTCCAGCCTGTCGCCAGCCAACTGGTTGGTGGAGGGAAGCTCTGCCCCCAACAGCCATGGCCAAGCATAACACAGAAGTGATGTCATCACGCGTGTCCAGAAGAGGGCGACCAGGATGGTGAGAGGGTTTGAATCCAAGTCTTATGAGGAAAGGCTGAAAGAGTTGGGTACGTTTAGCCTGGGGAAGAGAAGGCTTAGAGGGGACATGATTGCAGTCTTCAAGTATTTGAAGGGCTGTCTTGTAAAAGATGGAGCAGATCTATTCTCTCTTGCTCTGGATTGCAAGACTAGATCTAATGGGTGGAAATTACAAGGGAATCGTTACCGGCTAGATATCAGGAGAAAACTCCTAACAGTAAGAGTGGCTGAGCAGTGGAACAGTCTGCCTCGGGAGGTGGTGGATGCTCCTTCGCTGGACGTTTTCAAGCAGAGGCTGGACGACCATCTTTTGGGTATGTCGTCGGTATTTAGGGCTATATTTTGGCTGTGCTCCTGCAGAGTGCAGGGGGTTGGACTAGATGACCTGCAAGGTCCCTTCCAACTCTAACATTCTATGATTCTATGCCAGAGATGTTATCATAGAGTTTCCCTCAAAATACTAGTGTCGCCATGTGACATCATCCCTGCCTTCCCACCCCCCACTGGCAGAAGGAAAGGACCTAGCAACCCTAGTCCCCTCCCATGCCCAAACCGCTCCCTCTCCAGGCTCCACCCCCCCTCCCAAATCTCCAGGGGTGATTTCCCACTAAAGCTGCTGCGGAGTTGCGCCGCCGTTTGCCCCGAGATTTTTAGTCAATTTCACACCCGAAGCCGCAGGGCTGCATTTTGACCCGCGGCTTCGCCCGATTTCCCCCGCAGTTTCGTAATCCCGTTTTTTTAGGATTACAAAACTGCGGGGGAAATCGGGCGAAGCCGCGGGTCAAAATGCAGCCCCGCGGCTTCGGGTGTGAAATTGACTAAAAATCTCGGGGCAATCGGCGGCGCAACCCCGCAGCAGCTTTAGTGGGAAATCACCCCAGGTATTTCCCAACCCAGAGCTGGCAATCCCAGCATGTACACAGAGCACAGGAAAAAAGCCAGCTTAAAAAAATGAAGAAAGGTCGCTAAAATAAATATTTTAAATAAATATTTTTTTTGGCTTGCTCTGAGTGTATTTTATTTTATGCATTTTATCTATGCCATAAGCCGCCTTGAGCGCCACAAGGAAGAAAGACAGCTAGTACAGGTTTTGCATGGACACCTGTCGCTGGGCCAGGAGCTTGCTGCTGCAATCCTTCCCTTCTCTCTGTGCCCTTTGTGTAGTCTGCAAATATTGTCCTTGGAGAAGAGCCATCAATGTATAGGGCCATGGGCAGGTGGAGGTGGGAGAGCAGGGCTCAGGCAGACCACAGAGACACCGGAGATCTCTAGAACGATGCTGGGGAGGCCATTTTTTTGCCATTTTCTTGTCTCGTTCCTCAGTTTCTTGGGGGCAGGGATTTGGGGCCAAGACTGGAAGTTTACTCACGGTGAGCACATTTGCAAAACTGATGGTCGAGTGGGCGATAAAATCAATAAAGGGTCACCCCCTCCAGCAACAATAGAACACTCAGGATCAACAAAATTAGATAACCAGCAAAAATACGATGCTGCATATTTAAACTGAAGTGTTAATTTTTTTGGTTTAACTTTTGTTGACAGCCAGCTTGGGAAATGAGGGTGGGGTGGAGGTTTTTAAAGACATGAATATAATGGATCGGAATTAGTTGAGTACCAGTTGATCGGTGATTTGTTTTTCTCATGCCCTGGGATTCAGAACACTGACCGAGCTATTATATCATCCTGTACACCTTCCATGAATTGTTCAAATGGTCCTTCCATTGACCGGGGCGGAGGGGGGGAGTATACAACTGTGAAAACAGCGTTACGGTGGAGCTTGAAGGGCTTTGCAGGAAACGTCTGTGAATCCCAAAGCGCAGGTATCTAAGCTCTTGTTAAACCCGCAATGGATCTTGCATTCTGATCTCCCCATGGGGGGAAAAACCCTGTTCTTTCATCAGCTTTCCTCTGGGGAGGATAAATGACCTACCTGAACTCTACTGACATATCCTTCTAGTTCATATGGACAGTATTTTTCTCAAAAATGGGCTGAGGGTAAGAGAAGTTAAAAGGTTAAAACGCTTGGGACACTTTAGCTTGGAGAAACGACAGCTGAGAGGTGACATGATCGAGGTTTATAAGATTATGCATGGGAGAGAGCAAGTTGAGAAAGAAGTACTTTTCTCCCTTTCTCACAATACAAGAACTCGTGGACACTCCATGAAATTGCTGAGCAGTTGGGTTAGAACAGATAAAAGGAAGTAGTTCTTCACCCAAAGAGTGATTAACACATGGAATTCACTGCCACAGGAGGTGGTGGCAGCTACAAGCATGGACAGCTTCAAGAGGGAATTAGATAAGCGTATGGAGCAGAAGTCCATCAGTGGCTATTAGCCACAAGGGTATAGATAGGAACTCTCGGTCTGGGGCAAGTGATGCTCTGTATTCTTGGTGCTTGGGGCAGGGGCAACAGTGGGAGGTCTTCTAGTGCCCTGGCCCCACTGGTGGGCCTCCTGATGGCACCTGGTATTTTTGGCCACTGTGTGACAGAGTGTTGGACTGGATGGGCCATTGGTCTGATTCAACATTGGCTTCTCTTATGTTCTTATAGGAATTCTCAGTCTGGGGCAAGGGATGCTCTGTATTCTTGGTCCTTGTGAGGGGGCAACAGTGGGAGGGCTTCTAGTGTCCTGGCCCCATTGCTGGACCTCCTGATGGCACTGGGTATTTCTGGCCACTGTGTGACACAGAGTGTTGGACTGAATGTGCCATTGGCCTGATCCAACATTGGCTTCTCTTATGTTCTTAGAAGTGGCAGTTTGAGTTGAGTTTCTGCTAAAGTGAACTTGCCCTTAGAGATGAAAGTTAGGAAATGATTGTTGATGGGGTTGCCAACCTCCAGGTGGTGGCTGGAGATCTCCTGGGATTGCAACTGTTGTCCAGGTGACAGAGATCAGTTCACCTGGAGAAAAAGGATCCTTTGGAGGGTCTGCAGCCTTATCTCTTACTGAAGTCCCTCTCCTCCCCACATCCCACCGTCCCCAGAGTCCACCCCCATATCTCCAGAAATTTCCCAACCCAGAGGTGGCAGCCGTAATTGCTGAGGGTTTTTCCCTTCCTTGTCAACAGTCTCTTATTTCAGCAGTGGCTGTTAGGTGTTGACTGCATTTCTTTATCTTGGGCCCCTGCAAAGGCAGGCTGCTGCAGAATGGAATGCAAGCAAAGGTCACCCTGTCGGTCACGGCAGCGTTGGCTAATCACCCCCGGCAAGGCCGCTGAACTGGGCAGGGCCAGGTCTTGCTTGCCGTCTTGAGACTGCAACAGGCCAGCCGCAAACTGGATAAACATAGTCATTGTTAAGCCTTTCAGTAAATTTGCAGGAACGAAAGCCAGTCCGTTGAGAAGAAGCGCGGCATTTCTGCAGCTGGAAAGCTGGGGAAATTGAACTAAAAATAATTCCTTTCCTGTGGCCCATTTGCAAAGCTTTATTATCCCGGCAGACAACTGAGACCCGGAAAGCAATTTATTTCCCTTAATTTCCTTCACATTCTTAATATCCTTATCTCATTACGCTGCTAAAAAATTTCTGTGCGCCGGTGCTTTCAACTTACCGGGACTTGAGGTGTGGAGTCTACCAGGGAGCCGGAATGGTTGAAAGTACAGGAGGGAGAAACAAAACTGAGTCAAGGGCTGTTGGAGCATCTTCCCTGGGGGCGAAGGCTGGAGTTTGGGGGCTTTTTAAGTCTTAAAAGAAAAGGTGTTTAAAAAGGCAGCATGACAGAGGCGCAAACCATCCTGCCCAGGGTGGAGAAGGGGAGGGTGGCCAGCTCCGGGTTGGAAAATTTGAGGGGCGGTGGTGGAGCCTCTCCCCTCCTCTGCACTTTCCCCAGCTCTGCGATGTCCCTTCTGTCATACGGTGACCAGAACTGCACACAGTCTTCCGCATGAGGCCGCACCATGGATCTAGACAGGGACGTTATATCATGGGATAGAGCAGGTTGAGAAAGAGATACTTTTTTCCCTTTCTCACAATACAAGAACTCGTGGGCCCTCCATGAAATTGCTGAGCAGTCGGGTTAGAACGGATAAAAGGAAGTACTTCTTCACCCAAAGAGTGATTAACACATGGAATCTACTGCCACAGGAGGTGGTGGCAGCTACAAGCATGGATGGCTTCAAGAGGGAATTAGATAAGCATATGGAGCAGAAGTCCATCAGTGGCTATTAGCCACAAGGTATAGATAAGAACTCTCAGTCTGGGGCAGGTGATGCACTCTATTCTTGGTGCTGGGGGGCAGCAGTGGGAGGGCTTGTAGTGTCCTGGCCCCACTGTTGGACCTTCTGATGGCACCTGGTATTTTTGGCCACTGTGTGACAGAGTGTTGGACTAGATGGGCCATTGGCCTGATTCAACATTGGCTCCTCTGATGTTCTTATGTTCTTATGTACATTTTGTTTTCAGTCACTTTCCTCATAATCCCTAACATAAGAGTTTGCCTTTTTCACCGCTGCAGCAGGTGGGGCTGACACTTTCGTTGCACTGCCTACTATGACCCCACAATCTTTTCCCCTCTCAGTCCCATTAGAAAATACAAACTGGGATTTTATTTATCTCCATTTCTCCTGCACTCTACGGTATATCATAGTGTCTGTCCTCTGAAGGTGCCGTTTTCTCCTGGGAAACTGACCTCTGTCACCTGGAGATCAGCTGTAAATCTGGGAGAATGCCAGCCCTGACCTGGAGGCTGGCCACCCAAAGGGCCAGTCACAGGCTCTCAGCCTAACCTCCCTCACAGGGTTGTTGTGAGGTTAAAATGGAGGAGGGGGAAACAATGGAGGCTGTTTTGGGTTCCACGTTGGGAGAAAGGCAGTATGTAAATGAGTGAATAAATAAAAACCGCCATTCAGATAAGGCACCGTGCAGTGTCCTGAACAGTTCCTCCTCTGCTTCCTGTCATCGTTACCGGTTGCATCTTTACATACCTTTTAATGTACACCTAAGGTGTCAATTGGGAATTTGCAGCTTTCCGTCTAGTGCACTGGCTCCTTGCCCAGGTGCTAAACTTTTTCAGACACAGTAACTGCTGGGGCTCTCTTGTCTAGAGAGCTGAGGCTCATGCTCAAGCTACCCCTAAACATATAACTATGGGAAAACCTCCACTCTCTGTTGCAGCCTATCTGAGTCATTGGGAAGGGTTGCCAACCTCCTGCTGGTTGTATATCAAAATGAGTGCTCACAAGAGGAGATTGTATCAATATAAACCACCAAAATAAAACCCCATCACTATTGTAGAAGCCTAATCAGCAGACATGTCAGAAGGGCGAAGGGAAAACTAGTTGAAGGAGAATTGTTGAAACTTTATTTCAGTGAGTGTGTATGTGCTGACAACTGGGGATGTAGTAAATATGTTATAATATAGAGGATGTGACATAGAAGCATATTTTCAGTTTCACAGCTAAAGAGTACCAGCTATCTGAAGAAGCAGAATGTGAACGCGGCAGTGAAGCCAGCCGTGTATAGCTGCCGCTTATGCAAGACATAGGATTTTTGTTCTCCTGAAGTTTTTTATACAAAGGATTTGTGGACTTCATTTGAGTTTTCTCTTTGTATCAAATACTTTTTGATCCTAGCTCTTTAAGAATATATAAAAGTTTGTTGAAATTTAACAAATATTTAAAACTGTTTGAATTGTTTTGTACAATATAATCTTTCTGCTTTTGTTCGTAATTCAACCACGGAGTGTCTTTATATTGATACAACCCCCTGCTGGTGGCTGGAGTTCTCCCAGGATTACAACTCATCTTCAGGCGATAGAGCTCAGTTCCCCTGGAGGAAAGTGGCTGCTTTGGAAGGTGGACTCTGTGGCATTTTACCCCGCTGAAGTCCCTCCCTCTCCCTCTCCCCACCCCCAACCCCCCACCTTCCCTAGACTCCACCCCCAAAATCTCCAGGAAGATCTCATCCCAGAGTTGGCAACCCTAGTCACTGGGGCTCAGCTGATAAGATAAGGTGCAAGTCAGCTGCTAGGGTGGTTAGACAACTCCTGGTGATTAAAAGGGGGAAGGGGTTGAACTCCTTGATTCTGCAGTGGATATCGGAAAAACCTTCTCCAGTGCTGAAGTCTGATTAGGGGGAACTCCTCACATTATTGTGCTAAGATGGATTTTATCTTTGACTTGCACGATGTTTAACATGCTGGCGAGCCAGAGGTCAAATCAATAACTCTCCCACTCATCACCTCCTTTTTAAATTGGCCGAAGGATCAATAGGAAGGAGGCCTAACTTTCCCTTGGCTTCCTGCACAGCAAAGGACTTAAAAGACATGAAGGCGTAGGGACCAGAGCCACCCCAGGGGAGTTGGGGACACGGGTTGGCATCTTTGCGTTTTGCAACAAGCAGTAAGTAAGCAAGTTGTCCCCCCATCCCTCCGCCGGTTGCCAGGCGGTACCTGGCAACCCTACTCTGAGGTGACCCACAGCTTCTTTAAATAGAGTGGGGAGGACAAGGAGAACACATGAATCTTGGGGAAAGTTGAAGCTTGAGAAGGAGGGGGCCGACCGGTGAGGAGATGGAGGCGACAGCATGGCCCGTGAGGAAGGGGGAAGACTTATAACTGAACAAAGGGGAGGGAGATGGCCCAGGGAAACAAAGTGCAGCAGATGGGACAGTAAACAGAGTGACAGGGATTCCCAAATTCAGTCTCTTGAGAAAGCATGAGGATCCCCTGGTGGCTGTGGACCGTGCTGTCAAGTCGCAGCCAATGTATGATGATCCCATAGGGTTTTCAAAGCAAGAGATGGTCAGAGGTGGTTTGCCATTGCCTGCCTCTGCGGAGAGACCCTGGACTTCTTAGGTGGTCTCCCATCCAAATACTAACCGGGGCTGGCCCTGTTTAGCTTCCGAGGGCTGATATGATCGGGCTAGTAAAGGTAAAGGTAAAGGTTTCCCTTGCTCAAAAGGCAGTTGAATCTGACTCTAGGGATGCAGTGCTCATCTCCATTTCCAAGCCGAAGAGCCAGCACTGTCCAAAGATGTTTCCGTGGTTATGTGGCCAGCATGACTAAATGCCGAGGTGCACAGAACGCTGTTACCTTCCCACTGAAAAAGCACCTATTTATCTACTTACAATTTCTTGCTATTGAACTGCTAGGTTGGCAGGAGCTGGGACCAGAGACGGGAGCTCACTCCGTCATGCAGCACTCGAGTATTGAACTGCTGAACTACAGACCTTCTGGTCTGCAGTTCAGCGTCTTAACCACTTGAGCCTTAAAATCTGTGTCTGGAAGCATAAGCATAAAAGATTCTGCAGAACTGCCGTCTTGAGCACGTCATCCATTACAATGCTTTTATCATGTCATCCCTTCCAGGGGGTGGCGTATGTGATTCTCTCTTCCGCATTTTATGTTCCCAGCAATCCTGTGAGGTGGGTTAGCCTGAGAGAGAGTTGCTGGTCCGACATTTCCTAGTGAACTTCATGGCCGTTTGTGTTGGGAGTTTGCATGTGCAGGGCCACGGTAGAGTTGTCAACTCCAGGTTGGGTAATTCCTGGAGATTTGGAGCTGGACCCTGGGGAGGACAGGGTTTGGGGAGGGGAGGGATTTAGGCAGGGAACAATGCCATAGAGTCTGTCCTCCCAAGCAGCCATTTTCTCCAGGACAGTTGATCTATAAGAACATAAGAAGAGCCCTGCTGGATCAGACCAGTGGTCCATCTAGTCCACCATTCGTCCTGTCTCACACAGTGGCCAGCCAGTTCCTCACGGATTTAAAGTGCACAATCAGACAGGAACATCTGTCTGTCATGCTGCAGTCATCTGAGTCCTGTTCCCCCACTGCGTGTTTCTTTAATACCTGAGAAAGTCTGGTCCTGCTGATCTGAGCTGGTTCCAAAACAGATTTCCTGCTGTCTGATCGCGTTGTTGCATACCCAAGCCGTCAGGCAGCTCTGGCTGGTCTCTTGTTTTCCAGGCACCATTTTGTTTTACTAGTTAGCAAGGAGCGCATAACTGCATATATGAACCTCTCTCTCTCTCTCACCCTTCCCCACAAGGGCTGCTCAAAACTTTGTTTTATTTTTTAAAAAAACTCTCAGAGAAAGGCAGCTTTTTCCTGTCCTTTGGGGAAGGGGTGAATTGAAAAGATTAGAGGGAGGACGGCAGTGAACTCCATATCCCAGCAGTCTCAGCAAGCGCTTGTGCGCATGCTCAGAAGGCAAACTTAAAAAAAAAAATCTGACAGCCCCATGAATTACATATCCCAGCAGGCTGATCAGTGCTTGTGGGCATGCTCCTAGGACAAACTTTTTTAAAAAATGGCTGACATGCTGACTCCTTGCCTGCTGCCATCTGATCATGTAAAAGTGCTTTGAAGCGTGCTAAAAGGGATGAGTCTGATCAGGATTCTCTGCCACAAAATAATCTGGCTCAATTAGAGGTGGGGCAACAGTAGACTGGAGTGCCCGTCTGAATGCAGCCCTAGTTCCAGATCATTGATGAATAAATTAAATAGTACTGGCCCTGATACCGATCCTTGTGGGACCCCCTCTGCTTACTTCCCTCCATTGTGGGAGTTAGCCTTAGATTCCTACTCTTTGCTTCCTGTCATTGAACCAGGTTTTAATACATAAGAGGACCCATCCTCCTATTCCATGTGTGCTAGATTTACTCAGGAATCTTTGGTGAGGTATCTTGTCAAAAGCCTTTTGAAAGTCCAGGTATATAATGCCTACTGGGTCACCATTGTCTACGTGCTTGTTCGAGTTCTCAAAGAACTCCAAAAGGTTGGTGAGGCAGGACTTCTCTCAGCCGGCTTTGTCCCTCTATGCATCTAACAATGCTAGCTTTGATTATGTATCGTTTCTACTAATTTGCCTGGGACAGATGTTAGGCTCACAGGCCTGTAATTTCCTGGTTCCCCTCTGGATCCCTTTTTAAAAATTGGTGCCACATTTGCTACTCTCTAGTCTTTTGTTATAGCGGCTGAATTTAGTGATAAAGCAGCTGAATTTAGTGATCTGTGTAATCTGGAGATCAGTTGTAATTTAGCTAGAAAGTATGAAGGTTGTTTAACATGCAAATCTGTTCAGTATGAAGGTTGTTTTACATTCAAGTCTGCAGAATTAGCTAACGATAGGGTTGCCAGGTGATTTGGCGGGCGTTCCAGGATGTCACAGATGTGATAATGTCACCCGGAAGTGCTGTCATCACGTTGGTGACATTGCACAGTGACGCTCTGGTTTAAGGGCAAACTCTATGGTTTTAGGGCAAATTTACCAGAGAGTTTTGCCCTTAAACCAGAGCATCTCACACGATGTCCCACAATGTGATGAGATCACTTCTGGGTGACGTCATCATGTCTGGGATGTCATGCCTAGAGGCAGCTGTTTGGAGGTGGGTTTTCCCCCACTGGCAAGCTGGCTGGTGGTGGTCTAGTCCTGAAAAGCAGGGGAACCCTTGCTGGGACTGGTAACCCTTGATAATGATACTGTAGACACATATAATATATCCAAAGATAATATGAGAGGCTCAGTGTCCCCCAAGTAATAGACCGAATGTCTGTAATTTTAAGAAATGAGTATGAGGTGACATCCTGAGATCATGGCAGCCATTTTGGGGTTGCCAGGCAGCCCCCAGCTCACATCGTTAAGGATTCTATGCCTCAGTTAGGGGCAGGGCAAGGTGGGAGAGAGATAGACTAAAAAGAGACAGGGACATTAAAAAAAAAAGAAAAGTAGTGGGTTATATCCCTACAAAACGGCACAATAAATTCTCATTGCTGAAATAAATTCTCAAGAAGTCTCTTCACCGCCCACTCAGCCATAATCCCTGTGCAGCTGATCCTACAGGTCCATCCTTTGAGCATGCAAATAACTTTGACGTTCTGAGCAGGATGGCCCAGCCGAGGCTGGTTTCAGAAGCCAGCCAGGGTTGGCCCTGAAAGGGAGGCCACCAAGGAAGGCCAGAGTTGCTACACAGAGGCGGGCAACGGCAAACCACCTCTGCTTGTCTCTTGCCTTGAAAACCTCACAGGGTTTGTTTTATTTATTTATTTCATTAAATTTATGAATCGCCCACCCTGCAGGCAGGCTCTGGGCGATTTACAACCATTGTAAAAGACATTTAAAATATAATCTGTAAATAGATAATTTAAAACTGATCCAGATAGTGACATAACCACACACACCCCTTTACTGGCCACACTGCTGTCCCGCACGCCAGGGCAGGGGAGGGTACGTGGGGGGGCATAGAAGGAAAAAGGAGGGCGCCAGTCTTAATGTCTCTCTGTCCTCAACTAAAAGCCTGGTGGAACATCTCTCTCTTTTTTTAACCTTATTTTTTACTTTTGTTAAAAACTTTTATTGATTAACCAGAGCAAATTATACAAAATATACAATACTCTAATACACTTAATATAAAAACTTAAAATTGAGAAGTTAAAATTGAAAACTTGTTTATAATTGGAGAGAAGCGAAGGGGAAGTAACATTTTTTTAATTCAATTAATTCAAAAACAGGTCATAGTCCTTCCTATCTGGGATAACGTTATTGCACTTGAGATATTCTATCACCATATTCCACCCCTCTTCCTGACTAGCTTTCCATTTATTTATAACACTTTCCTCAAAGAAGGAATTGTTTGTTATTCTGCACATTACATACATCTCCCATATTTTGTTATACCATGCAATGTCGGAACATCTCTGCCTTACAGGCCTTGCAGAATTGCATCAGATCTCGCAGGGTCTTGAGGTCATTCGGCAGAGAGTTGCACCACGTCGGGGCCAGTACCGAAAAGGCCCCGGCCCTGGTCGAGAACAGCCAGACCTCCTTAGGGCCGGGGATCACCAGCAGGTTGTTACTAGCCAATCTCAGCATTCCTCGGGGGACATATTGGAGGTGACGGTTCTGAAGGTACATGGGTCCCTGACGGCTCAAGGCCATGAATGTCAACATTGACACCTTGAACCTGGCTTGGTCCTCCACCGGTAACCAGTGTAGCTGGTGCAGTACAGGTCATAGGTGTGCTGTCAGTGATGTTCCCAACAGGACTTGCAGCCCTGCATTCTGAACCAGTTGGTCAGTCTCAAGGTCAGTCTCCAGGGCAGGCCAGTGTAGAGCGAGTTACAGTAATCCGGCTTGGAGGTGACCGTTGCATGGATTACCGTGGCTAGGTTGGGGCGCAACAGGAAAGGGGCCAGCAGCCATGCTTGACACAGATGGCAAAGTGCCAGACTGGCTGTATTTGTGACCAGTGTTCCCTCTAAGCTGAGTTAGTGTGAGCTAGCTCACAGTTTTTTAGCCTCTGGCTCCCATGTTTTGTCTTAGCTCAGGAAGGAGGGCTCCAGAGTGAACTAATTTATGCAGTAGCCAAATCACTCACTCACAACTTTAATGCCAGCAGGACACAAAGTTGAACTTCTGCTCACAAGACTCCCCAGCTTAGAGGGAGCACTGTTTGTGACCTGGGCCTCCGTGATTAAGGAGGCATCCAGAGTCACGCCCAAACGCCTGACAGTTGCGATAAATCAGCTGCAATTTGATTGCACTTTCCACCGAAATTCACGGATTGTTACACACACCTTATAAACAGGTCCTAAATTACTTCCAGTTGGATTCAGTCCATCCTCCCTAGGCAAGGACATTTGGAATCAGGACGTTGCCACTAAAACATTTTGTTCTACTCCATTGTTGCTTGGCGTGGATCTAGTTTGAAGAGCAAAGGAAATCACACGGGGGGGGGCATTTAGCACTCTGTAGCCTTCAGTGCTAAAGTTTTGGGGGGATCTGACATAACTGGTGCCAATGCTGAGGTCTGGTCAGAAAGAAAACCACCTTTGAAGCTTCCAATTCGAGAGCAGCCCAATGGATGTCTGGGAGACGGGAATCTATGAACAGGATGCCTCAAAGGCATGGGAGCCATCACCCTGACAGACGCGGTTCCTTCTGCCGTCGGCGGGGCTGACTGGCTGAGTTGCCAGGAATCTTTCCTTAGTATAGACACATTTGCTGACAGCATCCGCTTTGCTGACTAGGGAGTACGGTTGCCAACCTCCAGGTGGGGCCTGGAGCTCTCCTAGAATTATGACTGGATTGTGAAGGATAACAGAGATTAGCCCCCGTAGGAAAGGGTTGCTTTGGGTGGTGGGCTGAGGCCCCTCCTCTCTTCAAACCCCGCCCTCCTCAGGCTGCACCCCAGATCTTCAGGAATTTCCCAACCTGAAATGGGCAACCCCGAAGAGTCTTCTTAAAGTTACCAGCAATGCTCCCTCTACGCTGTGGAGTCTTGTGAGCAAAAACTCTACTTTGTGAGCTGCTGGCATTAAAGTTGTGAGCGAGCGGTTTGGCTGCTGCATTCATTAGTTTGCCCTGGAGCCCTCCTTCCTGAGCTAAGACAGAAATGTGTGAGCCGGAGGCTAAAAAACTGTGAGCTAGCTCACACTAACTCAGCTTAGAGGGAACACTGGTTACCAGACCCCCAACTGGGGGTGAGGGATACTCTACTCTGGAGCTAGGGTTGCCAGGTCCCCCAGCCACTATTGAGGGATGGGAGGTGGTACGGTTGCCAGCTCCAGGTTAGGAAACTCCTGGAGATTTGGGGGTGGATCCTGGGGAGGACAGGGACCCCAGTGGGGGGCACAATGCCACAGAGCCCATCCTTCAAAGCATCCAGTTTCTCCAGCGGGACTGACCTCAGTAGTATGGAGATCAGCTGTAATTCCTGGGGATCCCCAGATCCCACCTGGAGGCTGGCATCCTTATCTGGCACCCTCCCCCAGTGCTGATCAGCTTCCCAGCAGGAAAAGTCAGCCTTAGCCTGCCTCACTGGCAACGTGGCAACGTGGCAGGACACATTGGGAGTGACATCATCACATTGCCAGCGATGCAGGGATGCTCTGGTATCTGGGCAAAAACTTTATGGTAAAAATGACTTCTGCCATAGAGTTTTTGCCCAAAAACCAAAGCGTCATCACATTACTGGTGATGCAGGCCTGGGCCTAGTTTTCCTGCTGGTAAGTCCCCCACCCAGGGTCACCAGCACAAGGTTGGGAAATACCTGGAGATTTTGGGGGTGCAACCTGAGGAGAGCGGGGTTTGCGGGGGGAAGGATTTCGGTGGGGTATAATGTCATGGAGTCCACCTTAAAAGCAGCCATTTTCTCCAGGTGAACTGATATCTGTCACCTGGAAATCAGTTGTAATCCCAGATCTCCAGCCATGTCCTGGAGGTTGGCAACCCTACCGACCACTTATTTACCTGCCTTGCTTTGTCTTTAAAGTTTTACTGCTCTTGTCTCAAAGGAAAGTTGTTTTCTTTGGTCACGTTTATATGTACGATTCACAGAACAGCCATAGAGATTGATTTTCTTTCATGTCACCATACATCTGTGGTAGGTGAACGTTTGTGCATGTTTGATAAGTAGTTATACGTAAATATTTTATGCTATAAGTTTTCTTCACCCTTATGCTTTCATTAGTAAGAATGTGTAAAAATACTATTCCTGCAGTGTTCTTTGCTGTATATTCCTTTTCTAGCTGCAATATTAGATCAGAGCATATATTTATTTTTATGGACCTAAATGTCACACGTGTCTATAAGTTAGTTTTTCTGGGAACCTATAGCTATAAAGAAACCTAGAGCTATAAACAAAATGAATGTAATTTTTTAATCTTTTGAACTGAATAGAGAAATGCCAAATTTACTGCATATTTACCGTATTCATACGTTAGCAAGCATTCCAAAAAGCCTTTAAAAAATCACCCTCAGTAGCTAATTTGGTTTGTGGGGATGCGTATTCTTTCAAAATAGCCTACGGCCCTTTATGCATGGGTGTTTCCCCTTGTGTTCACTGCGGATGTCCATCGGGTTTTCTGCATTTCCCCTAAGTTTCAATGTGCATGTCTGTTGGGTTTTCTTTTCTGTTCTTCATTGATTTCCGCCCTTTCAGTACTCAGTTCGCTTTCCAGTTGCTTTTTCCCTGGGTTCCCTGAGAGTGTTTTTGTGCCGATTTTTCCCTTGCTTCACTTTGTGAGCCAAAGTTAATTCAAAAGCATACATATTCCATTGGATTTTCGCCCCCTGCCCCTTTGCTGGCCCTGGAAGCTCAGTCCCTGCCTACAGGGAGGTCTTTCTACCCACTCGGCCTCTTCCGCCATTCATCGGTGAGCAAGATCCACTTTCCCCCTTGTCGCTTTGCATTTAATTTTTTTTTACAAGCCACATGAGTCTAACGAAACAAAATTATCACTGCACTCAGATCGTGCTTCTCTGAAAGATGGGGGGGAGGGAAAGGCCGGCTGCTGTTTCCTGTAGACCTGCTCCATTACTCCAGAAGTGTTTTTAAAAAGAATTGAGTTCAAGTAAATTATACAATGTAAATAAAGCCCCGTTGCCCTCCAATGTGTCCTGAATCTTGCAAGATGCTGACGTCTACAGGAAACAGCAGCCAACCTTCCCCTCCCCCTTCCTCTTCCCTCCCCCCTCCCCCCATTATTTCCCCTGCAACGATCTGCGTCCTCAGCATCTTGCAAGATCCAGAACACACTGGAGGGCAACTGGGGCTTTATTTACATTGTATAATTTACTTGAATGCCTTGAACTTCTTGAATTTACTTGAACTACCTGAACCCTTTCTTTTTTAAAAAAACAAACACACACACACCTTGGGCATAATGGAGTATGTCTACAGGAAACAGCAGCTGCCCTCCCCCTTTCAGAGAAGCACATTTTCCCCATTATTTTTACCCCAGAATCTGAGTCTAGAGATAATTTCATTTTGCTAGACTCATGCCACTTGTAAAAAAAAAATGAAACACAAAACAATGAGGAGGAAAGTGGTTCTTGCACATCGTTGAATGGCGGAAGAGGCAGAGTGGGTGGAATGACCTCCATGTAGGTGGGGGAGGGACCTTCAAGGGGCAGCAAAGGGTGGTGGGGGAGGAAAACCCGAGAGCAGCTGCCCTCTAGTCAATTTAGAAATACTTTGCTCAATTTCAGGAAGTTTAAAAACAAAACAAAACTTTGCCTGCATCCCTTTGTGTTCCCTTTCATCCAAGGAACTGAACCCTGGGGATTTAAATGCTAGGAGCTTACTTGTTCCTGCTGCACAGCTGTGTGGTACGCCAGTTGCATAAATTAAAAAACAAACAAAACACCTTTGGGTGCCACCCCCCCACACGTCACAAGTGACACTTCTACCCCAATTAAGAAGAACTGTGGGTTTTGGTTGAAACTGCAGAATAAATACAAAGAATACACAATAAATACACCGAAGACAAAAGAATGGTGCGTATGGCAAGCACACAAATCCGAAGTCAAGCTTAAAGGTTTGTCTGCTTGGATTCTCTGCAGGAAGCTGTCTGTGCATACTGGGCCTATGTTGAAGCTGAGATTGTCAGCTTTTTAAAATGGATATTACTAAAACGTACTGGTAATAGGCTGCACCATGCTAATACTCAATTAAAAAGATAATGTAATGTAAATGTATTAATTTAATTGGACGTTTAATCTCTATTATGTCCTATACCAATGTCTTCATTTGTCTTTATTTATACAAGCTTCATAATGCTGATTATCACAGGCAGAGGAGGTGGTGGGATTGTGGTACCTGGCTGGCAAAGGGCCCTCAGTTTCTGGCTCAGACCTGGTGGAAACGATAAGTGTTTTCAGTAAATACACCGCCAGAGCTCTAGTTAGACCAGCGTACCACGTTTTGAGAAACCGTCATCACTGCGTGCATTTCTGTCTCTTTTCTGATAAGTCATTAACATAATAGTATTCAGTCCAGTATTTCCTATCCTGTGTTATTGGTTACTGAACCCGTTGATAATGAAGTACAGTTTTTAGCTCCATAAGTGTTATTTTTGTCACAGTCCACCTGACATTAACATTTCTAGGTTATAGAAGGATTTATAATTTCTCAATAACTGTTTTCAGAAAAGGGGGGGACTTTTTAAAAGAAAAAATTAGGGGATGCAAGGAAACACTTGGGTAATTGAGGGAAAAATTAGGGTATAACTAAGAAAAATTCTGGTAAGACAGAAGATTATGGTACATACTGGGGGGAAATTAGGGTATTTTTTGGCGAAAAATAAAAATTTAAGAGGAATCTTAGAAAAAATGACACATTGTCTTTAATAAGAACTGCAGTAATGAAATAAAATAAGAATTAAAAGGAGGCATACATTAAAATAATCTTTTTATGTTCAAGCCGTTATTTTTCTTAATTTTTTTTAAAAATTGGTCTTCCAGGACCAAGCAGACATTTTGTGGACCCTCTGGCTAAATATTAGAGATGACTTTCTGGTCCACAGGAAACAGAAATATATGGTGTAGTTGTTAAGTGCATGGTCTCTAATCTGGGAAAAATGGGTTTGATTCCCCACTCCTCCACTTGCAGCTGCTGGATGACCTTGGGCAAGCTATAGTTCTGTCAGAGCTGTTCTTTTTTAATTATTTTGTTTAAATACACTTTTTTGAATTTTGGGGGTATACAGGGGTAGGGGAAGAAAGGGAAACAAAAGTAATGTCTTCTGCATATAAATCTTCTCCACATATCATTTCACGTTACAAAAAGATAAGACTGTGGAAGTTTGAAAGTTCATAAATGCTTCTTCATATTATATTATCAAAAAGTTCATATCTTTATGTTTCTTTCTTATCCAATCATAAAAAGGAGTCCATAGTCCAACAAAAGTAGCATGTTCATAGCCTGGGGAACTCCTACAAGATAATGACTCAGCCCTACCCCACCTTCCGGGGTAGATATAAATTACCTGCCTACCTTTTTTTTCTCACCTTGACACAGAGGGTACTCCATCTTTCTGTGTTATACCTCTGAGGATGTCAGTCACAGCAACTGGCGAAACGTCAGGTCCTACAATGCCAAGACCACGGCCACACAACCCGGAAAATCTACATCAACTAATAATATCTTCCATTCGCCCTTTTAAGATCAAAGTCAATTTGTCCATTTCCGCACTGCCTATCATAGTCTTCACTATTAGGTCTTGTTCAGAAGGTATTGTTGGAAGTTTCCAAAAAGTTGCAAATAAGATTCTAGCTGCTGTTATCACATGAATTATAAAATACCTTTGATTTTAATCAAAATCATCTGTTTGTCAGAGCTGTTCTTGAAAAAGAGCAGTTTCTGCCAGAGCTCCCTCAGCCCCACCTACCTCTCAGGGTGTCTGTTGTGGGGAGGGGAAGGGAAAGGAGTTTGTAAGCTGCTCTGAGACTTCCTGTAGTTGCTGGTTGTCCCTTTCTAAAGATCTGTCTTTTTGCGTGAACAACTGTGGTGAGATTTGTCAGGGACGGTGCAGCGTTTTGCAGACAAATTACAACCTGCAGGATTGCACCCTCTCACAGAGACGGGTGTGCTTGTTCATTTTTCAAAACAGCTATAAGTTATGGAATAGGGTAACCGGCTGCTTTGTAACATGGAGCTCATTTTGTTCCTGCCCGTTCTTCCTGATAATCTTTAATGTTTAGAGTTGCCTCATATTCTCATTTCTCAGTGCAGGAATTTGTAATAGAGAGAAGGAAACCATTAGAGACCTGCATAACGTATATGCCCATTTTAATAAAGTTGTAAAGAGCCTATCTTGTTTCATAGCAGTACCTGTATTGTGCTTATCATACTAGGTGCTCACTCCGGGCGGAAAGATGGCATTTAAACTTGAAGGTCAATACATGATACTTATTTCATTTTAAAGATTAAACCTTCCCTTTTGCTTTTCCCCTCTCATCCAGTCTTCATGTCTTAGCAAGCCTTCCAACAGAGGTGGATGTCTTGTGCACCAAAAATCAAATACATGTTGTTAGGCACGTGAAGACAAACTCACACACACACACTCCTTCTACGAAGTGTGTTGCTTTTAGTCAGGGCTATTTTGGGGCAGGAACGCACAGAAACGGAGTTCCGGCTGGCTCCTGAGTTGGCCACACCCGGCAGGAACTAATTAGCACGACAGGCCACACCCAACAGCAGAAACTCATTAGGATTGGCTACATTAGGGGTGTGTGGCCTAACATGCAAAGGAGTTCCTGCTACAAAAAAATGTCCTGGGTTTTGACAACAAACAAGGTAAACAGAATAAGAAGCAAAAGGTGGGTGTGGCTGGATGACCACACTTCTGGTAGCATGGGGGTGTGGCCTGATAGGCTAACGAGTTGTGCTGCTAGGGGTGTGGCCTAATATGCTAATGAGCCTGCTGTTGGGTGTGGCCTATTATGCTAATGAGTTCCTGCTGGACTTTTTCTACAAAAAAGCCCTGCTTTTAGTGGAAACACTAACACAATGCCTTTATCTGGAGCTTACAGGGGTTGGACCTTTGCATGCAAACTGTGGTTCCACCCCAAAGGAGTGAGAAGCTGTTGTGACTGATTGTTCAGTCAATGACTGGTACAGTAGTACCTGTTTCGAACCTTTTCTTTTGGGGGGAAGATTACTGAATGGGTAGCAGAAGAACAGGGGCACCTGGATGACATCTGCTGTTGACTCTTTTCAGTGGGGATTCAGGCTTAGATTTGGGATCTATATTCCTTTCGTGCTGCTGGTGGATGATCACCCCGAGACCTTGGAGAGCCACCGCCTGTCTGAGGAGACCTCGACAGAGGAGTGGTCTGACTCAGTATCGGGCAACTTTGTGCTGAGCCTTCTTACCTCCTGACTGCAAAACAGAATTATTCTGGAGAACTTTTGGGGGCAATCCGGTTCCGGGCAAGAAAGGTTTTACTGGCTGCAAATGGGGCGATTTTATACTGGGTGTTTTAATGCATTTCTAAGAAAAATGTTTTCAGTGTTCAACATTTTAAATGTATTTTATTGTGGCTACTTCCCAGTGTTGTCAAGAGAAAGATAGGTTTATAAATATTTCAAATGACACATAAGCTGACATCCCTTCTGTGGTTTGACGGCCATTCCCGGGGCCCCTTCAAATAGAGATGAGAGCTAAAATAAATAATGCAAAACTTCTTTTATTCTTTCATTGCCCGCTTATTGATAGTCGGCTCTTTTGCATGCAAATCCATACCGTCTCTCGGCATATTCCTGCCACTGTAATTTTAAGATGCCCGAGAAATTCAAAAAGCCGGTGTGATGTAGTTGAATTCTGGAATTGGGATGGGGAAACCTGGGTCTGATGCTCCTTTCCCAGGCCACTCACTGAGTGTTCTTGGAACAGCCCTGGATTTCTAGCCTAACCTACCTTGCAAGGTTGTTGTGAGGATAAAATGGAGGAGGGACAGCCACATATGTTGCCTTGTGCCCCACAGAGGAAAGGTAGGATGAAGATGTTAAAATGTGTCTTCAGTCTTTGGAAAATTATCCAAAACTTGTGATCTGGGGCTATATGTAGTTCCCTTTGGTGAAGCAGTAAGGATCTGAAAAGGATCTGAATGTCGAGATTCAGGAAGCGTTCCATCTCTGCTTGTTGTTTGATACTTTTCGTATTTTTGCAGTATGAGTTCTTTAAACTCACGGTGTCCAAATAGCACAAACATACTCGAAGGCATAAGGCAGCTGAGATCACCCTTGTATTCTTAAGGACAATGGAGGGATTTTCCTATCTTGTTTGTAAATAACCACAGAGGTGTGGCAATGTTACGTCTGGACTCTTGCACTGATCTTTCTAAATGGGTCACTCAGGAAGGAGCGCTTCAAACACAGGACTTGGCGGTGCTCTACCTGTTAAGTATGAGACTCAACAAAGGATTCAGCTTCAAGTGATTTCAGCTTTATTAAACAGCAACTGTAAGTCAGGAACACACGACAACAAGGGGAGCACAGCTCCTTCTTTTAAACTCTCCCGGGCTGTCAAAGCCACACCCATTACAAGTTAAAGACCAATCAGAATACAGGGATAAAGGCCAATCAGGACCGTTCCCTCTTTGCAACAATATCACTCAGTGATTGGGTCATTACACAGGTTTCGCAGAAACCGACCAATAGCAATGCGACATCTGAAGAGCCACGTTCAGACTCAAGCTTAACATGTGAATAGATAGGAGCGATTCACATTCAGTACATAACACTACCCATGTCCAGATGGGCGGCATCCCTCCAGGGTCCTTGTAGGGAATAGGTGTCCTAGTCTGTGCTTTGCAGAGAGTGGCTTTGGCACAGGAAAAGTATGAAGAATGAAAGGCACATTCAAGAATATTGGTGAATAATGAAATGCAGAGGGAAGCCCAGATCTAATTCGGCGTGGGCAATCTTTTCAGTGCCTATTTGATGCAAAGGCATTTCATTTCTTTTTCTAAAAAGCACGGCAGGGAGAAGGAAGGTGTATTAAATGGACACACGGGGGAAATCCAGCTGCAACTCTATATTTAATTGAAAAGCTATTGTTTTCTCGTCTGTATAGACTCCTTTCTCCGGCAAGCCCTTGCCGTCTTCTCAATCGGTTTCCACTCCTATGAAGTCTGTGCCGTTTTGTAGGAAAGCTGGAGTTAGTGGGAGAATGTTTACCCTGAGAAGTTTTTGATTTAGCCCTGGCAGGTTGTGAGGAGGCGTGAGAAGATATTTCCTTAGTCCCATACGGTTTAAAAAGCCATTCTCCACCACCTACCTGACTCTCTGAGCACTCATAGAAACTGGGCTGTGTGGACAGGATTTTCTTCATAAAGTCATTCTGCCGAACAACTGTACAGCAGGGAAAGATGAAATCAATTTAATTTAGTTGTGTCCCTCTCCCTCCTTGTACTGAACAACTTGGTTGTTGGTTTTTACAGAGGGTTGCCAGTGCTGGTTGGAAACACAGTTACCAGACTCCCCAGTGGAGGTGAGGGTCCCCCGTCGTCAGGACCCACCTCCTCGCTGGCAATCAGCTGGCTGGCGGGGGAGGGAACTTACTTCGAAAAAGAGGGAGATCCATCTGACATGCAGTGATGTCTCTACACCACTGCCCATGTGACCCGGAAGTGACATCATCACATGGGGTGACAGACTGGTAATTGGGCAAAAACTCTGGTGGGAGCCAAAGTTACCATAGACTTTTTGCTCCAATACCAGAGCGTTGCCCCCCAGCTGTCAGTAATGGTTGTTTAATGTTTCACACTGTGTCCATTGTTCTGTGTTCCCTATCTTGTCCCTGCTTCTGCGCTTGCGTAGGTATGCTAGCTGTAACATGGGAGCTTCTTCTCTGCTGCTCAGTGTTATCACGGTGGCCTTGAATGCAGGCTTTGGGCGATTCTTAAGTCTATGAGAATTTTCCATTCCTGTGAAGCCGAGGGGAGGAGGGAGCAGTCTCCTGCCCATTAAGTAACTCTCCCACCGGGAGTTTCCCGCACGCGCGATTGCAGATCATTTGCTAGTCGCCTTTTGCATCACACTATAACCATGCCTGAGCCGCTTGTCCCGCCATTCCTGACAATAGCCTTTACACTGTGGGTTTTAGCACTGTATTCCAATAAAGCCCTTCTTACTCCTAAGAATGCTTGGATCTACTTGCTTTTGAACCTGACACCAGCGTCCTGGACATGATGATATCACTTCTGGGTCACATTTTTTCCCAAGAATCATGCTGGATTCAACATTTCAAAGGTACATGTAGACATCTCACTTCATCAGTGAAGGGCATCAACCAGAGGATATCAGATTTGTAGGTTTTTATAAGTTTAAACATCATCATTACAATAGAGTTGTTGTTAAAAAAACATTACTACAGCTTGAAGCACAGTTCATTTTTAGATTTGGAACATTGGAACCTTTGGGCTTAAATTCTCAAAACGATTTGGCTTGTTTTCTCTGGAGAATAGGGTAGTCAGTAAGTTGGACTGAGTACCTTTGAAAGGTCGAATCCAGCAACATTCTTGAAAAAAAGCATTGAAACGGATTTAGAACCGGGGGGTCCGTCAAGTCAGCTGGCAGAGACACTGCCACATCCTTACAGATCAAGGGCTTCTTTGAATTTATTACAAATCGTTTGTGGAAAAACTCCACCTGTGAATTTCTACCTGTATTCAACTTTACCAGTGAATTTCTACCTGTTGTTTATGGAACATTTGTTCGGAGTACTTTATATGTCTTACTATTACTACTATTGGTGTTAAAATTTGGGCACATGCATTTTTCCCCCTTGTTTTCATATATTGCTGTGCCCCTGCCTTTCATCTTGTACCTCATTTCATTAAGGCCTTTAGTTGAGGTGGTGGGCACCCAGTAGAAACAGTCTGGCCTCCCCTGCTGAAGTTGCCGCCTCCATGCAACCAGAGTTGGGCAAGCTCAGAGTCCAGCGGCACCAGTTATCAGTGCAGATTGCTTTTAAATGCCGTTTTAATGTTTTAATTAACTATTTATTATTATGTTTGTCTTGCCGAATGGCCTGAGTATGCGGTGATCCGCCCTGAGCCCGTTTGTGGAGCGGGCAGACGAGCCATTTGAAATAAGCAAATAAATAAATAAATGGCAGAGATGAACGCCTGGAAACAGGAAGGGGAAACCAACAGCTTAGATGTTTTATAAGCATATTAAGAATTATCCGCAGAGAAACGTTTGGTCTGTAGCTTCCTTCCTTCTGATGGTAAACACATCGATATGAGGATCCGGGCAGCGGAAAACACTGAGGAAGCTCTTTAGCGGCCTTGCAGACGCCCGCACAAACCCGTTTTCATTGCATCCTGATTTGCAAGTTGGTGACTCGTATGCACTACTTGAAAGTGGGGAAATGTGGCCGTCTGTCAGCCATCCTTGAGGCAGCTTGTAGTCTTTTAGGATTGCCAGCCTCCAGGTGGGGCCTGGGGATCTCCTGCTTTCACAACTGATCTCCAGTTGACAGAGATCAGCTCCCCTGGAGAAAATGGCTTCTTTGAAGGGTAGACTCTATGGCTTTTTACCATGCTGGGGCCTCTCCTCTCCCCAAACCCCGCCCTCTCCTGGCTCCACCCCCAAAGTCTACCGGCATTTTCCAACTCAGACCTGGCAACGCTAGAGTCTTTACATTGCATTGCTGAAAGAGACCAATCTGGGAGATTGTAATACCATGAGAGGCTATTCCCCCATGTACATATCTAGTGGTGGGATGGGTAGCAGAAACTCTTGCTGCTTTTTGTAGTCCCAGCAGGGCATTTTTATCCTGCTACCAAGGCAAGCAGGCAAAATATTGCACTTTTGTTAGTTCCAGAGTGAAGGTAATTATACCAACCAATAGCGCTATCGGGGAAATCTGGCACTACCCTGTTCTTCTTGAAATAACTGATTTTGGGGAGAGCCTCCGGGTGACCGAATGCCATTTCTTTCCCAAAAGGCTTTCTGCAACTTGGCTTCCGCTAGAGCAAAGGCAGTTGCTCTCCCCAAAGCAAACCTGGTAAAAACTCAGCCCTGACTGGATTCCAGTAACCAGGAGAGCCAGTAATTCTGCTCTGGGTTAAGTGTCCAGGTTGCTTTTCGCTGGACAGTGGAGAAGACCCTGAACTTCCACAAATACAGGCTCACTTTCATAATGAACCTTGCTACCAGAAGACATCAGCTGTTGCTCAGTTCCTCCTTGTCTGCCTACAGTTCCCCTGTAGATCTTCAAATGCTAAAGAAATGCTAGCAGATTAATCTTCTGCAATGGGTTTCTCATGTCCATGATCTCCTTTAACAGTTCTTACTGGAGAAGGATGGTTGTTGTTGTTATTAATTAGATTTCTGAATCACCCAATCCCTGCTATTCTCCATGGAATGTCTACGTTTTGTGATGCTTTTGAGGACCAAGAGCTATCTTGCGCACCTTTTGGGCAGAGAGATCTGAATGTACAGCCTGACTTCAGTGTGCTCTTCCCGAGCTGAATGTGAAGGGTTGGGACTGTTTCCCGCCTCCCTAATTAGTACTCAGGGGGGACCCCTTGCAAACGAATCCTTAAGGGGCAAGGATCTTGTTTTTCATGTGAGTAATGAATGAGGTCATGAAGTTCTGCAAAATCCCAGTTGGACATTCCTGGTTTACGGTGCCGTGCCAGTTCAACTTGGTCCAAATGCAGGCTGGCTCATTTGTTGCTTGGACGACGTGTCCGTGTTTTCCTTTGGCTCACTGTGCAGTGTCTGGATTTCACCATTGCACATTTTTCATTCTTAATATTTAAGAGTACTGTGACTCGGGTGTGGCAGCAGGGGAGCCACCCTGCATGCAACCTGGGCGAGGTCCTCAAATGAACATCAAAGACGATGTTATATGTAAATAGTCTGAGGCTTAATGAGGGCAGCAGGTCAAGCAGAGTGACAGCTAGAGTTGCCAACTCCAGGTTGGGAAATTCCTGGACACTGAGGGGGTGGAGACTGAGGAGAGTGAGGCTCAGGGAGGGGGGACCTAGGGTTGCCATCCTCCAGTTGGCACCCGGAGATATCCTGCTATTACAGCTGATCCCCAGACAACAGAGATCAGTTCCCCTGGAGAAAAAGGCTGCTCTGGAAGGTGGACTCGACGGCATTATACCCTGCAGACCTCCTTCCCTTCCCCAAACTCCATCCTCTCCATATTCCACCCCAAAAATCTCCAGGAATTTCCCAACCCAGAGCTGGCAACCCTAGGGGGACCTCAACATGTTACCTTGGCACAGGGTACAAAAGCAGCCATTTTCTCCAGGAATCGGATCTCTGTCATCTGCAGACCAGTTGGAAAAAACTGGACACACGTGATTCAACATCGAGAGATTTCACATCCTGTACTAACTCCTGAAATTACGTTATTAGCTAATAAAAGGGATTGGGTGGATGCATCAAAGCGACACATAGCTGGCCACCTGTTGTTATCTGCAAAAATCTTAGTAACTTCTAAATGGAAATCTATCCATCACTAGCAGGGTAGCTTGGTACAAGAAACACTCTGTTAGTGACTGCTAGAGACATCTTTGGAGGCCGTGCTTCTGGTACCCTTGCCATCTGAGGGTAGATGGGTGGCACCCTGAGAAAGGGCCTTCTCAGTTGTGGCACCAAATTATGGAATTCTCTCCCTGGGGAGGTTCCTCCGTCTCCCTCTATCACTGCCTTCCCCCAGCAGGTAAAGACATTTTTTTGTGTGTGGAGGTGGTCTGGAAAATATCGAGACAGTGTGCAGCTGCAGTAAAAAAGGCCAACACTATGCTGGGGATTATTAGGAAGGGAACTGAAAACAAATCAGCTACTATCATAATGCCCCTGTATAAATTGATGGTGCGACCTCATTTGGAATAGTGTGTGCTATTCTGGTCACTTACACCTCAAAAAGGATTATTATATTATTGGAAAAAGTGCAGAAAAGGGCAACTAGAATGATAAAAGGGTTGGAACACTTTCCCTATGAAGAAAGGTTAAAACGCTTGGGGCTCTTTAGCTTGGAGAAACAACGGCTGAGGGGTGACATGATCGAGGTTTATAAGATTATGCATGGGATAGAGCAGGTCGAGAGAGAAGTACTTTTCTCCCTTTCTCACCATACAAGAACTCGTGGGCACTCCATGAAATTGCTGAGCAGTCAGGTTAGAATGGATAAAAGGAAGTAGTTCATCCAAAGAGTGGTTAACACATGGAATTCACTGCCACAGGAGGTGGTGGCAGCTACAAGCATGGACAGCTTCAAGAAGGAATTAGATAAGCATATGGAGCAGAGGTCCATCAGTGGCTGTTAGCTACAAGGTATAGATAGGGACTCTCAGTCTGGGGCAAGTGATGCTCTGTATTCTTGGTGCTTGGGGGGAGCAACAATGGGAGGGCTTCTGGTGTCCTGGCCCCACTGCTGGACCTCCTGATGGCACCTGGTATATTTTGGCCACTGTGTGACAGAGTGTTGGACTGGATGGGCCATTGGTCTGATCCAGCACTGGCTTCTCTTATGTTCTTATGTTGGTGTTTCCTCATTGATTTCCACTGACCCTTCTTCCCATTCATGTGTTTTGTTTGAATTGCATTTATCTATTCATATGCATTGTTCATTTTGTTTTAAAGTTTTTATTGTTCTCTCCGTGCCCTGCCTGGAGGTTGGCAACCCTATCACTCATGGATATGGCTGCAGACAGCTCTGGGACGATGCTGGAGAATTCTGGGATTCCCTGCAGTGAGCAGGCGATTAGACTAGAGCACCTCTCGGGCCTCTTCCAGCTCGAGGGCTGTCTTGATTCGATCGTGGCTTCATCCGAAGGGGGCTGCCCTGCCAACTGAGAGGGGCGCTTAATGAATACAGAACAGCCCCCTGAGTAAGGCAGGTATGGAAATGTGCGGAACGATGTAACCATGTAACCGTGCACCAGAAACTGGATAGCCCAGCCTCCTCCTCCTCCACTGCTTTGACCTCAGGGAAGCATTTTTCGTGAAACGGAGCCGGAGCTATCCAGTGACAAACCTGTTTGCCTCCCCCGAGACCCGACAAAACAAAGCCTTTTTGAAGGGAAAACAAGGAGACGGCTATTCTCTTTCCAACCTGCCTGACGTACAAAAACCAGGCTTTCCGAGCCAACCAGTGTTGGGTGGTTGCTACATACCGGTTGAGGGGTTTTTTGCTCCACGGGCTTCCTGAAGAGCTGCGTGGCTTGACGTTATCCATGCAGGTGCGGCAGGCCGAGCTGCCCGTTTCCTTGGCAGGGACCATTTGCTCCGCTCTCCAAGGCGCAAGGCAGCTGGGACTCCGCACCAGGAGGCACACCTGAGAGACCTGTGGGCGGGCGGGCTGATGGAAGGGAAGGCGCTCCTCGGCAGCTGGAAAGCGGCCCAGAGTCCAGTGTTCCTTTTCCAGCTGTTCCAGGGCACTGGACATAAGACTGATGCAGGTTTGGTGGCTGTCATTCGGGAGAACAGATCTTAGCTTATGTTTGGGCTCACTGGGAAATGACCGGGCTTGTCTGTTCTGGAAGGCAGGACCGTGATGGGAGGGCGAGATTGAGCATGGCTGCATTCGTGGCTCGCTTGCAAATATGTGTGCATGTCTTGTCTGTCTGTCTGTCTGTCTCTCTCTCTCTCTCTCTCTCTGTGGCCTAGATAGCCACAGCAGGGTAGAAGAGAAGAAGAAGAGGAAGTTGCGGCTCAGAGCGGCTTACAATCCCCTTTCCCCTCCTCTCCCCACAACAGACACCCTGTGAGGTAGGTGGGGCTGAGAGAGCTCTTCCAAGAACCGCTCTTGAGAGAACAGCTCTGAGAGAACTTGTGACTGACCCAAGGTCACACCAGCAGCTGCATGAGGAGGAGTGGGGAATCAAACCCGGTCCTCCCAGATTAGAGTCCGCTCTCTTAACCACTACACCAAACCAGTTTGGTTGGTTTTTTTTAAAAAAAGCTTAAGAGCAAGGGGGGAAATGCACTAACAGAAGAAGAAGAAGGAAGAAGAGGAGAAGAGATTGGATTTATACCCCGCCTTTCACTACCCGAAGGAGTCTCAGGGCGGCTTACAATCTCCTTTCCCTTCCCCTCCCCACAACAGACACCCTGTGAGGCAGGTGGGGCTGAGAGAGCTCTTTCCAGGACTGCTCTTGAGAGAACAGCTCTGAGAGAACTTGTGACTGACCCAAGGTCACACCAGCAGCTGCATGTGGAGGCATGGGGAATCAAACCCAGTTCTCCAAGGTTAGAGTCCATGCTCCTAACTACTGCACCAAACTGCTCCTGGCTAGTATTTGGATGGGACACCTCCATAGGATACCAGGGTTGTGGCGTGGAGCTAGGCAATGGCAAACCACCTCTGAACATATCTGGCCTTGGCACCTGACTGGGTTGCCATAAGTCAACTGTGGCTTGATGGCAAAGAAATGGATTTCTGTCTGTCTGTCTGTCAATCGCTCGATCATCTATATCGGCCACACTCTGGTGTGACAAGGCTTGATGTGTTCTCAGAGCATCCCTAATGTTTTTTGTCTCGCAAGTCAAGCCAGACCTGTTCTCAGCGTTTCACCCCGGACTGCCCTCTTCCAGTCCTCCAAACTTGGGCAGCCCATTTTGAATAATATGCCAATTTCTTCCTATTTATGCAAATTAAGCAAAGGTAGCATTCTCCCCTGGTAGCTTCTGGCAACTATGCCCTCCCCCTGGCAACGACACCCAAAAACTGGGGAGAGATCAGAGGCAGCGTCTTTTGATGTCACCATCTCATCACCTTACAGTTTGCTCAGCTGGGAAAGATGTAGGAAGCCTGTCGATCATAGCTTTGACTTTCCCCATTGGCTAGGGAAATGGAAGGCAGGAACTGGATCATGTCCTACCTGGCAATTGGACAGAATACGGTTTATCTGTTTTGCCTCCATGGGCTGCCTCACTGAAGCCACCTGGGGCAAGGAACAAGTTCCGCTTCTTGAGTCTGGCTGCATTCAGCCATCCGTTTGCACTGTGCCGTTGCTTTGAAGCCATCGGCAGCACTCAAAGTCAGCAGATACCAAGGGGCTGCAGTTATCTCAAGGACCCACAAGTGGGCTGGCCCCCCCAACAGATGTGAAATGAGTGGGAAGCGTCTTTGTGCATTGCAAATTTTGCCCTCAGTAGGTAACTAGAGAGATTTCAAGTTAAGCTCAGGGGAGTATCCTTTTTGTGTTGCTGCCATAGTTGTGCTTGGGGATGCAGCTCTGGGTTGAGAGATACCTGGAGGTTTGGGGGGGTGGAGCCTGAGGAGGGCGGGGTTTGGGGAGGGGAGGGACTTCAGCAGGGTAGAATGCCATAGAGTCCATGTTCCAAAGCAGCCATTTTCTCCAAGTGAACTGAGCTCTATCACTTGAAGAGGAGTTGTAATTCTAGGAGGTCTCCAGCCACCAACTGGAAGGTGGCAACCCTAGCTGTGACCCACACCTTCAGCAGTATAGACTCATCTGATGGAGAGCTTGAGTCCAGGCTGTGACTCTCCTCCCAAGCCTAAGCTGTGCCATAGGGAGACCCCTGAGTCAGTAATCCATGGTTCCATGATTAAGAGCCAGTTTGGTGTAGTGGTTAAGAGCGCGGACTCTAATCTGGGAGAACTGGATTTGATTCCCCACTCCTTCTCATGCAGCTGCTGGTGTGACCTTGGGTCAGTCACAAGTTCTCTCAGAGCTGTTCTCTCAAGAACAGTTTTCTCAGCCCCACCTACCTCACAGGGTGTCTGCTGTGGGGAGGGGAAGGGAACAGGATTGTAAGCCGCTCTGAGACTCCTTCGGGTAGTGAAGGGCGGGGTATAAATCCAACCTCTTCCCTGTGGAATTTGCTGCCAGAGGACATAGTGATGTTCACAGGGATACACAGCTTTAAAACGGGATTACATACATTCATGGAGGACAGGTCTATCGGTGGCTACTAGCCTTGGTGACTGAGGGGAACCTCCACATTCAGAGGCACTAATCCTCTAAATCCCAAAGCCAGGAGGCAACATCAGGGAAGGACCTGGCCTCTATGCCCTGTTGTTGGCCCTCCAGAGGAACCAGTTGGCCACTGTGTGAGTCTGGATGCTGGACTAGGTGGACTATTGGTCTGACCCAGCAGGGCTCTTCTGATGTTCTTATGGAATCAGAGACATTCCAGCCCACACATCTGGAAGCCCCCTCCAAAATCAGGTTCTTCAGAGGAGGCAGCACCAGTGGCCCCCCCCCCAGTCCCCACACTCTGCTCACTGGCAGAGGCCCAGTGGACAGACAGAGCAACTAGAACATTGGCAGAGTGCTACGCTACAGTGCAGGGAGCCCTGCCAGGGCTGGCGTCGACATACCCTGAAGTGGGGCAGCTGGAAGGATTGAGGGCTCCGGGCAGGACCCACTACTGATGCCCCCTGCCCACTCACTTGCGGGCACTCTACCAGCCATGTTCCCAGAAGCCTGCATTGCTTGTGCTGCGGGGGAGAGGGCTGTGGGCTTGCCAGCAGGCAGGGAGGGGACACACAGCAGGCAAATGGGAGGCCTCTGGATGGGGGGGAGAGGAGGGCCTGGGAGTGAGCAAAGGAGGGGACTCTCTAACCGCAGCCCCCCCCCCAAAAAAACCCTGGAAGTGCAGGGGACGGGCCCAGCCAGAGGAGGAGGATGTGGCTCCGATGTTCTGAGACTGTCCTCAGGCCCTGTGATCTGTCCAGGGTGCTGGACTTCTTCTCCCGGCTCTCAGAATGTCTGCTGTGCCGTGGGGGGTCCAGATACGCTGCTGCGCACTAGCCTCTTTGATTGAGCCCGCTGGCGATCTCATGCCAGAACATGACCATTTCAGCGCAATGCCTGTGTCACAGTAGTAGAAGAAGAAGAGACTGGATTTATACCCTGCCCTTCACTCAGAGTCTCAGAGTGGCTTACAAACCCCTTTCCCTTCCCCTCCCCACAACAGACACCCTGTGAGGGAGTTGGGGCTGAGAGAGCTCTGGCAGAAACGGCTCTTTTCAAGAGCACCTCTGAGAGAACCACGGTTTGCCCAAGGTCATCCAGCAGCTGCATGTGGAGGAGCGGGGAATCAAAGCCGGTTCTCCCAGATTAGAGTCTGTGCACTTAACCACTACACTGAACTAACTCTTGCTCCTGCACCAAACTGCATGCACTCCTGCACATCCATCCATATAATTGAATGGTTGCTGTTCAGTGCGATGGGGAAAAACCAGATCTGGAATTTGGGGAGAAAGTTACAACTGGGGGATATCCTGTCATCGATCCCTAGCACTGGGATGCCAGGCCTGCAAGCCTGAGACAGATCCTGCAGGACAGGGCAAGTTCAGTCAATGTATAGAACATACTGAGACACCTGACCTTCCCCTGCACACGGCTTTCTCTCTCCCTGCCCAAGCAAAGGGATTTGTGCTTCCTGCATGCAGGCCTCTGACACACCCATCTCACTGGTTACGACAGATGTCACTCTTTGTAATGGGGGCTTTGGCGGCACCACCTTCACCCTCCTTAGATTAGGTCCTGCCTCTTCCTGAAACTCAGACTTAATCTTCAGGGTTTCTTCCCTGGTCCCAGCAGGATAAGGAGGTCTTAATCCGAAGTGGAGTTTATTAATCATCTGTTTGGCCAAGGTGGGAAAGCTGCAGAGTTGCCAACAATGGAATTAAAAATATCGTCCAGAGTCACAGGGTTCCCTGGAAAAGTTTAAATAGCTTGATAGAAAAGGATTGCTTCCAGGATAGCCCAGAGGCTAGAATTAAAGACTGGGGATGCTTAGATTATTTGCAATAAAGGCCAGTAAGCCAGTCAGTCAGTTAGCCTTTATTGGCATAAAACAATACCTTAAAATAGGATTACTATAAGAAGATATATGTATAAAACCATATGAAACCATACATATAAAACCAAGAATTTTGCAAACTACATAATATTGCATAATGTTACATAAAACAATTTGTTACAAAATGTTGCTCATTTTGATAGTTTTTCCTGATGTAGCTTTATAGCTGATTGTAAAAACATGGCTACTTTCACTGAGATTTCAGTTGCAGAGTCATTCAGAAGACGATGCAATTTTAAAGCCTCAGGAAGATCCGTCATGTTGGCTAACATAAAGGCGTTGGACGCTGCACTCAAACTAGTCATCTCGGATTGGAGTGTGTGTGTGTATAGAATATATTATCATTTTATCATGACATATGCCATAAATTTTAAAGCACTGTTATAAGTTAGAATGCGAGTGTCTTTCTGAACTTAAATTTGTTGAACAGTATTTATTTTCAGTCTAATTTAGGAAGTGGATATATTTAAAATATACCCTAGGATGTAGTCATGCATTTCCAGTTTTGATGTAAAGTTAGGCTGAACGTTAGCGACTGGCCCACCGTCACCCAGCAATTTCTCCCTCTCCCAAGATACTAGAACTCGAGGGCATCCAATGAAGCTGATGGGCAGTAGGTTCAGGACGGACCAAAGGAAGTACTTCTTTACACAGAGGGGGATTAAAATGGGGATTTGCTGCCAGAGGAAATAGTGATGGCCACAGGAATAAACAGCTTTAAAAGGGGATTAGATAGATTCAGGGAGGTCTATCAGTGGTTACTGCCCACAGTGACTAAAGGGAACCTCCAAGTTCAGAGGCAGTCAACCTCTGAATCCCAGTGCCAGGAGGCAACATCAGGGGAAGGCCTCGGCCTCTGTGCCCTGTTGCTGGTTGAGGCCACTGTGTGAGACGGGATGCTGGAATAGATGGCCACTGGTCTGATCCAGCAGGGCTCTTCTTAAGCTTCCATAGCAGATTGGGGATTTAAACCTCGGTCTCCATGATCCAAGTTCAGCACTCTTGACTACTATGCCACAATGGCATTTGGTAGAGCCAGGGACAGGATCAATGCCTGTTCCGATGTGGACTAGACAGCCCTACATTTTCCTGGCTTTTCAGATCCTGCTGCTGTTTACCTGCGACAGTGAGGCTTAGTAGAAATAATCAATGACATTAGTCCTCGTGATCAGCATCAGTGGTGCTGAGCACCCCCATTGCTTTGAGCTTTGGGGGGCGGGGGTGTCTAAGAACCAGAACAAGTGCCTGCTTCCAAAACTGCAAATGTCTGATGTGTTGTTTTTTTTTTGGGGGGGGGGGATATGGGAGAAAAGACTGGGCAGTCAGTTAACAAGCAGAATGCTTGTTTAGAGATTAAGAGGAACCTGACTGGTCCCTTGCATCACCTGACACCCCTGCCCCATAGGGCTGCCATGTGCAATGCTGGCCACTCACAGGATAGCAGGTCAGCCCTCCTTGATGGCTAACCTGGTCCTTTTCTGCTCTATTTTGTATTTTGGAAATCAAGATCTGACCCTGGAAAGAGTATCTTCCATGTCATACATTAGCTGGTATTTTGTCTTCACTGTATACACATGTCGGTCAAGTACAATGTGTCCTAGAATCAGAGAATCATAGACTTCGAAGGGACCTCCAGGGTCATCTAGTCCAACCCCCTGCACAATGCAGGAACTTCACAAATACCTCCCTCTGCAGTGACCATTGTTCCACGCCCAGAAGATGGCAAAAAAATTGCTTCCTGACCCCGAAGTGGCAATCAGCATTTCCCTGGGTGTGTAAGAAAGGGCCACAAGAACTAAGCACTGAGGCAGCCCTTCCTGCCCTCCCTCTCATGATCTGCCCAAGTTCACAGAATCTGCATTGCTGTCAGATGGTCATCTAGCCTCTGCTTGAAAACCTCCAAAGAAGGAGAGCCCTCCACCTCCTGAGGAAGCCTGTTCCACTGAGGAACCGCTCTGTCAGGAAATTCTTCCTAATGTTTAGCCGGAAACTCCTGATTTAATTTCAACCTGTTGGTTCTGGTCTGACCTTCTGGGGCAACAGAAAGCAACTCCATAGCATCCTCTATAGGACAGCCCTTCAAGTACTTGAAGATGGTGATCATATCACCTCTCAGTCCTGATGGTTACTGGAGTGAGTTTCTTAGGATCTTGGGGGGGGCGGATCAGAGAGAGTAATGGAGAAGGAAGTTGTGGTCAAAGGTTGGGATGTCACCTCCATTTGCAAAGGCTGCGTATGTCAGAATGTCACTTGCTGCAGACTGATGGAGGGGGCAGCTCTCCCCTTTGTGTGATGTTTGTTGGTTTCTCAAAAACATCTGGTTAGCCACTGTAGAAAACAGAATGCTGAACTAGATGCAGGTTTGGTGGCTGTCATTTGGGAGAACAGATAGGGCACACTGGAAAACGACTGGGCTTGTCTGTTCTGGAAGGCCAAGGTCACACAGTCTGTATAGGGCACCCAAAGACTTTGGGCCAGCCCTGGATGACTCATCATCCCACGTCAATTTGGACTTGTGGGTCGCCACACCAAAAAGGTAGGACCACAGGCCAGCAATTCCTTTGCTGGCAACACCGAAAGACCGAGATTAAAGCACCGTGATCCCATGCCAGGCTCTCCCGTTGGAGGTTCCTAGTGGCATAAGTAATCCAGAAAGATTACTTCTCGGTAGTAGCTGTTTGGTTGACTAGTAAGAAGGTGATGGAAGATGGAACAGAGACAAACTTGAGAAGGTGTGGAGGTCAGAACAGGAGTCCCACGAAAAGGAGATTAAGAACAGACCATGAGGCAATGGGCTAATCCTGAGAATGGCTGGTCAACCCCTTCCAAAAGTTCCCCAAAGGAAATGTTTCCCTGTTCCAAAGATCAGTGCCAGAGGAACCCTTTTCCTCATCCCCTGCTGCTGAAAAGTCTGCTGAGTTTCTGTATTCATTTCCTCCGCCTGGCCTCCACCACTTTAAAAATCAAGATGGAATTTGTTGTTTCAGTCGTCTTTTGGGAAACTGTACTAAAGGATGTTGTCTCCTCTCATATTGTCCTGCCCACTGGTTAAGGCCCTTTTCTTAAGCCCTATTCCCACATCCAGAGGTGAGGTGGGTGGCGACAAGAGACGGGGCACTTTCTGTGGTGGCCCCTTGTCTCTGCCATGCTCTCCCCTTTGAGGTCTGCCTGGTGTTTTTTTTAAGGAGCCAAACCAAAGCACATCTTTTTGGTGGTGGTGGAAGATACCATTGTGTTGCTGGGACCTCGTAGGGTTTTGAAAGGCAAGAAACATTCAGAGGTGGTTTGCCGTGACCTGCCCCTACGTCACGACCCTGGACATGCTTGGTGGTCTCCCATCCAAGTACTAACCAGGACTGACCCTGCTTAGCTTCTGAAATCTGATGAGATCAGGCTAGCCTGCGCCAGCCAGATCAAAGTGACCCGGGTAAACAGGGACAATTGTTGACCGTTTACTGACTTTTTAAATCCCATTCTTCCTCCAAGAACTCCGGGATGGCACATAGGTTTCCCATCCCCAGTTAATCCTCACAACAGCCCTGTGAGGCAGTTGAGAGAGGGTGTATAACTGGCACGAAGTCATCCAGTCAAGTTCAGCCAGGGTTTTGGACCCAGGTCTCCCGGTTCTAGTCCAACCACTGCAGAGCAATGCCTCTGGCTAGAATTAATGCAGGCAAAATCCCCAAGGCAAAGCTTTCAAAGAGAGTTCCCTCCTCTCCCAAACTGAAACTGAATTGTATCAGTCTTTCTCATGCGGCTCTATGCAAGTATAGCAGGAGAGAAAATACATTAAGTTGTTATGGGCTGGTGATAAAATATTAAATTAATTAGCTGGCATTCAAAAGCAGCCTAATGAGATACAATGGCAATATATTCCGATGTCTATTAAATATGGTCTGGATTGTCTAGTGGAGCTTAATTGATGTGTGTTAATTTTCATATTTACATATCATTACTTTGAAGGATAGCTGTTGCCAAAATAAGGGCCAGGAATAAAACCATACGCTCAAATTAACGAGAAGCTTCTGAATTAGGTTATTTTAAAATGTTGGGGGGTTTGGCGTTGAATATTTTCCTAGCTATGGAAAGCAGTAGCTCTGTATGATTCAGGAAAATACGGGGGGTGGGGGGGGAGAATGGTCCTATCTGGTGGGATTGTGCAGTTGTGCCCAAAGTGCTGGAAAGATGCAAGCGCATGAAATAGTGGTGGTATTGGATATGCGATTTCTTTGAATTTTGTGATTTCCTTGGAATGGTATTTGAAAAGAACTGTTGGTTTCTGAGCCCATTATCACACTGAAGCACCCATGCTCCCTCTAAGCTGTGGAGTCTTGTGAGCAAAATATTCTACTTTGGGAGCTACAGGCATTAAAGTCGTGAGCAAGTGATTTGGCTGCTGCATCCATTAGTTTGCTCTGGAGCCCTCCTTCCTGAGCTAAGACAAAAATCTGTGAGCCGGAGGCTAAAAAACTGTGAGCTAGCTCACACTAACTCGACTTAGAGGGAACACTGCTCTGGAGCCATCCTTCCTGAGCTAAGGCAAAAATGTGTGAGCTGGAGGCTAAAAAACTGTGAGCTAGCTCACATGAACTCAGCTTAGAGGGAATGCTGCTCTGGAACCATCCTTCCTGAGCTAAGGCAAAGATGTGTGAGCCGGAGGCTAAAAAACTGTGAGCTAGCTCACACCAACTCAGCTTAGAGGAAGCAGTGATGGCCATGCGTGCTGAACAGTGGCACACCAGACTATGTTGCTTGACGCAAGGGGCTGGTTCTCTACCCCAGCAACCAAGGCGAGGTCCTATTAGCACCACTGCAGCTGGCCGTGTGGGAGAAGGGGACAGACACGACTTAAGTGCATAGCCACTGGCTAGGCTCCGAGGCAAAGCCCTGGGAGAGCTTCTGGAACCATTTTTATTTATTTACTTTATTTATACCCTGCACTCTCCCCAGTGGGGACCCAAAAGGGGCTTGCCTTATTCTGTGCTCCATTTTATCCCCACGACAACCCTGTGAGGTAGGTTAGGTTGAGAGTGGGTCCAGTCAAGTTAGCCTTGATTGGCATATATCAGTAGATCAAAGCCGTTACAAAAATATACAAGTAGGAGACTGCATTACAAATATATTGAATAATAAAACCATAGGTGACAACTGTATTTTTTCTTGGCACAACAGCATGACGGATTGAAGGAACTTAAGCCACTGTCTCAGTTACTTCAGCAGAGGGATCATTCAAAAGTTTGTAAACTTGAAAACCCATCATGCTGGCCAATATAGAGCTTAGATATTTAGAGCGTATATTTACATAAAAGTGACAGTGCGACAAAACACGTAAGATCATCTCAGCACATCTAGATTCACAAGGTCTAGCCGCGTGTGCCGTCTTATTCAGTCTGCCACAGAGAATGGCAGACGGCATGGCATTGCATCTGGCTAAAGAGAAAGCTCTGCATAGCTGTAGCGCTTGTAGGGAGGATAAATATGAAGCCATCCTTCCTACAGTGAGAGGTATCTCGAAGCTCAGAGGAGAGCGGGTTTTGTTGGCAAGATTCTGTAACTCCTGACGCTCGGTATCCGACATTCTCTGTTTGATCAACCGAAACATGTCCGCTAATGGGAGCATGTTCAGTGAGACTGTGTCACCCAGAAAGTTTCCATGGAGTGGGGATTCACATGTGAGTCTTTCAAACCTTATTCCGACACGCTAACCACACCACTCGTTTTCTGCAATGGTGCCATGCCCGTGGAATTCCCTCTCTGCAGCAGCTGTTCTGACCCCTCGCCTGGATAGCACTGGGGGCTGAGTGAAGACCTTTCCCCCTCTTGGTTACTTAGGCTTTGGGTTGATTTGTTTGTGTGCTGGCCCCCCCCGCCCCCCCATTAAGCTCTTGATTTTTATCAGAGGGTTGGTTTGCCCTGCTCTTCCTCAGATGGGCATATATTGTGATGTTTTTATGTGGCTTTATGTTGCTAGAAAGCTATTTTATTTTAGCGTGGAGTGTTTGACTGGCAAGCCACGTAGCGTGCTCAGAGCCGGTGGGATAGCAACCAATTAAATAAAGATAGAAAAATAAAAGGCTGGGGGAAAGTTGAACAGCGAGGAGTTTGGAGACAACACGTGGAAGGTTTTTATTGGCAAAATTCTGGAAACACGATCTGGTAGTGTTGATGGAATGTCAGGAAGAAGAAGAATTGGATTTATACCTCACCCTTCACTGGGAGTCTCAGAGCGGTTTACAATCTCCTTCCCTTCCTCTCCCCACAACAGGCACCCTGTGAGGTAGGTGGGGCTGAGAGAGCTCTTTCGAGGACTGCTCTTGAGAGAACATCTCTGAGAGAACCCAAGGTCACCCAGCTGGCTGCATATGAAGGAGCGGGGAACCAAACCCGACTCTCCCAGATTAGAGTCCACTGCTCTTAACCACTACACCACACTGCCTCTGACTTTCTTTCTTCAAAGAAGAAAAGGTAACTGAAATGAAATGAGAGAAGCCCTTTGTTGGTTTTTGGAACCACAAGTACAACGGAGATATAAAGACATATAAATGTTTTTGGCTCTGTCAATGGATTTCTGTGGGCTGCATTCAGGCAACCAAGCAAATAAGGGTTTGTTTGGTCCAAGAATCAGCCACAGCGATCCACGGGCTTGTCATTTCACCCCCCCTCCCATGTTCCTTCACCACGGAGAATGAAAACTTCCTGATTTGGAGCAAACTGCAATGGATTGTAGAGCCTGACTCAAATGCAATGGTCTAATTTTAGTACAAACTGAGAATAATCAATGGTCTGTAATCTTTGTTTATAGGCAAGACACAAACTACAGGTTCTTACAGTAGAAAAGAGCCAGAGTCCAGGAGCATCTTCAAGACTAGCCAGATTTGTGGCAGGGGAGGTGCTTCCGTGGGTCACGGCTCACTTCCTCAGACACTATCTGGGACTCACGAAAGCTCCTCCCCTGCCACAAATCTGGTTAGTCTCGAAGGTGCTCCTGGACTCCGGCTCTTTTCGGCTGCTGTGGACAGACTAACACAGCTTCCCATCTTGATCTACACTTTTTTAGTCTCATTTGGACATTCAGGTTGCCAAATGAATGCTGACAACAGTGGGAGGTAGACAGGGGTGCGGGCTTGTAAATGTGCATGTTCTGATGTCGCAACATCACTTCTGGTGATGCAATATTCACTTTGGGAAGGTTTTGCGATCTGTGTCCAGCTGATTGGTTATTGCTCTTGCTGAAAACAGGCATAATCTTAAGAGTCTGAAGGATACTGCTCTGTATAGGGTATTTCCTGAGGAAGAATTCCATTTGAAACGTTGGAAATAATCCGGAAATGACGTTGAATAGGATTTTTCTTATGATTTATTGAAATTGTGTTTTGTATATTTGTTAATTGTATACATTCCAAACAGACATTATTCATTGCATTAAAAAAGAATAGAATTTTCTTTATGATTTATTGAAACAGTATTTTGTACATTTGTATGCACAACAGACGTTATTCATTGCATTTATAAGTTGTTGGACTGTTGATACTGTGGGGTCTGATGTTCACTGTTATTTTTTGATTCTGTTTGCAGTGATTTAATGATGCCTTTAATCAAACTTATTTGTAGTAATGTACACATATATAACAAATGTAACATGGAAAAGTGAACAGTCAGATTTGAGTCCAGCAGCATCCTGGAGACTAGCAAGAGTCTCAAGGTGTGAGCTTCTGAGAGTCAAAAGTCCCTTTGTCAGACACAGTAGAATAGGAGTGATCCAAGTCCTTTTGGTGCAGTGGTTAAGTGCGCGGACTCTAATCTGGGAGAACTGGGTTTGGTTCCCACTCCTCCACTTGCAGCTGCTGGGATGACTTTGAGCAAGCCATAGTTCTGATAAGAGCTGTCCTTGAAAGGGCAGTTCTTGAAAGAGCTCGCTCAGCCCCACCTACCTCACAGGGTGTCTCTGGTGTGGAGGGGAAGGGAAAGGAGTTTGTAAGCCACTCTGAGACTCCGAGGGAAGGGTGGGGTATAAATCCAATCTCCTCCTCCTCCTCCTCTTCTTCTTTCCTACTCAGAAGATGAGAAGGGTGTTCTAAAAAAATCTTCAACAAAGTTTGAGTCCCATGGCACCTTTAAGACCAACCAAGTTTTATTCTAGGTATAAACTGTTGTCTGCATGCATACTTCTTCAGATACCAAAGAATGTTTGTAAAAGATGCAAAGGTACAATGCATGTTATAATCAGCTTGATTAGAGCAGAGGGGAAATGCCTGAGGACAGAAAATTAGCATCTGTAGGGAGATAAGAATCCTGTGTCCCTATTCAGCCCTGGGGGGATCCATTGTTCTGAACTTGTGAATTAACTGGAGTTCGGCAATCTCATGCTGTAACTTCCCTTTGAAATTTTTTTGTTTGAGGACTGCCACTCTTAGGTCAGCAATGGAATGACCCAGAAGATTAAAAAGTTCTCCCATTAGTCTTTGAGTGCTGTGGTTTTTAATGCTGGATTGATACCCATTTATTCTTTTGAGTAAAGGTAAAGGTAAAGGTTCCCTTGCTCGAAAGCCAGTCGAATCCGACTCTAGGGTTGCGGTGCTCATCTCCGTTTCAAAGCCGAAGAGCCAGCGTTGTCCGAAGACGTTTCTGTGGTCATGTGGCCGGCATGACTAAACACCAAGGTGCACAGAACACTGTTACCTTCCCACCGAAGTGGTACCTATTTATCTACTTGCAATTTCTTGCTTTCGAACTGCTAGGTTGGCAGGAGCTGGAACTAGAGACGGGAGCTCACCCCGTCATGCGGCACTCTCGGGTCTTGAACTGCTGAACTACTGACCTTCCACAGCCTGCAGTTCAGTGTCTTAACCACTTACCCATTTATTCTTTTGAGTAGAGACTGACCTGTTTGTCCAATGTAGAAAGTGGAAAGGCATTTGCTGACATTTGATGGCATATATAATGCTGGAAGATGAACAAGTGAATGAACCTGAGATGGTTTGTCTGTTGTTGTTAGGTCCAGTTACTGTGTTGTCAGAGTGGATATGGGGACAGAGCTGGCATCTTGGTTTGTTGCAGGCCCTGGTCCCAGAGGCCACATTTCAGGTTAGAAGGCTGTCTGTGGGCAAGAGAAGATCTGGCTCCCGGTGCCTGTGAGAGGGCAATAGTCCAGCATAGGTTGTAGGCTGTTAATGGTGCATTGAACTGGTTTGAGCTGAGAGCTGTATGTGACCACCAGTGGCATTCTATTGTGGTTTCATTTGGGCCTATCTTGCAGCAGATATCATTCTAGCTTTGTTGATCTGTTTCTTTACTACATCAGGTGGGTACTGTAATTCCAAGAACGTTGGCTGAAGTTCCAAGGTCAAAATACATGAAAACCAAGATGTCCTCCAACCTAAAATGCTGACCACCATTATTTCTAAAGGGAGAGTAATAATGACATTTCTGCATCTATTACCGTGTTTCTGACATCCATGAATATAATTACATACTAAGTTCCTTTCTGGGAAGTGAAAAGTTTTAAAACATGTTAGTTGGAAAGACTCTTAAAAATGATTTTTTTTTTTTAGTACAGTCTACTAGTTTTTAGGCAATTTCTACCTTAAGATAAGGATTACGGACTCCTCAGCTGTTGCCAAATCTGTAAGAGCTGGATGAAGACTTCAGGGAAACATTAGTGAATCCCTAAAAGTCAGGTGATCCACAAGTTATGATACTCTGGTAAGAATAATATACTTGACCCACTGTTGTACCCACATAAATGCATTTAAATCCAGCAGAGAGAAAAATTCAACTTTCAGAACTGAGGGCAGAATATAAATATGATATTTTTATGACTCCTGTTCCACAGGGCCCAGGATTATGGTCTTTGGGAACTCTCCTTATTTGCTTCCAGGAAAGGCTTCTAATTATGCCAGACGGAGTCATGTGTACTTGGGTGAGACAAATCAGTGACCTTTTTAAAAAAAATTATTTTATTTAAAAAAGATCACATCAAATACATTGAAGCTATAAATAAAACACATAAGGCCATGAGGATGAGATGAATAAACCCTGGTCAACCATCAAAACAAAAAGCTCTGCTTATATTCATATCAAATCAACATAATTCTCATCATTCGGTAATATGTCATTTTCCATCAAATAATGAATAACAGGAGACCACAATTCAGTGTATGCTAGTTTCTGTTGATTTGATCTGTTCAGTTGTATATTATCCATAAGTTTACCAAAAATATAAAAGTCCCATGATTTCCAGAGCCATTGATCTATCGTCGGCATTTTCTGATCTTTCCATTTTGAGGCTAGCAATGTTTTAGCTGCCGAAATTAGAGTTGAGGTCAATTGGTCGCGTTTCAGTTTCCCAGACGGCATTTTCCAATAACCTAATAGCAAAACCTCTGGCAGAAGCACATAATATTCTTGATATATTAAGAGGATACCCCTCAGAAGTCTTGTACCTGTTCACAAGTCCACCAGCAGTGGAGAAAATCTGCAACATGACCACATCCCTTTGAACACCTGGGAGAATTCTTTTTATGGATGCGGTGCATTCTTGTAGGCGGTAAGTACCATCTTGTCAGTAACTGATGAAGTCCAAAAGCATTTCATGAAAGGTAATGGAACAAAGCTTGAGCCTGGTGGCACCTTTAAGACCAATGAAAATTTTATTCAAGGTATAAGCTTTTGTGTGCAAGCACACTTCTTCAGATACCATCAGATACCCGGCTGAATCTATCTTCATGAAAGATAGTGTTGTTGAGAAGGGAGGAGAAGCACAGAAGTCCAACCATGTGTATCCTGATAAATACAAAGAGGCGGTATCTTAGGGGTTATGAAAACCACATCACTTTTGAGCAGACGGTCTCTGTCATGCCACCTTAGAAGCCAGCTTGCCACCAAAAATATGAGAACTGTTCATGATTGGGAATGATTAGGAAGTGAGGCACAATGGAGCTACTCCCACTTGACTTGAAATGGGCTAAAGGAGATGAATAGAATATTGTGTCGGTTCTGCAGACGTCTGACATGCTTGCAGGAGGAATCCAATGTGATGTTCTTCAGAACGCTACAACTGAGAGTTTGGCAGCAGAGATACTCTGAAATCTCTCTCGAACACTGAGGAGATGCGACAAATTCAGTGGAATAGCTTTGCGAAGGATAAACTTGTGTCTGGCAGTCGAGGAAGATAAAGCTCACAGATCCATGGCATAAGTCATAGGTGCTGACCTTCTTATCCGTCTACGAGGCAAGGACAGAAGCTAAGGCAAAAGAATCCATACTGGAGGCCGACAGAAATACACTCCAGTGCCAAATCACTACGCGTCACACTGGCAGGAAGGTTAGGGTTGCCAGTTTCCAGGTGGTGGCTGGTTGATGGGATTGTCAACCTCCAGGTGGTGGCTGGAGATTTCCTGGGATTACAATTGATCTCTAGAGGACAGAGATCATTTCACCTGGGAGAAAATGGCTGCTTTGAAAGGTGGACTGTATGGCATTAAACCCCACTGAAGCCCCTTCCCTTCTCAAGCCCCATCCTCCTCAGGCTCCACCCCCAAAATCTCCGGGTACTTCCCGACCTGGAGCTGGCAACCCAAAGATATGGTCACAACCTGAGCTCATAATGGTGCCAGTTCTCCTTGCATACGCTAGTGGAAAGCTAAGCGCAGGCAGTGAAGCAACCCCAGTGGATGTGTTGACAGAAGGTGTGACCTGTTCCCCAGAGATTACTTTCGATGGAACCTCCTGTCTGATGATAGCCGACCCTGAATTGTGGTGTTCGGAAAGCCTGCAGGAGTCAGAAACGCTTTCTGAGATGATGATCCGATACCCTGAGATTGCATATGCAGCTAGCAAACCATGGTGAAGAAGCAAGCCACCAATGAAAAAGCTGTTCTGCTGCCTTCTGAAACAATGGGCCGGGAAATGGAAGACGGAGCTGTCTCCCCCGAGCTTCTATCACTTGCTCCAGCTCCGCAGTCATGCAAAGAATTTTTTGCTTGTGGATTCAGAAAAGGATGCCCATTTTGTAATTACTTTGGCCGAAAGGGGAAACACATTCACTGGAGTGTGCGAGGATGCAGACAGCGTTTGTAGGAGCAACGTGAACGGAATGGAACTTGACAAAGTTTTATGTACACAAGATGCTTCACCCATAGGCTACATTAGATATGTGCTGTAATTCAACTGGCTGAGAAGTTTTCTTCATTTTGTAATCATTGTTAATTATATAATCTGGTTTTTTTTTAAAAAAAAATTGATTTAAACAAACCCATAAAATGGTATCTTCTCATATTTATGAATGTATCCTAGAACCCTTTCTAGTTCCCTAAAATTAGTTTTCACGCCAGTATATACCGAGTATTCATTTTCTTATGTGTGCTTGATGCCTGCTCTCCGAAATGCCACTTGGGCCGGCGAGAGCTTCACTGTCAGCAGACCTGAAAACCTTCAGAAAAAGCAGTTCTTCCATTTTTGCTCAACAGCATATTTACATTAGTTGCTGTAGATTTTCCAGGTTGTGTGGCCATGGTCTTGGCATTGTAGGACCTGACGGAGCGTCAGGTCCTACAATGCCAAGACCACGGCCACACAACCCGGAAAATCTACAGCAACTAATGAACTCCGGCCGTGAAAGCCTTCGACAGCATATTCACATTTTTCTGAAAACGGTCCTCGTCTACAAATCTCAGTTCCCAAGTTGTCTCAGTTTGGGCAATTGCTTTTTAAAACAAAACACAACACAACAACACTGTTCCTTCCGTGTTTGCATCCCAGCCGTGCTCTCCAAAGCAGCTGTCGGAAGTTAAAACTGAGAGTCTGAGACCCATACAAAATTAATGGATGCCACTTACGGATCCAGTTGCAAAAAAATAACATAGGCTCTTAAAAACACCACCACCGCCACCACCCATTTTAAAACCCACAGACGTCCAAAGTCCAGTTTCCTATCAGAAAGGAAGCTCTTTCCAAGTAGATGGGTCTGGGCTAACCCAGGTGGGGGAGAGGATCACAGGTCGCTCCGATCAGCATGGAGGGATTCCTCTTCCGTCTCTTGCGCTCGAGGCTCCCAGAACTGCCAGATGATCCGTCAGCTGAGCTCTCCCACCACGCATGCCCCGTTGTCCAACAATCGGACGCGAGTTTCCATAGTACTCTGTTGTTAGGTGTTTCCTATTCTGTTCTGCCCAGCAGCGAGGCAGGGATGGCTGGGAGCAAAGTGACAAAGACCCCCCCCCCTTCCCCTTGTGCATTTTCCCTTTGGACAGCATTAATGAGCGCTAAGCCCCGCTGATGGAAGATGTCCCCCTTGTCTGGCGACAGCCTCACCAGTCGCTTATCAAGAGGCGCTGCAGCCGACACTGCCCAGGTTGTCAGGACAACCAGCCCTGATTCAAAGCTGCTCTGAAAGGTCTGAACCTCCGGCAACTAACCAGCCTTTGGTTCCCAGCAGATGCTCAGCCCACCGCGGCCAATCACGGCGGAGCTCGGAAACCATGACATCATAGTCCAACCGGTCCAATTTTTTTACTTTTCAGTTTCCAGTGCACCTCCTCTTCCCTCCTTATTCGTACTCCTGCAGCATCCCCAGCCGGGAGGAATGAACGGTCGGCCTGGCAAAACCCCTCCTGCAGTGTTGCTTTTCCCAGAGTCTGTGATTGCTGACTCGGGATGAAAGTGGCTAGGGGGAAATGCACGCTGGGTTGGCCTCTGGGAACAGGTTTTCTTTTCCTTCAGTTATTCAGCCGCTGTTCAAATATTGCAAAGGAAACCAGATTGCGGCAGTTATATGAAGGAAGGCTGGACGGTGCCCCCGAAGGATCCTGTTAGTGGGCGTCCACTTTGGGCATGCAGGATTTAACTGTAGTTTTTTTTTAAAAAACCTATTTTTTCTGCATTTCTGAAAGATGAGTTTTGGGGGACTGAAGGCAGCTTATGAGGAGTGGGTAGGTTCCTATCCAGACATTGCTTAGCTACAGCAAATATTGTTATTGATTTATTTATACCCCACTTCATCACCAATGGAGACCCGAAGCAGTTTATATCTCTTCTCCTGTGCATCATTTTATCCTCACAACAGCCCTGTGAGGAAGGTTAGGCTTAGCGTGTGCGACTAGGCCAAGGTAAGCATCCATGGCAGAGTGAGGATTTGAACCCGTCTCCCAGATACCAGCTTGACACTTTTAACCACTACATCATCCTCTTTCCAGTGAAAATTGCAATCAGTGCTCCCTCTAAGCTGAGTTAGTGTGATCTACCTCACAGTTCTTAGCCTCCGGCTCACACATTTTTGCCATCGCTCAGGAAGGAGGACTCCAGAGCAAACTGATTTATGCAGCGGCCAAATTGTTCGCTCACAGCTTTAATGCCAGTAGCTCACAAAGTAGAATTTTTGCTCACAAGATTCCACAGCTTAGAGGGGGCACTACTATCTAGCTTTCACTAGCCTGCTCTCCCCCACCCATGTAAGGCAACCCAACACTCTCTTGAGAACACCCCTATGAAGTTGGTTGGGCGGAGCGTGTGTGACTAGCCCCTGGCCACCCAGTGAGCTTCATGGCAGAGTGAGAGCAGCAGTCTCCCAGACCTGAGTCAAAAATCTTACCTCTATACCACACTGGCTGAAAGACACGCTTTCAGACTGCCCCTCCCAGCCTGACATTCTGCATGTTTTCACATTTTTGAATGGGTGGGATGAAGATGGGGAGAAGTCCTTGAAACTAACCTTCTCAAAAGGGCTCAGCTCTCAACAGGGATGCGACCGTGGTCTCTTAGGGACCACCATGTTCATGTAAGGGCTTGGATGGAGATTTTTGAGGCGTGCCTCAGTGACTTTGCAAGTAATCCTGGGCTGCCAGGTAGGGCAGCGAAATACCTTGGGCTGGTCTCAAGGACGTTACGCCTTCCGCATCTTCTTCTTCTTCTTTGATCTTGATCTAAGGTCCTTTATTTGGGGGAGTCAGGGATCGAAGCTGGGTGTCTACATCCAAAGCACGGAGTTCAAGTCCCTTCCCCGAGCTGTGCCCCAACTTGTGTTATAAGGAAAGACCATCCTAGTGCCAGTTTTAGTTATCAGTGGGTAGAAACACGTCAAAGCCCTAGACCATCTAGTACAGGGTCCCCCAACCTTTTTGATCCTGTGGATAATTTTGGAATTGTGGCACAGTGTGGCGGGCGCAGCCACAAAAAGGCTGCAGCCGGAGGCGAAACCAGCCACCCAATGGATGCCCCACCTGACCTTTTGTCACACAGTTGAAGATCTTTGTGTTACAGGGGCAGCTGCTGCTAAAGCAACATTTTAATCAAATTTCCAGTGGCGAATCAGAACCTACGCTGGGCAAAAGCTTCACTGACTTTCTAAAAACACTCGGCGGGCACCAGGAAAGGTGTTGGAAGGTGCAATGGTGCCCACCGTGTTAGGGGCACCAGTTGGGGACCCCTGATCTAGTCCCATCTCCTTCACAATGCAGCAAATCTAGAACTAAGCATCCCCAACAAATGACTCTACAGCCTCTCCTTGGAGACCTCCAGCCAGAGACAGCCCCCCACCCCCACCCCCGGTAATCAGTTCCATTGCTGAGCCACTCTTTTCATTACAAATTCTGTCCTGACAGTCTACCAAAATCTACACGAACGACAAACATCTTATTGGCCTTTCATCTGCCTTGACAGGAGTGATGTTGCCTGTTGTCTTTTTACAGTTTTAATTCCAAGTGACTAGTTGCCAGTGTATGTCAACATTCATAATAAGCCTCTTCATTGAATATGCTTGGGGGGGGGTTCAAAAAGTTGCAACATTCTGGGACAGATCCCTGAACTTCTGTAAAAAATCAGGCCAAGAAGCAGCAGCAGATATACAATTTGTGGGCACACAGAAGAATCTATCTGAGGAATCTGACTGACCTTGTATTCCTGCTTTCTTTTTACGGGGCGGTGTTTCCCTGGAGGTTTCAGGCTGGGGTCTTTACTCACATAGCCCGGACAAGCAGATTTAGCAAGGAGATACCGTCTTGTCTGCCTTGTAGGTGAAAAGCAAGAATTCTGTAGCCAACCAGGTTTAACAGGATCTGACTGTAAACTTTTTGAACTGTGTTTTGCTAAGGGAGAAAAACCTGACTGGTGGAATTCCAGGCCATCCCACCAGTCACAGTCTTGAAAACATTTTTATTTATTCGTTTCTTTCATTTATAACCTGCCTTTCTCGCTGAGGCTCAAGGTGGATTACATAATGTAAGTCGGCACAATCAATGGGATGAAAAGACATCAAATTAAACAATGTAATGTCCAGACCTGGATGGGCCAGGTGAGCCTGATCTTGCCCCATCTCAAAAGCTAAGCAGGGTCAGCCACAGTTGGTTACTTGGATGGGAGACCAGCAGGGAACTCCTGGGTTGCTACGTATGGGAGGCAATGGCAAACCACCTCTGAATGTCCCGTGCCTCGAAAACCCCGAGGGGTCGCTGTAACTCACCTGTAGCTTGACAGCATTTCTCAACACTGCCACCACCACCAAAAAGAGTCTAGGACTGCAGAAATCTGAAACACGGCATAAGCATGAAACGTGGCATGTTAAACAATTCAAGGAATGGCGTTAAGTAAGGAGAATCATAATGCAGTGACGCCACGATAAAAAACGTATACCAAAAGACAATATGTATTAGTTTGATAGTCCACAGTCCTGTTCTGTCTATTGAAATGTGTTCCTGAACCATTGCAGTATAACGCAGACCTACGCTCTCCTTTTATGCCAGTGAAAGGCAGATAGCTGTGAGGAGGGCCCATGGCTCAGTGGTAATGCATTTGCTTTGCATGCAGGTGGTCCCAGGTTCAATCCCCGGCATCTCCAGTTGACAAGAAAAGGATTTCCGTGAGTAGGAGTTGGGAAATACCTTTCTCTTGCAGAAACCCTGGGGAGCTTATGCCGCTTGGAGGGGACAGGAGTCAGCTCTGAACAGGTCATTATTTTGACTCGGTGTTCATCTGTTTACTGTAGAAAACGCACATCCTGATTCGCTGTCCTACTGTGACTTACAAAGCAGTCAATGGCAGTCAAATCAAAACAGATATTAAAAACAGCTGAGAGACTAAAACAAAGACAAAGGAGAAAAAAAACAGCTGTGGCCTTCTTTGGCAGGAGGAGGTGGCGGTGGCAGGGAAGGGACTCCAAACACCCCACCCCACCCCGTCAGTGTAGCCTGAGGCGGAATAAAGAGCAGGGAGCAGCGATTTATTGCTTTAGACCCTCTCTGTGGTGTCGGTGGAGGACCCCGCTATCCAGTCACAGCCAACTGAGGCAACCCTGTAAGGTTTTCAAGGCAGGACACCAGCAGAGGTGATTTGCCACTGCCTGCCTCTGCAGAACAACCCTGGACCTCTTTGGTGGTCTCCCATCCAGGGCCTAACCAGTGGTGGCCTCCTATCCAAGTCCAAGATCTGATGAGATTGGGTTAGCCTGGGCGATCCAGGTCAGAACAGACAGAGATGATTTGCCATTGCCTGCCTCTGACCCTGCTTAACTTCCAACATCTGACAAGAACATGCAGGTCAGGGCAAACCCTCTCTGTCCCACCTTAGCTCCCCAAGCTCAAGGCAACGACAACACCGGAGAGCATCCTCAGCAAACCAGGGAGAGCCTTCATAGCACTTCTGAGGAAGGGACTGGCCCTTTAACTTGCTGGGAAAGTTCCCAGTGGGTGGGCTGCTGATCTGGAGTTCTGGTGGTCGGGAGCAAACTGAGCCCAGGTCCCTGCAGTGCCAATAATATCGGCTGGGCTGAGGCCTGGACTGCAGGGGTGACACAAGGGTGAACAAGGCCCTTTGTGCCCAGCAGCCTCTGTTTGATATGCTCCAAGGGCTGTTTTAGCATCCAAACTTGTCTCCACCCTCCCATTTGACTCAGAATCGCGGAGGTTCCTCTGTCAGACTTCGCATCCTTTCAGTAATGGAGCCGCTAGGTAGGAGCTACCTTGTCGGGCCTTAGTGCGAGCGTTCATCAGTACTTCTGTCTCTTCCTTCCTCTGAGAAGCTCAAAGGGCCCCTCATGGATGGGGTAATCCTTTCCCCCCCAACAGGCACTTATGAGGTGGTGGGAGCAGCCCCTAGGGTTGCCAACTTATCTGCTATGTCCACAACATGTCAACATCACTACCGGCTGGAAACCAGAAGTGACATCACGGATGTGCTAGGTCTCTCTGATCTCTGTGGTTTTACCGTAGAGATCGGTGAGGTTGACTTGCTGCCAAAGTCTTCCCGTCCCCCAAGGTCTCCTGGGGGTTCCAGGCAAGCACCTGTCAACATGCGCAACACCCTTCTATTAGTGGTGGGAAGGTGCCGTCAAGTCACAGCCGGCTTATGGCAACCTTGCAGGGTTTTCAAGGCAGGAGGCTACCGGAGGTGGCTTGCCCTTGCCTGCCTCTGCGTAGCGACCCTAGACTTCCTTGGTGGTCTCCCTTCCAAATGCTGACCAGGGCCGACCCTGCTTAGCTTCCGAGATCTCTGACAAGATCAGGCTCTCCTGGGCCCTCCCGGTCAGGTCCCTTCTAATTACACTGAAGTAAATAGGCTCAGAAGTTGGCAGGGATGGGTATGTTTAGGATTGCCCTGTTCGTGTCACCTTTTAAATGCACGGGGCGGACATCGATTTTGTACCTCTAGGGCTGGATTTGTAGGGTTGCCAACCTCCAGAGCGTGGCTGGAGACCTCCCGGAACTGCTCTCCACACTCCAGAGTCCCGTGCAGGGCTAGTTTGGAAGGCGGGCAAAATGGCATCCTACCCCGCTGAGGTCCCTTCCTCCCCTCCCCAAATCTCCAGGATTCCCCAAGCCTGAGCTGGCAACCTTGGTGGCCCTTCTCCCGCTCACCCGGCAAAAGCAGGGTCTGGGACTGTTCTTTCCAAGTCGGGATATTGGGGCATTTCAGGAACTCCTTTGCGCCAGACCTGCGGCACGATTAACTTTTAAAAGACCCCCCGCGACCTTCCCCTTGTCTTGGTATCTGAGAGGGTCTCGATGCGCCTTCGACTAGACCACCTCCGGGGGGAGACGACGACGACGAGTCTTTCCCTTTCCCTGGAGCGAGGGCGGGCCCGAATGCGAGGCCAGCGCCGGGGGTGGGTGGGTGGGTGGGCGTCGCTTCCCGCCTCCCCCGCCCGCCCCGCGCCCTCCCCCGCCCGCCGCGCTCCTGCGCCGGGCCCGGCCTGTGAAACGCAAGATTTCCCTCCCGCCGCCCTGCCGGGGCTCTTCGGAGTCTTCTCCGCCGCGGCCCGCCAGCCAATCAGGGCGTGGGGAGGCTGGTGACGCCACGGGCTAGGGAACAGCCAGCCAGGCCAGGCAAGGCAGGCAGGCAGCGAAGCATCCGCGGCGGCGGCGGCGGCGGCGGCGGCTCGTGCGAGGCTTGGAGGTCGGGCGCGGGGCGGAGGATGGGGGCGCCTGCCAGGGACTGAGCCAGCCGGCCGAGCGCGCCTCGCCCCCCGCCCGGGCGCCCCTCTGCAGGCGGGCCTGCCTGCCTGCCCGTCCATGACCGCGCCGGACCGCCGAGGCCGCCAGTCGGGGTGCAGCAGCAGCAGCAGCAGCAGCAGCATGAGCGGAGCCGCTGCAGGTAATGCCCGCCTGTCTCGGGCATTGCGGGCGGGGGGAGAGGCGGCCTGCGCTCCTGCGGGGATGCTCGAGGCGGGCCACGGTGCGCGCGGTGGCCTGCCAGGGGAGGGAGGCGCCGTTGCCAGACAATGCCCGGGGAGGGCGGGGGAGGGCGGGTAGAGCCGGGTCTGGCCGGGGGCGGCTGGGCAGCAGCCGGCGCGCTTCTCCCACCCACCCACCCACCCATCCGCGGCTGGGGATGGCGGCGGCGCTGCCGGGATTGACAAGCCGCCGGAGAGGGGCACTTCGGAGCAAGGGGAGGGGCGGGATTTCTTGTTTTCGAAATGGTGAAAAAGCAGCAACCTGTCGTGGCCCCCGAGGAGTTGGCACGGCCGGCGGGCTGGGCTGCGTGTCAGAGAGGCACGAGTCGGGCTCCGTGTGTTGTTCCGACGCCCGGTTGAGGCTGGAGCCGGCTGGGTTTGCCTTCTTGTCTTCCCCCCTGGCCACAGGCATTGGCATCTTTAATAAAAAAAACACAAAACAAAACACCGCCACAAAAGCGGTTGCGGTGTCCAGGTGCCCTTTGCATTTCCTGGCCATGCCCCGCCTGTACTGTGTGACCCACCCACCCCCGTTGCCAGCTGCTCCCGCCCGGGCCTGGCTCTTTGTCCCTGGTCTGGCTTGGGGAGCCCTCACCACCGTCTGCTCCCCTCCTGCTTGCCTGGGTTTCTTTCCTGGCACGGCTTCTGGGAGATGTCTGGCCGGCTTTGCGGTCCATTTGTGTTCCGGTTCCGGAAGGGTTCCCTTGGACCTTGGTGAAGAAGTGCCCTCCTTGGTAACACGCTGAGGGGTGCAGGTGGACTCTCTCCGATTGGTGGGCTTCAGTGGCTGAAGGGAGATCTGGGTCTCTGGGGATCGGACCTCTTCCGTGTGGGCCCCGGCTTCCTTCTCCGGGAGCTGCTTCCACTGCTTGTGAGCACCCTGCACATTGTTTTCACCCCTGGCTTTTCAGCCTCTGTGCTTGAAGAATGTGGTTTGTTTTTGTTTGTTTTCGGCTAAGATGCATATCTGCCTGATTTTTCTCTTTGGGTGGATTTTTTTGTAAAATGCAAAAAAGGGCTTAGGTCTCATTCGTTTTGTCTTACGCTTCTCATTGGCAATGGCCAAGGTTGGCTCTTTTAGGGACTTGTCAAAGCCGTGATTCCCGTGTGGCCGCATGAAGGGTGTGGTGAGGTTTTTGATCCGCAGGTCAAAGATCATCTGTGGGGTCTGCTGAGAGCCTTTCGGGGAGGGGGCTGCAGCGTGACTGGCTGTTTCCAGGGTGGGGGGCGGGGAGTGAGGAGGAGGGGGAGGACTGGGTGAAACAGCTGGCTGCTTTAGGGAGAGATAATAGAAAACGCCGGGCCCTGGTGGGGAATGAAATCAACTGCTCCCCTGTGACTCCTCCCTGATTCATAAATTAACATTCTGCAGTTTATTTTTGGATTTTCCGGCAGAGCAGCTGGTGGGAGGGGGGAGGGGGAAGTGGCAGGATCAGAGATGGCAGGTTGGGGGGGGGAGAAAGCCGGCTTGGCTCTGTAGAAGTGGGAAGGGTGGGCAGAGAGCCGGGAGGGCGGGAGACGTGGTTGGACGGGAGGTGGCGTGGCCGAGAAAGGCATTTGATGCCACGGAGCATGGTTGCAGGAAATGGGGGTGGAAGGGGCAGTGGAGTGGAGGGCAGAAAGGCAAGAGACTGGGTCTGGGTAAGGCCCAAGCTGTGTCCCGGGAGTTTGGGAGATGTTGCCCCAAAGAAGGATGTGAGTGGAAGACGTCCAGGAGTGAGCTGCAAGCACCTTTCCAGTTGTGGAGCTCTTCCTTGGGTGTTGGATATCAAGATGGGTTGGGTTTCTGAGTTGGCAAAGACGCCTGGTTCTAGATGGGTTGGAAGGGGAATCGTCTGCTGTAGGACCAGGAGGGGAGGACCCGCCGATCCGGCCAAGGGTGGGTGTGATTGAGGTGGCGTTTTCTCCCGGGCTTTGGCACCGTCTCTAGAGGGTGAACTGTGAGATGGCTCTGGGCTCGTGAGCAAAGGTTGAATGCTGCTCAGAAGAAGACCACCTGATGTTTGGAGGAGCCGTTTGCTTTGCAGAAGTGCTAGAGCAGGGGGGTAGCTGTGGGTATTGGAGTAGCAAGTCGCTTTGCGTTATCTTTGTGTAGGTGGCCTGGCTGAGGGAACTCGCCCAAGATCACAACGCTTTGGCTCTGTCTGAAGGATCTACAAACTCCTTTCTGTTCTTCTGATCACTGTCTTTAGAATCAAATTCCATCAATAAGAATGCATTGACAGTGCAGGAAGGGAAATATGCCAGCCTGCCTTTAGTTGCTTTGGTGGCTTAAAAGTGAGTTATGGGGAATGGTTCCTGTTGTGTGACTGTGGTTGTGCATTCGAATCTCACGTGACTTGTGACTGGAGCCAGATGCCTAGGAGAGAGAGGATGGCTTCAGGGATTGCCATGATGGCACACCTGGCATGGCTAAGGTTGCCAGTTCCAGCCTGAGAAATTCCTGGAGCTTTGGGGGCAGTGCTTGTAGAGGGGAGAATTTTGGGGAGGGAATTCCCCTAGAACTGAGGGTGAACAACACAGTTGGCCTCCTGAGACTGCTGTTTCCTCCGGGGGGAACGGGTCTCAGTAGTCTGGAGATCAATTGTAATTCCAGTAGAACTTCAGATCCCTCCTGGAAGTTGGCAACCATAATCACGGCCCGTGTCCCAGCAGAGGACTAGCCTGAGAGATGTTTGGCTGATTGTGGTGACCCTGTAGGGTTTTCAAGGGGAGAGACATGCAGAGGTGGTTTGCCCTTGCCTGCCTCTGCGTAGCGACCCTGGTATTCATTGGTAGTCTCCCATCCAAGTACTAACCAGGACCGACCCAGCTTAGCTTCCAAGATCTGACAAGGTCAGGCTCGCCTGGGCCATCCAAGGCAGGGTAGAAACTCTTTAGTGTCCTCACTGGAGAAGACCCTGATGCTGGGAAATGTTGAAGGTCAAAGAAGAAGGGGACGGCAAAGGATGAGATGGTTAGACAGTGTCAAGGATGCAGTGAACATGAAATTGAGCAAACTCCGGTGGACGACGGAAGACAGTGGGGGCTGGCGTGATGTGGTCCGTGGGGTAGCGAAGAGTCGGACCTGACTGTGCAACTGAAGAACAACAACAGCAAACACATCTGGGATAACCTCCCCTCTCATGCTGGAAGAGGCAGAAGATGGCTTCTTTCTACTCTGTTTAGGCTGACTGGTGCGGATGAGACTTAATGCATGTGAGAGAGTCATCCTGCTCCACACACTTCTCCAGGAAGGGTACCCTTGCATGAACACAGGTGTCATGGGGTGCTTAGTGGAGGGCAACTTGCCCAAGCCCGCCTGTGGCCAAAACTAGGGCCGGCTCAGGCACAGGACTTCCAACATATCGTAGGACAAGAAAATATAAGGGTAGGAAGGGTACAGGGTATGGGATAAGACATATAGGAGAATTTCATCAAATTTATATAATAGCTGTTACAAGTTTTCAGTCTTTTTGTTTCTAGTTCTATTTCTTCGTAAAATTACTAAAGCTAGAATCACTTAGTCAAACGGTTAAAATCTTTTGTTATGTTTCCTGACAAGAGTCAAATTCTGTATAGTTCAAGTTGGAGTCTCTCCAAACTTATATTACATATATTCATTGTTCTTGGTCTTCGGAGTTTCTTTCCACCCAGTCATAAAATAGTGTTCTATTGCTTCTCACAGAACTTTCCACGAATAGCTGGGTGCGGAAACTGCACTGGTCTATCCATTATGAGCAGTGCTGTGGAGTCCTGTAAGCAAAAATTCTACTTTCTGAGCTACCGGCATTAAAGTTGTGAGCAGGTGATTTGGCTGCTGCATAGTTTACTCTGAAGCCCTCCTTCCTGAGCTAAGACGTGAGCTGGAGGCTAAAAAACTGCAAGCTAGCTCACACTAACTCAGCTTAGAGGGAACGCTGGTTGTAAGGTTTCCGTCCCGAAACATGCCTGGCAGCTTAATTCCACCAGCTGAGGAAGGACAGTTGACATGCTTTCCTGTGGCTCTCTCAGGCATGGGCTGGCCATGTCATCGGCCACAAATCCAGGTGGGGGGCGTGTGTGGTGGAGTGAGGGCAGGTTTCCGGGGCTCGGCGTGAAAAGAGCTGGTGGAGTGCGCCCTGAAAGGGTGAAACTGGGGTGTATCCCACCGCTTGGCGCAGCTGAGTGTGGAAGTGGTAACCAAGGGCCACCCAAGGGCCTTCCGCTAACCAAAGAGGCTGTTCCGCCCGTGGAAGGTTCCATGCTTAGCAGAACAAAGTAGCAAGAGGCACGCTGCCATCTTCCATCCCACTGCTTTGCTCTGGACAAATGAAGCCTTTGTCCAGCCTTCTAACAAAACTATTGAAGGAGAAAACTGCAGACTCCTTAGATGGACAGAGTGGCAGAACAGGAGTCCCCCCCACCTTACTGCTGTATGCGCACGGATATTTATGTATGTATTTATTTAATATTCCACCCTCCCCGTCAAAGCCGGCTCAGGGCGGCTTACATAAAATTTTTGTAAACAAGTAGAACAAAAAAATACATAAAATATATAGATATAAAAACACCACCTTAAGTGCTAGTGCAAGTCCGATGGCAAGGCATTAGGAGCATAAAGAAGAGGAGGAGGGAGGAGATTGGATTTTTCACTCCGAGTCTCAGAGCAGCTTACAAACTCCTTTCCCTTCCTCTCCCCACAACAGACACCCTGTGAGGTAGGTGGGGCCGAGAGAGCTCTGACAGAAACTGCTCTCTTCCAAGAACAGCTGTTGTCAGAACTATCGCTTGCCCAAGGTCATCCAGCAGCTGCAAATGGAGGAGTGGGGAATCAAACCGGTTCTCCAGATTAGAGTCCACACACTTAACCACTATGCTTAACTGGCTCAACATAAAGTGGGATATACTGTCTCATCTGTCTGGGCTGGATCCTGAGCCAAAATTCATAGCCTCCTTGTGTGCAGTCGGCCCATCCCCTTGTGAGGTTTGGGTCCCCTTGATGGAGATGGTGCAGATCTGGCCCCATGTCTGCCGGAACCTCCTTCCCAAGAAAACTTCACTGAGCTCAGCCTTTACTTCGCTCCATCAAGATCCTGGAGATCAGTGGTTCCCAGTACGTTGCTGTGGAGCCCCCAGACATCTTTCTTGGTGCCCACCAAGCGCTTTGAGAAAGTGGGTCGGACTTCTGATTGACCGTGTGGGTTAAACGGTGCCTTGTTAAACAGAGTTCCTGCCTGAAATGTTGAAAGAGTTGCTCTTACGTGTCATGTACAACCTCAATCCCTGATGTTTTGTGGTTGGCTCCACCTCTTACAGCGGGCATTCTGCAACGGGCCCCACTGTCTGCGGCCGCCATTTTGTAGCTGTGCCCATCGCCTTGTGTCGGAATCCCAGAGGTGCCCACCGGTACAAAAAGGTTGCCTCCCCCCCGCCATGCTGTAGATTTTTCTTTTCCTCTCAGGCGTTGAGACATGATTGACTTTCAAGACTAGCTTTAAAGGTTGAATGTGTTTGCTTCTGCTGTTTGTAAGATGGATCGGTCTGCTGTTGGTATGTGGCTGCGACATTTTATACATTTATGGAGTTTACTTTCACGTACAGAGCCATGTCTTTTGATCGGCCAGTTTGATTCTACTCACCGGATGCCTTTCTTGCCACAGGTGCCCCATTCCTGTTGCCTAGGCAGAAAGAGAGTGTCACCACAGTGGCTGCTAATGGGAATGCGTCACTCTGGTCTTAGTGCATTTACATGCGGGCTCTGCACTGAAATATTACCATCCTACGGTTTTCCTGTGCTACTTTTTCATAGCCTTTGAGCCCCACTATTAAAAATTTTATTCTCTGTTATCTTTCTGTGTGTGTGTGTGAGAGAGAGAGAGAGAGACAGAGAGAGAGACAGACAGGGAGATATGCATTTCATGCATCTGACAAGGTACCTCTAGTATATGAAATCTTCAGCAACAGTAAACCTGTTAGGGTTTAAGCTGCTACAAGATTTTTTCATTTTTACTGCAACAAACTATTATGGCTACTTCACTAGAAGATTTTGAAGTTTAGGTTTTTTAAATTTTATTGTAACCTGCCTTGAGCTCTCTTCGAGGAAAGCTTGGCTTTTTTTCTGTGCTACTTTTTCATAGCCTTTGAGCCCCACTATTAAAAATGTTATTCTCTGTTATCTTTCTCTGTGTGTGAGAGAGAGAGAGCGAGAGAAAGAGAAACAGAGAGAGAGAGGGAGAGAGAGGAAGATATGCATTTCATGCATCTGACAAGCTACCTCTAGTATATGAAATCTTCAGCGCCAGTAAATCTGTTAGGCTTTAAGCAGCTACAAGATTTTATTTCATTTTTACTGCAACAAACTGCTATGGCTACTTCACTAGAATATTTGAAGTTTAGGTTTTTTTAATTTTATTGTAACCTGCCTTGAGCTCTCTTCGAGGAAAGCTTGGTTTTTTTCTTTTCAACAAATGTGTAGGATGCAGCTGGGACTCACCTGAAGCTGCCTTATCATGAATCAGACCAGTCCGTCAGATTGGCTCTCCAGGGTCTCAGGCGGGGGTCTTTCCCACCACCTACTGCCAGATCCTTTAACTGGAGATGCTGGGGATTGAACCTGGGACCTTCTGCATGCCAAGCAGATGCTCTACCACTGAGCCATGGTGGCCCCTCCCCCACCCGAGTCACCGGGTTACAGGTGTCCTGGCTCAGTTCTACAACTGCTGGGGCTGATTTAGACTTAGGCTTTCCCTACGGCCTGTCTCAAATGCACAAGCAAGAGGAAGAGTCCTGGGAACAACTTTTCTTAAGTTATAGGAGGAAAGCAGCAGGTCGGCCTCTCTGTATTCACCCCACTTGATGCTTTGCTGATGCCATCCTTGCTGTTGACGTGGGAGAGCAACTTGCGGGGCACCTCAGGCCGATCTGTGACACTCCAGAATGCCGCCACTGGGACCGTCTCATCTCATGGATGTGGGACGGGGCCGTGCATCAGCATGTGCTTGACATGCAACCAAGCCACAGATGTGTCCTGATTCCAAAACTGCCGTAGGGAGATACTTTTTGTAACCAAGCCTGGTGCACACTCAGCGGCAGTCCAAATGCCCCCTCTCTCATTTCTCTCTCTCTTCAAAAAGTTGCAGAGGAGGCTGGGATTTCCTCTCTTGACACCTCTCTTCTGTCGTGCCTACACCTGGCGGGTTGTCACAACACATAGGTTTATTAATTGCATTTTTAAAATTCTACTCCTCCCAAAGGAGCATTGGGGTGATGGTGAGACACGGCTCCCCCTCTATTTTATCCTCACGTGAACCCAATTTGCACGTTGCCTTGAATGCTTCATAGAAATGGCCACTTACAAATTGACATATATATCAGTTGTGGAAGGAAGGAGTGTTCCATGTGAAGGAATGGAGTGACTGGGGAAAGATCAAGCGGGGAATTCTTATGCCTGATGGAGAACTCTGATCTCTCTGATTCTAGACCGACAGGTTACAGCTGGTTTAGTGTGCAAGAATAGCCGATCTTACTTGCCTATAAAGTTGCTTTCTGGGTTTCATGGACATCTTGTGCTTTTGCAGAATCTTAATGCTCGCCACTTGTATTTGGGGGGGGGAGTGTTATCAGGCCAGCATTAAAGGGGGCTCACATGCAATGCTCCCTCTAAGCTGTGGAGTCTTGTGAGCAAAAATTCTACTTTGTGAGCTACCGGCATTAAAGTTGTGAGCGAGCGATTTGGTTACTGTGTAAATTAGTGTGCTCTGGAGCCCTCCTTCCTGAGCTAAGACCAAAAGCGTGTGAGCTGGAGGCTAAAAAACTGTGAGCTAGCTCACACCAACTCAGCTCAGAGGGAACACTGCTCATGTGTAGTGGAGATGACCAGGGCTTCTTTCAGAGTCACACAGAAAATGTTGCTAAGTAAATAGTGGGAGGAGATCAAGAAAGGAAGATTGAAGGTGTGTTCCTGCCAGAAATCTTGGTAGGGCCGTATCTTGTCTTTAAGACTTGGCTCGGTTTTGGTGCTCTCTCTCCCCTGTCGATTTTTCCCGGTCTCCTGGACCAGTGGTAGAATGGGGGATCCATACATGGGGGTGATTATGGTAGTTGCTGGGCTAAGATCTGGCACACATGTGCAGATCCCCGCTCTGCCCTGGAAGGTTGCTGGGCGACCTCAGGCTGGTCGCTCTCTTGTGGCTGACCCTGCTTCACAGAGGAGAAAAATGAAGGAGGGGAGAATAATATTTGTAGCCTATTTTGGGTCCTCGTTAGATGAAAAAGCAGGGTATGAAGACATTTCCAAAAACCACTCACTTCCCCGATATGAAAATCCCAGATGTGAGTGATCACAGCGGCACCAAATTACAGTTAGGCCACATCAATCAAGACAAGAATTAAAACTGACAGCATGTTTTTAAAAAATTACACTGCTGGCACTCCACTTTTCTCCCCGTTGGGAATCCAAAGAGGCTTATGACATTCTTCCCTTCTCCGTTTTATTCTCACAACGGCCCTGTGAAGAAGGTTAGGCCAAGAGCGTGTGTGACTGGCCCGAGGTCACCCAGCGGGCTTCCAAGGCAGGGTGGGGAATTTGAAGCTGGGTCTCCAAGATCTGAGTCCAGCACTCTAACTCTGGCATCTAGGAACACACACAAATCTGAACAAATAAAAGCCACAGATAACAATGGCTCTTCTACTCAGGCACCTTCCAGAAATAAGGGAGTCTTTAGATGCTGCTGGAAGGTCTGTATGGGAGGGGTAGCTAAATAGAACTCTGGGTCAGGGAGAGGGACTGCTTGTGGACACCTTCATAGGGATCCCCACTAAATATTCCGAAGATGAAACGGGCAGAAAAATGTACAAGGAGGGGATTTAAAACCTAAAATATAATGCATTATACAGAGGCAAGGACAAATCTTGCCATTGACCCTGCAGCAACCCTCTCTCTCCCCACCCCTTGTGTCTTCTGTTCCCTGCTGTCCTCATGACCCGCCAGTGAGAGAGTCAGAACCCACTTGGGTCCTGAATTACTAATCAAGATCTGCTGGTTATCCCCGGCCCAAGGGGCGTCCGTTTAGCCTCAACCAGGACCAGGGCTTTCTCTGCCCTGGCGTCAGCCTGGTGGAACATCTCCTGCGTGAGATCAGGGCACTGTGAGACCTTCTGTTGTCCCACAGGGCCTGTAAAATGGAGCTGTTCCTCCATGCCTTTGGTTGAGGCAGTGGGCGTCCAGTATAATAGTCGGCCTCCCCTGCTGGAGACACCATTTCTACATGGCCCGGATTAAACAGACTTAGAATCCAGAGGCACCAGTATGGGAGACTGTGCAATATTTGGTGCAATCTGTTTTTAAATTCCTTGTTTCAATGAATTATTTATTATTGCGTTTTTGTGATGCCAAATGACCTAATTATTTGTTGTGATCTGCCCTGAGCCCATTTGTGGGGAGGGCAGAATATAATTTTGAATAAATAAATAAATAAATAGCAAGTAGGAGGCAGTGTATAAAATGGCAAGAAGTACCCTACAGAATGCTGTAGTGTTCGTGCACACAGATATACAAGTGTCCACGGAAGAATCCGCCCCCTGCTCAGAGATTTTGACTTCTGGAGAACTGCAGGTAGAGGACAACCCCTGAAGAGTGGCAACTTGATTAGCTCACGAAAACATTAAAAAAAACCACAAACGGTTTGGGGAAATCCTATCCCCTAAGCAAAACTGGAGTAGCAATTTTCCCAGGACTGGTGCCATGAAATCAGAAGAGTCCCAGGTGAATAGGGACCTGTGTAGATGTCCAAGAATCTGCTCTCTGTGAAATCTCTAGTGTTTACATGTTTATGAGATGCCAAGCTGAGGGGTGTCCCCCCCCGGGATGGAAGTCCCCTTTTGCTTTAGCTAGAAGAAAATTAAGACATCATCTTAATGTGAAGCATCTTCTAGAAACAATACAGGAAAGATCAGGAAAGGAAGATTTCAGACATTCTGCTTTTTAGTTGCCTCTTTAAAGCGTCGTATCCGCATGGACTCCTGTTGGGCTTTACCCAATATTTTGGTCCCTTAAACATGCTCCAGGCCTCTAATTTATATAGTTGCAATTACAGTACAACATTTCAGGGGCTCCCGGGATGGAGATGTAAAATTTCTAGAAAATTTCTGAGAGCCAGCATGGTTAAGAGCAATGGACTCTTATCTGGAGAACTGGGTTTGATTTCCCACTCCTCCTTCACACAAAGCCTGCTGGGTGACATTGGGCCAGTCACAGTTTCTCTCTCAGAACTCTCTCAGCCCCCACCAACCTACCTCACAAGGAGCCTGTTGCAGGGAGAGGAAGGGAAGGTGATTGTAAGCTGTATTGAGACTCCTTAAGGTAGAGAAAAGCAAGGTATAAAAGCTTGCTCTTCTTCTAGAAATTCTGATGCCATGAAGAAAAGAAACATTGGGGGGGATATATATTATTACTTAATTTTCTATCAAATGTAAACCTGTTGTGCTACATTAACAACATAAATTGCTCTGTTTATAAAGTAGCATATGAAATTGAATTAATTGGCATGTTTATGGAATTTAAAGCATAAATGCCTTAGTCTTTTATGAGTAAAATTGTGAATACGCCTAATACTGAAGTGAGAGGGAGTTACAAACTGTAGGACCATATGCTGTCTTAGCACATTTCACTCATTCCAAAAGAAAAACATTATTTGAAATATATTTTCTTGTTTGTTTTCAAAATTCCACAATTTTTCTGATAGAATATTATAAGACCTAAGACTTTTTCGTGCAACGGGTTTGGGTAAATAATGCTTTTTCTTAAAAACTTTTCATTCATTCCAAAAGGGGGAGAATCAAAGGGATTTTTCCAGTACTCCCTCAAATTTCTCTAGTTTTCCATTAGAAAATGCTATACATTTTGAGATAGCAAAGAAGCAATTTACATATTGCAAAAGTTCGATATTAAAATGAGGGGTTTTTTTTGGTGGCCCCCAAATTTCTATTGGAAAAATTGAAATAAAAGTCTTTTGGTAGATAGACGTATCAGTAATCTCCCAAGGAACAAGTAACGGGTTAAGATCTCAGCAGAACAGGGAAGGGACACAGTCCCACCCGATGGAGCACCATTGTGTCCTTGCGAAATCCCCACAGATTCTGTGTAGGAGAACTTCCGGATGGATTGTGCCCAAGGTGACTTTTCTCGGGCACTGTAATTGGAAGCTTCTAAACCAATTGTCTGTCAGTGGGAGCAGAGAGAATTATACATTAAAAGCTCGAGACGGCTGTTCCAGACATATTATTTGTACATCTGGAATAAGTTAGTGGGGGGAATAGGGGGAATAAAGGGGCGTGTCCAGGCATTCAGGAGTCCTGGAGAGATTCATGAGTTTTTTGAAGACCGAAATGAAAGGGAGGGGAACGGCAGACTTGAAAAGGTGGAATTGAAAGCAGCCAGCATGGGTCTGAGAAGGGCAGACACGGAAGGAAATGGGAGAGTCAGATCTCTCCATGATTTCAAAGCTGGTTTAACCAAACTAGAATTTGAACCGTCACCTTTTGCATCAAAAATGCTCAAGTTTGGGTTCAGACACGTAGTCTCTTGAACATGAACTCAAACTTCAGCCTCCCTGATGAAAAAGGTAAGGAGTTCGTGCAGTCGCTTGAATGCCCTGGCCTGGATGGCTCAGCTGGCGTGATTTTGTCAGATCTCAGAAGCTAAGCGGTGGCAGCGGTGGCCTTGGTCAGTATTTAGATGGGAGACCACCAAAGAAGTCCAGGGTTGCTGAGCAGAGGCAGGCAATGGCAAACTGCCTCTGAACATCTCTTGAAAACCCTGTGAGGTTGCCATAAGTTGGCTGTGACTTTAAGGCACTTTACACACACAGAGTCTCTTGAACAGAGGAGCCCTTTTCTCGTGACTTTATTGTTTAGATATTTTTATCCTTTTCTCCCCAGTAGCAACCTCAGCCAGCTTACGACACTGTCTCCCACTCTCCAATTTAGCTTTACAACACCACTTCTACGAGGTAGGTTAGGCTGAGAGAGGGTGATTGGCCCAAGGTCAACCAGTAGCAGGGTGGGGATTTGCACCTGGGTCTCCTGGATCCTGGTTTGACTCTAAAGTCACAACATTACACTGACATATTTTGGTGGATCCCTGGAGGGGGAGGAATGGCATTGTACCCACTGCCACACCCTCCCCAGCCTCCAGATGCTCAGCTGCATGTCTGAACAGAGCCCATCCATGCTCACGTTGGATGCATACGTGTTCTCTGCACAGCAGGTAACCTGCAAAAGGAAGGGCCCTTGTTCACCTGTGCAGGGCCTGCAGGTGAAGAGTTTAATATCAATGGAATGTGTTCACAATGGGGGCAGTTCCAATCACACATCAAGGCTGTGGTTAGGGTGGGGCATTTGGGTGCACTGCCCCATCAGGAATATTGATTTGCCCCACCTAAGACTCTTCTGCCAACGTCCTCCTTTCAAACTAGGCTTATCTCCGGCTTGACAGCTTCCATTTAAAGAATAGTGGCCTGTTTTGGGAACAGGAAAGATTCTTTTCTCGTTTTGTAATTAGTGGCAGAAAGTTTCCCTGTGAGAAATGGTATTGTAGGGGTGCCAATCTCCAGGTGGGGCCTGGTGATCTCCCAGAATTACAACTGATCTCCAGACAACAGAGGTCAGTTCCCCTGGAGAAAATGGCTGCTGCAGAAGGTGGACTCTGTGACATTGTACCCTGCTGAGGCCCCTCCCCTCCCGAGGCCCTGCCCTCCCCAGGCTCCACCCCCACGTCTCCAGGAATTTCCCCACCCAGACTTGGGAACCCTAAGTGGTAGTTTTTCACATTCCACATCCGTAGTGCTGCCCTTTGGCTCACGGTGGATTTGCCAAGATCTCCAACATCCTTATATCCAAACAGCTGTGGAACAGGTTCCCTGCTCATTGTTGTGACCATGGGCAATGCACTCTCTAAGCTGTGGAGTCTTGTGATCAAAAATTCTACTTTGTGGGCTACTGGCATTAAAGCTGTGAGTGAGCGATTTGGCTGCTGCATAAATTAGTTTGCTCTAGAGCCATCCTTTCTGAGCCGAGACAAAAACGTGTGAGCTGGAGGCTAAAAAACTGTAAGCTAGCTCACACTAACTCAGCTTAGAGGGAACACTGACCGTGGGTATGGCAGATCACTGCAAAGGAAAGGCATAGGGGAGTGGAAGATGTTTATTTAAAGAAGGTGTTTGTTCAAGGTGAATAAAAGCTGCTGAACTTGGGGAAGGGGAACCCTATCGTATTCCAGCCAAATTTTCCACTGGTGAGAAAGGGAGCCCAAAGGGCTATGCTGGGTCTCGTGGGATCTCTGTAGGCAAAAGCCATGAGGGTCAGGGACTGCAATCAGGCAAACGATGGCTGCTGCTGCCCCTTCCTCGCCTTCCTTTGTGGTAGTTGTCAGGAGGAGACGCAAAGTGCCACAATCAATGCGCTTGATTTGCCACAATCAATGCGCCTGATTTGCAGAATTAGCAAAAATGCATTGCATAGCATGCAAATTAGGAAGCCTGGATTTGAAGAGGTAGATTAGGGCAACGTTTGTGTGTAGCCTTGCACTTTGGAAGGCCCCCTCCCCCCATCTTGTAAACTGACCTGTAAGAAAGAGTCTTTGTTTGATTTCCATGTATATCTGAAGAAGTGCACAGTGACTCACAAAAGCTCATATCGAAAGGAACATCTGTTTGCTTTTAGGTGCTTCTGGGCTTTTGTTTTGGTTTATTCTCCTTCCATCCACCAACTTTTAAATCTGTCCTTCCTCCAAGGAACACAGAGTGGTATACATGATTCTCCCCTCTTGTGTTCACAACAACCTTGTGAGGTGGGTGAGGTGAGAGAAAGCAGCCTAAGGCTTCTTGGCTCAGTGAGGGTTTGGACCTGGGTCTCATCCACCCAGTTCTGACACTCTGTATCCCTAGAGGAATGAATAGCAAAACCGTTCTCTGACATGGGAGAAAGTAAAAAGGTGTATTAGCTTCTGCCTCTTGATGATGGCTGCTAAGAATTAAGCCTGATGACAGAGTGCTGGGATGGGACATTATGAATCAGTGCAGTGTAGTAGTTAGAGTGTCAGAATAGCATCTGGGAGACCCAGGTTCAAATCCTCACTGTGGCATGGAAGCTGGCTGGTTGACTTTGGGCCACTCACACTCTTTCAGCCGAATCTACTGGTTGTTGTGAGGGTAAACTGGAGGAGAGGAGAACACTCTGAGCTGCTTCGAGGAGAAAGGCGGGGTAGAAATGGAGGAAATAGTCGTAAGGAATAAACTGGCTCTTTGATTTTTGGCCGGGTCAGAAGTAAAAATTTTGCCCCCCGACAAAATTTAAATATTGAAGGACTGGGCGTCTTTCCAGTGGAAACCTTCTCACAGGCCCAATCTGCATCTAGCATTCGCTCCGCTGTTTTACCAAACCCACACCGGGACAGAAAAAGATGCAGCTCAAAACCACGTTCAAGTACCCCGGGCCAAGAATCACCCCTGAACGGCCATAAATCTATGCAGATGGCTACCATAAAACTGAGAGAGAAAGCAACATGCAGTATCAATTGAAGTGAAAGTGGCATGCAATGCAGAGGGGACTTTCTGTTCCAGCCTGGGTTTGGGAAAACAACACAGCAAATGCTGGATGCAGATTGGGCCATTGTCCAGTTAGCCAGTAGCTCTGTCTGGAAACCAACCCACTTCTGGGAGACTTAATAGGACTTCCCTGCAGCTAACGCTCATGAAGCAGGTGAAGGTGGGGACAGAAGACTGCTGTTACTCTGATTAAGCGCCAAAGTGACTGCTGGCGTGCCGTGCGCTCTGGTTTACCTGTCCTAGGAGCAGACACCAATATCAGATGCTCCTATTGGGACATGAATATTTCAGCGACTGGAACGTTGCCTGCATGCTCTAGAAAAGAGCTGCTTGTGTCCTCATTTGATCATTTAACGAATGGACGTCAGGTTTGCGTCAAGTCGTTGATGTCTTGTTGAAATCTCGGTGGGTGCGGCTGAGATTAGCTGCTCAGCTCTTTGCTGGGGCCCTAGCTTCACAATAGGCCCTGGGGGCGTGCAATGTGGGGCCAAGCTGATGAAGTTTCATGGAGAGCTGGAGTAAGCAAGTGGGGGGTTTGTTCTTCTGTTCTTCGCATTGCATGGCGCCATAAAGTGTTGTGCTGTTTATGTTTAAAGCCATTATAATCAGCATTTACCATCCTGCATCAGACCAGAGGTTCATCTAATCCAGCATGATGTTTTCTGCGTTGGCCAACCAGTTCCCCCAGGGAGGCTGCCAACAGATCAAGGTAGAACGACCCTTTCCCCTTTTTCTAGTGTGTGATAATTAGAGGCATAACTGGCTGTTTGAGGACCACAGCAGAAGTTTATAAATTTATGCATGGAGTAAAGGAAGTGGATAGAAAGAGCTTTTCTCCTTTTCCATAATGCTAGAACTCAGGGGGACCCAATGATGTTGATGGGAAATAGCTTCACAGCAGGCAAAACAGAGTACTTTTTTGCTCGGTGGAGATACTTCCACAGGGCTGCCATTTGGGTCTGCAGGAGAGCGGCTAGGGCCAAGCCCAGTGGCACCTGAGAGACCAGTAAGATTTTCAGATTTTGGGAGTCTGACGAAAGGAGCTCTGACTCTCGGAAGCTTCTACCCTGAAAAGCTTGTTGGTCTCGAAGATGCTTCTGGACTTGGATCTAGCCAGGGTTTTTTTGGTAGAAAAAGCCCAGCAGGAACGCATTAGCATAATAGGCCACACCCATCAACAGTAACCTATTAGCATAATAGGCCACACCCATCAACAGAAATTCATTGGCATAATAGGCCACACCCCTGACAGCACAACACATTAGCATATTATGCCACACCCCATGTTACCAGAAGTGTGGTCAACCAGCCACACTCACCTTTTGCTTCTTATTCTGTTTAGAGAAGAGAGAAGAAGAGATTGGATTTATACCCCGCCCTTCAGTACCCAAAGGTGTCTCAGAGCGGCTTACAAACTCCTTTCCCTGCTAGGTTGGCAGAAGCTGGGGCCAGAGACAGGAGCTCACTCCATCACGCAGCACTAGGGTCTTGAACTGCCGAACTACAGACCTTCTGGCCTGCAGCTCAGTGTCTTAACCTCTGAGCCACCATGGTCCAAATCTTATGAATATGTATCTGTAAATAAGCCCCCTGGATTGTATTGAGGCTTGTTGTTGTTAGCCATTCAGTCGTGTTTGACCCTGGGCGATTCTACGGCCAGCTCTCTCCATGTTTCCCGAACTTGTACTGTTTCTTTGAGTTGTTCCATGCTCAGGCTGATGTCGACTTTTATGGTGTCTAGCCAATGTGTTCTTTGGTGGCCCCGTTTCCTTTTGCTGCTAACCAGTCCAAGCTTACGTTTGAGGAAACCTGCTATACTGTCAGAGCAGGGAAATGGAGAGCCATTAGGAGACATGCTTTGCAAGTTCCTTAGTAACTTTGCTTAATCCCGCCTCTCTTGGATGCCATATACACAGGCAAGTGCATAGTTTTGGGGGGGCGGATTTGTGAACAGGTGATGGGCGGGGAGAGGGGAGGATGTTTGCTAAACATGCAACATTTTTTTAATGTTTCCAAGGAGTGCAACACAGCCCCCCATGGTAGATGAATTCTCGAGGCTTGAATTTCTTCCATGCTGCCTCCTCTTGTACCAGCTTCAGGTTGTTGGCCACCTTCTTTATAAGGACGAAAGGGGTACCCCCACAGGGCACACTGCAAATTCTGGTTATGAGGTCTCCTTCCCCCAGCCATGCTGCTGTTGTTCCAATCCCAGACTTTGCCAGAAGCTCCTTTTTTGAAGGCCAGTTCTCACCTTCCCAGAGCCAGGCCTGATTCTGATGTTTTGGATGGTTCAGTGCTGCAACCAACATTGCCTTTGTCTAGGACAGGCTCCCAGTTCTGCACCTTCCCTTCCCTGCTCCCTTCCCAAAACCAGGACCCACAATTCAGAAGGATTTTCTGGGCTATTATAACAGGCCAATAAGTTATTTTGAGTAAATATGTGGACTCACATTCTAGCAGTACCTGAAGAAGCAAGCAGTGACTCATGGGAGCTCCTCCCCTGCCCCAGATTTTGTTGGTCTTTAAGGTACTCCTGGACTCTTGCTTTTCTCTGCTGGCAAATTAGTTGTAGGTATGTATCAGGAGTTTCCTCTTGATTGAGCTCTCTGTAGAACAACTGGTATAATCTCTGGGTGAGTTGAGAATAGTTCCAGACTTCTCAGGATATAGCCATTACATGCCTGTAGTTTTATTTTCCTCCTCTAGTTAGTTAACATGCTTGGCATATTAAGCTTTTACAGGGCCACTCAGGTGCCACCTCACTGGCTGCCCTCACCAAGCCTCTGAGCAACCTGCTTTTTTGTCTGTCATCAGGGGAAGGCCTCAGCCTTTATGCCCTATCCAGAGGAGCTGGCCGGCCACTGTGTGAAATGGGATGCTGGACTAGATGGACCACTGGTTTGATCCAGCTGGGCTCTTCTTATGTTCTTATGCCATCATGCCAAAAAAATGCCTAATTATTCATTCCCAGAAGCTTCTGTTAAGAGGACCTTGCATGTCATGAGCCAGGGTGGGACCTGGTTGCTTCAGGAGGTAGCGCAAGAGCGCAATATCTTGCAGTGGCTGCCGTGGAAGTGATTACCACTTGTGGCTGGGCAACTGCTCCATATGCGGATGGGTGTATACCACAGCCAGTAGGGTGATGCCTGAAGATCCCTTTTAAATTGGTTCTCCCACTCACTCTTCCTTCTTGTGCCCAGAAGTGCTAGAGTGCCTGTTCTAACACACTAGGTAGGGATAAAGAGTGCCTGCTGGTACTGTTCTGTCTGGATTTTGATGTCAGGAAGACCGCCCTACCTGTGAGAGCCCACAGTGTCTGAGACCCGGTTGGCAGAGGCCTGTGGGAGGTCTCTCACCCACGTGGTGCCATCTTCACGGGTCTCCTGACATGTTGAAGACCTTATATATCACTCCAGAAGGCTGTCAAATGAAGCTTTTGTTCGTCCTGAGGGTTTAAGAGCAGTTGTTTCTTTTGCAAGGCGCGCTTCAGCTTCTGTGGTGGTGCAGTTCCCGTTAACGAAGAGCTGCCGTGAGGGAGTGGCGCTTGTGGGGCGGGAAGGCGGCCTGTTAATGAACTAAAACCCAACTAAACTAATATCGTATAAATAAACCTGAAGGAATGACTGTCTCAATGAATCAGACTCTTCTGCGGAGGCGCTAAAGGAGGCCTGGTTACCGTGACCTGCTCAGGTGCTCAAGCTGTCTGTTGCCATGGCAATAAGGCCCGATGAGAGAGTCTCTCTCTCTCTGCCTGTGAATATGTGAGTGAATGAGAGAGAGAGACAGAGAAAGGGAGCTATTTTCTCAATTTGGAGCAAGGACCATATCCCCTTTCCTACCCATCTCAGAGAGTTTGGGGAGCATGTGTCCAAAAGAATGCTAATTGTGCCACACGTGTCGAAAAATGCAATGGGATGGGGAGGGAACAGGAGTCGTAAATGGGGAAAGGTCACGGCTCCCTCCCCATCCCTTAATATTTCTCAGCATGTCTGGCATGATCACTGTTCTTTTGGTATATGTGCTGCCGAAGCGAGCGCACTATTCTTTTGGACTAATGCTCACCAGGCTCTCTGCTTGGTATGCAGAAGGTTCCAGGTTCAATCCCCGGCATCACCAATTGAAAGACCAGGTAGTAGGTGATAGGAAGGATCACAGGAGAGAAGGCCCCAGAGAGCTGCTGGCAGTCAGCGTAGGCAATACTGGCCTTGATGGAGCTCTGGTTTGATTCGGAGTAAGGCAGCTTCATGGTGTCCATGGGTGTATGTCATGGGCTGGGCCCGTCCAGGAGGCAGGAGTCAGGTCCGTTCCGGGGGTCATAGCCAGAAGAGACAGAACAGGAGCCGAGTCGAGAGTCCGGGAGAGCGGTCGTCCGAAGCGGGAGGTCAGGAAGCCAGGAATCCAAACAGGAGCCAGGTCCAAGAACAGGAGCCGAAGGTGGACACAAGGTAAGCAAGGATGCAACTTGTTGCTTCCATGGGAAGCCCAGTCTTGAGCAGGAGCTATATAGGCCTCGGGCAGTGCTTCCCTTAGCGGCAGCGCCACTTCTGTCAGTACTCAGGGCTCGGCACCCGCCTTCCCTACCAACATGCATCTCAGTGGCAGGTTGCTAAGTCCCCACGGAGCTGCTCCCTCAGCTGAACTACCCGCAGAGGTGAATCAGGCGGGCTTTTCACTTGCGCCTGTGCCTCATCGGCTGCTGCAGGGCCAGGTGCAGGGGTTACTGACTGGGGCGCTGGCGGCAGCAGGCTGTCAACTCCCAAGGAGTCAGAGAGGCCAGCTTCCTGCTCTGGGGATGCCAGTGACTCCAGCTGCACTGCAAACTCAGGCAGGGGCCCAGCACCGTTGTCATCGCCCATGACAGTGTATCATGGGAAGCAGTAGATTTACTTCCTCCCAGTGATGCAGGCCTGTACGATACGATGGCAGAGTTACGGTCCAATCCAGTGCACATTTACTTGGGAGTAAATCCATTAAGTTCAATGATGCTGACTTCTAACTAAGTGTGCATAGGTCTGGAGCAGTGTTCCCTCTAAGCTGTGTTAGTGTGAGCTAGCTCACAGTCTTTTAGCCTCTGGCTCACACATTTTTGTCTTAGCTCAGGAAGGAGGGCTCCAGAGCAAACTAATTTATGCAGTAGCCAAATCGCTCCCTCACAACTTTAATGCCAGTAGCTCACAAAGCAGAATTTTTGCTCACAAGACTCCACAGCTTAGAGGGAGCATTGGTCTGGAGCCTTAGTCCATGTATTGCAAGTTGAGCGGTCCCCAGACTGTAAGCTGAACAACGGCATGCCAAGCCACAGCGCATAAGGCCGGCTTCCCACCCATTAACTGAGATGAGGCCCTGTGGAGCTGGTCACGTAACTGGAGCCTGTGGCATGGGAGAAGGCAACAGGCATGGCTCATCTCCAGTATGTGGCCTGGAACCGCATGGATGCCAGCTAGGTCATAGGCAGGGCCCTGAGGCACTGGCAGCTCTGCTGAGTTCAGCTTGCTTCTGTTGGGTCTGGCCAAATACAACCCTTCTCTTCCCTGAGCTTTGTGCTACCAGCACAACAAGTAGATGTATTTTTCCCCCAATAATCAAACAAAAAAGGTTGCCAAAAACTGAAAAACGAAGGTGCCCTTGTAGGTTCAAGAGGGAATTAAGGGAGAGGAGGAGGATAGCTTAAAGCTGGGGTCTCCAGCATGGTACCCCTGGGTCCCCCTGGGTGGCATGGGAGAAGGCAACAGGCATGGCTCATCTCCAGTATGTGGCCTGGAACCGCATGGATGCCAGCTAGGTCAAAGGCAGGGCCCTGAGGCACTGGCAGCTCTGCTGAGTTCAGCTTGCTTCTGTTGGGTCTGGCCAAATACAACCCTTCTCTTCCCTGAGCTTTGTGCTACCAGCACAACAAGTAGATGTATTTTTTCCCCCAATAATCAAACAAAAAAGGTTGCCAAAAACTGAAAAACGAAGGTGCCCTTGTAGGTTCAAGAGGGAATTAAGGGAGAGGAGGAGGATAGCTTAAAGCTGGGGTCTCCAGCATGGTACCCCTGGGTCCCAAGGTGCCCGCCGACACCTTTCTTGGCACCTACTAAGTGTTTTTAATAAGTGGGTGGGATCAGGTGGTGCTGTTGCCCAACACGGCTTCCCAGTGACTATTTGCTACTGAAGATCCAATTGCTTATGCAGATTAAAATAATATTGTTTCAGTTGTAGCTGCCATGGTGTTGGTTGTATTCTCTCTCAACCCCTCTTTCCCAGTGTTTTTTGAATTAAATTTCATCTCCCTTCCTCTGTGTGGTTGGCGCCACCTCCCGCAGCAGCCCTTTTGCACATGGCTGGGCTTCCTGTGGCAGCCATTTTATGATTAGGCCCACAGGCTCAGAATTTCAAAGGTGCCTACAGGCTCAGAAAGTTTGGGAACCCCTGGCTTAGAGTATTGGGACAGTGGCTTAGGGCAAAGACTGCAGCATCCACAACCTGATGCACCCTCCTTCAGAGGGGAGGTGCGTGGTGATTAGAGACAGGGCATTTTCTGTGGTGGCACCTTGCCTCCTGGTACCTACTTCACTTTCTTTTATGTGCCAGGCTAAAGCATATCCTTTTAGCTGGGCTTTTAATTGGGGTTTGTCTTATCAACTTTTTAAGGGTCTGCTCTGTTTTATGGATAGTTTTATGCTGCTTTATTTTATACTGCAGGTTTTAGTTGTAATCCAACTTGAGCAGGACTCTGAAGAGGTGGCAGAGAAATATTCTAGATAAATAAAGAGGTGTAGAGCCAGGTGTCATCTCCAAAACTATGAATGTTCGTTACCAATGCTCCCTCTAAGCTGTGGAGTCTTGTGAGTAAAAATTCTACTTTGTGAACAAACGGCATTAAAGTTGTGAGCGAGCGATTTGGCTGTTGCATAAATTAGTTTGCTCTGGAGCCGTGCTTCCTGAGCTAAGTCAAAAATATGTGAGCCGGAGGCTAAAAAACTGTGAGCTAGCTCACACTAACTCAGCTTAGAGGAAACACTGTTTATTACATTTGTTATTTAGGGGCCTCAAGCATATGTTAAACATTGGAGGCAGACCAGAACCCCAGGGGCACTGTGGTCCAAATTCCAGAGTAAAAAGGCCATATGTTTTATCACTTACCTGCTGCCTGTCTCCCACATTTCAAGCTGAAAAGGTCTTCCCCAGTACCTGGTCTCCTGTAATTGGAGGGGCCAGGTATGGAACCCTAGGCCTTTTGGCACCCAAAGCACATACTCTTCCACCGAGCCACCGTCTCTTCCTTCCGCAGTGCCCCCGTTTGCCTCTGTACACTGTAGTGGCCATGCGTCCATCCATACATGGAGGAACTGGTTTACTGAATCAGGGTTCCACACAAGATCAGCCAGGCAGCAGCTCACTGACAGCCATGTGGACTCCCAGAGACCCTCTGGAAGAGCTCAGTCCTGGTGGCACCTTTTGGTGTGTGAGACGGGAGATCTGAATAGGGTGACAGAATCACACAGGAAGACCTGCAATTCAGAACCCATCTAAAGCGACTGCAGCTGTGCAGTTTAGGACTGGGGGGGGGCTGTTTTGGAGCCCCAGTCTGCCATAAGCTCACGACGTGAACTTGGGCTGGTCCTTCTCTTAGCGGTTCAATTTTCCAAGTAATTATGTGGCTAAAATGGGGCACCACAAACACTATTCTAAAGGGTGAAGGGGAGATTGAATTTCCGATGAATTATTCTCCAGCTCCACCCTTCTGAAAATCTGCTGCCGCCGGCAGCGACCCTCGTTTAATGGCGAAAGCATCCCTATATGTGAGAGTGCACCCACCCCGCTCTGCCCTTTTCTGCCAACAGGAACTGTGCGAGCAGTCCATGGGAGGTAGCCTTTGGAAAAAGGCAGTAGGCAAGCTAATCTTGGCTGAAACCCACTGACTCTTTCGCCAGTTGTCCTACCAGTATTTTATGGCTTTCTTTTTTTTTTGGCCTGCATAACTTTAGATGGACGTTGCGCTGCCCTGTTTTGCAAAAGGCGAGGATGTTTCTACAACTCCACCTGTCATGTAAGCAACCTTTTGTTTTTCCCTTCAGCAAGGCGATTTGCATCGCAATGAAGTCAGCCCCTGTGTCGGCCTTGCGCTCTTTCCCTCTCCTTTCGACTGCCTCTTCAAACCAAAATCTTCATCCTGTCTTTTAAAAATAGTTTGGTTTCCACTTGCTGAGACGAAACGGTGCACCTCTGGCAGGGGATTCAAAGGTGAGAGGCTGACTAAGGTGTCGAGTTGCAACTTTTTCAGCAAAGAGAAGTTCATGGGATCCCGGAGATGGAATTACACCTCTGCAGGGCTCTTGACAGGTTGAAGCTTTGTGGGGAAAGCACAGGTAGCGGATAATCTCTTGACTGGATTGTGTGGGGCTGGCTTGAATAGAGTGGCCAAGAGAAGCACAAACACAAGAACCCGAATGGACCCGGAGGCCCTTCAGAGGCTGCCTGAGCCAAAGCCCAGTCGAGCTTTCGGGAGCAAAGTGCCCCAACTTGTGCCCCCTCTACTGAGTGCCCCATAGCCCCCGCCACCTCCTCCTTCAACCTTCTGTGCCCTCTCCTTTTTCAAGGAGTTTCAGAAAGCAGTAGGCTGTTGCTGCTGTGATGGATCGATTGATCAGATTTCTCTTCAGCTGTCTTGCTTTTAAAAAAAAATCAAAACAGAAGGTGTTCCGGGTGACATGCAAGAAGGCGGAATAAAACCACAGCACAAGAAAAACCAAAGGAGAATGGATGGAATTGAGATCCTCAGCGCAGTCACTGAATAAAACGCCCAGACTCACTCAACTTAAAACCCAAGAATCCCAGCCCCGATAAAGCCAGGCTGGGAGGAGCTGTTGGCACTTGCTCACCCGGCAGGCGAACCCTGATAGTTGCGCACAGTAGCAGAAAGCACTCCAGCGCAGAGAAAGAGGGCAAGCAAATGAGGGGTGGTGGCCAATGTTCCCTCTAAGCTGTGGAGTCTCGTGAGCAAAAATTCTACTGTGTGAGCTACTGGCATGAAAGTTGTGAGCAAGTGATTTGGCTCCTGCATAAATTAGTTTGCTCTGGAGCCATCCTTTCTGAGCTAAGAGAAAAATGTGTGAGCCAGAGACTAGAAAACTGTGAGCTAGCTCACAGTAACTCAGCTTAGGGGGAACACTGGTGGTGGCTGCCAGCCCTCCCTCACTGTGCCCTCACTCATATCAGTCTGGAATCCAATTGCCGGAAGGGAGGGGGGAGGCAGTCCCACCTGCACATCAGTGTGACGTGGCAGGCAGTGGTGGCTGCTGTTGTGATCCGGCATATTAAGTGTTGGCAGTGTGCTCTTTTGAGCCTTGCAAGGGCAACCCAGTGTGCTCATCTTGTGTCCCCACTTGCTGGGCCTGAGGTGAGGTGCCCCTCTGGTATCTGAGCCATTTTCACATTTCAGATTAGTTGCAAGGGCTACTCAGGACTTGCAAGAGAGAGGCGGCTCCCTGCACTCCCTTTCCCATCATTTATTTGGCCACGAGTGCCGCCTCCTTTGTGTCCACCGGCTCCTTCCGTGTCAGGTGACATCACGACCTATCATCATTTCAAGCCGCGCTGGATGATTCCAAGTCGTGGTGTAACCCGAAGCGCAGCCATCAAAAGTTCGGCAAGAGAATGCCAGTGCTGTAATTTCATACCGTCTGGCCAAAGGCCCCTGCAAGTTGTCAGACTGGGTAGACGCAATGGGCGGCTGTGTTGCTCCTTTGTGTCTGATGCACTGAAATGCGCAGGTGGCCCAGGTGGCTTTCTGGGTCAGTTGTGGGGGCATTTTTGCCTTGCAAAATTACAGTGTAGAATTACAGTGGCAATTCCACAAATGGCTCAGTGGTAGTGCATCTGCTTTGCATGCAGAAGGTCCCAGGTTCAATCCCCGGCATCTCCAGTTGAAAGAACCAGGCAGCAGGTGATGTGAAAGGCCTCTACCTGGGACCCTGGAGAGCCACTGCCAGTCTGAGTAGACAAGACTGACCTTGATGGACCCCAAGGGTCTGATTCAGTAGAAGGCAGCTCTCTCTCTCTCTCTCTCTGTGAGTGTGTGGGGGAGGGCCGTTGCTAGCGGTAGAGCCTCTGCTTGGCATGCAGAGGTCCAGGTTCAGTCCGGCATCTCCAGTTAAAAGGACCAGGCAGGAGGTGATGGAAAGACTCAGCCTGAGACCCTGGAGAGCTGTAAGAGGGGCTGTGGCTCAGCGGTAGAGCCTCTGCTTGGCATGCAGAAGGTCCCCAGTTCAGTCCCAAGACCCTGGAGAGCTGCTGCCAATCTGAGTAGACAATACTGACCTTGGTGGACCAATGGCCTGATTCAGTAGAAGGCAGCTTCATGTCTGTGAGTTGTTCTCAGGGTGGAGACATGTGGCTCCATGGAAGAGCCTCTGCTTGGCATGCAGAAGGTCCCCAGTTCAGTCCCAAGACCCCAGAGGGCTGCTGCCAATCTGAGTAGAGGGACACTGATGGCAGCTTCACATGTTCATAGTAATAATCAGTTGCAGTTCATGTGCATACTGGTGTGTGTTCCTTGTGTGTGTGTGTGCACGCATGCAGACATGCTTTGTTGCTTGCAGTCACATTTAATGACATCTGTGAGAGAAAATTCGCAGAGCTGGTTATTTGACAGTATTGAGACAGAAGAGTGTTACTATGTTCAAGCTTCACACAAGAGGCATCGTGGACTCTAACAGAACTTTACTTGAAGCAAGGGTGGCTGTTTTTTTTTAACTGAAGGAGTCTCAGAGCAGCTTACAATCCCCTTTCCCCTCCCCTCGCCACAACAGACACCCTGTGAGGTAGGTGGGGTTGAGAGAGCTCTTCCAAGAACCGCTCTTGAGAGAACAGTTCTGAGAGAACTTGTGACTGACCCAAGGTCACACCAGCAGCTGCATGTGGAGGAGTGGGGAATCAAACCCGGTTCTCCCAGATTAGAGTCCGCACTCTTAACTGGTATTTATTTATTTATTTATTTTATGTCCCACCTTTCAACCCAGTGGAAACCCAAAATGGCTTACATCCTACTCCTCTCCTCCATCTTATCCTCACAGCCACCCTGTGGTGCAGGCTAGGCTGAGAGAGTGTGATTGGCAGCCCAAGATCACCCAGCTCACTTCCGTGGCACGAGTGGGGATTTGAACCCCCGGTCTCCCAGATACTAGTCCAGCACTTTAACCACTATGCCACACTGGCTGCAGTAAACAGACTTCATCAGAATGACCAGGAATGACCCGGAAGTCCTCTTAAAGAGAGAGTGCTCTGTTGGGAATCACAGTGGAGTCTGCAGGGCAGAGAGGAGAAATGGATATTCCTGATCAGGATCTGGGGTCCTAGAAGAGTGGCCTCCAGTCTTTTCAGACCTGAGACCCACAAAACCGCAAGTACATGAAGGAAGTCATGTGACAGGATAAGGAGGAGCCAGGGATTATGACTGCGGGCAGCTGATCCAGTGCACTGTGGAGAATGGGCAGAAGCCAAGCATTGGGTGGTGTGAGGAGCCAGCCCGAGGGTCTGAGTCATAAAGGAATCCCCTCTGCACCACTGAGTGAACCGGCACCCTTGTTCTCGGTGCAGCAAGTTCTTCCAAAATGCATCCCTCCCCTCCAAAAATCCACACCTATAGGAGCCTGGGACCCACTTGAAAGTGCTACACCAGGCGTCCCCAACCTTTTTGAGTTTGTGGGCACCTCTGGAATTCTGACACAGGGTGGGGGGCAGTGTTCCCTCTAAGCTGAGTCAGTGTGAGCTAGCTCACAGTATTTTTAGCCTCCAGCTCACACATTTTTTTTGTCTTAGCTCAGGAAGGATGGCTCCAGAGCAAACTAATTATTGCAGCAGCCAAATCGCTCACTCACAACGTTAATGCCAGTAGCTCACAAAGTCGCATTTTTGCTCACAAGACTCCAGAGCTTAGAGGGAGCTTTGGTGGTAGGTGTCTGTCCCGGTCCTGGAGTCCTGGGCCGGGCCGGGCAATGCCCCCCCTGCCGCGCCAGAAACGGAGCACTGACCGGAGTCCCGAAGCAGACCCTCGGAAGAGGCGGGCCAACTCCGCTCACCAGCAGAGACCCCAACCCCACCCCCAGCAGCGAGAGACGTCGCCGTGGCCGCAAGCAGCCCGGGGAAAGAGGGGAGACCAGGGAGAGCCAGACCCCGCAGCCGCGGCCCCTGGGAAGCGGCGGAGAGGGGCGTCGGAGTGGATACCCTGCCCCTGAAGGTCCGCGTCGACGGCAGCATGGCCCGAGGGCCGGCAAGGCCGCCGCCAGCATGGAAGCACTCACACCCCGGACGCGAGGAAAGCGTCCAGCCTTACCAAGGGGGCGGGGCCTGGGGGAGGGAGGAGTCAGAGAGGAGCCTGAGTGGTGCTGGGAAGGAGGGGGAAGGATATAAGGTGGCGGGGACGGAGAGGCCGGGGAGGAAGAGCGTGCCAGGGAGTAATACGCCGGAAGCGAGAGAGAAGCGACAGAGGGCGAGGTAGATTACCAGGCACGAGGCAGTGGGACAAGAGGGGTGACGTTAACCCCTTCCCTTGTCAAACTGAGGCCTCGCCGTCTCCTCAACCCTTGGAGGTCCCCCCCCACTCCCAGCACCACGCCCTCACCCTGGCAGCTGAAGCCACGGCCACAGGTGGGGAAGCGCTCGGGGACAAGCAGGAACCCGTCACAGTGTCGCCACACAGTGGCTGTTCCGGAAGGCACAGCCGAGCACCAATAGCCTGCTGAAGGAGGTGGAGGCCATCCCACAGAAGAAGCCCAAGCACAGCAGAGAAGAGGGATGATCTAAAAAATGCGCTGGGAAAGTGGCGTGAGAGAGGATAAAACCAGTACAAGGGTGGCAGCCGCCTTTGAAACCCGGTTCTTTCAATCTACACACCCAGTTGGATCTCCTCTAGCCAATCAGAAGCCCTGCTGGGCAAGAGCCCCGCCCGGCCCCCACCTACTTTCCCCAGCCACTTGGCAGGCCCCTTGTTGGGGACTCCAGTTCTAAACCATTCTAGAGGCAACTGGGTGGTTTTGCTTCTTGCGTTCTCGTCGGTCACTGTTTACACCAGCAGACATAACACAATGGCTGCCTAAGCTGAATTTTGGAAGCGCACAAATGTTCTTTTGGAACGGCACGCTTTGTGTCTCGTGGCAGATTAAAGAAAGCCCGGCTGGGCTTTGTTTAAGTGCCTAGTCCGGCAGCAAACAACTAGTTCCCACTTATTTTCTGCTTCTGATGTTAGAGCCAGCCTGCTTGGCACAGGAGATGGAAATTCATCTCTGCTTCCTCTTTGTACCTGGCTTGTTTCCCCACCACCAAGTTGTTTGCGAAGAGGGGCCTTTCTTCCTTGGTTCAGTCGTAGCTCCGTTCCTGTCTTGCTTCGTTGTCTGGAGGCAGGGCATCCATAGAGTGGGAAGTGAGGACCAGCTCTTCCTGGGAGGAAAAAGTGTTTCCTCTTCACTGTAGCCTGGCTTCCTTAACAAGACCTTTGCCCAGAGAAGAGCAGACCCTGTATCAGCAGGTTAGACTATGATTCAGAAGTTCGATAGGTACTTTGTAATGTTTTAATAAAAGATAGTAGCGTCATTGTCTAGATCCTAGTCCCTGGCATACCAGAAGGACTACAGGCATCCTGTACATTCTGTCAAATTCTGAAACGGCAGAAAATGATCATTGTCCGCAGTTGTGGAAATGCAGAAACCATGGGAGGGATGTAATAGCCAACTGTGCTGCAATGATCTTACAATGATTTACAATTACAGAGAAGGAATTTCTCCTTCCTAAATACATGTTGATGGACTTTAAGTGCTTGGAAACTTCTTGTTAAATCAATGGAGTTGTGAAGCGCAGATTTTTCTCCCCAAAATGAAAAATATGGATGTCCATTTCTTGACCAGCTCTGTTTCTTCGGGTAGGAAATTATTTATTATTTATTTTATTTATTTAAAACATTTCAGCACCACTTTTTCACCCCAGTCAGGGTCCCCAAGGTAGCAAATACTGAAACATTTCAAACATTAAAACAGTGTTTAAAATACATTATAAAAAGAAATAAAACATAGACACACAGAGACAGGGAGCAAGGTAAGAAGCATTAGCAAGGAAATGCCCAAATGGTAACGTCTTTGCCAGCTGGTGGAAAATGAGGACAGAGAGGCTCTCTGGAAAGGGAATTCCAAAGTTTTGGCACCAGGACTGAGAAAGCTCTTTCTCTGGTTGTTACCTGTCTCTTCTGAAGTGGCAGATGCGCCAAATCAAAGCCTCCGAAGATGTCTCAGAGTGAATAAGGAGGTTCATATGAGAAGAGGGCCCCAAACTGCATAAGGCTTTAAAGGACAATACCGGCATATTGAATTGGGCCCAGAAACAAATTGGGAGCCGGTACAGATGGGCATGATATGGTCCCTATGACTGCTCCAGTGAACATTCTAGCCAGGCCATTCTGCCCCAGCTGTAGCTTCCAGACAGTCCTCAAGGGCAGCCTCACATAGGGTGCGTTCAGACGGCATGTTGAGAGCGGTTTAAACTGGTCCGGTTCTGACGCGATTTTTTTTATCTGGATAATCACAATCACACTCACCTTATCCCGGCTCACCGCACAGTCACATCGCTCCCCGCTGTCTACACTATCGACGCGCGGGAGCGTGTGTCGGTGTTTTTTTAAAAAAAACTCAGTTTGTGCATGTGCATAGGCAGTCACCCATAGAATTGGAATCTTCGCGCATGCGCAGAACTAGTTTCCTGTCAAAAGCATGCCCTGACGTGTCTCCAACGGCTGTAACAGAACACTTCCCTTTAAACTTTTGACCCCAAACTGGCCTCCGTGAGATCCCGAACTCGTCTAAACGCTAAAACAAGTCACCATTTAAACTTTGGTTTTATTAACATGGGAGCAGAGCTCTGCTTATGTGCATACCGCTAACGCTAAAAAAAATGGCAGGCAAAAAGCGGAAGCCTCGGGCGTCCACAGCAGCTTTCGAGCGGGGAGGGGGTTTAAACTACTGGAAGTGGCTTGACACCGGAGGAGTGATCACACAGGGGGAAAATGCGGCTTTAAATGGGAGAACTGAGAAAACACCTCTTGGGACCTGGTAACAAAATACTCTGGGTTAAAGGGGCTTTTGAACTGGAAAGCAATGGCTGGGGACGGGAGGCAGATGTTGACTGTGTGATTGTGCATATAAAATCCATTGCTGAACTGTCACGACACCAGATCAAATGGTGCGTCTGAACGCACCCATAGAGTGTATGGCAGCAATCTAACCTAGATGTCACCAGGCAGTGCTCTCACCGCTGCATCGAGTGAGGGCGTGGGCCGGGGTAGCGCGGAAAGGAGGTTGCCTACTATGGTGGGTAACTTGACCAGCCTAAAGGAACTACCTGTCCTGTGTTAGTTTGGTTTTGAGCACAGTGTAGCACAGATCATTCCAGTGTACCCCCAGTTCTAGCAATCACTATACTTAGGGATGCCAGGTCTTACCTGGCTGCCGGTGTGTGTGGGGGGTACCTTCCTTGCTCTGGGAGTAGTTTGGCACACACACCACGATGATGTCACCTGGAAGTGATGTCATTGCACAGGGCACATTGTGGGGGGATGCTGTATCATTTGAGGAAGAGCCATAGTTTTCCCTTGAGTGTCCCCCTGCAACAGGTTCTGCACGATGACGACCCCTCTGGGTGACATCATTGAAACAGGCATGTTGGTGTGAATACGGCACTTTGGGGGCAGGGTTCCCCCCACTGGCAGGATCTGGGCTGATGAATCGGGGACCCAGAAAGCAGGTAACCCCCGCCCCCAACAGGGGAATGGCAACCTTACTTATGCTCAAGGGTTAGTGTATTGATGCAAAACCATTCCCTTTCCGTCTAGAAGGCGGCTAGTGACTGTCTTCCAACCTAACTTACCTCACAGGGTAGATAATAACGAACACTGCTTTAATTTATTTCTATTTATTTTATTTACCTAAAATATTTATTAGCCACTTATCTTCCTTACAGAGCTCAAGGTGGCTTTGAGCTACCTGGAGAAATAAAAATGTGAGGAATATTTTTTTAAAAATTAAAAATAGTCCCTATACCCCAGAATTGCCTAGGGTATAATTGTCAGTTTCAGTCATTTTGAAGCAGGGGTCCCCAACCTTTTCCAGCCTGCCCTGTGGGTACCTTTGGATTTCTGTCACAGGGTGGTGGGCCCAGCCACAAAATGGCTGCCATGGGAGGTGAAGCCCCTCACAAAATGGCTGCTGCAGGAGGTGGAGGAAGCCCAAGTGCAGGGGAGAAGAGGGATAGTTTTAAAAATATGGCGAGGAAGATTATTGACAGGGAATAAAACCAACACTGTGATGGCAGCTTGAACTGAACCAACATTATTTTAAGCCACGCAGCTCATCAGATCTCCAGTGACTGATCAGAAGCCAGGCTGGGCAAGATTGAATTCCGGCTGGCTCCCGAGTTGGCCACACCCAGCAAGAACTCATTAGCTTAATAGGCCACACCCAACAGCAGAAACTCATCAGGATTGGCTACATTAGGGGTGTGTGGCCTAATATGCAAAGGATTTCCTGCTTCAAAAAAAGCCCTGGGTTTTGACAACAAACAAGGTAAACAGAATAAGAAGCAAAAGGTGGGTGTGGCTGGATGACCACACTTCTGGCAACTTGGGGGCATGGCCTAATATGCTAATGAGTTCCTGCTGTTGGGTGTGGCCTGTTATGCTAATGAGTTCCTGCTGTTGGGTGTGGCCTATTATGCTAATGAGTTCCTGCTGGGCTTTTTCTACCCAAAAAAGCCCTGTTCATTATTATGTTAGAGGCGAATCAGATGAAATAGGAGGCACTGTACTTTGAATTTATGGAGAAAGAGGAAAAGATTGGCTTTGGAAAATACTGGAAGTGAAGAGAGGTACCTCGTCACGAAGAATGTTGGTTCAAGCCTGGTCAGCTGTTGAAACTGAAAAAATTATTTGTGATGACTCATTCACAAAATCTGTTTGCTGCCGTTATTAATTTGGGTCCAAAGTCTTTATACACTGAGATAATAATCTATAAGACTGCAAAGGGAAAAAATTAGTTTCAGTACTGTAGAAATTGGTGATATCTTTTGTCTAATAGTAATAATTGAAATTTGTTTCATTGTAAATGAGGGTAAACTGGAAAAACCATGGAAAATCCATTTCAATATGTTTAGAAAGAGAGAACTGTGTTATTTTGTATCCCCAAGAGCTGCTTTTTCAGCAGAGATTTTCTGGATATGGTGTCCAAGAGGCATCGTTTTATCTCTTCTTTTCTGGCATTGTTTTGAAGCTTAGTGCTGAATTATGGGCGGGTTCTTTATCATTTAATTTGATGTTGTTTATCTCTTGAAAGGATCAAGTTAGAGCTGCTCAGTCCCATGCTGTCATCTGTAGCAAATGCAATCGGGCCACATATTTTTAGGAGGAGAGATCTATCACCTCTAAATAGGGTTGCCAATCTCTGGGTGTGGCCTGGAGGTCTCCTGGAACTAGAACTGCTCTCCAGAGATCTGTCCCCCTGGGAAAAATGGCTGCTTTGGAGGATGGACTCTTAGTGGGACCCTAGGCTCTGCAGTGCCCCTTATGCTGGAGTGCCTTCCCAGGTGTGGTATTAGGGTTGCCAACTTCCAGGTGGTGGCTGGAGATCCCCTGCTATTACAACTGATCTCCAGGTGGCAGAGATCAGTTCCCCTGGTGAAAATGGCCGCTTTGGAAGGTGGGCTCTATGGCATTAATACCCTGTTGAAGTCCCTCCCTTCCCCAAACCCTGCCTTCCTCAGGCTCCACCCCTGAAATCTCCAGGTATTTCCCAACCCAGAGTTGGCAACCCTGTGTGATACTCAGCCAGCTCATTGCCTTACCTGTCCCCAGCTGCAGGGAGGTCTTCACTTCCTTCCTCTTCTTGGCTCCCCCCCTCTGTTCCCCCTTTGTTCTCTTCCTGCCCTCGCTAGGGTTGCCCACTCTGTCTCGGGAAATTCCTGCAGATTTGGGGATGAATCCCGGGGAGGGTGGGGTTTGTGGAGGGAGGGGCCCCAGTCGGGTATAATGCCACAGAGTCCACCCTTCAAAGAAGCATTGTCCCAAGGGGAACGGAAGTTTGGAGATGCTCCCTCTAAGCTGTGGAGTCTTGTGAGCAAAAGTGCAACTTTGTGAGCTGCTGGCATTAAAGTTGTGAGCGAGTGATTTGGCCACTGCATAAATTAGTTTGCTCTGGAGCCATCCTTCCTGAGCTAGGACAAAAATGTGTGAGCCGGAGGCTAGAAAACTGAGCTAGCTCACACTAGCTCAGCTTAGAAGGAACAATGGTTGTAGTTCTGGTAGAACCCCAGTCCCCTCCTGGGAAATGGCAAGCGTGTTCCTCTTTCTCCTTGCCTCTTCTGGGTCCCATACCTGTTCCTTCCCATGTTTACCCCGGGCTACCATGGCTGTGCTTTCCATCTGCTGCCCGAGAAGTCAGTCGGAGAGCAGTGGCATCCATAGCTGCAGAGACCAGGAGTGCTTCTCCTTCTCTCTCTGGCTCAGGTCTTCTCTTTGCAGCGCTGAATGGCTGTGGGCCAAATAGATTTTGATTGGACTGCTAGCCTAACACTTCCCTTACTTAAAAAATAACAAGAAGCATGGAATCTGCTGGCCCCATTCCAAATGGACAATTAGTTAATACCTAAAACTTCGTACTCTTCTTTTGGTTCTTTGGGGATTTGGTAGTGTCTCTGTCTCCTACAGAAATCAAAATATCCGTTGACCAGTCCCACAAAGCAGTTAAGCGTGCAGCTCGGGGCAGATGTTTCAGATTTAGAGCGAAATGAAGCCAACAGATAACAATGGGTTTATTATGAAATCAGATCAGTTGGAATTCAAAAAGAACAAAAAAAAGAAAAGGAGTAAAACAAAAAGGAAAGATATTCCTCAGCAGTTCAGCACATAGGCGTGTTCCGTCCACACTGGCTTGTTTTGTTTGCTTTTGGGAAAAGTTCGAACGCTTTATCCTTCCTCAAAGTGGTCTGCAAATGTGTAAAAATAAATTGTGAAAATGGTTTAAAAACAAGATGGAGATCACTGGTTCCTATTCAAAGATGTGGAGGTAAGGTCCATATACTTTTGAGGGTTTTTTTGGCAGGTAGCCCTGTCATGAGGATGGATTGTGGAGGGAGTACTCTCAGTCTACCAGCATCTGACCATTACTGTTTCTACTGTCTGTATGTATGACCTTGTAGATGCTCCAGCTGCAGAACTCCTAGGCTGGGCAATAACGGCTTTTAGATTGTTTGCTAGCTTCTCCCGCTTGCTTAGCTCGTGCACGCGAACTATACTCATTGGCTTCAGCTTATTCAGGGGGTGTTTGATTGTAGTATAATTTAGGTGGCCCTACCGTTCCCAGGCATTCCTGACACAAGCTCTACACGTGTCTTTAGTTCTGATTCACCAATAAACAGTTTCCTTCTGAAGAAGCCATGTGTTGCGTGACCTGACTAAGGAGCCTGACAGTTTTTTGCTCTCAAGTTGCAGTGACCCTGTAGGGTCATCAAGGCAAGAGAGGTCCAGAGGTGGTTTGCCATTGCCTGCCTCTGCATAGCAACCCTGGACTTCTTTGGCAGTCTCCCATCCAAATACTAACCAGGACCGACCTTGCTTAGGTTGTAAGATCTGACAAGATGGGGCTAGTCTGGGCCATCCAGTCTGGGGCACAATGGTAGCGGAAAGTGCTGACAAACGGCAGCCAAGGGCTTCTGGAGTTCTGGCCCCACCGGTGGACCTCCTGAGGGCACCTGGGTTTAGGCCACTGTGTGACACAGAGTGTTGGATTGGATAGCCCATTGGCCTGATCCAATATGGCTTCTCTTATGCTCTGTTATGTCTCTGAAACATGGCATTGATGGTATGAAGCATGGCTGCTGATAGCGCCAGTTTTCGAGTCTTAAGATAACAGATAAATGGATTTTGAAACGACTTGCTTTCTTCTGATAGGCCGGGATAAATATGTTGTATATAAAACTGTAATTTTGTTGACAATACCCACAGTGAAGATATATGCAAACAATTGCTGTATCCTGCTATGGTGATTATTTGCTTTAAAAGATTGCTATGAATTTGTGATATTCCGAGCCAGTGCCGCTGCAGAAACCCTGTAGATATTTGATAGCTGCTTCTTTTATAAGCTGAGTCTCTTCTGTCTGGCCTGCGTGGTGCATGTGATCCACTGGGCGTGCATGTTCGTTGCTGAATGTCCGGTGACTCACTTTGCGTTGACCTGTGGCTTCAAGGCAAATAAACAGAACTGGACTGAACTTTAACCACTGTACGTTTCTTGCTTAGGAATCGTCTGGAAAGGCCCTTGTCAAGGGATTTGTTGGCCAACTTCAAGGGAGTCTGTTTACACAGTTATTCCAAAGTGAAGTCAAAAGGCACATGGTGTGTTTTGAACTATTTCTTCCCCTTCGAAAGTTCTCAAAGGGCAATTCTTGTTCATTCTGCTGCTTGCTATCTGTTGGAGGAAACTGAGGCGGGAGTTGCCAGTTCTTTGGTGCAGAAGCTTTCCAAAGTCGTCCTGTCATCCTAGTGGATTCTGGGCCCGTTCCGGAAATATGATTTCGGGGGCAAGGGCGGCACAGTCCGGAACTATCCCAGGCGGCTCTCCTCCCACCTTGCCCAGCTTCCTTAGCCCACGGCGCCCATAGGGTTGCCAAGTCTGGGTTGAGAAATGCCTGGAGATTTGGTGGTGGAGCCTGGGTTGGGGTGGGAGGAGAGGGCCCTCAGGAGGATGGACTGCCATAGGTTCCTCCTTCCAACACAGCCATTTTCTCCAGGGAGCCTGCTCTCTGTCCTCTGGAGATCAGGTGTAATGCCAGGGGCTCTCCAGGCCCCACCCAGAAGTTGTCATCCCTACCCATGAGCCACCCGTTTGGCAGCCGTTGGAGGGGGGCAGATGTCTCCGACGTCTTGCTGCATTGGAGTCCTCAGAGCATTCTCAGGCAGACCAGAGAGCCCCAGCCTCCGCGTAGGCCCTGACTGCAGAATCTGTTCCAGATTCCGCAGAGTTCTCTCTGAAGTCTGAGTGGATCAGAAGGCATTCCACGCCTTGACCAGGCTTTTCAAAAGGAAACCTCGCAGTTCTTCATGAAACGAAATCCCTTTGATCAGGGTTGTTGTGCGCCCCAGCTTGTGTCCGGGTTGGCCTCTGTCACCAACCGCATGGGGCACCTTGGGAAGAGGAAACTTCCTGATCGAGACAGGTTCAGTGCATGCTCCAGAGAGCCCTCTTTACCAGAACAGTCCCTTTTGTCTGGCATTTGCCCCTGGAAAAAATCACGGCTGTCCCTATTTTGCTTGTAGTGTGCATTTGGGGAGGGGGCTGTTGTGACAGCCAGTTTGTTGTAGTGGGCAAGAGTGCGGACTCTAATCTGGGAGAACCGGGTCTGATTCTGCGCTGCTCCACATGCAGCTGCTGGTGTGACCTTGGGTCAGTCACAAGTTCTCTCAGAGCTGTTCTCTCAAGGGCAGTCCTTGAAAAAGCTCTCTCAGCCCCACCTACCTCACAGGGTGTCTGTTGTGGGGAGGGGAAGGGAAAGGAGATTGTAAGCCGCTCTGAGACTCCTTCGGATAGTGAAGGGTGGGGTATAAATCCAACCTCCTCCTCCTCCACTGCTGCTGCTGTTGGGGCAGTGTCTACATGCAGGCAGAGGGCTATGGAAGTCAAGTCTCTCTTTAGGGAGAAGGAAATGCATCTTGACATGCCTCCACACCCGTCAGTCTCTACAGTTGCATCTTGTCCTTTCTCCGGGTAGTCTGGGGCAGCGCACCCATGAGTCCTGCCCCTGCACTTTGTCCCTACAACAACACTGCAAAGTAGATGTTAGATTTAGGCTCGGAGAGACTGTGACTGGCCCAGGGTCACGCAGTGAATTTCGTAGCTGAGCAGAGATATGAACGTGAGTCAGCCCAGTCCACATCTGACACTCTAGCTGCAATAACCTGTGGGCACTGTGCCGGAAGAACACAGATGTCCATACAATGACAGTCCCCTCCTATAACCTACATAATACCTTTATTCCTTTTGTTTACCGGCCACCTTTCTCATGAAGGTTCGAGGCAAACAACACAATTAGAAACCGTTCGATAGGAGCAGTAAAATAGATACAACAGGCAGTGCAATATATTTTTTCCAAAGCCTGGATCACAAAATTAGAGATTGCATGAGAAAATTGTATAATATGTATAGTAAAGCAAGACTGTAAACTTGGAGAACAGTTTAACTGGATTGTGTGTGTGTGTGTGTATACACACAGTGATTAATGCAACAGCTTAGAAATGCCTGGAAAATAATTACAGTCCTGTTCCCGTTATACAATGTTTTCTTCCTAATAAATACTGCCAAAATATCCGTGCAAGTTTCTTCACAAGGCTGATGGATTTCCATTCTGTACAGCTAAATGTGGAGCCTTCCATGGAGATAGACCAAGACGGGAAGCCATGTTAGTCCAGTGGCACCTTAAAGACTACTGAAAGTTGTGGCAGGGTGGGAGCTTTTGTGAGTCACGGCTCACTTCTTCACCTGCTTGGAAAAGAGCCGGAGTCCAGGTCCCAGGAGCACCATAAAGGCTAACAAAATTTGGGGCGGGGGATGAGCTTTCATGAGCCTGTCCCCTGCTTGGGAGGCTTTGGAGGCTGCTTTGGAGGGTGGGGTCTATGGCATTGTACCCTGCTGAGGTCCCTCTCCTCTCCTCCGCAAGCCCCGCCCTTCCCAGGCTCCACCCCCAAGATCTCCAGGTATTTCTGACCCCAGAGCTGGCAACCTTTGCTGTACTGCTGATTGAGGCCAGCTATTCAGGAGCCTGCAACCTCGCTATTACAGCAATTACACTGGCTGCCAATCCACTGCTGAGCCCAGTTCAAGGTGCTTCTTTTGACCTTTAAAGCCCCACATGGCTTGGGGTTGGGGTATCTGGAGGGCCGTCTTCTCCTATAGGTTCCTGCCTGGGAATCAAGATCAGAGGCAGAGGCACTCCTGATTGACCAGTTAATCAAATAAGCTCATTTGGTGGGTACACGAGAGAGTGCCGGCTCCAGGATCATGGAACAGCTTCCCCAGGGAGGTGCGCCTGCCGCCCCCCCCCCCGTTTCTGATCCTAGGAGGCACCCGAGGGCGGTTTATGTAGGACCACATTTGGTTAAGGTTGCTAGTGGTCCTGAGCTGTGGTTTTAAACTTTGGGTTTTATGTTTTGAATGTATTTTATTTTTTGCATTTTGTCTGTGTTGTAAGCCACCCTGAGCTCTGTATGGAAGAAAGGCGGCGAATAAATGTTTTAAATGAAGAAATGGTTTCACCTTGAGAGCATCACAGTCTCAGGTCTTCGCGATAGTCCTTCTGGTGTTCGAAAAGCACAAATGCATACAGGGCCAAGTAAGTGAAGGTGCCCGTGCCATCTCATTCCCATGGATTTCAGGGAAGGGTCCAGCCACACCTCCAACAATCCTTTGGTGTACATTGGAGACCGTTCCAGTCTATCAGTTCCGCTGCTCTTACCCTCCACTGCAGCCTTTGGTAACCGGGTGCCATCTCTGTGCACCTGAGCTTTTAATGGAGGGATTCCATCTTCTTTAGTAGTTTTTCTGGCCCACTTCTAGGCTGTTTTATGAAACTCATTTTTGACTGCTGTTTCTATGCCCCTGGCTTGTTTTATTATCAGTAACTCTTAGGGATTTGGTTTTATGATTTTATCTTATTGTTTGTACTTTGTGAGCCACTTCCAGCAGGTCGTTGGAGAGGCAGCAGGCACATTTCCTAAATAAAGAAGCTCCCTGCATGCTGTTCCTGCAAAGGTATCCAATGCAAAATTGGATTGTTTTGCACTATCAGTGTCAAGTGTTTTTTTGGGGGGGGGAGCAGATGAAAACACGAGTGAATTTTAACATCTGTTTTTCGTTCATTTTGGTTTTCTCCATTTGTTCCTCCTGTAAAAGCTAGTGAATGGGATGGGGCTCATTCATTTTGGTTTCCATTTTTTTAAGAAAAGAAAACTAATGCTGCCTCCTAAAAGATATACCACTAAGTAGCGCAGCAGATATGTTACTGTGATAGTTCCTTAATAATATTGCAAAAGTTTTGCCTGATGACTGATACACAAACCTCATGGTTTTACTGCCTCTCTTGTTTTATCCTGAAAGGATGATGATGATTATTGTTTAAAATGTTTTTATGCTGCTTTTTCACACAGTCAGAGTCCACAAGACGGCAAAGGTAAAAAAAAAAAATTAAAACATTTGAGCGAAAGGAAAGCCAGTAACCATATGCCCAATGAAACAAAAAAGTCTTCACCTGCTGGTGAAAGACACCGATAGAGGGAGGCTGGCGAATCTCCCCCGAGGAGAGAGTTCCAGAGTTTTGGTGCCACAACCGAGAAGGCCCTTTTTTTGAATTGCTGCCTGTCTAGCTGCCTGTCTAGCTTCAGGGCTCTGAAGTTGACAGGAGTGGATGGATAGATTCATATAATACCATTACCAACTTAGTTTTTTACTGGCTCGACTATTTTCATAGCAGTCTGAGGCATCTCATGAAGGTGCTTGGGGGGTAGGGGGAGAAGGGATAGGAAAAGGCTTCCTTTGTTTGATTTTTACCTGTTAAAGGCACAAAAGCAAGACAAGTGTAAAAGCTGCGAGCCTATGAATGCTGCTTTGAAAACTAGAACACAGGCATGATTGGATTTATACCCCACCCTTCACTCAGAGTCTCAGAGCGGTTTACAAACTCCTTTCCCTTCCCCTCCCCACAACAGACACCCTGTGAGGTAGGCAGAGCTGAGAGAGCTCTGACAGAAACTGCTCTTTTTCAAGAACAGCTGTGCCAGAGCTTGTGACTGACCAAAGGTCACATCAGCAGGTGCAAGTGGAGGAGTGGGGAATCAAACCTGGTTCTCCCAGATTAGAGTCCATGCTTCTAACCACTACATCAAACTGGCTGAAGGAGGGGATGGAAGGAGAGCCCTCCACAGATATAAAACAGACTAAGAAGAAACTTGTTGATCCCGACTGAAGATCCATCTTGTCCAGCCTCCTGTTTCCAACAGTGGCCAGCCAGCTGCCTCTGCCAAGTAGGACATGGAAACAATCTGGTGTTATCTGGCATTCAGATGGTAGACTGCATCTGAACATGGAGGTTCCACACTTCCCTGTTCTCGCTCATAAGCACTGCGTCTGAGCTACCAGTTTCCTTTTCATTTCATTTCCTCCCTTCCTGTCACTATATGGATATGTAAACACTAAACAAGTCAAGTGTTGTACAGGATCCCCCCTGCTTTGGTTTTGTGGCAAAGAATGGTGTTTTGTACTGGTTTTGAGTTCAAGCCTGAAGCATCTCTGGGGGAAATAAATAAATAAATGAACGAGCCTTTTCAAGACCTTGCGAGTCATGACATCATAGGCAAATTGGGCCAGAAACCATTAATAAAGCCTTTGTGGACCAAAATCACCCGGGAGGGCTTGTTCAGCAAGCTGGTTTGTTTACATGCCGATGCAGTAACCCTTACAGTTGCTGTGTTCATTCAGGCGAGGGGTGTGTGCGCGCGCAGGCTAAAATGTTCCATAGTGGGAAACTTTACAAAAAGAGAAACCCTTTCTTTTGAGGAGGCACAAAAAGGACCCGCCGTGGGACTCAGATGATTTTTAATGCTAATGATCTCCGAGTGTGAATGCTCTCTTTGGGGGACTGAAACGGGCTGATAGGTGGTCTACAGATAAATGGAAGCGAATGAGATTATTGGGGCCGTTGCCACATAGCTGGGGTAATGCTCTCGGAAGGAGGCAGAGACTCTTTTGTGGGTCGCAAATGTACGTGTTATGTGCCAGCCGAACAAAGTCATTCCAAAGCTGAGATGCACAAAGCAATTGCTGGAGAACACTGTTATAATTCGGGCCCAGCCAGAACAGCTGTCAGCATTAGGTGAATATTTTCAACATTGTTGAAAAGGGGTTCTCTTTTTCAGGCCCCCCCCCTCCGTAGTCCTGGGGTGATGGTTGCCTGTTCATTTACATGGCAGAGTTTAAGGAGGAGAGGGAGCTCGGCAGGGCGTGAGGTCACAGAGTCCCCCCTCCAAAGCAGCCATTTTCTCTCAGGGGAACTGATCTAATTCATCCATCCATTGCCATTCAGTTCTAATTCCATGAGAGCTCGAGGCCCCACCTGCGGGTTGGCCTAGCTCACTCCTGAATAGGGTTGCCGTTTGTCAGGCGGCACCTGGCAGGAGGCTGGGCATGGAGACATGATAGGGTTGCCGTCACATCGATGGCATGACATCATTTGAGAGCCATTTGAAAGCCAGTTTGGTGTAGTGGTTAAGTGTCTGGACTCTAATCTGGGAGAACCGGGTTTGATTCTCTACTCCTCCGCTTAACAGCTGCTGGATGACCTTGGGCAAGCCATAGTTCTGTAAGAGCTGTCCTTGAAAGGACAGTTCTGGAAAGAGCTCTCTCAGCCCCAGGGAAAGGAGTCTATAAGCCATTCTGAGACTCTGAGTGAAGGGCGGGGTATAAATCCAATCACTGTTGCCACCACTGCTTCTTCTTCTCCCTCTCCCTTCCCCCCTCCTCTCCTCCTCCTCCTCCTCCTCCTCCTTCTCCTCCTCCTCCTCCTTCTTCATTATTTCCAGGGCAAACCTAGAAGTGCTGTCATGCTGTCATCATGGTATTCTAAGATTCACCAGAAACACTTTGGTTCACCATAGAGTTTCCAGGGAATCCTAGAGTGCTGTGTTAACAGTGTGATGTCACTTCCAGGTTCACCCTGAAAATGACATCATGCCATTGACGTGGCAGCAATTTTTTGCTTATTTCCTGCCCCCAAAACCCCCCCAGCAGCACTGTGGGTTGTGAGCTGCCACCAGGAGGTCTTCTGCCATAGCAGGAGACCTGAAAAACCTTCTCCTGAGTCCCAGTGATGAAAGCAGCTACGGTAACTGCTTTAAAGCTTTGTTTATACTGCTAACCCCCCTGTGTTGCAAAACTGGTGTAAGGCTGCTTGGAGTCAGCAGTGCTGGCATCAAGCATTCCACCATAAAGCACGGTGCCAAAAAATGTAGCATGTCAGGAGAACCTTCTCAGCATAATCTCCACACTTCTTTCTGCAGTTCATAGCTTTTACGTTGGTTGTCAAGGGTAAAATGGCACAAAAGTATGTGAAATCTGCTCTGTTTTTAGCACAGGGGGAAATAACGTGGGTGGATTTATTGCCATGTAAAAGTGGCAAGTACGAAGAATATTAGCCTGTCGTGCTGTATTGAAACAGGACCCATTGATGGCTCCTTTTAAGCATTCATTTAATCAGTTATATGAAATTGCACCCACTGATAAGTTAATTGAAGCTATCTGGAATTATCTTCAAAGAAGGAAGCGATTCCACTTTGGCATTGTAGAAAACTGGAGGAAGTGAGCCACAGTGGCAGAAATCTCACGCTCGTGATGGTGAAAAAGGCCATCCTCTGGCTTGGCAGTATTTGCGGAAACACTGGACCAGTCTTCCCTGGTTGTTGTTTTACTGATACCAGTAAGATTCTCTGGTGTGCTAAGATAACGAAATATTTTTCAGACTCTTCCCTGAATTCTTTGCAGCCTCTCCCAGTTTCGTGTCTCCCATACATTCCCCATAAACATACTCTCCACACTGTGATTCTGTATCTTGCAAAAAGGTGTTTCATCAGCCCTTGATTCAGTATCGACACTGTTTTACGGTAGCCTCTGCACACAACCTCTGTGCATGGACTGAATGTATGGACTGGGGGAGCACGCCTGAGCATCACTCGTAAGGCTAGCACCTGTGCACCTATGCTTGGCCACTACTACTCCATGACTGTTTTCCAAATATTCCTGATGACGGGGAAGGAAGCACGTGCATGAACTCTTCCTCTATGTGTAGATGCTGTGCTCACGAACCAGCAGTTGCGCGGAGACAGGGAACAGGGCCTGTGGATTGCACCCTCTTCATGTGTTCCTTCTTGGAGAGTTGTTTGTCTGGTGGTGATGGTGGCATTAATTCCTGCCTTTGGAATGTGTTGTTGTGTACCTGTCTATGACATTCTGTTCGGCTGTATATCTCAAGCATTTTCCCCTTATGAAAACTGCCCCAAAATCTTACTGTGCCAGCTGGGTTCCCTCTGTCAAATGTGCTGTTTGCTTTAATAAAGGAGAGATGGATGGATGGATGGATGGATGGATGGATGGATGGATGGATGGATGGATGGAATGATTTATACTTAGTGTAGCCAACCCCCAGGGTGGAGCCGGGAGATCTCCGGGAATTACAGCTCATCTCTAGTTGGCAGAGACCAGTTTCCCTGGAGAAAATGGCAGCTTTGGAAGCTGGCCTCTGTAGCATTATACTCTCCTGGGATCCCTCCCGTCTCCAAACTCCGCCCTCCCCAGGCTCCACCCTAAACCTCCGGGAACTTCCCAGTCCAGAGCCGGCAACTCTGTTTGTCCTTCATCTCAAATATGGTAGCCGCAGATTGCTCAGATCTCCTGCTGTGTGTCTGTGAATGTCATCAGGCCTAACTCACTTGAGTTTATTTGGATCACCATGGCCCGATTTGGTATTGTCTGGGCTCAGAAGTCAATTGTGGCATCATTTCAGACAACCTGGAGCGTTCCTCTGTACAAAAGAATTCAACAAACACATTAAAGTGCCTTGTAGTGAGTCAGAACATTGATTTGTCAGGATCAGTACTATCTATTCTGACTGGTGGTGGCTGTCCAGAAACCCAGGTCAAGATCTTTCACATTACCCACTGCCTGATCCTTCTAACTGGAAATGCTGGGGACTGAACTTGGGACCAAGCAGATGCTCTACCACTGAGCCATGGCAGCTCCTAAGAAACCTAAGAACATAAGAGAAGCCAATGTTGGATCAGGCTGATGGTCCATCCATTCCAACACTCTGTCACTCAGAGTGCCATCAGGAGGTCCAGCAGTGGGGCCAGGACACTAGAAGACCTCCCACTGTTGCCCACCTCCCCAAGCACCAAGCATACAGAACATCCCTTGCCCCAGACTGAGAGTTCCTATCTAGACCTTGTGGCTAATAGCCACTGATGGACCTCTGCTCCATATGCTTATCTAACTCCCTCTTGAAGCCATCCATGCTTGTAGTTGCCACCACCTCTGCCAGGAATTATTTCAAACATTCTCCCAGATAACACCAGTTTTCTTTTTTCTTCATGTGTTTTTAATCATTTTCCTTAATTTTTGTGAGCTTTGTTAAAATTACTTAAGTCCTAACGTGGCTTCTGGCTTTACCCACTGATCAAATTGTTCTGCTGTAAGAAATCCAAGCTTGACAGCCAGCTGGGTTTTTGTATGGGAGGGGGACAATCCATCATAGGAGCCTACATCTGCAGTCGAAAGTGGTGCGCCCTAGACATGGGAGTCCCACCTCAGTGAGAGCTCAGTCAGTAATTCTCAAACCATGCGGCATGTGAGAAGACTGCTGGCGGTACCAAATTAACACACTGGTTCAAGGTTCCTGTGAGCCCAAATTGGGACTTCATAAGAGACAGTTGCTCACGGTGTCTTCATTGTTCCTGGCCTTTCCAGGCTGCATCTCCTGCAAGGTAGGTGACCCTGCTGTATCCATCCATCGATGGTGATTAAATCAGCAGTCATTCCCAATGTACAGAAGCAGCAGACTGAGCTGTCCTCTGTGTAGGATGTCCACTGGGGTTCTGCTTGAGGTATTGTTCATAGCAGTCTTTGGAACAGTGACTCATACAGAAGCACAGGGGTAGGCTCTCCAGTGGGTGACCATCATTCTTTTATGTCATAAATGTAAGCTTTGGGCTGTATGGATAACAGTATGTTTCTGATTTAATTTAGAAAAAAAAGTGTACTAGATTATCAGAAATTTGGGGAATGCTGGTCCAAGTAGATGTGTTCCTTTGTTATCCAGTTTGGTGTAGTCGTTAGGAGCATGGGCTTTAATCCGGGAGAACCGGGTTTCATTCCCCGCTCCTCCACGTGCAGCTGCTGGTGTGACCTTGGGTCAGTCACAAGTTCTTTCAGAGCTGTTCTCTCAGGGGCAGTATTCGAGAGAGCTCTCTCAGCCCCACCTACTTCACAGTCACAAGTTGTCTGTTGTGGGGAGGGGAACGGAAAGGAGATTGCAAGCTGCTCTGAGACTCCTTCGGGTAGTGAAGTGCAGGGTATAAATCCTGATCAACATTTCCCTTAGAGGATTTTTATTATCATTGTTGAGAATCTGTGTGGTACAGTGGTCAGAGTTGCCCTAGACGCATGCTACGCTGAAAGTGTGTACATCCTTCATCTGTGTGCATATATACCTCTTTTTAGATGTGATGTTGATGTATACTGAGGGCCCCACGATGTACCCAGTACACACAGTTGCAGTTTGTGTAAATTGGAAAATACACAAGTTGCCCAGTTAGCACAAACATGGTGATCACTCGTATCAGGTGTATGGTGGTGGGTGGGGACCATGTGCTTCTGATACGCAAAGTTGGTGAGCTCCCAGTACATGTGGATAGAACATCTAGAGCAGTGGTTCTCAACCTTTAATACAGTTCCTCATGTTGTGGTGATCCCAACCAGCCTGGAGACGGATAGAGGAGCGGTGTATCAGTTCCTAAGACCATCGAAAATATGTGTTTTCCGATGGTCTTAGGTGACCCCTGTGAAAGGGTCGTTCGACCCCCAAAGGGGTCGCGACCCACAGGTTGAGAACTGCTGGTCTAGAGAATTCTCAGTCTCTGTACGAAGAGAAATCATGTGTCTGTTCACTATACCGTTTGTACAGGGTTAGTGCTGGACTTCAACCAGAGAGCCGGGTTCAAGTCCCCTTTAAGCAACCAACTTCCAGGCTGATGCCAGACCACTTCCTTGCTCCTGGGACAGGATTGTTAGGAGGGCCGGGGAGAGAGAAGAAGGCCTACTGTCCTGAGGCCTCTGGAGCAATGGGGGAGGTGGGCATGAAAAGAAAAAATCAGTGTTGTGGCATTTATGTAGCACCACCAATGTACAGGGTGACATAAGTAAACAACGGAGCCCTCCCCCGTGAGATGATGTTCCAAATTTTGATAAGGGAGAACATGTGTGTGTGGGGGTGTTGTTGTTAAGGAGAGAGATTTGCCAGTTCACTTTGTCCCTCTTTCTTTATCTGTAAGGTTTTCCCTTTCATTTATTTACTGGCGAGAACATCACTCTGCCGTAGGTCTCCCTTCTCCTCTTTATGAACCAGCGGCAATAACGGAAGGTTGAGTCTGCTGACCTGCGGGAAGCATTAGCAGGTTGTTGAAGGCAGAGCTTCCTGATCGTGAGCGATTAGGATCACTTTGCAGTACTGGGTGAGAAAGATCATATATTTCCTTCTCTTTTGCCTCTCACTGCCGTGCGGGTTGCTGCCCTCGCTAAGAAGTCCGGGCGGTCTGGAGCAGCTGTGCTGGACAATGAGCCTGCCAAACAGCTCTGAAGCTCCATGGGGAGTTATGGCACCCTGTGGCCTGCCGGCAGTCATGTAGGTTTGAAAAGGGCACACAGGCCGGGGGGGGTCATAGCTCCATGGGGGTATATGTGTATGCTCCGAGTGCGGAAGATGACAGGTTCCATCCCTGCCATCTCCATTTAAAGGAACCTTGGGTTACTGGGACTAGGAAATGCCTCCCCTTGAGGCTTGGCGGAGCTTCAGCCAACTGGAGTAGGCAATACTGAGATGGACTCCTGGTCTGAGCAGTGGTTTGCGCAAGGAAACACCTTCTGGTTTCAGCAGAGTGTCCAAGCAACCGGCAGATGATCCCAGATTCAGTTCCTGTCATGAACCCACAAAGGTGCCTGCTGCTGAATCAAACCATCGGTCCATCAAAGTCAGTATTGTCCGCTCAGACTGGCAGCAGCTGTCCAGGGTTTCAGGCAGAGGTCTTTCATGTCACCTACAGCCTGGTCCTTCTTAACTGGCGATGACTGGGACTGAACCTGGGACCTTCTGCGTGCGAAGCAGAAGCTCAGCCTCTGAATCAAATTCCCCTTCCCTGCATCTGCAGTTTAATACTCCTTATGGTAAAGAGTAGGGGCTGCAGTGGGCTCAAGTGGTTAAGATGCTGAACTGCAGACCAGAAGGTCGGTAGTTCAGCAGTTCAAGACCTGCGTGCCGCATGACGGAGTGAGCTCTCGTCTCTGGTCCCAGCTCCTGCCAACCTAGCAGTTTGAAAGCAAGAAATTGCAAGTAGATAAATAGGTACCACTTCGGTGGGAAAGTAATAGCGTTCCTTGGCGTTTAGTCATGCCGGCCACATGACCACAGAAACATCTTCAGACAGTGCTGGCTCTTTGGCTTGGAAACGGAGATGAGCACTGCATCCCTGGAGTCAGATTCAACTAGCTTTCAAGCAAGGGAAACCTTTACCTTTTATGGTAAGGAGTGAGCCCCCGTGAGAATGACAAAAGCCGCAAAACCAATCCGCCAGCAGATAAGGTAGAGGCATTGACATCATGTAGGCAAAGAAATACGGCTTTGGCAAACACCAGAAATGTTTCGACTACAGATGCTATGAATTTCATTCCCCCCCCCAAACTGCACACACACAATAATGCTGCCAGTTGCACTGTTGGGAAGGAAGAGGCCTAAGCAAGTAGCCAAACAGCCATCAACAGGTTAATGAACGGACAGGTGGTCTGTAGAAAAACTGGCTCTGTGTTCATAACTGGTGAACAGGACTTGAGCTGAATTGGTGAGTTGTTTGAGCAGCTCTCGTTCATCAGCAACCACTTCGTAGTGTATTGAGTTCTCATGTCCTCATCTGCCATGTATGTTCTTAAAAGATCAATACAGGTGGGTAGCCGTGTTAGTTTGAAGGAACAGAACAAAGTTTGAGTCCAGTGGCAGCTTTAAGTCCAGCAAAGTAATTCTGGGTATAAGCTTCTGTGTGCATGTACACAAATGCTTAGACCCAGAATTAAACTTTGTTGGTCTTAAAGGTGCCGCTGGACTCAAACCTTCTTCTTGAAAGACCAAGTGCAGCTTCCTCAGGAGATGCCATCATCAGATGGTGAACTTTCTTTGTGTTCCGGATTTTGTTAGATTTATTTTCAGACCCGGGTGGGGAGGAGTCAGATGTAGCTGTCGAAGAGTGAACCTGTTCAGTGGGAAACGGAGCAGGCTCTCCTTATAACTGCTTCCCACCTGAGAGAGGTGTGGGCTTGGTGTCCTGCACCCATCTTCCCAGCCTGGGCCAGCTTAAGAGGCAGGCTCTTTTGTGCTTTCCTGAATTCCCTTATCTCCTCAGTTCCACCTGTTGGTCGTCTGCCTTTGGAGTTTGTAATTATGGTATGCTTTGATTTTAATTAAAATCAAGCATGGTTTCGTCAGTGGAGCTGTGGAAGGTTGAAGCAGCACGTTATGGATAGGGCTGGCCAGCCCGAGGATTTTGGGTGCCCTCAGACAGCCATGAGCTGCATGCCCCCCTGGTGCTAGCCAATGTTCCCTCTAAGATATGGAGTCTCGTGAGCAAAAATTCTAATTTGTGAACTCCTGGCATTAAAGTTGTGAGCGAGCAATTTGGCTGTCGCATAAATGAGTTTGCTCTGGAGCCATCCTTCCTGAGCTAAGACAAAAATGTGTGAGCCGGAGGCTAAAAAACTGTGAGCTAGCTCACACTAATTCAGCTTAGAGGGAACACTGGTGCTAGCCCAGTGGCCCCCCCCCCCAATAGCTCATGCATGCCCCAAGCTGCTGTGCCCCATCATGCCTGGAGTCTGGGCGGGCAAGGAGATAACTTCCCCCCAGCAAGCCAGAATCTGGAGGTGGCAGAGCTGCTCTTTCTCCCTCCCATCTTTGACAGGACAAGCAGGTGCTGGTGGCGGGCGCCACCACCGTTCATGCCACGTGCCTGGGTGGGGTGCTGCTCAAGGCCACCTCTTGCCACAAGCAAACTTTTTCCGGGACCCAGTGCCCCCTGCCCTCTGCCGCCCTAGGCAATCGCCTAGGTTTGCCTGACGAGCAGGCCAGCTCCGCTTACTGGAAACCCGTGAGGGCTGCCAAAGGAGGGTTCCGTGGGTCGTGTTCTTCCGTCATTGAATCAGGTGGGTAGCTGTGCTGGTCTGACGCAGCAGAAGAAAGTTCCCGTCCATTTATTTAATTGATGTGCGTGTGCACTGAAGCTTATGCCTGGAATTAAACTTAGTAGGTCTTAAAGGTGCCCCCGGACCTGAACTTTGTTCTCCCATCGCAGAGTGTGTTTTCACTTACCTGCAAAGTGACCTAATCACATCGTGTGGTTTTCTTGCCTTTGGTTATATTGCTGGGCGGAACAGTACGCGAGAAGGATGCAGTGCGGGCAGGATTTTCCATCCATAGCTCCGTGTCTGCCATGCGGCCCTCAGAGAGCACAGAATGACAATGCATTCAAAGCTCTGTCCTTTTCCAGCCATTACTGCGCATTGTGTCAAGGCATCAGAGGGTCACTGACTTGAACTACTGTAATCGCTTCCACTGAGGCTGGGTGTCAAAGACATTGGAGCAAATGGTTTGGTTTATGCTTTGTTGCTCTGATCGGCACAGTTCTCGCATGGCCTGGCTACTTGGTATGTGTGCAGTTTCCAGATGCCCGCATCCTTTCTAGCCCTTGCAGGTATGTGCGTTACCCATCCCGAAAGGCAGTGCAACTGCTCAAAATTAGGGCTGTAAGCCTTAGGTTCTTACTGAACATCTCTCCAAAACTTCTGATAGGGTTGCCAATCTCCAGGTGGGGCCCGGGGATCTCCCAGGATTAGAACTCATCTCCACATGTCAGAGATCAGTTCCTCTGGAGGAAATGCCTGCTTTGAAGGGTGACGTTATACCCTGCTGAGGTTCTGGCCCTCCCCAAATCCCATCGTCACCAGGCGCCATTCCCAAATCTCCAGGTATTTCCCAGCCCAGAGGTGGCAACTGTAGATAGCTAAACTGTAGACAGCATTGCGGGGATGAAAATCAGAAGCCACACATTGTTTGCCTGCCCCCAAATTGGACATTTTTTTAGTATAGGAAGGACATGTACTGGCCGTGGAAACAACTTCCTGTGTTTCAGCGTCAGCCACAGTTCTCGGTGATCGCTGTCTGAAGAGCAGTAACTCATACAGAGATGCACCAGACTGCAAGAATCCAATGGCTGCTTGGGGTTACCGTGAAACTGAATTCAGAGTTCTGGGTAAAAGGGACAAAAAGGTGCTCAGCAGCAGCAGCAGCAGCAAGGTGTGCGATCTCCCCCCCACCCCCAATAGGTGAGGAACTACTTCATCGGTTTTCACTGATCTCTTATTGCAGAAGCCCTGCTCCTGTGTATGCAGGTTGCATTCAGCATGTTGAGAATTGACTATAAATCATGGATGATGTTGATGTTGGGGGAAGGAGGGACATGTCAGCTCTGAATGATTTACTGACACCTGATGCAGAGCCTGGTGGAGTTAAAAGCTGATTAAGAGGCACGGGCAGAGCGATGAATTATGCAGGGACACAGCAGGCACCCTGCTCGGTGGGGAGGGATGCAGGACTCCGGGGAGCCTTCGGTGATTTATTGGCCTTTATTCCTCCTGGCCCACTAGCAATTCTGTCCTAGCTGGCAGATGGGAATTACTGATTTAATTAATAGATTTATCATTTAAAGTTTAAGGCTGCAATCCCAGAGTATTAGGTCCACGAGGCAGAAGAAGCGCCCGTGTCGCCAGGAAAGTGTGGAAAGGCTTTCCTGCCGAGGAATGAACACATAGAAGCCTCTCCCTCTAGCTTAGTTATTGGCTGTCTGCATCTGCTCCATTTTTATCCAGCCCTTCCTCCAACCATCCTCGGTGGGTCCAGAGAAAGGCAGCCATATCAATATTTTAAATAAAAGGGGGAATACGATGGCGGGTACACGTCTGTGCTACCTTGCAGGGTTGTTTTGAGGATAACATGGAGAAACACAGACGTGTGCCCACCCTCTTGGGGGCTCTTTGGGGAATAGTCAGGAGCTCTGAAAGTGCAAGAGGGGGCCACATCCATATGGTCTCCCTGCAGAATTAGGTAATCATGATGTTTATAGAATTTCTCATAGCACCTGTGGCTGATCTATTTAACCCTATTTATGCAAGTAGCGATAATGCGCAAGATTGGGGGGTCAGGCAGGAACCGTGATCTCCAGGTTTGGACACTCTGGTGGGTACGGGTACCCTGTCCCCACCTTCTGGGCTGTGAGCCCAGCCGTTTTTTGCAGCTTTTTGGAAAGCCCCCTGCTGTCAACTCCCAGGAGCTTTGGGGGGTGGGAGCCTGAACGACAGCATGAGCGCCATCACGTCACTTCTGTGCAGGCGCCCAGAAGTGCCGTCACAGTGGTGGCAGTGACGTAGGAACTCCCTCAGTCTCTGTGATCTGTTCTTTATCATAGAGGTTCCGAGAGGGTCCCGGGTGCTGTGACGTCACTTATGGGTGCTTGCCTCAAAGTGACGTCACGGCATCCGTTCAGTCGTTTCCGCCTCATTTTTGGCACAGGCGAGGTCACCGATTCTGGCTCCTCCTCTTCCTCTCACACAGCTGCACTGTGGGTCCCATGCCTGCCCACTGAGGGTTAATTGTGGGTCCCGGATCTGGAATGGAACCATTAAAGACCCCCAGTACAGAAAATCCTTATGTTCTAAAAATTTGGTGTACACATAATCATCTTCCTGTTTGTAGCTGCAGAAATGCAAATGGCTGCCCCTTGGAAAAGCAAACCTGCACAGTTGAGACATCCCATCCCGCTGCTACGGAGAGATGCCATTGTCTTTTGTTGCCTCCGATCAAGGACCTTGTGAAGCATCTGAAATACAGGGGTTTCATACATTCCAGCATATAGGTCAGGGATGAACGGGCTACTCCGATCCCATTGTGTCCCCCAAGAATCTCCAGTTCACATCTGTCGAACGACCCAAAAGGGATTTAGTCATTTTAGTGATTCTAAACTTTATAAAACTGTTCCGAAAGGGATGGAGGCGTCCCCCACCCCAGCTAGAAGGATGCTGCTGTCATTACCTTGATGATCATTTTTCACATCTGTGAAACACTTTCCGTACATGAAGAATAGATCTAATGGGTCCTTTGGTAAAGTTCCCAGTATCTTTCCTAGCTTGTGTTGCATTCCTGTATTTTCTCAAAGCTCTGCTTCAGAAACGCCGTGATTAAATGAGGGAAATCGGCTTTTATCTTAACGAGGCAAATGGCTTTTAAACGGCAACGGGAAAGACTTAGCTAGTAATGCCAATATCTAAAGAGTCTGGGCTCGCTCTGCCAGCTGAATTAGTCCAGGGAGACAAATTCTTCTTGTCATTTCGGCCGTCCAATTCTACCGCTCCTGGTTGATACTCCTTGGGGTTTTGGTCGTTTGGCTTTGGAAGCACCTGGTAAGAGACTCCAACCACGTGTCTGGAGCTCACGCCAAGCATTTTCTGTTTTTCCACACCCCGCCCTTTCACTCCTCTCTCTCTCTCTCTCTGTTGCTGTTTTCCCAGGAGGCCGTGAGGGTTGTTGAAGATGTCAGAGAGCCTGGATATTGAAGAGAAACCTCCAGCTCCTCCCTTGAGAATGAACAGCAACAACCGCGATTCTTCGACGCTCAACCACGGCTCCAAACCTTTGCCCATGGCCCCCGAGGAGAAGAACAAGAAGGCCCGGCTGCGCTCCATCTTTCCAGGAGGAGGGGACAAAAGTAAAGTATTGGGCCCGCTCTGTTTTCTGTGATGTCTCGCCTGCTTTTCCCCCCCTCAAGCTTCAGCTGCTTAGAACAGGGCCAGTCAAGATCCATAGAGCATTACTGATAAGAGGTTGCATTTAGTTTACTTTGGATCCTTGGCCAGGACTGTGAAGTTACACATGAGGCTGCTTAAGCCAGTTAAATCTGAGGGGGCTGGAATTTGTCGCTGTGAATGCACAGTTGGGATCAAAAAAGTGAGTCAGGGTGCATCTGAGGTACAAATCAACCCTGTAAGACTTTGGGATTTTGTTTTCTTGGAAGCCCATAGCCCTGCGATGTCTCTTAACCTGTTTTTGAAACTCTCTCCAGTATCCAGAGCAGTTTGCCCTTTGAAACCCAAAGTCCCCTTAGGAGCAGGGCACAGTCGTGTGGATCCAGTTTGAAACGTTTGGTTTCAAACGGCATAGAACTAAAGGGTGTGTCATTCTCATTTGGCTCCATTTTTCTGCAGGATTTGAAAGAGGCTTGCTGAGATAAAGGCCAGGCTTGGTTACATTTTTAGATATCAACAGGCAGTTTCCTTAAAGGGGTTCCCTAAGGAGAAACCAAAAGGCCAGGTCAATTGCCGTTGATACGCACAGTGGCAATTCATCTGGTATCTGACAACGGGAGCGTTGACTCTTGAAAGCTTATACCCTGAAATCTTTGTCAGTCTCTACTACTGGACTCAAATCTAGCAGCAATTTATGTGACTGTTCTGACATGTCTTGGGGATGTGGTTAGATTGCAGTTACTTGGCGTTCCTCTGAAATGCAAGTAGAATTACGCAAACCGTGGATATGTTTGGAAGGTGGAGTATTGTGGAGTGCAGCAGTGTACCATGGAGTGGTCATATTTCTGAATACCCTGTCTGGAATACAAGCCCTTCTGGCTGCACGCATGAGACTTCCACACTGGGGAGAAATGTTGAATGTACGCAGCTCCCTGTTATGCTGGTTCCCCTAATATATCCCATGAGATGCTAGCAGGGAACTTCATAGATAGGTGGGTGGACTGTTCAAAGGTCACAGCCTTTATCCACCAGCACTCTTAACATGATGCAGTCCCAAACCAAACTGCTTAAGACCACTGCAGTGTTACCAGAGGTGTAAAAGTTCTTGTGCATGCGTGAGAATCCAGGGCTTGCATGTGAAGGACAAGACCGCCTGCACTCGTGTGCGTGAGAATGCGGGGCTGCTCACAGCAGCACCAACATTGGTTATGGCAGGGCAGCAGTTCTTGGTATGACCTCCACCTCAGGCCAGAGCATGAGTGGGGCAGGTGGCTGGAAAGAAGATGGGGTTTCTCTACTGTTCTCCAAACTAGGGTGGTTTTTTCTAGTTCTCTGGAAAACCGAAAGTGGTCAGGATGGCTTTGCTTCAGAGTTCCACGACTTGGGGACAGCGGCTGAACAGGCCCTGGGTGACCCACTGTCAGGTAATGAGCACCGTCTGTCCCCACCTCTGATACAGTGTCCCCACCGCAGTCATGGAGGAGAGTAGCAGCCATGTTGCCCCCTTGCTTTCTGCAATAGAAAGAGGTGGCTAAGGTAGAAATTTCTCCGTGTCACCCCACTCGAAACATTGTTCACATCAAACCCTGACAATTTTGACAGTTGGGACTGATGGTTCAAAATTGATAACCAGGCACTGCCTAGTAGTGTGTGATGTTTAGATCTCCTGCCAGGGGAACACTATATCCCTTGTGATCACATGACATGGCCGCTGTGCCAACATGTAGGTAGTGATCAGCTTAATGGTGAAACCTATCGCTCATATACTCTGTACCACAGGCATGGCCTGGCAACCAGCAGGAGATGGGGGAGGCAGGAACTGAACGGGGAGGGGGTAATGTTGTTCCTGTGCGTTGACCCAGCTTCTGTTAAGGTCCTGGAAGCAACAGAGTAGCCCCAAAGGTGACGCTCTTTCTATAGTTTCCATACAGTTTTTGTCCCAGTGCTAGAATCTCACTCCTGGTGTGATGTTGCTTCCAAGTCCCGCCAAAAGTTGCATCATTGCACAGAGATGACAGTTGTGCCTCCTCTGCTAAACAGCTAAGCTAGGAGTATATGCAGAGTCAAATAAACACCCAAAAATATCTTATTGGTATTGTTCAGGTATTTATTCAGTCAAATACAGATGAGACAATCTGATTCAGCTAATGAAATTACCGTGCCTGAATAAAAGCCGATATTATTTGGCTTTTATTCAGTCATGGCTAGAAGGTACTTAATGCTTTTGAACTCACCGAGTCGTGCTGCGGCAACAGCACGACTCAGTGAGTGAACTCAGGAGGCATTTAAACTTAATTTAAACTGATAGTTTCTCCATTATGACCTATGGGGATAGTCCCCTAGGCTATAATGGTGCCGAATAAATTCTGGTTTCCCGAATATTTACCCAAATAGCAATACAATACTGATACTGGTATTTAGGAATATTCAGGAATACCAGGAATTCCTACCAAGGCAGGAATAGACCTGAATTGGGAAACAATGAATTTTTTTTTTTTTTGCACACTTCTAAGCTAAGCATCAGCAGGCAATTGTGGCAATCTGCTGAAGGTCTCCTGCCATAAGCAGACAAATGGGAACCCCAGCCACATGGAAGGCAGCGCAAAGAGAAGACTGACTTCAGTTCATGGGTGCAGAATGCCCCTGAAGGATCTAGAGCTTTAGGTAATAGCCCGTGTCAAATCTATCTGTCTGTCTATTCTGTCCTTCCTCTAAGGAGCTATGGAGTTTTGGACGTGGTTTTCCACTTATCCGTTTTACCTTTCCCACAATTCTGTGCGGGTGGGTTCCTCTGAGAGAGACAGCACGGCTAACTCAAGATCACCCAGTAGACATTACATTCGTCAATAAAGATTGACAAAAAGATAATTTCTTCCCTCGGTCACAGTACAGAAAGTTACAGTATAGCGAGGGAAGCAGAACTTCATCAGGTCAGTCAAGAACTGGATAATGTACCCTGTACTGTTTACGGTGTTTTACATAACACTCATGAAGAATAAAAGACCACTTCCATCATATAAAAATCAATAAATGATACAGATTCAGGTGGGTAACCTCGTTGGTCTGAAGCAGGAGAACAAAGTTCAAATCCACTGGCCTTTTAAGACCAACAAAGTTTTATTCAAGGTATAAGTTTCCGTGTGCAAGCATGCTTCTTCCGATACATAACTTCATGGTGGAATGGGAGTTTGAATCCACCTCTCTAGTCCTGGCCTAACCAGATCCCCACAGCGGCTCTTTGTTCCTAGCTCCAATAATGTGTTTCTGTACAGAACACCCAAAACGTCTCACAAAATGATGGCAAAGCATCTTAGGCGAGATCCCCGAAATGAAACCATCCAATCCAACCTTAGTAGACCCAGCTATTCTGTCAGAAGCGGCAATTAAGTCACATAATAATTCACTTCCGCACAAGTACAGGATACAGTTTGACTTCAAGAGTAATAAGAAACTGTCAGTGTTCAGACAGCGAGGTTAAATATAGCCTTTTGTTCCCATCTTTAATTTACCTGTTAACCGAATTCCTCAAGAGAACGTTTTGAACAGGAGGCTTTGGCAAACAATGCTTCCTTAGCAGGAGACGGGGCCGTTGTTTCTGGCCATGAATGATCTTTAATAAAGGAAGCGGCCGATGTTTTTCACTGGCAGAGCTGACTGTGCCTTTCAACATGCCGTGATGACCCTTTCATCCTAATTTCTGCCACAATTGCCTGAGAGCGATAAGATAGGCAAAGCCAGTTCTGTTATCTCCTGTTCAAAGTGTTGCGTACTGAAAAGATATGAGATCTTCTTGCAAGCCGTCTCTTTGCTGAAATTAAAGTAGGAATACATTATAGATAAAAGGGGGGGTGCTGATCAAGGCACCGGAAGTAAATTCTCTGGAACCCTGAACTGATGTATCATTGTTGCTTTTAATAAGTGTCGCAGGAAAATCATTACCCATTAAAACGGTGTAGATGTTAGAATTCTGGGAAGAAATGCAGCAGATAATTGTTTTGTAAGGGGACAACTAATACTTGGGATTGGTTCACATGCAATGTTCTTGCCTACATGTTATCATCCCTGATTGTGATTAGACATGCACTAATATTAGGGGGCTAGGCTCATGCGTGGAACCACGGGAGTCTTTTGGGGGTTGGGGCATGGGGAAGAGAATGTAAGTGAAGCTCTAGGATTTTGCCTGATCTCTGCTGTAAAAACCTTAGCTCTTGGGAAGATTCCGAGAGCACTGTCAATATCTCCCCCTTCCGTTCACTTCTGCACTGGTGGGAACGGGGGAATGACCATGGAAGTTTGCCTGCTGATTGTGGGCTATTGGCAGCGCTGACTCGTATAGAATTGTGTGTTCCCCCTGCTTTCAGAGGGGAGGTGGGGGAGTACCAGAAGCAGGGCCTTTCCTGTTGTGGCACGTTGACTTTGGAACTCCCTGTCTCCAGTTGTCTGCCTGGTGCAAAACTGGATGAGTTTTAGGCATCCAGTGAAATACATCTTTATTTTCACAGACTGTTTGCTGATATGCTGGTTCCCCCCCTTCTTCCTCTGCACTTGCCTGCTTCTAATTTTACTGCTTTGAGTTGTTACAAAATACGTGGAAATACATACCAGTACCAAATTTGGATTGGGTTAGTCAATAAGAAATAACAATCATCTATCTAACTCCCATGGGTGGTTCCATGAGGTCTCTCAAAAAAATCCTCCAGTTTTATTATAGGAGGCGTGTGATGGAAAGGAAGGGCGTGCCTGTTGTTTTATTGTACATGTTTTACTCAAGACAAGTATTTCATTGTTTGTTTGTTTTAAAGTTAAAAGTTATAAATAAAATGTTTAAAAAAAAAAAGGGAAGGAAGGGTCTCGGCCAATGACATGTGAACTGGGCCAAAGCTCACACTTTAACCCCAAAAGAGTTTTCTGATTGGCACATGTCATAGCGTAGCATTTCCTCAAATGTGCCGTCTTAGTGGGGACCATTTTTGCATTTCAGCTGCAGGGGATGTCCTGCCCAAGTGACCTTACAACTAGGGTTCTCCCAGAAGAACGGGAGACCTTCTGCCAGAAGCCCCCACCCCCTGCCACTGCTCAGAAGGCTGGTGGGGAGGGGGAAGTAAGGCAAACATTGCTGTAGCATCAACAGCATGACATCATTTCCAGGACAAACCCATAAGTGATGTCATGCCACTCTAGGGTTCAGAGTACCATAGAGTTTTCACTGAATCATAGAGTGGCATGATGCCACTTCCAGATCTGCCCTGAAAAATGCGGTCACCGTGCACAATGCAACATCCTCTCCGCAAGTCCCTGCCACCCAGTCTCCCACTGGGTACCAGCCACCTGCTGGCAATGCTAGCACACAAGAGGAGCATACGCAAGGGTGGAGTTGGCTTGTTTGTGCATCAGCTGAGGCCCTTAGGATGACCGAGTGTTTCCTGTGTCTCAAAGGGCAAAGCACCTGGAAGCATCAGAAGCGGCCGAGGGCAAAACAGTTGTGATTTCTTGTCTCTTCCAGCCACTCCATGTTCTCAACACAGAGGGCCCATAACAATTTCAGCGGATCTTTCTTGATGCTGTTAGGCCTGCCTACCTGTATGAGGCTGAGAAGTGTCAGATAGCCACATTTCATTCCTGCAGTTTGGGGGGAGAAGGGAACTGGAACCGGGGGGGGGCTGCGGAAGGTGGATTCAAGGAGGATGGAGAACAGAGTCACAATTTTTTGGGGGGGAAGCAATGTGGCTATGACTGTTGCAGTGGGGAGGCAGTCACGCAGGGGGCCAGGGTCCTAGAGCCCTTTGCAGCTGCCTTGGTATTCGCTGGCTTAGATCACGTGGACAAGACTTTCTTGGGCCCTAACTGTTCTCAGTTCGAATAAGCCAGACTATGAAATAGATGAATGAGCGAGTACACAGAAAATAAGGAGGTGTTCATATTTTTGCCTCTAGCCAATAAGAAGAAAGAGAAAGAACGCCCTGAAATCTCTCTTCCTTCAGACTTCGAGCACACGATCCACGTGGGGTTTGACGCCGTCACGGGGGAGTTCACGGTAAGTCCTCTTTCTGCTTTGTCTCTTTGTCGCTGCAAACGCTCCGATGGTGATATTCTCTTTCTTTCCAGCCATCGTCTGTGAGTGGCGTTCTGAGGGGGTGGGAACCCCAGACTGTTTTGAGTGACAGTCGTGTGTTCAGAGTATTCTGTTGGAAATCGGCTCCATAATTTGTTTCATGGCTTGTTTCTGCCAGTCTGGAAAATGAAAATGTTGTAAAAGAGACAGTGGATCTGGGGGGGATCTTGTAGATCTTCCAAACAAACGGTGGCAGTTTTCTATAGGGACTCAACGTAGGGCTGTGGCGCCAAAGTTCCTCTCCTAGGACTTTAAGAGCTGGTCTAGAGGAGATGTGAGCCGTAACTTTTGCTTCCCTGTTAGACCTCGTTGTATGAATTGAGGCCATCACACAGTGAATTCCACTTCCTTCTGGCTACTGTGATTGGCATGTACCAACATGGCTACCAGTGTTCCCTCTAAGCTGAGTTAGTGTGTGCTAGCTCACAGTTTTTTAGCCTCCGGCTCACACATTTTTGTCTTAGCTCAGGAAGGATGGCTCCGGAGCAAACTCATTTATGCAGTAGCCAAATCTCCTGCTCACAACTTTAATGCCAGTAGCTCACAAAGTAGAATTTTTGCTCACAAGACGCCGCAGTTTAGAGCAGGGGTATCAAACATGTGGCCCGGGGTCCGGATCAGGCCCCTGGAGGGCTTCTATCAGGCCCGCGGTGGAACTGGTTGTCTTCTGCTTCTTCTTCCAGTTCTGCTGCTGCTGCTGCATCATTGTGGGTTTGCAGGTTACAGATACGCGCCTGAACAGCAGGCTCCAGATTGCAACAGCACAGACATTTTGATGCAGTAATTCAGAGCAAGAGATGTCAGTTATCAGACACTGTTAAAAAATTGTGAGAGTGCTAATGTTTTAAGCATGTTTTTATTTCAAGTAAGACAAAAAAGCCCTTTGTGTTTGTGTCCTTTATGAAGTCTATATCTCCGCTACCTGGCATTACATTTTATGACACACACGGCCCGGCCCAACAAGGCCTCATTTATGTCAGATCCGGACCTCGTAACAAATGAGTTCGACACCCCTGGTTTAGAGGGAGCACTGATGGCCTGAATCTCTCTGGTGGGAAACCTGTTGCAGAAAATAAGCTCATTTTTACCCCAGGAGTACTGCAGGATCCACAGGGGTGAAGGAGCCGTGGCTTGGTGGATGCCATTCATTTTGTAATTCACTGACCCCTCACAGATAGGCCCGGCAGGACAAGTGAGCCGAGCCCTTTTGTGCTGTCCAGTCCCATGTGTGTTAACCCAGAAGTAAGATTCAGGTAGGTCGCCGTGTTGGTCTGAAGCGGCAGAACAAAGTTTGAGTCTAGTGGCACCTTTAAGACCAACAGACTTTTATTCACAGCATCAGCGTTCATGTTCTGTATCTGAGGGAAGTGTGCGAGCACACAGAAGCTTATACCGTGAACAAAACTTTGTTGGTCTCGAAGGTGCCACTGGACTCAAACTTTGTCCTACCCAGAAGTAAGTTCCGCTTTATTCTCTTGGGCTTACTTCTGCATTAAGCATGCAGAGGATTTGCAGCCATTTGTCTGATCAGAAGAACTTGGACAGCTGAGTGCAAATTTTACCAGCTTTGTGTGCCTTCAGGGACTTCTTAAGTATTCAAGACTTTTTGCACAATCGGTAGTGTTGCACAATAGTTTTTCGCTTGTCTTCCATTTGCGGCGCCCAGTCCATGTGTCTTCCCTCGGGCCTATGGGGTGCTTTCGGAGAACTCCCTGAGAGGTTTGCCTTCCCAGGGAAATCACAGAGGGTGACCGTGTTGGTCTGCAATGGAAGAGCCAGTTAGCGCCCTGGAGTCTTATCAAGATTTTAGGGGGAATGAGGTCTCAAGAGTCAAAGCTCCCTTTTTGACAAAGGGATCTTTGGCTCTCAAAAGTTTGTATCCCAAAAATCCTGCTACCCTCTAAGGTGCTACTGGGCTTGGATCTTGCTTTAATTCATACATCCACCTGTCATTACTGGAACTGGTGGTACAACCATCATCAGTACCCGCTGGGTTTTGTTTATTTCTAACTTGGTTTTCTTTAACCTTTTTTTTTAATTAAAAAAAGCTGTTTGTAGACTTCTGGCCACATTCAGACAACCAGACAAACCATGAAAATGGGCCTTGGAAGTCCCTGGCCCTGTGTGTTCCCTCCTCCTACAGCATGGCTTATACATCAGAAAATTCCTGGCTTGTGACAAACTGCAGTTTGTTACGAATTCTGAATGAGACAAAAGGGCAAACTGTGGTTTGTTTTCTGTTTATTGACCAGGCTAGGAAGAAACAAACCACAACTGGTCCTGTTATATGACTCTGTTGTCACAACTAATTGTGTGTTACTTTACAAGCTAGGAAGTCCTACAGTCAACAAAGCTGCTCACACATGGAGGACTTCCAAGGGCCATTCTCAGTCCAGACAAGCCAGGGTGGTTTTGCTCATTCAGCTGTTGTGTTCCTCCACTGGGTAACGTCTGGGTGGGAGCCCACCCAAGCCTTTGAGCAGGAGCGCTTTCTCTCTGTCCCAGTGATTTGGGGAGCAACCCTGCCCAGTTACTTGCCCCTCCCAAAGTGATGCTTTTTGCCTCAATTCGAACCTCAGGCCAAAGCATAGTTAAAGGGAGCGCTGCCAGTCAGGCCAGGACAAGGCAACTTGAGAGCCAGTTTGGTGTAACGGCTTGAGTGTTGGACTAGGCCGGGGGAGTCCTGGGTTCAAATGTGACCTCAGCCTTAAAACTCACTGGTTGATCCTAAGCCGGTCTTGTATTCTCAGCCTACCTACCACTCAGGGTTGTTGTGAGAATAAAGTGGAGGAAGGGAAAGCCATGTGTGCTTCCTGTGTTCCTCACAGTAAAGGGGAGAATAAGAATGAGAGAGAGAGAGAGAGAGAGAGAGAGAGAGAGAGAGAGAGAGAGAGAGAGAGAGAGAGAGGGAGATCTGTGGAATGCCTGGTTCCCGCTCCAGCTTAGAGGCCCCCCCCCACTTTCCAGCTATCATCAGTGGGGGAGGGGTCTTAGAGGAAGAATCCAGGCTTTCCTCCATCCATATGAGACCCTCCCCCAGTATTTAATTTTTAATGTCATTTGCATTTTTTAAAATTTTCGTGAACCAATTTGGCCAGCAAGCGGGATAAAATAGAACTAATAAATTAATCATTTATACAAGGCATCACGTCATTGCTGGTATTTTTAAAACATTGCCCGGGGGGTGGGGGCATATTTCTAAGTGTATTCTCGGGAAGCCATCGTCTCTGCAGTGGCACACCCAGGAAAAACACAGCTCCCCCCACCCCCCAGTACCATAAGGTAGCTTCTAAATATGGCACCGGTTGGCATGTGCTTGTCAGTCATCACATCTGGAGCAGTGTCTGGCAGGGGCCTGTGACTCTCGAACAGGGACGCGGCAGTTGCGAGTGCAGGAATGGCTTATCTGCTGGAGGCGTCACCTACCCCCAAATATTTATAGTTTGAAATGGAGGGCTGGGCTGTCAGATCAATGGACGGCTTCTTACAACGATTGCAGTCAAACATACTTTAAAGTCAAGGGCCCCCTTGCTGAGCAAATGAGAACTCGCTTCCTTAATTGCATTGCGATTCCAGCTCACAGCAGCGGACTCTTTGCTCCCCAGCCTTGCAGGAGAGAGGGACTCTCTCTCCCATTTGTGCACACGTGTGCATGCCTGGAGCTTTGGAGGCCAGAAGCTAGAAGAGGGCTCCGCAGCCTTTTTTTTTGACCCAGCGGGCACATTTGCAATTCTGACACGGCATGGTGGGCGCAGCTACAAAATGGCTGCTGCAGGAGGTAGAGCCAGCCACAAAATGAGTCCCACGGCTTCAGTACCAATCTGCACAGCCAATCAAATCTCCAGTAGCCATTCACAAGCCTTGCTGGGCAAAAGCTCTACTTGGCCCCACCCACTTCCTAAAAATACTTGGCAGGTGCCAGAAAAGGTGTTGACATGCACCATGGCACCCATGTTGGGGACCTCTGAAGGAGAATATCGGTTATGGGTGCAAACAACAATAGGGAATGCCTTCATACCCTGCTTATAAGCCACTTGGGAAGGAGCATCGGACTAGCCCCTCGAGGCAATGGCCCTGGAACTGGGAGACCTTCGGCCTGATCCAGCAGGGCTCTCCTTATCTTGTTGCTTGATTTAACAACAAGCATCTCCTTCCTGTGCATTCCCAGGACAGCAACGGTGACAAACAAGCAAGGACTGGAGTGCATAAAACCAAACACACCATTGGAAGAAAAAAATCACAAAACCGCAACTGACTTATTTTGGCCATGTCATGTGGAAGAACTCACTAGAAAAAGCAATTATGCTTGGATTGGTTAGCAGCAAAAGGAAACCGGGCCACCAAAGAACACAGTGGCTAGACATAAATGTCGACACCAGCCTGAGCATGGAACAGCTCAAAGAAACAGTACAAGATCGGAAAACATGGCGAGAGCTGGCCCGTAGAATTGCCAAGAGTCAGAGATGAGTTAATGGCTAACCACATCTCCTTCCCCAGGAACTCTCTCTGAGAAGCAATTCTGTCCTCCCACTTCAAATTGCATTTGCTTATTCAAAATATTGACAGCCCCCTCCTCCCCTTGATCTGCAGACTCGGGGGGGGGGAGGATTATCAGTATGTTGCGGGGCAAAAAGCGAAACAACAATCCTGGAGGTTTCTTGTCATCTTCTGGGCATGGAAGAGCGGTCACTGCGAGTGTGGAGGGGGAAGTATTTGTGAATTTCCTGCATTGTGCAGGGGTTGGAATAGATGACCCTGGAGGTCCCTTCCAACTCTATGATTCTATGGTTCTAACAAAACCACTTACACACAAAAAAAAAGTCGCAGCCAACTTATGGTGACCCCAGCATTGGCTTTCAAGGCAAGTGAGAAGCGGAGGTGGCTGGCCATGGCCTTCCTTGGCAGAGTCTTCCTGGGCACTCCCCATCCTGCTTAGCTTTTGAGATCTGACGTGTTTGGGCTGCCCCGCACCGGCTTCCCTTCTGCAAATCGGTAAGCGGGCCCTAAAAACAGGCAGTGACAGGGGATCGGGAGGCCGTCTTTCTGATACGCAGCTCCTGACTCACAAAGAACTTTAAAGGCACTTCAACTTGAACCCAGGAGGAAACGAGTCACCAGGGAAGATGTTTTGAAGTAGGTGTGATAACGGCCAAGGTGGCTTGCTCCAGTCATGTTGCCCTCCTTGAAGCTTACGATTCCCATTCAAGGGCCAGCCCCACGTGAACCGTTTTGACTGGGCAGGTGCCCTCGCTGCAAAAGAATCTCCAAACAAGAAGCTGGGGCCCGGGAAGTGGGAGGGAAGCCCACGCTGCTTGGCAGTCGTTGTTGTTGTGGTGCTGGAAACTGGCAGCCAAGTTTTGGAACGACCGCTGGATCCATTATGATAACCGAGGGGAGGAAATACCTGCATGTGAGCCAGTGCCGCCCTCTGTACAGACACTGGGGCCCTCTAGAAGAAGGCCACGGTTACTACCCCTTTCCCAGTTCGTTGTTACTGTTCTAGCAGTGCTTTAAATACGTTATTAATTTCTGACCATATCTGGCCAGTGTTGGAAAGTATATGACCGGTGGCCCTGCCCTGGTTGGCCTAGGATAGCCCAATCTGGTCAGATCTTGGAAGGTAAGCAGGGTCAGCCCTGGTGAGTGCTTGGTTGGAGAGCTAGTTTGGTGTCGTGGTTAAGAGCAGTGGGCTCTAATCTGGAGAACCAGGTTCGATTCCTCCACATGAAGCCAGCTGGGTGACCTTGGGTCAGTCACAGCACTTTCAGAGCTCTGTCAGCCCCCCCCCACAAGAAGTCTAAAGTAATAGTTTCCTTTGCTCGAAAGCGAGTCGAATCCAATATTAGGGGACAGTGCTCGTCTCCGTTTCCAAGCCGAAGAGCCAGCGCTGTCTGGAGATGTTTCCATGGTCATGTGGCCGGCATGACTAGACGCCGAGGAGCACGGAATGCTGTTACCTTCCCACCATAGCGGTACCTATTTATCTGCTTGCAATTTCTTACTTTTGAACTGTTAGGTTGGCAGGAGCAGGGGGCAGAGACAGGAGACAACTCCGTCATGCGGCGTCTCGGGTCTCGAACTGCTGAACTACACACCTTCCGGTCTGCAGCTCAGCATCTTAACCTCTGAGCCACTGCTCGCCACAAAGGAGCCAGAACTTAAGGCTGCCAGAGAGTCTTCAGGTCTCCTGGCTATACTACACACAATGCCATACGATTATTATTATTATCAGTGCTTGGATGGGAGACCCCCAAGCAAGTTCAAGGTTGTTACATGATGGCAGGCAAAGGCAAAACCACCTCTGGGTGTGTCTTGCCTTGAAAACACTGCCGTGTCGTCATAAGCCAACTGCGACCTGATGGCACCTCCCACCATCACATGGCCAGTCAGCTGACCGAGGTTTGGTTTTTACTGGCGAACTGTATTGTAACGAACTGTATTGTAAATGTTGCTAAAATCCAACATCCCTGCAGTGCAAATTCAAGGTAAGACATGTGGAATGTGTATGTCAGCCGGGCATTTATTGTGCAATAAAACCGATTGTGTGGGAAGTTGGTGACTTCTAACCATTGTCCTCTTTCTTCGTTCCTCTTCCGTTCTTTATTCCTTCTGGTCCTTATTTTCATTCTCTCCTGCACTCTGGGTAGGAGAAATGTGGAACAGGAAGAGTTTCTGGGGATATTTTTGTGGGCTCTGGCAGAGACAAAGTTGGATGCGTGGCTTATGAACATGCTGTTGGGAAGCCACTTTCCTGTGACCCCAGAGTAAATTTTGGATGAAGGGAGTCCGATAGGATGGGTAGGTTGTGTGCAGGTGCGTCTGTCAGAGCTACCAGAAGATGTATGACACTAACATGCTTACCTGCCATGTGATCTGTGCATCCCACATGCTTCCCGCATCCGAATTTTGCTGGACTTAATGTGGGATCCAGGAGATTTCTAGGAGATGCTATTCATGTGTATATGATACATATGTCTGTCTGTCTGTGTGCGCGCGCACACCTTAGTTCCTCTTCCTTGTAAACTATCCTGAAACAGCTTGGAAAAGGAGAATGAGGTTTTCAAGCAGACTTGTATTTAGAGGGACGTAGACCTAGAACAAGAAGACTGTCTCACCTAATACAAACAGGTGATGGTCATGAGCCTAGGCGTTCCCAGTGGCCCAATTGTACAGGAAGGCAGGATGACCAAATGGTTTCACTCCCCCCAAACACCACCTAGATTAGCTCGGTCCCACCCCTGGTTCCGGTAACTAAATAAGTGTTGTGTCCCCACCACAATGGGCTCCCCTGATGCAGCCTAGGCTGGTTACGAAGCTTGATAGTCACCAGGGCGGGCTCACCCGCTAGGCGAACTAGGCATTCGCCTAGAGCGTGAGCCGGCCCTGGGGCGCCAAACAGCACCCCCTGCCCCCCCAAGCCATGATCTTTTCCCTGGCCGCCTCTGACCACCTCCACCTCGCTCTGACTGCCAGCACCCAGAAGCCCCGCGCTTCTCCCTGGCCGCCACTGACTGCCTTCGCCTTGCTCTGACCACCGGCGCCACCCAGAAGCTCCATGCTTCCCGCCTCAGGGAAGCTGACTTACGCCCCCGGAAGCTGAGTTGCGCCCCCCACTGGGATCGAGGCCGTAGCTGCAGAACCTTCTCCCCCTAGCGGGCCAGTTGCCCAGGCGGCTCGGACCACCTGCTCACCCCCGGGAGCACCTTTGGAGGACAGCGCTGGCCCGCTGAGCCGGGAAAGGGAGGGCACTGCGCCTTTAAGGCGGCCAAGGCTCAGCGGAGCAGTCAGTCCCCGCCGGGAAAGGAAGCCGGCAGAAGAACTTGGGGCCGGCCGTCTGGAGACATTTGAAGTACTGGGCGGCAGAGGCTGTCCAGCGTCGTCGATTCGGGCTCCCAAGTGGGGGGGGAGCAGCCCAAGTCCCACCCGCCTCCGTTCTGCGTAACTCCTTAAGGGCACGGAGGCGATGCCAGAGAGCGCGTGGAAGGCCTGTCCGAATCGCTGCCCCAAGTTCTTCTGCCGGCTTCCTTTCCCGGCGGGGACCGACTGCTGAGCTGAGCCTTGGCCGCCTTAAAGGCGCAGTGCCATCCTTTTCCCGGCTCAGTGGGCCAGCGTGGCCCTCCGAAGAAGGTTCTCCTGGGGGTTAGCGGGTGCTCCGAGCCGCCTGGGCAGCCAGCCTGCCCGGGGGAGAAGGTTCTACAGCTGGCAGGTCGCTTCTGGATAAGGTAGAGGCTTGAATTTAGCCCCCCCCCGCCTGCCTTCCTGCCTGCCTTCCAGGTGCGGGCGGGAAGCGGCCAATGACCCTGCTTTGGCGCAGCTGCCTGGGTGTTCGGAGGGATGCCCCAGGGTTGCCTGATGTGTGGGGACGGAGCCTGGGCAATTTCCTTCTCTCCAGACCCCGCCTGGAGGTTGGCAACCCCGTTATTGGTGGGCAGGTGCGGGGGGGGGACGCCAGAAGGTAGCTCTGCCTAGGGAGCAAAAAAACCTTGGGCCGGCCCTGATAGTCACATGGTAATCATGTTGCACCAGGGGGCTTTGCTGTTCACTCCAGACCTCATAACAAAAATAGCTCCCAGTGTCCAGTGAGTGCATTCTCTCTCTCTCTCTCTCTCTCTCTCTCTCTCTCTCTCTCTCTCTCTCTCTCTCTCTCTCTCTCTCTCTCTCTCTCTCTCCCTCCCCCCCCCACCAGTTTGGTGTAGTGGTTTATTGTGCAGACTCTGATCTGGGAGAACCAGGTTTGATTCCCCAGACCTGCACATGCAGCTGCTGGTTGACCTTGGGCAAGCCATAGTTCTTTCAGAGCTGTTCTCTCAAAGAGCTCTCTCAACCCCACCTACCTCACAGGGTGTCTGTTGTGGGGAGGGGAAGGGAAAGGAGATTGTAAGCTCCGAGTGAAGGGCAGGGTATAAATCCAGTCTCCTCCTCCTCCTCTTCCTCCTCCTCCTCCTCTCTCTCAAAAGTTTGGAAGTGTTAGGGGAACATGCAAACTTCATTTGCAAAGTATTGTGGTAGTTGAAATGCCTGCTGTGTTGGTGATGCGTAAAGTGCAGTGTTCACAGTTTCTTGGACACTGTTCTGGCTGAGTGGCTTACGATGCTTGTAGCAGTGTCAAAAATCAAAACCCGGGATACCTGCATGGGCTCTGAGGTTTGGTTTGGCTTGACATCATCAGCATCCACCTACATGATGTCATTTGTCAGAAATGCATGTCCAAACTCCATTTCACTCTGCTTGAAGCTACCATGAATAGCGAAGATGAAGCCCTGGAACACTAAGAGAATTGAATGAACATGCTTATGCATGCTGCCAGGGTAAAGGTGGTCTGGGAAAGGAAACTTGGATGCCGAAATGTTTTGAAGGCGAATCCTGCAGAGCGTGCCTCTTAATGGAACAGATCCCCGTTCTGAAAACTGGCTGCATCCCAAACTTTTAAAGATTCTGCTTATACATTTTAATATTTGTTAATGTGTCTTTTAATTGTGTCTTTAGGCCCTGTAGATGCGTTTCAGTAACCTTATCAAAATGCCTCTCTCTTTTTTTTTTTTTTTTTTTGGGGGGGGGGGAGGGGCAGCTGCTAAGGATTTTCCCACTGGCGTGTGTTTGGCAGAAATTGGATTATACCAGTTGATAACCTCAGAATTAAAAGCGAAATTGGAATTTGATTGACTATTCTCTTCGTAATGTTTTCCATGGATTGGTGGCAATTTGTAATCGATGGTGCTTAAAACAGTGACTGGGAGAGTCGGATAAATCTTGCATGGAGCTAGTTAAGAATGGACACACCCCACCATGCACACACCCTTACAGCACACCATTTGAACACCAAACAGCCCTGTTTACCCATTTAATCCTGGACGCTAAACTTGCATGGAAGGGGAGGAGTATCATGGGTGGCGACAACCTTTGTTCCTCACCAACACATGCGCAGTCGAGTGTATACAGCCCTGTTCACAAGTTACAGTGAATGCACATACAAGCCTTGTGCAGCGTACACTTGAGTTTTCTTTACACGTGCGTCGAGCAATTCTCATGGTATGTCAAAAGCACTTACAGCTTGAACACATGATTTAAATATCGCCTTTATCCCAGTACCGGTGTTCAATTTCATTTGCAAAACGAATGTGCCTTGGCCATTACAAAGGGATGCATGTCCATGCATGCAGGATGTATGTAACACAATGCGCTGCAACACGTGAACACATGTATTGACCCTCCGTGTGTGTGTGTGTGTGCTCGTCTGCACAATTGGGCACCCCACTTTTTTTTTTTTGCGCTGATTACGGGATCAGTACTTGACCCATTTCCCTGACCGTAAATCCTAAACAGTGTCGTTTGTGGGGGGGTGAAAGAATACTCGGTAAGAACGGGAGGGGGTGATGCTTCCAAACTTTGGACTTTAAATGTAACTCCCCCCCGCTTCCCTCACTGATTTTTGAAATCTGTCTCCCTGTAGCCTGCCCACTCCCTCCTCCGATGAAATGGGCGACCCCTCTGCCCATTTTGGCCCATTGGATTTCACCTCCTTCCCGCCTTCTCAGTTTATCCCCCATTCTGTTTTAACTTTCTTTTCTTTCTTTATTTACGTCCATTGCAGCCAGATCTCTATGGCTCACAGATGTGCACAGGGAAGCTTCCAGAGGTGCGTCACAGGCCCAAAAGAAGCTTGCGTCCAAGGGCTTCTTTGAGATGTCATAGCACTGCCGCAGCAGGTTCCATGTGTGTGCAGTAGACTTCATTGCTTGGCTTCTCCCACTTTCCCATCATCAACCCGCCCGCCCGCCCCGCTCCCCCAACCTCCAGAAGCCCACGTCACGCATCGTTTCTTGCAGAGAACATCGGTTAGAACGTAGTACCAGGCTGGGGTGGCGAAAAGAGGGATGCTTTGCTGCCCTTGAAGTGGCGCTGCTTAGATGTTAACCGTGCAGTAAAGACAGCGGGGGCGGGGATGGCTGTTTCTTAAATTTAGGGAATTATACTGGATGTTTCAAGGCAGTTCCTTTAGAAGAAGGAACAGCTCGGTGCAACTGTGACGGTTCTGTAGTGAAGCCTCATTGCTTCGACTCCCTGGTGTCTTCTATTTCCTTGTGTTCAACGCAGAATTGCAAAAGGCTAAGGGAGGAGAATTAGTCCTCCTTACCGTTTTAATTCCAAATTGTGGCCCTTCCTTCGAATGGCGGAGGAAGTCCCCCAGAGTCCAATTAACACACTGGAAGGCGGCTTCAACCTCATTCCGATCTGCTGTTACCCTTTGAGCAGAATGCGGCTGCTCTCGCTCTGCACTAAATATCCAGTGTAAATCCCCTAAAAAGAAGCACTGTGTCATCCTCCAATTTAGAGCAGCATTTGATGTGTGCACTGAATCATCAGGGAAATGAGCTAAGCCTTTTCGTCATTGTTCCATGGACGGGCCAGTGGTGATTAAAGGATAAATGTCATGCACCTTTTTTTCCCCTGTCACGGTCATAACTTTCTTTCTTTTTTTTTGTTTTTTTTAAGTTGGATCCAGGTTTTTAGCTCTTTCTTTTAGTAGAAGAAGAGAGAATGATTGCACCTGCTGTAGAGTTTCTAATTTTAAACTGTCAGGCATCGGTCAAAGTCTTGCGAGTAATCTTACACGTAGCATGGGATTCTGGGTAAGGAACGGTACGGGCAGGTGATAGAGAAGCCGCTGGAAGGTGCTCAGCCGCCCCCCTCTCTGTCCGCTTGCCTTTTGCAGGGAATTCCAGAGCAGTGGGCCAGGCTGTTACAGACTTCAAACATAACGAAACTGGAACAGAAGAAGAACCCGCAAGCCGTTTTGGACGTCCTCAAATTCTACGATTCCAAAGAGACCGCAAACAACCAGAAATATATGAGCTTTACATCGGGAGGTAAGTGAGTGAGGGTGGCTCAGTTCAGGCATGGTGCAAAATTCAGGGGGGGACACCTAGGCAGCGAAGGCCCGTCGCTTCAAGGGAACCCTGTAACAGAATTCCTCTGTTTGTTTTTTTAAGAGCTCAGAGTTTGCACGGACAAATGATATCAAATTGCAAAGTCATCTGCAAGCCACCCAGAGAGATCTCAAATCGGAGATCCCAGCAGCAGTACTTCCTAGCCCCACTCCTGTTTCCTTGCTGTCTTAGAGCAAAACTTGATGTCAGCTGTGGGTCTGACCCACTGCTGCCATTTTGGAGAACAGTTTGGCCACTTAAAAAATGCTGCAAGTCGGCACAGCAGGACCAGGTGAATCTTGAGCACTCCTTAAGCCCCCCTCCCTCCATGGCTGTCCGCCTGTGAAAAGGCAGGAGGAGGAGGAGGAGGAGAAGATCACCTGGTCCTACCACTCTGGAGGTGTTTGCAGCATTCTCTAATGGCCAGATTCTTCTCTAAAATGGCATGAAGTCTCATTTGACCTTTAGATCTGTCCCTTGCATGGACTGACTAGATCTCTGCCATTGGCTACTGCTGGACCCCGGGACTTGACTGCTGCCCAGTGCCCCCTGTGTTTGGCACCAGTGGCTTGAAGACCTTCTGGTTCCACCAGAGCACATCCTGCACAAATGCATGGCAGTAGCTCCCTTTTCATTGTGGGGCTTCTCCCTCCCCAGCACCAATTGCAGGCCCATAGCGTGGACTCTGATCTGGGAGAACCGGGTTTATTTATTTATTTATTTAGATTTCTACCCCACCCTCCCCACGAATGGGCTCAGGGTGGCTAACAAACAGGGGCACCATGTGCCAGTACATAAAAACCAAGTAAAACAGGATAAAACAGAATAAATACCAGAAATTACATAAAGTGCTCAATGCTGTTGCTCTTAAATTAAGACAAGATGGTGTCCAGTAGATGTTACCTCCATCCCCGTATTACGGTACTGATCCACCACGCCACTGGAGTGTGGTTGTCATAGGGCCGCTCCGTTGGTAGTGATGGTAGTGGCGGCTCCTAGTCGAAGGCCTGGTGGAAGAGCTCCATCTTGCAGGCCCTGCAGAACTGTACAAGGTCCCGCAGGGCCCTGATCTCCTCCGGGAGCTCATTCCAGCAGGTATCCAATTCCCTAGCATTTTGTCTGCCCTGTGGCAGAATTGTTAATGACCGAATTGTTCTAAACGATTGGGCTGGGCGTGAGCTCACAGACGCAATCGTGGCCGCATAGAATTCTCTCTTTGCCATCTCATAGGATCTCATAAACGTCCTATAAGATGCTCTTGTTGCCTCGTCGCGAGCACAGTGCCACCGTCTCTCTAGCCGTCTCAGCTCTCGCTTCATAAGCCACAGCTCCTGGGAGTACCACGGGTCCCGCCTGGAGCGAGTATGCAGAGGGCGCTGGGGAGTGATCTCGTTAATGGCTGTGGAGAGTTGGCTATGCCAGTCCTCCACAAGTTCATCCAATGAGCCGCCAGGGGGCTTCGGATCCTGCAGAGCCATCTGAAGCTGTACTGGGTCCATTTGGCTCAGCGAGCGAACTAAAAGCTGCTCGCCACCTAAACAGGGTCGGGGTGGAACATTCAGATGGGCCTCCAGGGCATAGTGGTCTGACCATGGTACTGCCAATGCAGTAATCTGGTCCACTATCAGCCCAGCTGCAAAGATCAAATCGAGCGTGTGCCCTGCTCGGTGTGTGGGGGACGATATAAGTTGGGAGGGTCCCAGTGCTGCCATGGACGATACTAGATCCGCTGCCTGACTGGAGGCCGCGTCATCGGCATGGACGTTGAAGTCACCCAGGACCACCCAGCCTGATACGGCCTCCATTAGGGATGGCAGGCTACTGGCCGGTGTGTTAGGCGGTCGATACACTAGTCAGATCGCCAGACTCTCCTCGGCCTCCAGCACCAGGCTGACACACTCCATGCCTGAGATCTCCAACGGTGGGAGCGCCTTGAAGGAGTAAGCCTCCCGAATGAAAATCGCCACTCCTCCCCCCGCCCCCTAGTCCGTGATTGGTGGAGGACCGAGAACTCAGGCAGGGCTAGTTGGGAGAGAGCCAGTGTCTCCCCATCCCACACCCAGGTCTCGATCATGCACGCCAGGTCTGCCTGCTGTTCCATGACAAAGTCCCAAAGGGCTATAGTTTTATTATTAATAGACCTGGCATTGCACAACACCAATGACGGAGGGGGGTCATCAAACCTGGCCCCACTGCTGACCACCTTTGGGATGGGTTGCAGACTGGAAGGGCGCCGAGCCATCCTATTTCTCCGCATCCTTCCCTTAGCACTCCGCCTGGGACCCACCGCTATACTTCCCCCTCCCCAAGAGCACCGGAATCTGCTGCCCTAGCATTGCTGCCCCAGCCAGTCTACGCAGAATCTCGGACTGCTGATGGGCTAACTAAGTGAGCTGTTCCTCCTCCAAAACACTAAGAACACTTTGCCCCTGGTGCTGATGAAGTCAATTCCCCATTCCTCCACATGCAGCCAGCTGGGTGACCTTGGGTCAGTCACAAGCTCTCTCAGAGCTGTTCTCTCACAAGCAGTCCTCAGAAGAGCTGTCTCAGCCCCACGTACCTCACAGGGTATCTGTTGTGGGGAAGGGAAGGGAAAGGAGATTGTAAGCCCCTCTGAGACTCCTTTGGGTAGTGAAGGGCGGGGTATAAATCCAATCTCCTCCTCCTCCACCTCCTCCTCCTCCTCCTCCTCCTCCTCCTCTTCTTCCTCCTCCTCTTCTTCTTCCTCTTCTTCTTCTTCTTCTTCTTCTTCTTCTTCTTCTTCTTCCTCCTCCTCTTCTTCTTCTTCTTCTTCTTCTTCTTCTTCTTCTTCTTCTTCCCCCGGGGTCTCCCCAAGTCTCAGAATCGAAATGGGGGGGCAAGGGTTGCACCACACAGTCTCTCTCTCTCTCTCTCTCTCCTTTCCTGGCCTGGTTGTGGAGTTGCCCTTTATGATTCTACTCCGCCCCCTCATCAGTCAACCCCGCCTTTCCCCAGCCTCCTGCCCCAGGCTTCATGGGCCGCCCCTCCCCACCAGCCTGTGTGCCTGAGGGAGCCTCTAGCCAGGCCATCCTTGCCTGTCTCCCCCCGGCTCAGTCCTCCTCCCGCTTTGCCCCGGCTGTCCCTGTTGGACCTCTGCCAGCTTCCTCTGCACCCGCTGGCTAGCCCAATGGCCTCTGAGGCCCGTTTCTCCGTGGCATTGCTGTTGATGCCATGGCTCCAGGTAATGACCTCATTGGCCAGTGACAAGGCCCACACTTGGCAGCTGAATGTCAGCCAACCGCAGCCCCAGGCCTCGTCCCAGGGGCTCCTGCCAAGTTTTTGGGGTCACAGAAGGTAGGGTGATGGTGGGAGGGTACGCCTTGGCTCCTGTGGTGGCAGGGGTGGCCCTATCTTCGCTGTAGGTGCCACGGCTGAAGCCAGGCCAGACTCTGGGCCCAGACAGATATTTGATCAGTGTTTTTTTTTCTACTGAATACCCTGTAACCATTTAGACTCTAACCTGCTGGCTTTCGTTGATACGTTTCAGATAAGAGTGCCCACGGATACATAGCGGCCCATCCTTCGGTGAGTATCTAGCCTCTTACTGGCCATAAGCTTCTCTCTTTTCTTTATCTCTGCCTGATTTCCTGGTTTAATCTGGTACACAACTGTTTCTAAATAAGGCTGCAATGGGTATAATTCCCTGGAACTATTTATAGCGAAGTTCGAAAGAGCCCCGTGCATTGATCTGCCGCTGAATTACAGGAGGAACCCCGAAGACACACTTAAGACAATCCACGTTCATGCTGAGTGATCGGTGTGAATGTTCCTCTTTTAAATGCTGAACGACCAAACAGGGATTTGTCCTTCATTTTTTAATGTTAAGTGGCTTAATTTTATGTACTTGGGGACGCTGCGGCGGCCCTGCAAGCTGCGTAGCCACTAGATTCACCACGGAGTCTGCACGTGAACATTTCATGGGTTGAATAAGGCCGTGGAACAAATAGCGCCGGCATATGGGGAAGCGAGAATGGCTTTTTAATTTAGCCATTTTTTATGAATCCGCCCATTTTGGCGGAGTTGAAGAATGACGGCTGCGCAGCCGTTAAGTCGAGAGCGGCTTCTGGGGAGGGGGTGTCTGTGCGATGCCAGCAGTTATGGTTCCACAGGGCATTCGTGAGCTGTGCTTAAACTTCCGCGGCAGCAGTTGCAATGAACAGGGAGCTCCTTTCTTGTCCTTCACAGCCCTCCCTCTTGCCCCGGGTTCGAGTTAGCTGAGCTCGGGAGGGCTGGCTGGAGAAGCCGGAAAGAGGCACTGGCCACCTGTTTCCCAGAAGGGCCCAAGCGCGCGTGCAGAGTGGTCAAGAAGGAGAGTCGTAGATCTCTGTTGCCCCCTCTGCCTGCCCCCTACCCTAGCACCGTGCTCAGGCTAGGAAGAGGCAGGCTCCCGGTGGTCTTTTGTCTATAATGTGAGCCTCATGTCCCCTCATACTGGGAGCCCACAAACCACATGCATCAGGAGCGCATGGTCCCTACAACATACTCGATACACACCACTAAATCAGATTCTGGCAGCTCCTTGGAGACCACCAAGATTTTTGGCATAAAGGCTTCTGAGAGTCAAAGCCCCTTCGTCAGATACGAGACCTTTGACTCTCAGAAGCCTCCGCCCTTTAAAATCTTGGTAGTCTCTGAGGTGCTCCTGGACTCTAATCTAGTTGTTCTAATGCCGATTGGCTGGCAGATTGCGGAGCCGCAGGGTGAGGGGCTTCTGGCTGAGCACGGGATTTCGTATCCAGGGAGGGATGCGCGTTGTGAAATCTGCTTTCCTGAGACTGGGACCATAGCTGGATCGGGGCAGTTATGTCCTCTGAAGACACTGTAGATGTGGTGGCTGTATTGTGGTCATTCTTCGACTCTGCCAAAACAGGCAGATTTATAAAAGCAGAAGATTAAAATGTGGGGCTCAAATCCTGCTAGTGTAAATTACAGCTGTGAGCAGTAGAAGAATTGCCATAGAGGCCCAGCCTTTGGCCATATAGACTGCAGTGGGCTTTCCATTAACCAGAGGAAGAGGCTGGGCCCCTCCCTCCGTCCCATGCAGCTCTGCCTTCTCAGCTGTGACTTCAAGTGAATCCTTGGATTTTATGTATTTGTTTTATTTAAAATGTCGATTAGCTGCCTTTTGTCCTTTCGGAGCTCAAGGCAGCCTATGACATCGCTAAAACACATTTAAAAAAGACCCGAGAGTGCCGCATGACGGAGTGAGCTCCCGTCTCTGGTTCCAGCTCCTGCCAACCTTGCAGTTCGAAAGCAAGAAATTGCAAGTAGATAAATAGGTACCGCCTCGGTGGGAAGGTAACAGTGTTCCGTGCGCCTCGGCGTTTAGTCATGCCGGCCACATGACCACAGAAACGTCTTCAGACAGTGCTGGCTCTTCGGGTTGGAAATGGACTGGCTTTTGAGCAAACTCAACAAAATGCGGTCCTCAATAAAATCATCTTCAGCTGCCGCTGAAAGAGCCAAAGTGAGGGGGGAGCCAGGGGCACCTCTCTGGGGAAGTTGTTCCACAGTCGTGGAGCTACCACTGAAAAGACCCCACTCTCATGTACCCACTAAGTGAGGTTCTCTGATGAGATGGTCAAGAGGGCCTCACCCTGCAATTTTAATTCCCAGGCAGGAACCTACGGGAGATACCCCAGTCCCAAGACACGTTGGGCTTTCAGGGTCAAAAACAGCACCTTGAATTGGATTGGAAAGGTGATGGCTGAGGTGTCAGGAAGCGCACCTGCTTTCCATTTCGGGTCACGATTTGGCTTGCATGCTTGCACCTGTGCATTGAGCAGGGGAGGGAGGGAGGGAGGGAGAGAGGAAGGCTCCGTTGCGCTTGGTGGCAAGCATCAGACATTTTGTCCTGGATCTTCCGCATCCTGACCTCCGTTCTGCAATTAACCGAAACCTCGTCGACATCTTTCTCTCTAACACGCAGAGCACAAAAACAGCCTCAGAACCCCCTCTGGCTCCCCCCGTGTCGGAAGAAGAGGACGAGGAAGATGAAGAGGAGGAGGATGATAACGAACCGCCGCCTGTAATCGCCCCACGTCCAGAACATACGAAATCAGTAAGCTGCTGTGATAGTTGCAGTTCTCGTTCCGTAACTGTAGCCGGGGTTGCGTCAATGCGGTGATTGGGGGGAATGCAGAAAAAAAGACACATGAAGGTGCCTTATATACAGGGCCGGCTCGCCCACTAGGCGAGCTGGGCGCTCGCCTAGGGTGCCGGCCCTGCAGGGGCGCCAAAATGCCCCCCCCCCGTAAAAAGCCCCCGGGCCGCCCAATGCCGGCAGCCCCGGCTTTCCTGGGTACCTCGCGGCTGCAAGGAACCCGGGAGAGCCGCGCGCTGCCCCTGGGAGGGAAGGGGGGCTTCTAAGCCCGCCCCTTCCTCAGCTCTCCCAGGCTCTGGGCCATCTCCAGGGCCCACCGGGAGGTTGGCATCCCTGGTGGGGTGGGCACCCCAGGCAGTCCTGCCTAGGGCGCCCAGACACCTGGGGCCAGCCCTGCTTATATGGGACCAGGCCCTTGGTCCACCAAGGCCACTGTGGCCCACTCAGGCCGGCAGCCGGTCTCCAGGATTTCTAGTAAGAGGGTCTTCACATCACCTACCATGCGGTCTGTTTAACTGGAGATGCCGGGGATTGAACCTGGGACCTGCTGCATGCCAAACAGATGCTCTACCACTGAGCTGTGGCCTCTCCGTAATATTCAGTGCAGAATTCAGGCTCCTGATAGTCGTTTTCATTTTCTTAAAAAACAAACAAACCAAGTTTCAAGCATTTTGAACACCAGAAGTATGCTTGGACATGTACAGGTCAAGGTCTTTGATTCCAAGGAGGCGGCTGAATAAAATTTCCAGCGGTTGGGAGCCGAGCTTCGGCACAGCTTCCCCCTACCCCATGTCTAGAAAAATCAGAATACCTGGTGCAAGCGTAGAATTTAAGCAAATGTGTCCAGTGACGCAAAATCATGGCTAATTTGTGAAATCCTGGTTTGCCTGACCGAATACTCAGTTTCATTGCATTTACTTGGGCAAGGCATCTCCGTAGCAGGGCGGCACTGGAGATTAACCCAGGACATCTGCATTTAGGCCATGTTTTCAGATCCTGTTTTGGCAGATCCCCACTATTCGCTGCTAGTGGAGTGGCTCACGTTCAGACCATTGCATGACCTGTCGTTAGTCTGAGTAAACCAAGGGTCCCCAGCACGGTGCCCATGGGCAAAATGGCACCTGCTAACACCTTTCCAGTGCCCACCAAGCATTTTTAGAAAGTAGGCGGAGCCAGGTGAGGCTTTTGTCCAGCAAGGCTTCTGATTGGCCACTGGAGATCTTACTGTATGTGTTTATGTGCGTCTGTGTGTGTGTGTACACATGTGTGTGAGCACCTGGTAGACATGGTGACCTCTGGTGACTGACCCCTACTGGGGGCCTGGAGGATATTCAGAGAGGTGTCTGAATAAAGCCTGCCCCTGTCCTCCCGCCTCTGGTATTCCAAGGAGGTCTCCCATCCAAGTCTTTGCCAAAGTCGGCCCTGCTTCACTTCCAAGATCTGACGAGATCGGGGTTGCCTGGGCTATCCAGGTCAGGGCCGGCCACTGGAGATTTGATTGTCTATGCAGATTTTTAAGAAGCTTGCTTTGGCAGCTCCTGCTACCACAGTACAAGGAGCTTCACTGCGTAATTGAAGGTAAGCTGTGGCAGCCTTTTTATGGCTGGCTTCACCCCCCACGGCAGCTCTTTCGTGGCAGCCCTTTTGTGGCTGTGCCCACCAATGCTCCCTCTAAGCGGAGGAGTCTTTTGAGCAAAAATTCTACTTTGTGAGCTACTGGCATTAAAGTTGTGAGCGAGCGATTTGGCTACTGCATCAATTAGTTTGCTCTGGAGCCATCCTTCCTGAGCGAAGGCAAAAATGTGTGTGAGCCGGAGGCTAAAAAACTGTGAGCCAGCTCACACTAACTCAGCTTAGAGGGAGCACTGGTGTCTGAATTCCAAATGCTGTGCCTGCAGGCTCAAAAAGATTGGGGACCCCCAAAACTAAACGGTGGGTTTGCATTATGTCTGAACTGTGCCATCGTGGGGGACGCAGCAAGTGAGCCCAGCTGCAGCTCTTTAGCATGAGAAGAGGCCCAACATTCCATTTTAGAAGATAATGTTGTCCAAAATAAGGACTCTGAATTTACAGGGAGCTGCCCCTGAGAGGGAGCCCTGCTCTTCACTTTGTCATATATCCCCAGGCTTGTCTGCCTCATATCCCGAGGTGTCGCGGTGCTCTTAGTTCAGGGTGTGACGCCAATGTGTAAATTGAAAAACATAATAGAGGACTTGTAATCCATTACCTGCCTGTCAAGAGCTTAAATTGAGCCTTTAGAGAAAGGGGAAAATAATATTTGTGGCAGCCCAGGAGACGATTCATTTGTTTCCTTACACGTAGCTCATTCAGAATTCGCTGTCGTTCAGTCCCCTCCCAAGTTCGCTGTGGAATCAGGAGTGGTTTCCCCCCCCTCCCCCGTGTTTCTTTCAGATTTATACGCGCTCCGTAATTGAACCTGTCGCGGCTCCGGCACCAGCAAAAGAACCCGCCGCTCCCCAACCGGAAAACTCCAACACAAACACTTTGTACAGGAACACAGACCGGCAACGGAAAAAATCCAAGATGACGGACGAGGAGATCCTTGAGAAATTGCGTGAGTCCTTGGTCCCAGCCTGCAAGATGTTTGCTGCCGGCGTAAAAAGTGCCGGCAAACCCTGGCCGTGGATTCGGCCAGCATGAAGCACTTTTCATATTCCCTGAGCTTGAGTGGGAGCCTTGGGCATCTGCTGACAGCTGGAGTCCACGGCACGATGACCCGGGCAAGGGTGGACCAGTGCTGGGGGCGAGAGGGCCACATCTGAGCCCCCCCCCACTTTGCTGGAGCATCCTGAGTTGGGCAACGGCTCTTCCTGTTTCAGGTGACTGTAGATTCTTAGACAGGAAGGATTGTATGACCTACTTTGCATATCCAAGCCCAGCCCACCCGGTGGGGAGGGGGTCAGCAGAGCTGCAGGGTCTCACCTCTACCCCAGGCAGCTGGCACGGGAAGGGGGGGCAATGACGGGCATCAATTCTGCCAGTGGCTACATCCAGCGCTGCATTGCTGGGGCTGGAAGAAAGCGGATTTCCGGAGACACCCGTTGACCCCCTAAGGTTTCCAAGTCCAGGTTGAGAAATTCCCGGAGCTTTGCAGGGTGGAGCCCGGAGAGGGCAAGGTTTGGGGAGGGAAGGGAACAATGCCACAGGAGATGCAGTGCCAAAGCAGCCATGTTCTCCAGGGGAAAGTGATCTCTGCAGTCTGGACATCAGTTGTAATCAAGCCCAGTTAACAGATGAAGCTGCCTTGTAGTGAATCAGAGCCTTGGACTGCCAGAGTCAGTCTCGTCTACGCAGACTGGCAGCAGCTCTCCGGGGTCTCAGGCAGAGGTCTCTCACATCACATACTACCTGATCCTTCTAACGGAAGATGCCGGGGATTGAAGCTGGGACCTTCTGCATGCCAAGCAGAGGCTCCAGCACTGAGACACACCCCTTCAGACATTGAGCTGTCTTGAACCGGACCATCTGTCCATCAAGGTCAGTATCATCTACTCAGACTGACAGCGGCTCTCCAGGGTCTCATGGAAAGGACTTTCATATCACCTACTTCCTGGTCTAACTGGGAATGCCGGGGATTGAGCCTGGGACCTTCTGCCTGCCAAGCAGGTGTCCTGCCACTGAGCCACGGCCCCTCCCCTCCAGTCCCCACCTGGAGTTTGTATAACAAGATCTGGCTATGCAGTGTGTGTAGTATACTAAATCTGAAAAACACTGTAATGAAGGAATACACACAAAAATTCTATTTGAAATGACAAAAAAACCCTCTTTTTAACTATTCTTTCAAGATGCAGTACAAATACAAGTTGAATTTAAACATGTGAAGCTAAACCACAGTATATGAGGTTCGTCGCATAGCATTAACCACGGCAACAGATGTCCCAGGTAAATCTCTGTCTCAGCCCTTCATTGGGCCGTAATTATACGGTAAAGCCAGGAGGACAGAGACAAGCTAAATGAAACTTGACGCGCATGCGCGCCTTCCTCCAGTTCCACCAGCACTTTACACACGTACGTTTGGAACCGCAACCGGGAAAGAGTTGAGGGGACTGGTGCAGGAAGTGCAGAAGTGCTTCTCCTCTATTCCCAGCTGCACCCCACCACTCAGGCGTTATAACAAGCTGAGGAGCTTTACCATTTCCCTTGACACTAAGACCTATTCAATGTTCCAACTGGCTCCACAAAGCCAAAAGCCTGCATTTAGCTTGTCTCCTTGCTCTTGGCTTTACCAGGAGATTTACCTGGGACATCTGTTGCTGTGGTTATTGCTACACGGTGAACCTCATATATCGTGGTTTAGCTGCACATGTTTAAATTCAACTTGTACTGCATCTGGAAAGAAAAGTTAATAAGAGTTTTTTTGTAATTTGAAAAAGAATTTTTGTGTGTATTCCCACCTGGAGATTGGCAACCCTATGTCACTCCCCAGACCTTTGCCATCCACCCAAACCCAAGGCCAAGCCCTTGAAGTCCCGCTAACATCCCTCTGCAAGGCCAGCACCTTTAATGTAGTCCCAAGCTTTTGAATACCTACCAATTGCCTTCCTCTCCAGGATATTTTAGCCCGTGAATGCAGTCACCAATAGATGGCAGCATTCTTACAAATGGCCTTGTCTGAGCAGCAGATCCGTCTTTTTCTGCCTACAAAGTGCAGAAGTTACTGTGCACAGGAGGATTTCCATTTTGTTTTGTTGCTGGCCACCTCAAGCAGGAGTTAAACTTTTGGAAACCACCACAGGGCCTCCTCGTTATAACTGATCAACACCCAACTCATTCATTCATATGGAATGTCACATCGAGTAATTTCAGTAAGCCAAGCTTAGAATGACAGTATAACTAGTACAGCCGCTTCATTTGTTCCAGGAAGATACGCTTTCCCTCCTAGAGGCTGACACAAATTGGGCGAGGCGACTCTCATTTCCTGTTATTGATCAATATTGACCAAAAACTTTACAGGACGGCAGCTCCTTAAAATGTTGCTCTTTTGTACCTAGTTATCGCTGAAAGCAATATTGTCATTGTTATTTTATAAAGTGGTTTCTTCTGTCTTGCTTATTTCAGGAAGCATCGTGAGTGTGGGAGACCCCAAGAAGAAATATACACGGTTTGAGAAAATTGGCCAGGGGTAAGTTCTGCCACCAGCTTTCCATTCAAGTGACATGAACACATGAAAGCAACTTATACTGAATCAGTCTGGCCCATTGAAGTCAGTCTTTTCTACCTGGGCAGCGGCTCTCCAGGGTCACAGGTGAAGGTCTTTCACATCACCGACTGCCAGATCCTTTAACTGGAGATAGCAGGGATTGAACCCGGGACCTTCTGCATGCCAAGCAGATGCTCTGCCACTGAGCCACAGCTCCTCCCATCATGACACAGACATAGCTGATTGGCTACATAGGGCTTTGGTGTCATTCCATTCATCTCATGATCCCTGATTGGGTGGGATCGTCCAGTGAGGGATCCGGGAAGGCAGAAACATAACATCGGGGGAGAAGGAATGACATCAGAGCAGCAACTATAATTACGAGAAGCAATGACATTGAATGGGATAGGAAAAGATTAATATTCGCACGGTGTAGGTGCAGCATGGGAGGGAAACTATATTCCACCATAACTGCTTTTTACCAGAAAATGGCAATCTGCTTTTGGAATCAGCCTCCCCACACCGCCCCAGAGTGTTTCAGAACTTCACAGAGGGGAGGTCCCCTTGAGAATCCAAAAAAGTGCTTGATTCTGTGTTTTGCCCAGAAACTTTGGCTTAATCCTCACTGAGGCGATACTCTGGTTTTAGGGATTTGCAAGAATATATTTTTTGTTTTTTTTCAGATTCAGGTACATTGGGCCTGGAAAATATAAGTTTTTCCTGATATTCCTGAATCCGAATACTGGTATGGTATTTGGATTTGGTAAATATTCAGGATTCCTGAATTTTGGGGGTCTATTATACCCTATGGGGACCATTAAAGTCAATGGCAAATCTATCCTAGGGTGTATTCAGTGGTCAGGGGGTGGGGTTTGAGGTAGAGACACCATATTTGCAGCATAGCTGCTGGAGCCTCTCCTCAAAAGAACCCCCTAGTTTCAAAAAGATTGCACAAGGGTGTCCAATTCTGTGGGTGCCCAAAGAAGGTGCCCCAGTCATCTGTTTGAAATGGGGGGGGGGCAATACAAGCCCAGCAGAGCTTCCCAGAGAATCTGGGTGTTTGTGCATTTTTGCAGAGCCAGTAGCAGAACTAGTGCCACTGTGGCAGTGCCAAAACCCAACAGGACTAAGGTCAAATCTGAGAATCTCTGAAGTAGAAATGGGGGGGGGCATTTCTGCAAGGACAGCAGAACCAGTGCCAACCTACTTAATGCCCAGCAGCAGAACCCAGTGCCACTGTGGCAAATGCCAGCTCAACAGGACTGATGTCAAGCACAGAATCACAATCCAAGCAAGGGGGAGGTGGTTGCAAGGGCAGCAGAACCAGTGCAGTAGTGCCCAGCAACGCAGCCCAGTGCCAGCCTACTAGTGCCCAGCAGCATGCACTCGGAACACAGAACAGTGAACCTCAACACCCCCCCCCCCAAAACCAACCTTCTAGAAATTAAAGAGAAGAAAGACTGGGTTGGGGAGGGGACTACTGAGGAAGAAGGCAGGGACAAGGACTTAAGAGAGAAGAGAAAGCAAGAAGGACCTATACCAAAAGCCCCTCCACACACACACACACGCACCAGACCAAAAGAAGAAAAGAGGGGGGAAGCAGAGGAAACAAGCAACAAAGCCTCACCCCCCCAACTCCCCAAAAAAGAGAAAAAGAAAACAAGAACAGCGAAGGATGGTGAAGGAGAGAGACAAAGAAAATTCAAGTACAAGAATAGATTAAAAAAAACAAAAACAAGCTCCCCCTGAAGAACTAAAAAATTAATAAGTTAACCAAGTTTTTAACCAACTCCAGAGTACCAAAGCAGAAGGAAGGAACTCTCGGCCTTCCCTCCCACACAACTTACCACCAGTCCCAAACAACAACAAAACTTCACAAAAATAACTGCAAGCCAACTGCAAAACCAAGAAGGAACTGAAACCTAAGAATAAAACAGAAGGGAGCCGAAAAGGACTGAGGCCCTTGCCCTCCCCCCAGCCATCCACGTACACACAACCTACCACCCACCAAGCCCAAAGAACAACTAACAGTAAAATAAGAACACTTTTTAAAAAATGTTCAGTCCAACCAGTCACTGTCTTCACTCTTCTCCAGGCAGGCGGGATCTGAAGTCCACAGCAGAGTCTCCCAGGCAGCAGGAGTCAGGCTTCAGGGCACACTCTCAGCAGTAGAGTCTAGCTCAGCCAGGCCCTTGCTTTTATGCTCTTTGCACATGCACAGAAGAATTTCAAAAAGCAAACTTCTGTGACTGGCTAAAGAGTGGTGTCCCCCCTGACCTGAAATCCTATTGGCTAGATTGCCACTGCTCCCTCCCTCCTCCGTCCTGTTCCTTTGGAAATGGGTGGGGAAAGGAAAGTAGTTACTTAGTTGGACTTCACCTTTGAAGCCAACAGCCTTGCAAGTTGCAAACCTGCAAGGCAGTGCCATTTGCAAAAGCACTGCAGTGTTTGGCTCAAAGGCACTACAGCTCCCCTCTAAGGTGCTTTTGCTATTGGGCTGCATAGATGCCTCTTTCTCATCCCTCCTGTTGCCTTGGAAAACAGAGCAAGAGGTGGGAAGGAGCCCTAGAGGAGAGAACTGAAAGTTAACTTTGCAGCCCTTTAAACCTCTCCACCACCAGCTATTTGGTATTGCCGAATATACCCGGGAAAAAACCCAAAAAGATTCAGCTTTATCCCAGATCAGCTACACTCATAGCTGGTCAGATTCTCTGATCTGTATTCGGCTAAAAAAATACCCCCCAAATACTGGTAAGGTATTTTCCAGGGTTTTTTTGGCTTGGATACACCCCAAATGTGCACCCCTATCTGGTTTCTTTCTTCATATAGAAATAGTTCAGTTTAAAAAATGATGGCGTGGTGCAAGCAAGAAAGGCCTTCAACACAGAAGAGTATAATGACAGAGCGTGAGGTTCTAGCCACACTTCTAGTCCCTTAGGTTGTCGTTTTCCATACACAGGGAATTGGCTGTTTGTTTGTGTGAAGAAGCATTCCATAGTGTACCCCGTCACTTGCAGTCTAAAGTGGCACACCCAAGTCTTCATAAGAACTAGGCCTTAACTGAGGACCACTGATTGGCATGCCAGTTTCCTCTGCCTTCCTCCCACCACCGTCACACCTTCTCTGCAGTTATGCTTTGTTGGTTCCCGGGTGTCTGTGCATGTAACTCAGGGTGCAATTCTATGCACAACCAACTGGCAATAAGCACAATTGAACACTGTGAGAATCACTTTTATTTATGTATTTATTTATTATGTATTTACTTCATTTATACCCCACCTTCCTCCCCAACAGGGACTCCGGATGGCTTACATAATTCTCCTCCCCTCTATTTTATCCTCACAACAACCCTGTGAGGTAGGTTCGGCTGAGAGTGTGTGATTGGCCCAAGGTCACCCAGCGGGCTTCCGTGGCAGAGTGGGCTCTCCCAGATCCTGGTCCGACACCCTAACCGTTACCCTGCTCTGTTTCTCAGCCAGCAGACTTTCACAGAACTGCGCCATTAGTTATTGAACTGATTTTGGTGGGGTACGGCACCAGAGGGATCAATATGTTATCTGCTCTGGGGCAGGAAATAAGCCACGGGATCAGCTGTTAATGAGCATGGATATTAGTGGGAGGGAGCAGAAAAGCAGGAAGGGCCTTTTGCAGCAGGAGGTGGCCTGAGCTGGCCATGCGGTAGGAACTTCACATCCCTGGGAAGCAAAGCTTTGACCGTCATGGCTCAGTAAGTCGCCAAGTCATTCTGTCTAGAAGATTAAATCCCCGGTTTAATGTGTCTCCTTCTCTTCAGAGAGAGTGAGAGACAAGTGCAGAGGCCTTTGGATATCTGGTAAAAGGGGCATTGGGCTTTGTGGGTCCCAGTCCTGGTGTAACGAATCCCCGTGGTCCAGTCTCAGGACAGACTTCTGTTGCTGCATTGGAGCCAGAGTGGGGGTGCCAGCTCCTCCCATAGTAGATCTACACAAGGGACCCTTCAGCAGGCAAAAAGGAGAGATGTTCCAAAGAAATAGTTTTAGCCAGGGGTCATTTCGTAGAAAAAGAGGTGCAGGAGTTCATTAGCATACAACTCATTAGCATATGCCATGCCCCCTGACATCACAGGAAGTGTTTCAGAAGGGGAAGGAAAAAAGGGGGGGAGACATCTTCAAAAGCCTCCCCTTCCCTTCCCCAGCAGGCCTGCCAAGGCAGGGTGGGGGGGAAGCGAAGAGATAAGGGGTTTAAAGTTTAAACCCTTTATCTCTAGAGTCACCCCGCAGTGGCGGCACGATCTTTCCATTGTACTCTATGGGGCCAGTGTATTCTATGGGGCCATAGAATACAAAGGAAAGATTGTGCCACCCCTGTCAGGCATTTAATTCCTTCCCCCGAGTCTCTCTGCAAAAGTGGAGAAGCTCAGGGGGAAAGGAGGGCAAATCTGCCCGGCTGGCTTCCCTGACCCATCTTCTCCAGGTGCCTCGTGGCTGCGGGGCACCTGGAGAAGATGGGGCTGGGATGCCAGGCATTTAATTCCCCCCTCCATGGTGGGCTGGCTGGAGAAGGAAGGGGAGCCAGGCAGACATGCCTGGCTGGCTTCCCTGCCCCATCTTCTCCAGGTGCCTCGTGGCTGGAGAAGATCGGGGTGGGAAGCCAGGCATTTAATCCCCCCCCGGGGGGGGGGCTGGATTCCTTACTGCCAGAGCGCTGCTCCAGGATGATCCGGCAGGAACTGACCCCTGGTTTTAGCCCATTGCAGAGAGTAGCCGTGTTGGTCTGCAGTAGACAAGTTCGATTTCAGCCCAGGCTCAAAGCTCCCTTCGTCAGATACGAGCAGGAATGGAGATCTCAGTCTTTATATCCCTGTCAGAAGGTGGGAGGGATGTTGTAAAGAAGGAACACAGGATGCAGAAGTACAGTGCACATTGTAATTGGCTGGATTGGAGCAGAGGGGAAATGCTGGAGGGCAGAAAATTAGCATCTGTAGTGAGATAAGAATCCTGTGTCCCTCTTCAGCCCTTCAGCATCCATCTGGCCCTGCTGGTGGACCTCCTGATGGAGCCTGGGTTTTGGCCACTGTGTGACACGGAGTGTTGGACTGGATGGGCCATTGACCTGCGATCCAGCATGGCTTCTCTTAGTTCTTATGTTCTGAACTTGTGAATGAGTTCAAGTACTGCAATATCGTGTTGTAGTCTCCCCTTGAAGTTTCTTTGTGTAAGGACTGCCACTTTTACATCAGCAGTGGATGACCCGGCAGATTAAAATGTTCTCCCACTGGTTTTTAAGTGTGGTTTTTAATGTCGGATCGATGCCCATTTATTCTTTTGCGTTGGGACTGGCCTGTTTGTCCGATGTAGAGAGTGGAAGGGCATTGCTAACATGGGATGGCATGTATAATATTGGAAGAGGAACAAGTGAATGAACCGGAGATGCTGTGCCTGTTGTTGTTAGGTCTTGTTATTATGTTGTCAGAGTGGGTATAGCATCTTGGTTTGTTGTAGGCCCTGGTCCCAGAGTCCGTGTCCATGTTAGGAAGGGCATTGTCATGGGTGAGAAGTTGTTTGCGCTTAGAAGGCAACTATAGGCAGGAGAAGGTTTGCCTCCCAATGCCTGTGGGAGGCAAATATCATTGTCCCCCTTAGTTTTAAGGTGATTAGTGATGCATTGAACCGGTTTGAGCTGATAGCTATACTTGACCACCAAAGATGTTCTCTTGTTGTTTCATCTGGGCCTCTCTTGTAGCAGGTTATTGGTATCATTCTGGCTCTGTTGATCTGTTTCCTTGCTACATCAGGTGAGCATTGTCATTCCCAGAATGTCTGTTGTAGATACAGCAGGAGAGAATCTCTGTCCGAGGGATCAGAACAGATGTGGCTGTAGCATAGGGCTTGACTGTAGGCAGTGGATGAATTCTGTGCATATGAAGAAGAAAGCCAAAGGCACGTCTGGGAGTATGTTAATATTTCTGTTGCTGTCTTCATGGAGGAACAGGCAAGCTGCATTTAAGCTGCAACAGAGGCCTGCTGCTTCAGCGATGCAGTTGGCTTCAGGGGAGACATTAAAGGCATCTTGATTTGTGCCAGCTCTTGGTGCAGTTGCCAACTTTTAAACCAGTCTGTCTAGCTGTCCTTTTAGTATAAGTTTGCTCTGCAGCAAATAGCAGTTGATGTTATTTCTCTCCCTGCCATGAAAAGCTTCAGCGGCCCATTCCCACACGTTAGAACTCTGTTGGAGAACAGGATATTTTTCTCCAGACCTGTTGACAACTTTAGTACTTGGCATAAAATGTTGCTGGAAATACTGAAAATACTTTTTTGATACCTGATTGCAGGACAATTGGCCCCATGTTTGCACTGCAGAGTCTTAGAACGCCAGAGCAAGTTTGGTGTAGTGGTTAGGAGCGCGTACTCTAATCTGGGAGAACCCGGTTTGATTCCCCACTCCTCCACTTGCAGCTGCTGGATGACCTTGGGCAAGCCATAGTTCTGTCAGAGCTGTTCTTGAAAGAGCAGTTCTTGAAAGAGCTCTCTCTCAGCCCCACTTACCTCACAGGGTGTCTATTGTGGGGAGGGGAAGGGAAAGGAGATTGTAAGATGCTCTGAGACTCCTTCGGGTAGTGAAGGGTGGGGTATAAATCCAATCTCCTCCTCCTCCTCCTCTTCCTCTTCTTCTTCTGTAGATTTCTGCCACAATTATTTCTAGAATGGTAAAACTTCACATCCAGTCCTAGTTTAAGCAACTATGTACGAATTCTAATCTTTTTGAGTTCAGGCATTAGAGTTCTGCATTTACAGCCATGAATAAATGGCATTCAACTTATGTGTAAACAAATTGGGTTAATCATCCCTATTAGTCACAGAAAAACACATTTGCATTTATATTGAAATGATACACAGCGTGTCCAATGAGACTGTTGCATTAAATAGAGGGATCCAATATACAGTGCAAATATTAAAATATTGTGAGAAGTATTCACCCTGACCTGGATGGCCCAGGCTAGCCTGTTCATCTCTCAGAAGCTAAGCTTTGAGTGGGAAACCTCCAAGGAATACCAGGGGTGAGATGCAGAGGCAGGCAATGGCAAACCACCTCTAAAAGTCTTTTGCCTTGAAAATCTTATAAGGTCACCATAAGTCGACTATGACTCTATGGCACTTTCTGTTGCCATGAGACGCGTTCAGTTGTCATAGCTGTATTAAGAACATAAGAGAAGCCAGTGTTGGATCAGGCCAATGGCCCATCCAGTCTAACACTGTCACACAGTAGCCAAAAATACCAGGTGCCATCAGGAGGTCCAGCAGTGGGGCCAGGACACTAGAAGCCCTCCCATTGTTGCCCCTGCCCCGAGCACCAGGCATACGGTGCATCACTTGCCCCAGACTGAGAGTTCCTATCTATACCTTGTGGCTAATAGCCACTGATGGACCTCTGCTCCATATGTTTATCCAATTCCCTCTTGAAGCCGTCCATGCTTGTAGCCGCCACCACCTCCTGTGGCAGTGAATTCCATGTGTTAATGTGTTCAAAACACCATTCATTGTCATAGGGATCACCAATCTGTATTATCCAAAGATCAAGGGAGGTTCCTGATTCAGGTCCCCTCTTGCCTTGATCCCAGAGAGTTATTTGGATCCATGAGCAGAAGCGTTATTACCTTAAATCCCCAGTTTTAAAGGAAGTGCTGGTCTGTGTCCCATTATAAGAAATGATCCCAGACCTCTACTACTTATATCTGGCAGTCAGAGTGTGAATCCTATGAACTTCCTGGTTCACACCCTCTGCATGGAGATGGAAATAGACATTGGGGCTGTCCCCAGATTTGTTTCTTGGTCCTCTAACCCTGGTCCTCTACTGTATATTAATCAGTGTGTTGTATCAGTTCTCTGACAGCATCTGTTTTCATGCTGCTCATGTGTGGATCGGTTGCATGAAGCCATCTCTGTGCATCCGACACTGTGGAAAGCTGACCAAGAGTGACTTCTAAAAACAGGGAGCTTGTGTGGTTTATCTTTTGGACTGCGGTAGAAAGTGATGGGGGAAATTGTGCAACTTATTTATACCTTGGCCATTCTACAACTTAATTACTTATAAAATGTTTTATTGAAAACCACTTCAGACAGAAGTGCCATAGAAGTCATAGTGAACCAGTGTGGTATAGGGGTTAAGAGTGTTAGACTAGGATCTGGGAGGCCCAGGTTCAAAACCCCACTCATGACATGAAAGCTCACTGGGGGACTTGGGGCCAGTCCCACTCTGTCATCCTAACCCACCTCACAGGTTTGTTGTGAAGATAAAATGGAGGAGAGGAGAGTGATGTAAGCCCCTGTGAGTCCCCATTGGGGAGAAGAGGCAGAGCACAACTGAAGTAACTCAGTGACAGAGATGTTTAAGCATGTGCTTACTCTCCTCCTTGTTCCTGTGTTGCACCTTCTCATACCTTGGCTGTGACTTTTCTTTTTCTTTAGGGCTTCGGGTACAGTTTATACAGCGATAGACATCGCCACAGGTCAAGAGGTAAGTGCCAAGACTCTGTGAAATTCTGAAATGCTTCCTGCCCCCCCATATACTTTCTCACTAACAGATTGTCACTGATTCCACTAGAAGTACATCAGTGCAAGCCTCTCACCGTCTGCCTGTGTGTTTTAGTGACCACCTGCCTCTAACGCAGTCCCAAACAACTCCTTGCCCATTAAATTGAACACAGACCTCCAGACCCATAGAAGGGCTCTCGGAGATCCAGCAAGCCTCCTCTTTTTTTACGTCTTACTTGTGATTGCAAAATCAGAGGGGTTTTCGTGCACCTGGCCGGCCACAGTACGTGGCTGGATTCAACATGGTGGATTTGAAGTGGGCAGTCCTGCCAAGATGAATGCAGAGTCCCTTCCTTGTCCGCTGCATTAGTGCATTCGAGAGGCAGTTTGGTGTAGTGGTTAAGCGCATGGGCTCTAATCTGGGCGAACCGGGTTTGATTCCCCATTCCTCCACTTGCACCTGCTGGTTGACCTTGGGCAAGCCATAGTTCTGGCACAGCTGTTCTTGAAAAAGAACAGTTTCTGTCAGAGCTCTCTCAGCCCGACCAACCTCACAGGGTGTCTGTTGTAGGGAGGGGAAGGGAAAGGAGCCTGTAAGCCGCTCTGAGAGTCCCTTGGGTAGTGAAGAGTGGAGTATAAATCCAATCACTTCTTCTCCTACTACTTTTTAAAAAGGCAGACAATGTGTGTTCAGAAATAGAGGAATTAAGCAAATCCCAGCCGTTTCCAAGCCTGTTCATTGAGGCAGCCTGCATTCTCTCCCTGTCGGAAATATACATCAGATTTTGGGGCAGGGGTCTCTGATCTTTTTGAGCCCACAGGCACCTTTGGGATTCTGACACAGGGTGGTGGGCACAGTCACAAAATGGCTGCCACAAAGGGTGGAGCCATTTAAAAAATGGCTGCCGCAGTAGGCGGCACCAATCACAAACTGTCAGGGAGTGAGGCTGCACATAACTCTTAATAGCAACCCTTCAGCGTTTCAGGCAGAAGCCCTGTTTAACATGCTGCCTTTTAATCTCTGCAGCCAATCAAAAGCCCCACCAGGCCCCACCCACTTTCTAAATGCACTCACAGGCACCACCCTGGAGACCCCTGTCATGGAAGAAGGTCTTGGGGACAAGGAAAGAGGTGGAGTCCATGGGCCATATGACAAATGACTCCTTCCTGTGCCCGTCCCCAGTTCAGCACAATCTTGGCTTGTGGGGTAGAGATAGCAAAGTCCTCGGTCCCACGGCCTGGGACTTCCTGTTTCTTCTCAGTCGTGGAGGAAGAACATAAGAACATAAGAATATCAGAGAAGCCAATGTTGGATCAGGCCAATGGCCCATCTAGTCCAACACTCTGTCACACAGCGGCCAAAATATACCAGGTGCCATCAGGAGGTCCAGCAGTGGGGCCAGGGCACCAGAAGCCCTCCCACTGCTGCCCCCTCCAGCACCAAGAATAGAGTGCATCACCTGCCCCAGATTGAAAGTTCCCATCTATACCCTGTGGCTAATAGCCACTGGTGGACTTCTGCTCCATATGTTTATCTAATTCCCTCATGAAACTGTCCATGCTTGTAGCTGCCACCACCTCCTGTCCTCGTGGCAGTGAATTCCATATGTTAATCACTCTTTGGGTGAAGAAGTATTTCCTTTTATCTGTTCTAACCCGACTGCTCAGCAATTTCATAGAGTGCCCACGAGTTCTTGTATTGTGAGAAAGGGAGAAAAGTACTTCTTTCTCAACCTGCTCAATCCCATTCATAATCTTATAAACCTCGATCATGTCACCCCTCAGCTGTCGTTTCTCCAAGCTAAAGAGCCCCAAGCATTTTAACCTTTCTTCATAGGGAAGGTGTTCCAACCCTTTTATCATTCTAGTTGCCCTTCTCTGCACTTTTTCCAGTGCTATAATATCCTTTTTGAGATGTGGTGACCAGAACTGTACACAGTATTCCAAATGAGGTCGCACCAATGATTTATACAGGGGCATTATGATACTGGCTGATTTGTTATCAATTCCCTTCCTAATAATCCCCAGCATAGCGTTGGCCTTCTTTATTGCAGCTACACATTGTGTAGACATTTTCAGCGAGTTATCCACTACGACTCCAAGATCTCTCTCTTGGTCCGTCTCTGCCAGATCAGACCCCCCATCAACGTGTATTTATATTTAGGATTTTTGGCTCCAATGTGCATCACTTTGCACTTGGCCACATTGAACCCCATTTGCCACGTTGACGCCCACTCACCCATCCTCAACAGATCCCTTTGGAGTGCCTCACAATCCTCCCTGGTTTTCACCACCCTGAACAACTTTGTGTCATCTGCAAATTTAGCCACATCACTGCTTACTCCCAATTCCAAATTGTTAATAAACAAGTTAAAAAGCATCGGACCGAGTACTGATCCCTGTGGTACCCCACTGCTTACCACCCTCCACTGAGAAAGTTTCCCATTTATACTCACTCTCTGTTTCCTATTTATAAGCCAGTTTTTGATCCACAAGAGGACTTGTCCTTTTATCCCATGACTATTGAGCTTACTTAGGAGCCTTTGATGAGGAACTGTATCAAAAGCTTTCCGGAAGTCAAGGTAAATAATATCTATTGGGTCCCCCTTGTCCACATGTTTGTTCACTCCCTCAAAAAACACTAACAGGTTAGTGAGACAAGATCTTCCCTTACAGAACCCATGCTGAGTCTCTGCCTGAATAGTTTTTGTTCATCAATGTGCCTACTAATTCTTTCCTTAATAACAGTTTCCACCAACTTACCCGGTATTGATGTCAGACTGACTGGCCTGTAATTTCCTGGATCTCCCCTGGAGCCCTTTTTAAAGATGGGAGTGACATTAGCTACCTTCCAGTCCTCAGGAATGGAGGCAGATTTTAAAGAAAGATTACATATTTTTGTCAGGAGATCCACAAGTTCACATTTGAGTTCTTTCAGAACTCTCGGATGAATGCCATCCGGGCCTGGTGATTTATTAGTTTTTAAATTGTCCATCAGTCGGAGGACTTCCTCTCTTGTTACCGCAATCTGATTCAGGTCTTTCAAACCCCCTCCCGAAATCGGTGCTTCTGGAGTGGGCAAACACTTCTCCTCTTCCACAGTGAAGACAGAGGCAAAAAATGCATTCAGCTTCTCAGCCATTTCCCTATCATCCTTCACTACTCCTTTTACCCCTTGGTCATCCAAGGCCCCCACTGCCTCCCTGGCTGGCTTCCTACTTCTAATGTATTTGAAGAAAGTTTTTTATTGTTGGTCTTTATGTTTTTTGCGATATGCTCCTCATATTCCCTTTTTGCTTGCCTGATCACAGACTTGCATTTTATTTGCCATAGTCTGTGTTCCCTTTTATCAACCTCACTAAGACTAGCTTTCCACCGCTTAAAGGAATCCTTCTTACCTTTTACAGCTTCCATTACTTTATTTGTTAACCATGCAGGCTTTTTTCTATACCTATTTGTACCTTTCCTAACCTGCGGTATATATTTTTTCTGAGCTTCTAGGATTGTCTTTTTAAATAGTCTCCAAGTCCCTGCAAGAAGCTACACTGCAGCGGCTGCCCCACCAGAATAATGTCAGAAGGGACCTCTGACATTTCAGACAGTCAACTGTATAGAATCTGCTGTCATGTTATTGTCCAGCTGGCATGCATGGCCTTGTCCCTCCCGTTTTATCCTCACAACAGCCCCGTGAGGTAGTAGGCTGACCTAGCATGGTTTTATGGCTAAGGGAGGGATTTGAGCCTGGGTCTCTCAAATCCAAGTCCAGCACATTAACCACTATGCAATCAGGGGAAGGCCTCGGCCTCTGTGCCCTGTCGTTGGCCCTCCAGAGGAACTGATTGGCCACTGTGTGAGACAGATTGCTGGTCTAGATGGACCACTGGTCTGACCCAACAGGGTTCTTCTGATTCTCTTACCAGGGGAAGGCCTCAACCTCTATGCCCTGTTGTTGGCCCTCCAGGGGAACTGACTGGCCACTGTGTGAGACAGGAGGCTGGACTAGATGGACCCTCACTGGTCTGATCCAGCAGGGCTCTTCTGATTCTCTTACTAGGGGAAGGCCTCGGCCTCTATACCCTGTTGTTAGCCCTCCAGAGGAACTGGTTGGCCCCTATGTGGGACAGGAAGGATGCTGGATTAGATGGAGCACTGCTCTGATCTAGTAGGGCTCTTCTGAGGTTCTTATGCCACATTGGTTGTCGTCTGCCCACCTCAGAACATTTATTTGTAGCTCTGCCCTCCGCATGCTGCTGGGCACTGTGCCAAATATAGAAGCGAGAGGGGTCCCACCAAGGGGGATTTGAGTCGGTACGAGGCAGGAGGAGGCAGTGACTGTGGACTGAAACTTAAAACCGTTCAAGGCCCTGTCATAGCCGATCAAGATCACTCTGCCTTTCGTTGCGGCAAAAATACAAGGAAGTTCAGGAACCAGACTTGGAAGCACTAAATCAGTTTCTTTATTAAGAAGTAAAAGGAAAACACACAGCTGCATGGGCAAATTCCCTAAACAAAGCAAAGAACAGCCTGCATACCCCAGTACAAGTTTTTACATCGCTTCTGTAGAGGCAACGGCTAGAAATTAAAGCAGATAAGATTTGGTTGTTGGAATGTAAATGATATACATGGTGAGAATTAAAGTGTAAGTAAGAATTTTTATCTGTAGCTTGACTGTAAATGTTTACTGCAAGAGTAGTTAAGGTAGTAACAAAGGCAGTAGTGCCTAAATAGTTAATTCGAGTGGGGCTGTACTGTGAGGTAAATTTAATAGAAGAATGGATTTTATTAAACCAATCTAAAAAAGAATCTATTTTTATATGTTGTCGAAGGCTTTCACAGGCGGAGTTCATTAGTTGCTGTAGATTTTCTGGGTTGTGTGGCCGTGGTCTTGGCATTGTAGGACCGACAGTCCTACAATGCCAAGACCATGGCCACACAACCCGGAAAATCTACAGCAATTAATCTATTTTATGTTCATCACGAAATAAAAGAAAAATGTCATCTGTAAATCTTTTATACAGAATGATTTCCTCAAAAAAAGAATTATTATTCTTATCATAAATCCAGGTCTCCTCTAAGCTGGCCATAAATAAGTTGGCTACTGAAGGGGCAAAAGAATTGTATTTGGTTGTTGCCATGACACATAACGGTTTTCCTACGGGCTCAAGCCATTATAGTTACGTTTTTTTGATAACGGCCAAGTCTGAACGAGTAACAGGTCTGACCCAGGGACTCAGCTCCCTTTTCCCTCAACAGAAAGCCCTGAGTCAGCTCTCCCCTCCATTTGGCCCAAGGGACCGGCTTGCTTTTTAGTGAATGACTTTTCTTTGGCCTCTACAATAATGATCCCGAACTGTATCTGAAATGCCAAGGACAAGCTTTGCTCGAAGGTCCTTCTACAGCAGAAGTGAAGCTGGCCAGGATTCAGACCAGAGGGGCTCCATCCTTTTGTTGGAAGCATGAAGCATGGTGTGGACGACCTGAGCACCATCCTGTGCAGAATGGGCATGAGCGTGCTGGCCCCACTGCTGCACGATCAGCGAGTTGTCTGCATGTTGTAAATGCATGGAGGAAGGGCCCATATGCATGCCCCTTCCCCATGGTCAGCAATACTGCTTCTGTACGTGGCTGTTCTCAGGGAGGATGTGTGCACGCAAGGACCTCCTCCGTGCATCCCCCATGCAGATGACTCAGTGATCGCATGCAGGGCGGGGACAGGCCCAGTGTGCTCATCTTTGCTCTTCCTTCTGCCTCCCCCCCAGGACATCTGTATGGGGCTACTGAGTTGCTGCTCTGCTCAGCGGGACAGAATTTTGAAAGGCTCGGAAACATTTCGCATGCAAGCCAGCCTTTCAATTAATTGTAATCCCCTTGATTTTGATTTTTAATCCACTGCTGTTGCTGATTTTAGAGAACATTTTTAAATCTGTATACCCCACCACTCCTCTTAAGGATCAAGCGGCATCCATGTCTTTTATGTTTGACGTGCTTTTATTGTGCTGTTGTCATTTGAACTGTTGTCAACTGCCTTTGGCAGCTTTTAGGTGGCGAAAAAATTATCAAAATAGATAGTATGCTTGTTGTTGTTGTTTTTTAAAAAAAACATTAAAAGTTTTTAAAAACCTCAGTTCCTTAAACATCAATAACAAGGAAAACGGTTTGTGAAGGTGAACACCCGACATCAGGTGTCTCCAGCGTGGTGCCCGGGGGCACCGTGGCACTTGCCAACACCTTTCCTGGCACCCACCAAGTATTTTTAGAAAGTGGGCAGGGCCGAGTGGAGCTTCAGAGTAACAGGGCTTTGGATTGGCTGTTGGGGATCTGGTTGGCTGTGCAGATTAAAATAAAATAGTAGCGGCGGCAGCTTCCAGAATAGCAGTGGTTCTCTTCTCTCACTCCTCTTTCCCAGTGTATTTTTTTAAAAGTCGCTCCTGTGGTCTCCTGTGCTTGGGCTTCCTCTGTGCGTCAGTGTGGCTGGCTCCGCCTCCCGTGGTAGCCATCTTGTGATTGCGCCCACCATCCTGCGTCAGAATTCCACAGGCGCCCACAGGCTGGGGACCTCTGCCCTGCATGAAAGAGAGTGTTCTTTCTTTGTGTATTGGTACACAAACTAGTTCGGCTTTTATTGGTAGCTACCCAGACCTATTGAGTAGCAAGGGATACCCTGAAAAAAATCAATAAATACCTCAAATTCATGAATGCGGAGAAGGTAGAGCTTTGTGAGCCGGGCAAGTTGTCTGAGTAATGATAATAGCGGAGTGATGCGAGAGGCGTAATGGAGCTGGGGGGGTCCCTGCTGTGTCCACGTGACGGCCCCACAGCTCAGCTCTGTCAGTTCTGACCTTGCATCTCTGCCGGGACTGATATAACCCCCCCATCTCCACCCCCAGTGCTGATCCGCTGACTGAGCGGATGTTAAGATCCAGCTGCTGAGCTGGTTCTAATTAACGCAGCAGCCACCTCCCGATGTAGTTGAAGGGTGGCTTCATCACTGAGATCCCCCAATTAGTGGCTTCAGAGAGGCTAACGATTCTGAACACTTAGGCGGAACCTTTGATTTGCCAGTGTTTGCTGCAAAATATTAACTAAAGAAGGATCAGAGATGAAGACCTGGGATTTGTGTTTAGGTGACAAGGAGGCTGGGTGACCTTAATCAACAAAAAGAGGAAAAATGAGACCGAAGGTCAAAGGCCTGTCCTTTAACTATGCAATTATGTGAACTTTGGTGTCAGGCTCTGGCCCTTCTACATCTCGACCGAAGTGTGACCCAGACCGTGATTGGTCAATGCAGAGGATGAAGGAGGCCTTTGAACTTCCCTCGTTTGCCAGTTTTGAGTTGTCACCTTAATGTTTGTGTCTTTCTCACAATTATGGAGAAGTCCTGTCTAAAGGTCTGGATTTTCAAGGCTTGGAAGCGGGGTGGGGTGGGGGGAGCTAAGTGCACAATCTGTATCCATTAATAACCCTGGGAGTTTTACCTGTCGGATTCCACAATGCGTTTCTGGCATTGTTAACATCAGTGCCGACACATCTAAATCACACTGGCTGCCAGTGCAGTCCTAAGCAGTTACATCTTTGTAAGTCCGTTGAAGCTGATGGGTTTGGAAGAGTATCCCCCTACTTACAGTCGCATGATGATGAGTGACTTTCAGATATGCAGTCACCTGTCAGCTTCCAATGGCTTTTGTAAGAGCTAAAGGTATTATAAATCGGGTCCAGACCCCAGACCATCAAAAGTTTCAGAGGTGGAAAGAAGGGAACTTGGGTATTTGTAATGCACATTCATGCATAAAAGATTTCAGCCATCCCTCCAGCTTAGGGTTGCCAGACCCCCTAGTGGAGCTGGGGGGGTCCCTCACCGCCAGACCCCACTGCCCCGCCACCAATCAGCTGGCTGGCGGGGGGGGGACTTACCCAAAAAAGAGGGAGATCCATGCAACCTGCCTATGTCAGTACCTGTGTGACCTCAAAATGTCTAGGTTGTTGGGGTGATGCTGTGGTATTTGGGCAAAAACTCTATGGTCTAATCCAAATTTACCATAGAGCTTTTGTCCAAATACCAGAGTGCCACCCCGACGTCCTACAAGAAGAAGAAGAAGAGAAGAGATTGGATTTATACCCTGCCCTTCACCCGGAGTCTCAGAGTGGCTTACAAACTCCTTTCCCTTCCCCTCCCCACAACAGACACCCTGTGAGGTAGGTGGGGCTGAGAGAGCTCTTTCCAGAACTGTCCGTGAAAGGACAGCTCTGACAGAACTATGGCTTGCCCAAGGTCATCCAGCAGCTGCAAGTGGAGGAGTGGGGAATCAAGCCCGGTTCTCCCAGATTAGAGTCCGCACACTTAACCACTGCACCAAACTGGACCAAACAAGTAATGATGTCACTTCCGGGTCGTGTGGTCAGTGACACAGTCATGTCGCTGCATGTCTGATGGGCCTCTCTGCTGCTCCCAGTCAGTCTTCCCCATCCTCCCAGCCTGCTATACAGCATATTCATTGACTCCGTGACGTAACATTCACTGATCTCTAAGGGAAGATATGCTAGTGTTCATTTCTTATTTATTTAAAACCGCAGTTAAAATCACTGTAAATTAAACCAGTTTTTCTAAATCAAAGCACAATAGATACACCCTGCCAGCATCTAAATGCTTGGAAACATGGCATTGTTTTTAAGTACTGTTTATTTGGCATCCTGTGCTATTAGATTGCATTCCTTTACACCACGTAGTCTGCCTTGAATCTCACTGAGAAGGGCAAGCTATAAATACAGTTAAGAAATAAAATAATCCTGAACAGTTTGGCTTTATGGTGCTTCCTGAACACCAGGAGAGAAGGTGCAGTTCCAAGTCCTTGGGGCCACCGCAGAGAAAGCCCCCCGTTGGCCTATGGCAGACCTTGCAACCCTGCAGGTAGACATCAGTACAAGGCCCTGTGAGGATGAGTGCTCAGAGTTTCATATGGGGGGAGGGAGACTTTATGGAGTGCAGGTCATGGGCTTAGGGGCATTAATGATCCAAAGAAGCTGTTTGAATTGAGCATGGCAACAAAGCAGCGTTCCTGCAAGAATAGGTGCAGCTCTGTGCAGTCTTTTTTGCGCGTCTGCATATGTGTTTGCATGTGCCTGAGAAATGCGGACAGTCGCAGTGTATGAGACATTAGGGAATTTCACATTACCGAGACTCTGCCGGATTGAAGCCGTTTCTGATTCGTCTTGAAGTAAACCGGTACAGGGCTGCCATTTCACACATGGCTTTCCCTGACCGGAAAAGAGCCGAATCAGAAGCGGTTTGGCATTTCAGATTGCACCGCTTTGTTTTCCCGCCGGTTCCCGCCACGCCTTTTTTTAAAAAAAATGTTCGCTTTAGAGCGCTATAGCGCTATAGTGCTATAAAAACAACACTGCAGGCATTCCAATGGGGTTGCTATGATGCTATTGCACTATAGCGCTCTAAAGCGAACGTTCAAAAAAAAAAAAGCCGGAGATCGCCCGCGCGGGCGAAAAAAGGCGGTAAAAAAGCGTATCGGATCCGGGAGAAGAAACTAATGACTACTTGGAAGCGGTTGACAGGTAAAACGCTTCAGCCCCGTTTCCTGAACGGGACAGAAGCGATTCTGTGTGAAATTACAAATATATTCCGGTAGGGAACCAGTTCTAAAACGGTTCTGTCTGAAATGCCAGACCAGAAACCGATGGGAACCGTTCCTCTTCCGGATTATATCATCTGCCTGAAATTCCCCATTAACTCGATTGGTACCTTGACAGACAGAAGCAGGGGTTTTTTTTAACTGTTTTCTATGGGAAGGGTTTGAATCCTTAGGGTGGAGCTGGCAAAATACATCAAAAAGACTCCCCCTTCCCCAAGAAAGCACGCGGAACTTTCATTTGGCGACACGATGTTCCTGTTTTTGATTAAGAAATGCAATTGATTTTTTAAAAAATCTTGTTTTCAGTGATTAAGTCTATTTGTGACCAAATGCTATCTGGGATGTGCATCCAGAACCCCAGCTGGAGCGGAGGGGGAGCTGGAGGGGGGGTAGCAGATGCATGGGTCAAGATCATAAAGGGCTAAGCGCCCCTTCCCCTTCACCACCTCTCTGTTGGATATCTCCTGTTCATCCTACTGTTCTGTGGAGGCTCAGATCCGTATCGGTTGCAGAATGCACAATTCCACCGTACATGAATCTGTGCCCTTCAAGTCCCATTAATGAGGGTTAAATCAAGTGTGATGGAGGCACGCCCATTTGCTTAAACCTGGCTGTTCTCAATCATGGATAAAATCTGGTATTTACGGGAAAGGGAAAGGAGGGGTTCACCTCTCTCAGCTTGTCCGCCTTTTGGTCTCAGAATCGGACTTCCAGCCCCTGGTGTGTATGCGGCTGGGCAAACCGGACGGTTCAGTCAGTGTCCCCACTGTTCTCAATCTCTGACTGCCAGATCGTCCCCAGCGCAGTCATTCCTCACCTATCAGCCTGGCCTTTCTGGTACTGATACATCCTCGTGTAAAATGTCGTTTCAGGTGGCCATAAAACAAATGAATCTCCAGCAGCAACCCAAAAAGGAATTAATAATTAATGAAATCCTGGTCATGAGGGAAAATAAGAATCCCAACATCGTCAACTATTTAGACAGGTAAGTGACTCCCCGTTCTTCTTCTTTTCAAAGCGTCGCCTGGTCTCCGTTAAGGGGCAACGTCAGAAAAGAGGGTTCAGACGCTTGCTGCACGCTCGCCTGCATTTGGGACCCACGTTAAGCCAGAATGACGTCTTTGACAAGCCCAGGTTCTCCTCTGAACAGCTTCAGAGCAGTGGGGTAAGGGGGTGATTTGCAGTGGGGAAACAGCAGGCGAAGGAATATTTAACCCTTCTCCCCAACAGTTGCTTGTCCCGTGCAATTTAAAACACACACCCCTGAAGTCCTGGCTTGAGATAAGGCTTACAATTGAAAAGTGGCAAACAGAGGGTGGATTAAACATCCAATTGCCACTTCTGGGCTGCCCAGTTCCCCCTTTATCTAGGGTTTTTTATTGTGTGTGAGTTATATTCTTCTTTCCCAGAGACCCAAAACATCGACTGTTTGGTGGAATCCTGGATTCCCAGAGCCAGGCTGTCCACCCAACACTAAGGCTCCGGCCTTAGACCTGGGACTGTATTTGTCTTCTAGTGTAGAGGTCCCCAGCATGGTACCCAGCACCTTTCCTGGGCCCCACCTAGTGTTTTTAGAAAGTGGCGTGACCAAGTGGGGCTTCTTCCCAGCAAAGCTGCTGATTGGCCATTGGAGATTTGATGGGCTGTGCAGTTTGTTTGTTTTTAAGTTGCTTTGGCGGCAGCTGCCACCACAGCACAAAGATCTTCACTGTGTAACTGAAGATGAGCTGTGGCAGCCACCACACAGCCGGCTCTGCCTCCTGCGGCAGCCATTTTGTGGCTGTGCCGACCACGCTGTGTCAGAATCCCATGGGGGGGGGAAGGTTGGGAACCCTCTATCGTAGAAACATAGAGCTGGAAGGGACATTCAGGGTCATCTAGTCCATCCCCTGCCCAATGCAGGAGATTCACAAATACCTCCCCTCCCCCACCTCCAGTGACCCCTGCTCTATGGCCAGAAGAGGGGGGAGAAACCATCCTGGACCCCTGGCCAAAACTGGCTTGGAGAACAATCGCTTCCATTCTGACCCCAAAGTGGTAATCAGCATTCCCCTGGGCGTGCAAGAAAGTCCCACGAGAACTAAGCACTGAGGCAGCCCTTCCTGCCCTCCCTCTCATGAGCTGCCTAAATTCACAGACTCAGCACTGCTGATTCTAGTACATCTAGACGTCTGCAATCAAGGTTGCAACATACGGCTGTTGTCAGGGGCAGATGGAGCCATTTGAGTGGCCCAGGAGCAAGCCGGGCAGAGAAGAGGCCGCTCAGCTTGGAACGAGGCATCAATGACCAAGCTCACCTTTCCCCACCTGACTGCCAGCTGGGCCTGAGCTGAGTGTCCCTCATGGGGGATGTAAGAAGAGCTCCACTGGGCAGCCTTCCCAAGTACTTACCGTAATTCAGCAGGGGACACATACTACTTGGCAGGACCATTCCCAGAGGGAAAAAAGATGTGGCGCACAATGTCATCGCCAGGAAGTGATGCTGGGTGACGCTCTGGCAATGGGGCTGGAAACTCGATGGTACGAGTTTCCAGCCCCATTGCCAGAGCATCACCCAGCATCACTTCCTGGCGATGGCATCGTGCAGCGTGGGTGTTATAAGGAGGAATGTTCTGGCCAGGGACTGTGTGTCCCCCGCCGAATTATGGTAAGTACTTGGCAACCCTACCGCTGGGTCAGACTGGTGGTTCATCTGGTCCAGCATCACGTCTCACACCGTGACCCACCCGTCGCCCGGAAGGGCCAACAGGCAGGGTCTAGAGGCCAGGGCTTTCCATGGTGCCTCCTCCCAGCACCGGGATTCAGAGGTTCGCTGCCTCTGTATATGGAGGTTCCTTTTTCGCATCGTGGCTGGTAGCCATTGATGGGCCTCCTCTCCTGCCAGGTGCTGCCATTTAATACATTTTTATGCCACTTTTCCCCCACCCCATTAAGGTCCGCAAGGCGGCGAGCATGAAAATATTAAAACGTCTGAACGATTAAAAATAACATTTAAACTTCTATAATAGTGCAGTAAAAACACATAAGCGTACAGCCCCAGATCCAGGGAGAAGGCCAATAACCATGACGGGGGTATTCCAAATGAAAGAAAAAAGTCTCTACCCGCAGGTGGGAGACACCGATAGAGGGAGTCAGAAAGATCTCCCTGGAGGAGGGGTTCCGACTGAGAAAGCCCTTTAAAAGCAAGGTTTTGAAGCCCGGCAGGATGTTGATACTGTCGCCAGCATCACCCTGGCTGGAAGAAGAAGAAGAGGAGGGGACTGGATTTATACCCCGCCCTTCACTACCCGAAGGAGTCTCAGGGTGGCTTACAATCCCTTTCCCTTCCCCTCCTCACAACAGGCACCCAGTGAGATAGGTGGGGCTGAGAGAGCTCTGTTGAGAACTGCCCTTGAGAGAACGGCTATGAGAGAACTTGTGACTGACCCAAGGTCACACCAGCAGCTGCATGTGGAGGCGTGGGGAATCAAACCCGGTTCTACCAGATTAGAGTCCATGCTCCTAACCACTACACCAAACCCGAAGGGGCACCAAGCATGCAAGTGTCTGCTCTTCCTTCCCCTTGCCTGGCCTGTTTTTCTCTCACCACTGCAGGGCTAGCAGAAGTGTAGGAAGAGCCAATGAGTGAGCCTCTCGGTCCACTTAGACTCACTGGCTGCCAGACACCCTCTGGGCCCAGTGGACCTCTAGTTCTTCATAAGAGGTCAAATCCACCCTGGCTGTTGGAGAAGGAATAGCAAGTGCCACTTTAGTTTGGACATAAAACAGACAGTTGGTTGTGGGGAAAGAACTCTGATGACCATTTGTTCTAGATAACAACCGCTGACCAAGGGCCTAATCCAGGGGGAGCTGCTTTACGAGCCCTGTTGCAATGAACGGGAGGGCTCCCACGCTCTTATGTGGCTTCCTCTCCTTTCAGTGGGGCTTCTGCAGGAGAACTCCCTGCCAGATGGTGACTGGAGGCTCCTGTCCTGAAATGAGCCTTAGAGATAAAGAAATAAGGCCAAGGCCAGTGGTGCAAAAGAGTACTGGTCTCGTGCTGTTTGTGAAGAAACGCAGCGAGATTAATGGATTTCCCCTGAAGAAGCCTGTGGGCGAAACACGTAGGGCATTTTGACTGAGTAATAAAATACGTATTTTATTTTGCGGCATCATTCTTGGCTTATTTTTTCCCTTAGGGACTGGCACGGCCCTTTTATGTTCTCCCTGGAGTGAGTCTCGCCATGTTACTTGTGATAATTGGGATGAAATCTCAGCAGAATTTTGATTTGCCTTGCCTAACTAAGAGCATAGATGACCCTGGCTAGTCGGATCTCGTCAGATCCCAACAGCCACAGGGGGTTAGCTGTGGGTGGTGCTTGGATGGGAGACCGCCCGGGAAGTCGGGGGTCACTACAAAGAGGCAGGCAATGCCAAACCGCCTTTGACCATCTCTTGCCTTGAAAACCCCGTGGGGTTACCATGAGTCAGCAGCCCCAATTAAGAGGAGGTGGATTAAAAGATTCTCGCACATTTCATTTTCTTAGACGTTTCTTTTATAAAGCAAAACAGTTTAATATTTCAAAAGTCAACGCTTTTATGTCTGCAAACTCAGTGCGATCTGCAAAGCGCTTACTGGTGGAACATGCTCCGGTTGGACCTTCTGTCATTCCGTAGGGCTTGTAAAACGGAGCTGTTCCACCAGGCCTTTGGTTGATGTGGCGGGCATCGAGATAAATAGTCAGTCTTCCCTGCTGAAGACACCATTTCCACGTGGCCTGGATTAAACAGATTTAGAGTCCAGTGGCACCAGTGTCGGAGACTGTGCAATATTTGATGCAATCAGTTTTCAAATTCCTTGTTTTAATGTTTTAATGAACTATATATTATTGTGTTTTTGTGATGTCACATGGCCTAATTATTTGTTGAGATCTGCCCTGAGCCCGTTCACAGGGAGGGTGGAATATAAATTTGAAAAATAAATAAATACTTGAGTGAAGGTTTTCTGGAAATACGGTTTGGTGACTGAAGCCAGAATCCTCCTGCTGTTAATGCAGGCTGCGCAGCCTGAGTTCCGCTAAGCCAGATGCATCTTGCTAGCCCTGAGCCCTGGCCTCCATCTTTGCAGATGCAGGGCAGTCGCATGAACGTGGTATTTATCAAGACCCTGAGAGGCCACCAGCAGTGGCTAGTGGACTGCAGTCAAGTGGGTTGTACATTATGCCTGCATTAAAGGCAGTTCTCATTCCTTAGATCCATTCTTATTAGACCACCAGCTGTGATTATTTTCCAAGCAACTTCAAAGGTCCAGAAATTGATTTAGATCCTCTGGTTTTGTTCTGAATTCTGTCTGCTCTTGAATAGCTGGCTCATTTCAGCCCTCTGGGGGCCAGTTTTGGTCATGTCAGGTGGATGTCCAAAATGGGCCTGAACAAAGACTGCCAGATCCACTTTGCAGGCCGCCCTGGGTTCCAGATTTTGGTAGCAATGCTTGTCTGTGCTCATATAAATAATTACTTGCTTAATGTTTCAGTTATCTTGTAGGTGATGAACTTTGGGTAGTAATGGAATACTTGGCCGGGGGATCTTTGACGGATGTTGTTACAGAAACTTGTATGGACGAAGGGCAGATAGCTGCTGTCTGTCGGGAGGTAAGAGATCTCGCGCCGTAACTTGCAGCACGGAAATGCCTCCCCGTTGTATGTTGCCTCCCTTGGATGCGGCACATATGCTGCATAGCGGCAGATGGAAGCGTCTTAGTCATGCCGGTTACAGGAACTCGATTTGAGAGATCTTGCCCCTTCATTCAGGAGGAGGTGGTAAGAACATCAGAGGCACCCCACTGGGTCAGACCAGTTATCCATCAAATCCAGAATCCTGTTTCTCACGCTGGTCAACCAGTTGCCCCAGAGAGCCAGCAAACAGGTCCCAGAAGCCGAGGTCTTCCTCCGTGTTGCTTTCCAATGCTGGTATTCGGAGGCATTAGTCTTTGGACATGGAGGTCCCCTTTAGTGATCGTGGTTGGTAGCCATGGGTGGTCCTGTCCTCCACGAGTCCTCCCTTTAGTACATGCTAGCAACCATCACTACCAGCACTACCAGTCAGTTCCATAAGGTAATTATCCATGGAGATGTGTCAGCGTTGTAAACTGCCTTACCTCAAAACAAAGAAACACTGTGATGAAATTGACAATAACATTTAATGACAATTGTGTATATCAATAAAAACTTTAGAAATTCTAACATATTCAAGACAAAATCCAGTATCAACCAATTTTGTATATCAATAAAATCTTTGGAAATTCTAACATATTCAAGAGAACATCCGATATCCTCAATGAGAACCCGGTTATACACTCATTTCAATAGTCTTCCTCAAGAGTAGTCCTATTAAGTAACAAGGTGCCAGCCTTTTGATACATTTTAACTTCGTTTTTTGCTTCCTTCAAATAGTTGCAGCATTAACTTCTTTGTCTACTTTCTTCAAATTCTAACTGTTTGACTTCTTCTTCAAATTATCCTAAAACAAACATGATTATTTAGCATAGAAAGGAACATGAAGCTGAATGGAAACTACATTAGTTCAAATTTTTAATTTTTTGAAAATTATTAATTTTTAACTTTAACAAATTTAAGCTTACTCAGTTCCATTTCAAGTAGTTGTATAAGGAGCAAGCCAGTTAGATAATTTCTTAATAGTAGCAACCAGTCCTCTTATTTTTATATCTGGCTAGAAGCCTTCTTTTTCCAGATAGGGTGGCCAATGCTCTCTATATTTCACGTGGCTGGCTCAATTGCTCTCCAGTAGATTTTAGGATTTTGATATTGGATTTTGTCTTGAATATGTTAGAATTTCTAAAGTTTTTATTGATATACATAATTGTCATTAAATGTTATTGTCAATTTCATCACAACAATTTCATTGTTTTGAAATATTGTCTGTCACTGTGACCCCCTCCTTTGAGCCCTGTAAACTGCCTTACCCCACTAGCCAGAGACAGACAGAAGGATCCAGGCGGGTGGGGACAATGCCATTTGCCCTCCCCGCAAGTCCTCGCGGGTCCGTTGTCTGTTTTCAGACCAGCTGCCCAAAGAGCCAGGTCCCCAGACACTCAGGTCATCCTGCTGGCCCCGCTACAGTTTTTAAGCCATCCATTCCAGGTTGTCCCCAAATCTTTCATTTCAAGGGTCGGTGATGCTGCCCCCTCAACAAATAGTTTTGCTTTCCCCCAGGATGGGGTGCTCTTGTTCCCTCTAAACTGAGTTAGTGTGAGCCGGCTCACAGTTTTTTAGCCTCCGGCTCACAGATTTTTTCTCTTAGCTCAGGAAGGGTGACTCCAGAGCAAACTAGGTTAAGCAGCAGCCAAATTACTCGCTCACAGTGTTAATGCCAGTAGCTCGCAAAATGGAATTTTTGCTCACAAGACTCCACAGCTTAGAGGGAGCGACTGGGTTGGTAAGCGGAAGAGTGAATGTCCTCTGCTCATGAACAGAAGCATCATTGGCCCAGGTAGGGTCCTGTCGGCTTCCAGGCAGGTCTGGACAGGAAGTTGCTTGTGCAGCCGTCCTGAAGCTCTGCCCGGTCCTTCTGCCAGTTTCAACAATAAGGGTAGGCTGCCATTGAGAACATTTAGGGAGGCAAGTGTGATAGCTAACGGGATAAGCTCTGAGTCAGAGGAGACGTCCAGAATTGGGGTTGCGTGTGTGGCTATGGGATCAGCTGGGAAAAAAATGTAGAAAGAGGGGACCTGTATCGAATGTCCCAGTGCCTAGGACCACTCTTCTCATATTGGAAAAGGACGGCAAATGGCAGGTGTGCCCTGTTGGGAAAAAAAGGATTATTGCAAAGAAGTGCATAGTGATATTGCAGTATTGCATAGTGAAGTCCAAAGACCTGTTCCTGGGTCTGTTGAAGACTCAGTCACACTACAAACACATGAGCACGCGAAACCGCCTTATACTGATGCAGACCCTCGGTCCATCAAAGTCACTATTGTCTAAGACTGGCAGCCAGCTCTCCAGGGTCTCAGGTGGGGGTCTTCCACATCACCTACTGCCTGGTCCTGATGCCGAGGATTGAACCTGTGACCTTCTGCATGCCAAGCAGGGGCTCTACCGCTGAGCCACAGCCCCTCCCAGTGTCTTTTAAGAGCACTCATTCTGGTCCTTTTTATATCTCTTAGGAGCCAGAGATAGCAGTGCTCCCGGTCAGCAATGAAGGGGGGCAAGGCCAAGCAGCCACCCACTTGCCCTCCGGGGAGTCTGTGCGAAATCGCTATTTTGAAATAAGGCTGGGGCAGTGCCAGTATTCTCTAGCGATGTGAAAAGGGAGTCTCCGGCCTCCGTGCCGCTTCCCCCTCCATTCTCGATGAAGTCGCTCGTCAGTCTTCGTTTGTACCCTGCTCTTTTTTTTATATTGTATTTTTTTCTAACAAATAGTGCCTGCAAGCACTGGATTTCTTGCATTCAAACCAAGTGATCCATAGAGACATCAAGAGCGACAACATTCTTCTCGGGATGGATGGATCTGTCAAACTCAGTAGGTATTTCCCTCGAAGGCTCCATCCCTGCCACGGCTGTTGCGACGGCTCCCTTAGAAATCTCCAGCAGTTCTCAGGAGGGAGTGATGTAATCTTTACTCCTTCCTACCCGCCTAGGAAAGTTCCTTTGAGGGCAGATGTGGCACCAAGTAGATTTCAAGTGTGATTAACTTTCTGTCTCCGCATCAGTGACGGCAAGTAGCCACATAGCCCCGGGGTGTTCGACTTCCAATATGAATAAATTCCAGAGCGACAGGGATGTGGGTCGGTTGCAACACAACAAAGAATCTTGCGGCTTTCAAGACTGATGCGCTGATTGTGGCACAAGTTTTTATAGACAATGTATTTTTCTTTTGCATGTCAGTCTTTTATATGTTGGAGATATTTTAATTCTTTGGTTGTCTTCAGCCATTCTCCCCTGGCCACCTGTCTCGGTGCAATTTTCAAACGACCAATCTGTTGTGTTGTTGTCCCTAGAATCCTTCCCAGTTTAGATCCGGGATTGTTTTCTTTTTTATTGAACAAAAAAAAATGTCGCATGGGGCTTTGTAACCATTTCACGACAGGCTTTAAGACATTAATAACACAGCAGACAAGATGTTGCTCAGGTTCGTGATGTCTGTAAAGGGTCCCTCCATTTTCTGGATGGTGGCACTTGGGAATCTGTAGCCCAGACTAGCTCTGCTGTAATAACTAGTGACTGTTCCTACCTGGTAACTCTAGAAAAGTTAGTTCAGGGAACAAAGGAGTGGAAGGGCCATTTTGGGGGAAGCAGCAAGTTTGAGGTACTTATTTAATACATATTTTTAGAGAAAGAAGGTACTCCAGTTGTTCATGCAGATGGTAGGATCTTTAATACATTGTGGTTGAAAGCTGGGGGTGTGAGAGGAGAGATGCCCACTATCCCATATCATCCTTTGGAGTAATCCCTACTGTTCAGTTATACTAGTTCTCAGCCATTTTCTCCGAGATCTACATGCACGGTCATGATCCAGGCAAAATATGCACTTTAGAGTCCTGCTGATTTATCCTAGCATTTTTTCTTTTGAAATCAGTAGGCTTAGAATGTAGTTGGATCATACCCTTGGTGATTTTTTTTTCTTTCCAATAAGAATTTTAGACTTTTTATTATTATAATGCGTTTATCTCTGAGCTCTTCTAATTTATCAAAGTCATGCCGCGTCTTGATCCTTCTGTCTTTCCTGTAACAACTCCAAAGCTCTTTTGCTCAGTCTTTTTTGCTATTTGTTTTTTTTTTAAACCTATCTGTGAGATTTCTCCATCAACAGTCTGGTTATTCTTTTTCTCCGCAGCTGACTTTGGCTTCTGTGCTCAGATCACTCCTGAGCAGAGTAAACGGAGCACAATGGTGGGAACGCCTTACTGGATGGCGCCTGAAGTGGTAACGAGGAAAGCGTACGGCCCCAAAGTGGACATCTGGTCTTTAGGGATCATGGCAATAGAAATGGTAGAAGGAGAGCCTCCATATCTTAATGAAAATCCTCTCAGGGTAAGACCAAAGTCTTTTTTTACCCCGGACAATAGTAGCCTTTAATGGAACGAATGAAAACTAGATATGCATCAACAGTATGCAGGCAGCCCCCATGACCTGTGGATGATGTGTGGGATCCCGTACGTCCATTCCACTAACAGTGGCAGTTTCCTCCTGGACTTTTCCTTGCTTACGTGTTCCTGCTGCTTTGGGTGTGTGTGTGTGTCTGTCTGTTCCACGTTTGTTTTGCTCCCTCTAGTGGTCAATTCGATATTACATCGCTTTATGATAAAGGAATACAGTACCAAATCGACTAGAGGGAGCAAATCATGTGTGGAACAGAACACCCCCCCTCCAAAGCAACAGGAATACACAAGTGAAGAAAATGAGAATGCGGAAAAGCCCTTTGTTGCTAAAGTCTTATTAAAACACAGGAAGGCAATACTTCTAGTAGAACAGTTATAACCCTGGTTTATAGGTACAGTGGACCCAACCCAGGGTTATAAATATAGCAGACCCGACCCAGGGCTATAGGTATGGTGGCCCCACCCCAGGGTTATAGGCACAGTAGCCCCACCCCAGGGTTATAGGCACAGTGGCCCCATCCCAGGGTTACAGGTATGGTAGACCCAAACGAGGGTTAAAGGTATGGTGGACCCACCCCAGGGTTATAGATATGGTGGACCCACCCCAGGGTTATAAGATGCGGTGGCCTCACCCCAGGGTTATAGGTGCAGTGGCCCCACCCCAGAGTTATAGGTGGTTAAGTGCACGGACTCTAATCTGGGAGAACCGGGTTTGATTCCCCACTCCTCCACATGCAGCTGCTGGGGTGATCCTGGGTCAGTCACAAGTTCTTTCAGAGCTGTTCTCTCGAGAGCAGTTTCTGTCAGAGCTCTCTCAGCCCCACCTACCTCACAGGGTGTCTGTTGTGGGGAGGGGAAGGGAAAGGGGTTTGTAAGCTGCTCTGAGACTCCTTCGGGAAGTGAAGGGTGGGGTATAAATCCAATCTCCTCCTCCTCCAGTGGCCTCACCCCAGGGTTATAGGTGCAGTGGACCCAACCCAGGGTCATAGATATGGTGGACCTACCCCAGAGTTCTAGGTGCGGTGGACCCAACCCAAGGTTTTAGGTACTGCATGGTTAAAAATTGAAATTCTGCACCCAGATAATACTCGTGCCAAGAGTAAGTAAATTCTGCCACCAGCATAACATCCAAGTCACCTACCTGAACCCACAATTTATTCTGCAGCTTGACTTCCTTGATCCTGATTGCTTGTGTAACTCATGGGGAGTGCGAATGTCCTGGATTTCCCACGGTTGGAAATCTCTGGGGAAACACCATGCTGACCTGCAGCTTTGTGTCACAAACCCCCAAACCTGTTTTACTTTGCATTGGCGGGGGCGGGGGGCTGAGTGTGTATGATTTTGCACTGGAGAACAGGTGGGAGTCGAACCCTTTCTCTGATGGCTTTCCCTGTGGGATTTTCTCGCCCCTGGCAGTCTCCCCTTCCCAAGTTGCAGGGCTGTGCTTGCAAGGTCAGCAGATGCAGGCTGGGGGCAGTTCTAGGGAAAGGGACTGGCAGGGTCTGTCCCTTCCTTCCCATCCCTCATCTATGGCAAATAATCCTCTCCATGGGATGCTGGGTAAGGGAAAAGGGGTCACCGGGGCTTCCTGACACATCGCTGCGGTGCCGTGTATCATTTGCCCCTTGTTTGGTCACTTTTCTGACAACCAGGGTCAAACTAAGGGGGAGATCTATGTGTATCTAGACAACTGTCCACCCCTTCACCTCTAAAGTATGGGGTGTCTCTTTTCTTCATGAAAAATAAAGAGTGTCGGGCGGGACTGATCCTTCCTCCTCCCCGCACTATGCCACACCACACTTGCACTCCGTTGCTTTTAGGATCCTTCCCCCTCCCAGCCCCATTCTCAGAATGGAAGTGAGGTGGGGTAGAAGAAAAAGGCTGAAAGCGCCAGAGCCCAGTGTGGCAAGGAGCTGCGGTGTGTGTGACAAGCTTTAGCTGCCCTCTTCTGTCTCCTTCATTTTTTAAAAAAATCCTGTCCTCCTTTAGATATGACAGTATGGACACTTTTATAAATGGACACATATGGATTCTCCCCCCCCCCCCGTCATATCTAGTTGTGCTGCGGGATTGTTGGCATAGACTGTCTCTCACTCCACCCACCCCACCCCCTGCTTTGGGAGCCGGGTTTAGGCCAAGGAGGCGGGTCTGTCTTGCTCAGTGCTGGCCTCGCGAATGCTCGGTACCTGCTGCTCCCCTAGGCCTGGTGAGGCCCATCACTGGCACCTGGTGGGGCCACGGTGAGAGGGAAGAAGGGGAGCCACAAATCGGTGGCAGGCTGAAGAGCGTGTGAGACTTGAAGCAGGGGGTGGACATGGATGCTGGCAGGTTTCTGGCTGTAACTCAAAGCTCGGGAACAGCAACAAAAAGCACGTTCGTGATCAGCTCTTATAGATGGAACACTCTGTCTGGGGCAGGGATGCTCTGTATTCTTGGTGCTTGTGGGGGGGCAGCAGTGGGAGGGCTTCTGGAGTCCTGGTCCCACTGGTGGACCTCCTGATGGAACCTGGTTTTTGGTCACTGCCTGACAGAGCATGTCGGACTGGATGGGCCATTGGCTTCTCTCTCATGAGTTTCCAGGAAGTCACTCAGAGTTAGGCAGGCTGAAGTAGTAGTTGAGCCTGGGACTGGTTCTCACATGCTGACAAGTTGCCCAGAATGAAGCTCCCGCTGTAGAGGACCTTTCACTCTATGCTTGGCTCCTTAGATCACATGTCAGATGATCCCAGGCCAGAAGGGAAATTGCAGGCCAGAAGGTGCTATTATTATACAAGTGGTAGTAGCTACCTCCACAACCCTGGGCATGGAATGGGAGGAAGACCAGTTTGAGGCATACCCCCTGGCCCCTTGTAGAATGTGGGGTGAGGAAGAGAAAGGGAGCAGTGCAACCCAGGAGAAAGAAGAAGAAGAAGAAAGGAGCCCGGATGGGCAGCAACAGATACCCTGTGCCCAAGGCCCACAGATACCCATAGCCATGATTTAACCTTCCCGTGATTTCCCAGGAGTCCCTTAGGGTCTGTCATCTGCTGCAAAGGTAGCTCCATCACATCCCCCACATGCAATGGGATATGATGGGGAGGTGGGGTGCCCAATGAGGTCCACCGGAGGCTTTGTGACCCAAATTGTGTTAAGTTCTGAAGTGTTTAAGTATTTAAGTATATATGTGTTAAGTTTTAATGTTTTTAATCCTTATTGTAAGCCGCTCTGAGCCTGCCTGTGGCAAGGAGGGCAGGATAAAAACTGAATTAATAAATAAATAATATAAATAATATTTGGGTGACTTCTGGGGACTAGCGAAGGCTCTGGGACCAGCTCTCATCTTGCATTTCTTACAGCAGCCACGGGGGACCCAAGAAGAGATGCCCAGAGAAGCCAGGCTAAGCTCTCGTGTCCTGCTTGTCTTTCAGGCCTTGTATTTGATAGCTACAAACGGGACGCCGGAGCTCCAGAATCCGGAGAGACTCTCAGCCGTCTTCCGAGACTTCCTGAATCGCTGTCTTGAGATGGATGTCGACCGGCGAGGGTCTGCCAAGGAGCTGTTGCAGGTGAAGGGGGCAAGGGGGGAGAGCAGGGGCAAGGGCGCGTCCTAAGTGGGGGAGGGAGAGGAGCCCCCACGTTCTGCATCTGTGGCAGAATCATTTGGGAAGGGGGGAACCGGATGCAGCCTTAACGGGGGACTGTCCCACGTGGGCTGTGCTTCTCCCACCCAGTTTCAGCATGCCAGGCTGAACACACCAAGCCGCCTGTCACTGGATCAGACTGCCGGTCTCTCAGGGTCAGAACTGTCTGCTCAGTCTGGCAGTGGCTCTCCAGGGTGTCGGGCAGAAGTCTTTCCCATCACCTACTGCTGCTCCTGGAGATGCCGGGGAACAAACCTGGGACCCTCTGCAAGCCAAGGAGGTGCTGTACCACTGGGCCACGGCCCCTCCACGCCCAAATGTCGCAGAATCATCCTGAGATGCTGCCAGAGGGAAGTGGTGGCCAGGGCAGGAGTGCCACCTGAGTTGCACCGGGGAGAAGGAGGAAAGAAGACGCCCCAAAGGGCGTGGAAGAAGAAGGGATCCATGCTGAGACACCCTGTGCCCAAGGACCTCTAAATCCTACCTCTGATCCGACCACTCCAAGGGCTGGTCTTCAAATCAGCCCCGTAGCCAGAAATTTTGGGTTGGTGGGGCATGGGGGAATTTTGTGGGACAGCAGGGGAGGGGGAGGGGCATCCGCACGCCTTCCGTTGAACTCCAGGCAGTGAATTCGCCTCTTGGAGTTCAGGCACGGGCAGTCCCTACTTGAAAGGGAACCCTTTCAATGCTGTCCTTCTAGCGGGGGCTGCCCACGCCAGAACTCCAGCTGATCGGTGGGCCACGTGCTCCTGTCGATCAGCTGGAGGACCCTTTTAAGGGGGACAGAGGCAACAGCGGTTATGGGGCATGCCTCATATTTTAAGGGGCAGAGCCTATAGCGTTGGCCCTGCTTCAGCCCCCACTAAAGCCCCCACTATAGTGCCGGCCCTGCTTCAAATACTTATTTGCCGAACACCCTGAAGTGGGGACGGTAATCACAATGGGGAATGCGGAAGATCTGTCCATGGTGCTGGATCTGGGATAACGCTATTGACAAGCATAAGTGATCCCTTGAGGTACCCGCTATGAGGGCACGGGAGGGCATTAGGCCGAGGAAATAACCACGCTTCTCTTCCCTTTCTTTTAGCATCCGTTTTTAAAACTGGCCAAGCCGCTCTCCAGCCTGACTCCGCTGATCATTGCCGCAAAGGAGGCTATAAAGAACAGTAGTCGCTAGCCCTCGGAGTAGCCGGAGCCCCGCCCCTTCGCGGCCGGACTGAACAGGAACTCAGCCGAAGCGCAGACTTCTCTGCTGCAGGACGGGGCGGGCAAGCAGCGTGGCCACCGTCGAGGGGGAGGGAGGCAGCTGGCCTCCGGCCTCTCTCCCGGAACAGAAACCTTATCACTTATCTCTTCCCACTTTCAGATTCCTTAATTTATTTCTAAGGCAAACAGGAGCCCGAGAGAGGCGGGACCCTGAGCTGCTGGCCTCTTTCAGCCATTTCCAGGGGAGCTGATGGCGCCGCATGAATGCTCTGCGCACTCACCGGGACAGGCGTGGTAACCAAACCAGCCCCCCTTTTTCCCCCCTGTGTCTTTTCTGTTTGGCTGCGGAATGGAAGCAAGGAGGTCCTTTTGCATCCAGCCCGTCAGAAAGGATCAAAACTATCCGCTAACTACCATTCACTTGGTCACTAGTGGTGGAGGGACACGGGGAAACGTGTTTTATTTAACCAAAAAAAAAAAAAAGAGAGAGAGAGAAAGAATTCCCCCAAGAAGCGGATCAATCACAGCGTCCTCTTTGAGATTTGTGCATCGAAATGCAAAATCCAGGTACCGTTATGTTCCCAGGCAGGCTGGCAAGGATGTCTTGAATACTGGTGCTTTCATGTTGGTGAGTTTTTCGCTCCCGAAAATGAAACGGACATTGGTAACGTGCGGACCGCTTGGTTCCAGCTGGGCTTACAGAAGTGCCTGGTGAGGGGGGCCAGTCCTTCCAGGTGCCCATGCCTGTTTCCACAATCCTGGGCCCCTGCTGTTGCGAGCATCGCCAGAACTGTTCCGTAGACAGGTAGAAGGGGACTCGTTGCTCTCAGTTGGGGTCAAGCCGTCCCCCAGTCCTAAACCCTCCTCCCCTTTCATTTTAGGATCGCAAACTAAGGCAGTGAGCCATAATCAGCTGCCAGGCACATCTCTAAGCACATCTCCTTTAACATCGTTGGGTTCGGGAGGAGATACGCAGCGAGCTTTCCAAGGTCAGAGCGATGGTGTAAACGGAAGCGGCCCGTCCTTCTGTGTATCAAGCCGGAAATCCCAACTCTGCTTTTGAGCAGTCCCAGTAAACAGGGTTGGGGGGATGGGGGGGACAGCAGAAAGAACTGACTCTCTGTGAGGGATCCCTTCCACTTGCATGAAATCAAATGTACGAGGGTCTGCAGAATTTGGCCCTCTGAGCACCCCTGACTGTGCGGCAAGAGCTTGTGAAAGAAACAAAGGGCTTGATCGGGGAGGAGGTTGAGAAAACGAGAGGTGATTCTGCAACAGACCATAGCCTGGGGGGGTGGTGGAGTGACTCCCTTCCTCAGTCCTGCTGTAGCTGGAATGCAAAAGCGGAAACTCTCCCCCCGCCCCCCCGCCCCCCCGACACACACACACTATTGCTAAGGCCTGGAAATGACTGTGACTATCTGTAAAGGAGCAACACAGCTTTGATTAAACGATTTGTGTTGACATTTCTCTCAGCTTGAGTCGAAGTGACCTCATTTCCCTTCATTCAGCGAAAGCGGGCTGGTTTCGTAATGTCCATTCCTAGGGGTCGCCAGCATTTTCCTGTCCGAACCAGGCCTTGGCTCCTGTGCTTTTGACAACGGTTTGGTTCGCAGGCATGGACAAGTGAACTCCTTTCTCTCTGAGCCGTGAAGGGCTTTTGCCAGCTTGGTTTCTGCGGGGTCTGTCTGCTGTTAATAGCACAGGAGCAGCCCAAGGCTCTTTTTTGCCCTCAGTCATTTGGCAACCTTCCTTTTGGCGATAGGACCAATCCAGGTGGTGGTGGGCGGGATAGGAACGTACAGGTGTTTTGACGGATGGTCGTGTTGAGATGGTTGCTGCGGGTGGGGTGCTGACATGGTTGGGAGGGAGGCGATCTGGCTTCTAATGCCGCACATTCAGTTACCGCTTTAAGACACAGGGGCCGTCTATCTTTTGTCGTAGTTGAATTGGCACAGTGACACATTAGGCATTTTCCGTTGGCCTTTTGGTTCATCCAAACCATCTAGATGTGAAGACGGAATTTGTGAATCTCTCTCTGTCTCTCACTTTTACTCTGTCACACAGAGCCTCGATTTGCATTGGGGCCGTGACGGAAGGGGACCTGTTTCCCTCCTGGGGATCCCATTTTTGTGATCTGAATTGCCTGTCCCCGGTATTTTTATTTTCCCGTTGGGGGTCATGTCGTCCATTTTGCCCATTGTGGGGGTGTGTGTAAGGTGACGCGCATCCTGCATCTCCTTAAAGAGCATTGGATTTATTGTAGTTCAGGTCCCACTGCTCCAGCTATGCTACAGGGGTGTGGTGGTTAGAGTGCCACAGAAGGATCGAGGGAAGCCTGGGTTCAAATCCTCCCACAGTCAGGAAGCTCACTTGGTGGCTTTGTCCCCTCCAGTCTCACTCAGGCTAAGGTACGTCACAGGGTTGTTGTGAGAATAAAATGGAGGAAGGGAGAAACAGGTGTGCCGCTCTAAGCTCCTCGGAGGAAGGGCAGCATCAAGGAGACCGGGCCACCTTTTATCAGTTGCAGGGACACGTGGATGCAGAGGGGGACTGGGCCAACAGTGAAGTTAAAAGGCCGCAAAATATAAGGGGTACAGTTTGTGACGTTTAAATGTGAAACGCAAAAGTGTGTCAGTGTGGCGTCTGTTCATAACAGCCGTAATGGGGTAACTGTACAGTCACATGAGTGAGTGAAACTGATTTAATACCAGTAGCCGGTGAGAAATGCATTGTCTCTGTTTCATTAAAATCTGTTGGTACATTCTAACTTGGCAGTTGTTTATTCAGCCATGCTATGTGTGATGATACATCTTTGAGGTGTCATAGTAACAACATTTTGCTGTGGAGCTGTGGTCCCCTTGCAACGAGTGGATAAGTGTTTAAGTTTAATGAACATGTACTGTCCCAGGAAACTATGGGTTGGATCCCACAGATGGTGGCACCTTCCCCCACCCCCAGCGGAAAGCACCTCCCCCTGATGCAAGAACTGAGGACTTTGTAGATCATTTTCCATGGATTCATGTTGCATCGTTTAGGAACTTTATGGGGGGGGAGTGGTTGTAGTTTGCTACTCATGACCAAATGCAGGCCCTGCCTATACCTGTGGCACAAATACCTGCCCAAACGGGATGGATTCAGAATGTGAAAAAGTTGCTCTGTTCAGACGTTTTGCCAAACCATGGTTTAATCGAGCAGTGGTGAATGTGATTGTCTGAACAGGGGCCGTTCCATTATCTGTGTTCCACTGGGGTCTGTCAAAACAGGATCCAAATCCACGGAAGTTGGTTTATTAACCACAGTAAGTCTTAACAATGATTTCGCACAATGCGCAAATGTGGACGTCCTGGCTTAATCCTGACTCATGTTTAACAAGGTGCCTGGCCAGAGTGAGGGGTAATAAAACTAAGATCTGAGCAATCATCTATGAGCTAAACCCCGGTCTCCTAAAGTAACCAGAGGCAGAATAAACGCAGGTTTCACATGATGTCTGAACTGAGCCACGACATGAAAAGTCGTACAGAATATATTTTCTCTTGTTAAAAATTCAGCCATCCACCGTGTTACTGGCTGGGCCAGCAAAACTGTGCTTTTATCTCTTAACCAGCACTGAAATTGGTAAGTCCGGATCTATGCCATGATCCCCCCCCCGATTGTATCCCGGCTCCAGGAATGACTCTAGAAAATCCTAGTTCAAGTGAACATAGAAAGCAAGATTTTGCCATAGGTGTTAAATGCGTATTTAATACAATGAAGGCAGATGACCTTTTCAGTCCATGCTAGAGGACTTGAATATCTTGGGGCTGAAAACTGGGAGGGGAAATTAGTAGTGGGTGTGGGTAGTAGCAGCTGGCATCCCTCCCTTCCTCTGCCCGGCTCTTCTAGAATCCCCCTGAGGGGTCCTTCCAGGACTTCCAGGTTCTGTTCTGGCTGCACCTTCCTTTGCTATTTCTACTCTGTGCCAACCCTGACCTGCCAGTTTCTGCTGTGGCTTGTGCCACTCCTGGCATTACTCAGAAGAGAATAATAGTTTTGAAATCCAGATTCCAGGAGAAGAAAGTGCAGTGCTTGTGTGTGGTCACGCCACTGATAGGAACGAGCAGAAACGGGGACCGTCAGCGCGCTGGTTGAAGAGGGTTAGCTGTGGAATTTGCAAGCAAGTTCTAGGGGATTCAAGATCAGATTTGGGGAGAATTCACCGTCAAATTTCATGTTTCCGGTCTGCGTGCCAACTTTTTAATTCTCCCGAAGTGAACCCTTCCCCCCACCCACCAGCATTCCTAATGACAGATGTCATTCAGTTTATGAATGAGGGGGGCACAGGCTTTGACAGCTAAAGAAAGAATGTGTTTGAGTCTGAAATCAAAATGAGGTTGAGAAATGCTGGATCATGTCCACAGACTAACAGTGCAGTCCTAAGAACAGTTGCTTGGCAGTAAGACCCGTAGACTAGACTTCAGTACGATTCTGAGTAGGCCTGCATTGTCAGGTATTAAATTTAGCTACTCTGTGGTGGTGGAAAGTGCCTGAGAGGCAGTTTGGTGTAGTGGTTAGGAGCGCGGACTCTAACCTGGGAGAATAGGTTTTGATTCCCCACTCCTCCCCATGCAGCTGCTGGAGTGACCTTGGGTCAGTCACCCGTTCTCTCAGCTGTTCTCTCAAGAGCAGTCCTTGAAAGGGTTCTCTCAGCCCCACCTACCTCACAGGGTATTTGTTGTGGGGAGGGGAGGGGAAAGGAGATTGTAAACCGCTCTGAGACTCCGAGTGAAGGGCTGGGGTATGAATCCAATCTCCTCCTCCTCCTCCTCCTCCTCCTCCTCTTCTTTATGGGGACCTCTCTTGAGGTTTCCAAGGCAGGAGACGTTCAGAGGTGATTTGCCCTTGCCTGCCTCTGTGTCATGACCCTGGAGTTCCTTGGTGGTCTCCCATCCAAATACTAGTCAAGTACTAATCTGCTTCGCTTCCGAGGTCTGACAAGACCAGGCTAGCCTGGGACCTCCAGGTCGAAGGCAGCTGCTCTACACGTGGCACAATTGCCTTAAAGTCCTATAAACTTTTAAGGTTTACATTTTTTCTCCGTCAAAGTTCAGTCCAAAGCAAACTTTGAACATCTTCAAAATTCAGTAGGCCAGATGCTGGAATATTCTTGACTGCACAGTCTACAAATTGCCCTTTCAATTTTAGTCAATATGACTGGCTTCGCAGATTTAGCATAGAAATCCCTGCGGATCCAGGGGCCCGCTGGCCTCTGGTGTCAGGAATTTGGCATCATTTGAGGTGCAAGGATCCCGGACAGACCTGTTTCCTATGAATTCTGACACTCTTAGAAAGTGGTCAAGATCTGTGGAAAATCCATTCCCCGTTTATTTTTGCAGCTAGGACAGTGACCAGACTATCCCAGCGGCCAAGTTTCATAGAAAGTGTAGTTGAAATCCCTCTAGGGTAACAGGATCCATTAGAGCGCCATGAACCATGGATCCTTGTGCCTTGGACACCAGAATTACAGAGCCAACAGCCTGAGGTCTTGCACGGAGGTTTCTTTCTGCAGCTACTACTGAGCCCGTTATGAACAACTCCGAACTCTGGAGCGGGTTTGAGATCAGCTCATAATGGACTCGGGTGTTTCATACTGGGTGGGGGTTTCATTTCCAACCCCCTTTCTTCCGGTTTGGACTCTGCTGAGTCGGGGCTTCTGTGTGGCAAAGGAGTTCAGCAAACTCGGAATGTAGCTCAGTCACATTCTCAATTAAAACTGTGCTTTAGACTTCCTTAACCCCTAAGCATCTGGAATATTACAGCAAACAGACTTGGGGAGGGGATTGAGTGTAGGAGTCTTCCCCACCCCAGTCTCTGGGAAGGCTCCAGCACTTGAAAGAAAATACCTCTGTATGTATGGTGGTTCCCGCCACGTGCAGCTGCTGGTGTGACCTTGGGTCAGTCACAAGTTGTCTTACAGCTGTTCTCTCCGGAGCACTTCTGTCAGCCCCACCTTCCTCACAGGGTGTCTGTTGTCAGGAGAGGAAGGAAAGGAGATTGTAAGTCACCCTGAGACTCCTTCAGGTAGTGAAGGGTGGGGTATAAATCCATCCTCCTCCTTCTTTCCCCTTTTTTACTTGCTCAAATGGTGAATGATAACCAACATCCAAGGAGCCAATCAAACAATAGCACCAGTATGTACCCAGTCCGATCAGCGCAGACTTTTCCAGTGCAACTCTGTTTTAATGGGAGGCCCTTTGCCCTCCTTTCCAGTGGTGTATGATCTTGAGTAGCCTTCTGTTTTTGCAAGAGAGCAACTGAGCCGAGGAACGGCTCCCTGACCATTGGCGGTGGCAGCCAAACCCCCAGCTTGAGGCTGTCATCCATCAAACCACAGGCAGAGCTGCAGAGGCTCAGTGTGTGTGTGTGTACACAAATGTGTGCGCAGCTCTTTCCTAAAGAGCCAAATTCCACAAATCAGCAGTTTAGAAGGAAGGAGAGAGCATAATCTAGCTCCCCTTCCAAACAACAGATTGGTGGGATGCCAATTCTTTAAAAAAAAAACAAAACAGCTGCTCATGTGCAGCACTATGGCTGTTGAGTTGGGAGGGGGAACCAGCTTTGCATGGCTCAGTGGTACCTGCGATCCCTGGCTCAGCTAGATAGATATGCCTAGAAGCCAGCTTCCTCACCTGGATGGAACCTAGCTGGATGGTAGACGCTGACACATCCTTCCTCAGCATCTCTTTTCTAAACTGGAGGGCCCAAGGGACACGATCCGATGCCAGCCCCACTGAATAGCATGGGCTATATCAGGGATCCCCAGTCTTCTTGTGCCCAGGGGCAACTTTTGATTCTGACACCGGGCAGTGGGCACAATCACAAAATGGCTGCCCTGGGAATGGAGCCAGTCACAAAATGGCTACCGCAGGAAGCAGGGCCAACCACAAAATGTCAGTGAGTGAGGTTTTACATGTAATTAATCGTAACTCTGCAACATTTCAGGCAGAACCTCTGGTTAACAGGATGCCTTTTAACCTGCACAGCCAATCAGAAGCCCTGCTGGGAAGAATTCCCACCTAGCCCCGCCCACTTTCTCAAAGCACTTGTGGGTTCCAGGAAAGGTGTTTTTTAATTTATGGGTTTTTTTTAAATTAGATTTGTAGCTCACCCTCCCTGCATAGCAGGCTCAGGGCGAGTTCCATCAGTTACCATATACGAAAGCTTAAAAACAATTCAAATACATCAGCTAAAAATACAACAGTATCCCTATGAGCTAATCGGTACCTCAAGAGATGAGGTGTTCTTGGGCTATACAGAAGAGCATGATGTCGTCCCCATTTCCTTTCAGCCGGGGTTCATGCAGAAGCTCTCTGGGGTGGACCGTGCTCCAGATAATCCTGGGCCAGAGCCACGGACTGTACGGAAGGTGTCAGTAAAGGTAGCTTACAGGAAGCATGGGTGACGTAGTCAGTGGCAGGCAGAACAGCAAGAACTTCTGTGCTTAGGAGGGAATATTCGGTAAAGGACCGAACATGAAAGGGTTGATATTGCAACGCTCTGGCATCAGATCTGTGGTGCAGCCATGTTGGGATACCGTCCCGATCACTGCATCTCAAAAAGAAAATGGCAGAGCTGGGGGAAATGCAGGAATGGGCAAATGAAACAGCCCAGAACTTTCTGCTTTTCTGTGAGGAAAGGTGAAAGAGTTTCTGGTTTTTCAGTTCAGGGACATGAAGAAGAAGAAGAGTTTGGATTGATACCCTGCCCTTCACTACCAGAAGGAGTCTCAGAGCAGCTTACAAATTCCCCTCCCTTCCCCTCCCCACAACAGACACCCTGTGAGGTAGGTGGGGTTGAGAGAGCTCTTTCCAGAATTATCCTTGAGAGAACAGCTGTGCCAGAGCTTGTGGCTGACCCAAGGTCACATCAGCAGGTGCAAGTGGAGGAGTGGGGGAATCAAACCCAGTTCTCCCAGATTAGAGTCCGCACACTTAACCACCACACCAAACTGACAGTGAGGGAGCATGATAGAAGTATACCGATTTTTATATGGGGGGGGCAGAGTAGATAAGACTTTTTCTCTCTTTTCCAGAGTACTTAGAACATGTGGCGCCCTGCCCTCCTGACAGGCAGTACATTCAGCAGAGAAAAGAAGGAGGCCCCGGTCATACGGGCCAGAAAATGCGGGGAGAGGGGGGCATGGCTGTTCTTCCCGGAGCAAAATAAGGCGTGGTAGCCCGATCACATGGTCCGCTGAGTTGCCATACTCCAGCTCTTAGTGCCGATCACACCGCAGTGCTGCAGCGTGGTGAAAAAGCGGCACAGCACAATCACACAAGCCGCGCTTTAGTAATGTGTGCATGCACTGTGGGAGGGGTGGGCCGCTGTTGGTGTTTGTGTGTGTGCATGCGCCATTTGGCGTTGGTGCGCATCTTGTCGAAATGTACAACATCTGGTTTGCCCCGGGACTTGGGCGGGTGTCAGATGCCGCAGGATACTAGCGCTCCCGCGATCAGACGCTGGCCTTTGCCCCGGGGTTTCCAGAAACTAGTGCTCCTTTCCTGGTAGTTTTTTATTCCGCATCTTCGGAGGGAAGCTGCGTGTTGGCCACGGGAGGGCTACGCCTCCCAGATGTGCCTGTGTGATCCCGTGCCTGGAAACCCCGCAGGGCTACCATGTCTTCGGCAGGGCAAATGCTCCATGTGACCAGGACCGGACTAACTTATTTGCGTGACTCATCACGTGGAGTTCATGGAACTCACTGCCACAAGGTATAGAGATGGCAACAAAGCTTAAACGGCTGTGAGAGGGGATTGGTGGACTCCATGGAGAATTTAGCTGTCACTCCTGATGTCCAGCACAGCTCACAGTACCAGTTGCTGGGGGAGGGCGGGAAAGGGGCTTTGGACTCTCTGCCTGCCTGTAGGTCTTCTCGAGCCATCCGGCTAGCCACAGGGTGAGACCAGATGCTGGTGTGGACGGGCTCTGCACAGCTCCTTGTGCATTCTGTATCATTTTTCTCTCTGTTGTTCTAAGAATCCCCGTTATTTTTAATGAAATTAATCTTGAGAGTTGCGAGAGGAACAGCCTTGGCCTTGATGACACAAACGCACACCAATGTTACTTTCTTGAGTGGTAAGAGGTAGTCAGAACCCAACAGATAAAAGTAAAGTTGAGCTCTGTCGTCCCCACCCTCCAGTACATAGAAAGGATTATGTTTCCTTGTTGTGTAATGGCGTGGCATAAATTTGTGCCTATATGTTTTGCAGGGGGAACCCACATAACTAGGAAATTGAAAGAGAGTGGGAACCCAAAGATTCTCTTTTGGTCAGAGAATAACAGAATATTTAGCGGGGAGTGGTCCCCTCGGTATGCCCTGTCCTGGTAAACAGAGGAATTGTCTGTTACAGACATTGTAGAGCCCACCTATCGAGGAAATGAAAAACTCGTTTGAACAGGCTCTTCTTAAAGTGGGCAAAGTTGAGCCTGGAGTTCTCGGGGGGGGGGGGCACTTGGCTTGTGAACCTCATTGGCTGGCAGTCTACCTGAAGAACAAGCCACAGGCTTTTCAGCCAACCGGTAGGACCAGGATCGCAGCAGCTGCCAAGTTTATCCTAAGCAGATCAGACTTTTTAAAACTGAAAGCTCATTTTACGGGTGAGCTCATCCACTCTTCTTAACCTTTCATCCACTGTCTTTCATAGAGTTGTCAGCTCTGAGTTTGGAAATACTTGGAAAATTGGGGGGTGTAGCCTAAGGAGGGCGGGGTTTGGGGAGGAGAGGGGCTCCGATGGGGCATAATGTCACGGAGCCCATCTTCCAAATTAGCCATTTTCTCCAGGGGAACTGACCTCAGTTGCTTGGAGATCAGTTGTAATAGCAGGAGATCCCCAGCCACCACCTGGAGGTTGGCAACCGTAGTCTTTTGGTCCTCATTTGGTAACTCAGAACCTCTGAAACCAAAGAAGGGCTGAACTAAACAAACAGCAAAGGAAGTCGGACAGTTGGCTCCGGAAGTTACCGCTTTGGGGGAGACTGTGTGACTGAATACCCCCCATAGTAAAAAAAACCCCCTCCCTGTAGACAGAAAACTTGACATTAAGGTTCTTCTCTCCTTGACACACTAGCTGTCTAGCAGCCCCGTGATCTGAACTGACCAAGACCAGGAACGTGTCTCCCAACTTCCTTTGCTGCTTGTGAAGACCCGGTCTGTAAACGGTCATCCGTGAGAGTTCCTTGCTTCTTGTTGCCTCAGACTGTTACCCAAAGGTGGGCATGGTTGGCTTACCTTCGTACTGGAGAATGGATGCCTTATCTTGCCATTGCCGTTCCTGTTTCCCCTGGTGATGCAGTGTGGATAAAAAGGGCCCAGACAGCAAAGGATTCTGGGACAGGAGCACAGTCGCGGAAGGATCGGGGAAGCTTTGAGAAGCACAGTGCGGATGATTGACGGGGGAAAGGGGAGGGGCATTGTTTAATGATTTTCAAAGTGTGTGTGTGTGTGTGTGTGTGTGTGTGTGTGTGTTATCAGCCACAGCTTGAAGGAACTTGCCGTGCTCTGATGTGTGTAAATTTGCGATCCAGCGGTCTTGCCTTCTTGTTTGCGTCTGTCTATTTTTGTAAGTACCTTTGTCTTTGTTTTCCATTGGTGGCCATATTGTGAAATCCGTTGTCTCGGAGCTTAGTGGCCGAACCTGCCTCCCTGCCGTTCTCCCTGGTTTTTAATCTGTAATGCAACACATTTCAGTTTCTGGAACACCAGTCTTTCAGTCCTACTAATTACTTCCTGTTGTTGCTTTTTAGTGACAAAAGACGAAAATTCAGTTTTGAAAAATTCTGATAAAGAATTTGCAAAGGATTGAGTTCTGCCTGCTTGGGGGTGGCCTGGGGGTTTCCTGGTTTCTCAAACAACTCGGTTAAAAGTTGGAGGGTCTGTCATAGCATCATAAGACAAAACTTAGCAATGTGCGGAAGAGGTGTCAACTTCCCTGAAACGGAGGACCTGTTGAGATGTCCAAAGAGCAGCCATAATGTCCGCACAGGTTAAAAGTCCATGTGAGGAAGTAGCTTACAGTGGTTCAAAGAAATAAAGAGTGACCATTCGCCTGCCCCCCCACGGGGACTGATCCTTGTAAAGGAATTCTGCATTCAGAAGCAGACAACTCCAGAAGTATGCCGAGGTGGATGGATATGTGTTCACACCTGCCTCCCGATGACCATCTGTCTAGCTGAACTGGACTAGCTGAGTGCAAATTGTTCTATGCAAGTAGTCAAGCTCAACTAGAGCAGTATTGGGGACCAATAATTTTAGCTATTAAGGAGAAGTCACTTACTGAAAGTAGCCAAGTGTTTCTCTTGCCGCTCTACTGTGTCCTTAGGTTCAGATGAGGATGTTCAAGGTGATGCTTTCTACAGTCAGTTTTTGATGATCAACGTGGGTTGAGTGGGAATCCAGCCCGAACTCTGTCTTTCATATTTCCTGCTTGACCATCTCGAGGGGTCTTGAAGAAAACCCTCATGGTGGCTTGCATCTGACCTTGGCCTCAGTGGGTTCCTTTACTGTTTATCAATAGCTGGACTGAGAGTCCTCAGCCATAAAGACCGAGGTCATCTTCCTTACACTCCAAGAAGCTGACCCATCAGGAGACACTTTCGGGCTCCCTTCAGCCATCTTTTGTAAGATACGAAATTTGACATTGTAAAAATAACATGGGCGGCACAAAGCTTTTGGAGTGCGGGTTCCAATCACTGTGATTTCACAGAAAATTACTCCCGTGCTTTCTGGAGGAACAAAATCTTTGCCTTTTGACTCGTGTTGTGTAACCTAGGTAAAGGTAAAGGTTCCCTTGCTCGAAAGCCAGTCGAATCCAACTCTAGGGTTGTGGTGCTCATCTCCGTTTCAAAGCCGAAGAGCCATCGCTGTCCGAAGACGTTTCCGTGGTCATGTGGCCGGCATGACTAAACACCGAGGTGCACGGAACACTGTTACCTTCCCACCGAAGTGGTACCTGTTTATCTACTTGCAATAAGACTAACTCTGCTTGTTCGTGGCACCCTTGTGGTTGTCTGTCCTTCAGAACGAGCCACATTCAGAACTGCCAGTGTTCTGCATTAAAGTTTTTGCAAGGCGTATCTGGGCAAGATCCAAAAGGTTAGTAAGAATGAGGGTTGGAAGTAGGAGGTATCAGCTGCCTTCTCTTAATATGGATGGACATGTAGAGAGAGTATGGCATTCATTTCTAGCCGTGGTACGTTTGCAGCAGATGCAAGGCACAGTCTCCAGGCCCTAAAACAGATTAAAATCGCTTTCAGTGTCCTTTCATTTCTGGGCAATGCATCATGAAGCCTGCCCCAAAGGGCACTGCTGAGTTTCATTTAGATTATAAGGCCAAATTAGATGGTATGAAGATCTGAAGCTGGATCTGCCAACATTGTCTTTGGTGTTAGGTTAAGCTGCAGCTTTGGGTACTGTGGACTTGGACTATGGCTGTGGGGGTAAGTAAAGGTAAAGATTTCCCTTGTTCGAAAGCCAGTCGAATCTGACTCTAGGGGGCAGTGCTTATCTCCATTTCCAAGCAGAAGAGCCAGCGCTGTCCGAAGACTTTTTCCATGGTCATGTGGCCAGTGTGGCTAAACACCAAGGCGCACGGAACGCTTTTCCCTTCCCACCGAAGCAGTACCTATTTATCTTCTTGCAATTTCTTGCTTTCAAACTGCTAGGTTGGTTGTGGGGGCTGTCACCAAATCTGGCTTGGAGAATCCCTGGAAATTTAAGGATGGAGAGGGATTTTAGTTTCTGCTAGTCCACTCTCCAGAACTGCCATTTCTCTGGAGTCAGAAGATCACTTGGAATACTGGAAGAACTCCAGGCTTCACCTGGAGGTTGGTAACCCTGTGCTAGGGGAAGGGGCTTAGCCTTTTCCCTCCCATGCCCCTTTCCACGTAAGAATTGCCTCCTGTTGATGTGAGCTGCAGAGGGGAAGCAAGAAAGGTATTGTTTGACCTGTAGTCCTTGCTGAGAGAAATCGCATCTTCCAGGGTGACGTTCAAAGGATCCGGTGGATATTGTCACGTTGACTAGAGAGAAACCACCTGAGCCTTTTCTCACAAGCCTTGCAAATCTCAGTGTTTGGTCAAAGCGCAGTGTGTGTTGTGTGGTATCAGTATCCCCAAGTACCAGAAGTGATTTCTGGGTCGTTTGTCAAAAAGACAGAAAAGTGAGGGGAGGTTTCCCTGGCCGGGGTCATCTGTGCCGCAGCCAGCGGTGGTATCCCGCGGAGGTGCTAGAATGGGCCGTATAATTCCAGACCACTGGTGAAAGAGAGGAACATGTTCTGAATGCTGAGCCCCCAGGTAGAAAACTGGCCCGGCAGGAAGTGGGCGGGGAGAGAACCTTTCTCCCGGAGGCTCTAAGCTTTTGAAAAATATGTATAAATATTTGCAAGGGGGAAGCCTCCAAAACCGATGGTTCCTTCAGGGGTCAGAAGTGGTCAGGGGAGTGTTCCCCTCCTACTACCTCCCTGTTCTGCCACGTCATTCAGGCGTGCCCTTGACTGTTTTAAACAGACGTGTTGCAATGAAAATTGTGCACAAATGGAGCCGTCTGCCTGTTGCTACCCTCTCTGTGCTGTGCTTGTTCTGCTTCTTTTCTCTGCCTGTCCTTGGTGGCTGTAAACCACAGACCATCGAAGGCGGCTGTAACACAACAGTCGCTGTTTTAAAAGCCACGTTGCCAAGTCGCTAAGGTGGCATCTGCCCCCTCCACCGTGTGTGTATCACAATCTTCCAGTAGATCTCTGCTGGTGTAATCTCCAAGACGAGAACTGGGGTTCCCCCAACTGAAAGAGTCCGGCGCTGTTTAGGAAACCAGGAGGGGCGTTGTGCTGGGTTGAATCCTGTGATGAAACAAACTCTTTTATCGCTGAACCTTTGCTGTTTTCATTTGTCTTATTTTATTACACCAGTAATTCACCCTTGGAAGATTTACCTCAGCTTCCTCCTTTTTTACTAGAAAATTTACACCTGATAGACATGTGACAGATTTCACACCCTAAGAGCCAGTTTGGTGTAGTGGTTAAGTGCGTGGACTCTTATCTGGGAGAACCGGGTTTGATTCTCCACTCCTCCACTTGCACCTGCTGATGTGACCTTGGGTCAGTCACAAGCTCTGGCACAGCTGTTCTCTCAAGGACAGTTTCTGTCAGAGTTCTCTCAGCCCCGCCTACCTCACAGGGTGCCTGTTGTGGGGAGGGGAAGGGAAAGGAGTTTGTAAGCCGCTCTGAGACGCCTTTGGGCAGTGAAGGGCGGGGTATAAATCCAATCTCCTCTCCTCCTCCTCCATTAGAGAGGGCCCTGGGTGCCGTCATTCAGCAAGGGGAGCGGTCCTTAGGCCGGGCAGGAAGACGGGTTATAATATACTGGGTTCAAGATGCTTTGGTAGTGAATCAGCTCATAGTTTGTTCAGTTAGAGAAAACTGCGACAACAAAGCAGGACTGGAGGCCTGCTTAAATCCCCGTTGCAAACCACACCCAGACACCGACCCACACCCGTGATAGGATTATTTACAGCGTCCCCAAATCCATAGGTCATTCCTCGGATCCTGACTACCTGACAGGTCCCTTCTAGGATCCGGGCTGGCTGTTGTCTCTGGATGCAAAGCTTTGCTTCTTTGCATGACCACGTGCTAACTCGAACACGTGTGCGGTCCTCGGTACACAACACGGGTGCTCGGAAGTCTGAATTCTCCCACCCAGGGGTCACATTCCAGGTGTGGGAATTTTGTGAATGAGGCTCCCGGAACTAAACTTCAGGGGCATAAGCTTCGTCCCACCATCATTCCTTCACAGCACGGGAAACCCTGGAGACGGGGAAGTTTAGGGACCAGGCCCAGAGAATTTTGAACGCCCTCGCCAGCAGCTGGGGCTCTTCAGCAGAAACAGTGACAAGTCTAACATGGATCCCAGAATTGTGGCCTTAGAGCAACCTCAGGGCTTGTTTGTGTTTCTTGGCACAGCTTGGGAGTGAGTTTCAGGCCTGACCAGAGCTCCGAGTCGTGCCAGGTTTCACCGTGAGGGCAAACAAGCCCCCGCCCCCCTCCATGTTCATGGAATGACCATAGAATTTGGCCATGGCATTGAGAAGGCCGAGGAAATGAGGGGGAGGGGCGCGGGGGGCACTGAACCCCTTTTCTGTTGTTGGCAATTCCGGACCGGAAGTGGAACGGGTGAGGATTCTGCCAGAGGGTGAGCCCGTTTACTCACGGGCTGTGAGGGCAGGGAAGAGGGTGTCGGCAGAAGGTGCAGTTCAAGGGTCCCAATGGGGGTTTCTAAGCTTGGTGGTGCTGTGCGTTTCCATGTGTGCCGTCTGAGAGGGAAGGAGACGAAGGGGGAACGAACGCAGTGTGCATAATTTCCAAGATGGAAATCTGGTGACTGCCCAATGCTGCTTCACAAGCGGCGTTCCTCACCCCGAGAAAGAATCTCCATAGATGTCAGACAATAAAACAGATGCACTTGTGAGATGTGACATACCTGCCATAAATACATGCATTGGACAAGGTTTGCCGGCTCTGGGTGGAGAAATTCCTGGAGACTTCTTTTTTTCGGGGGGGGGGGGAAGGGTGCAGTTTGGGGGTGGGAGGGAGCTCCGCCGGATGTGGGGCCGTAGAGTCCACCCTCTCTCAAGCAGCCGTTTTCTCCAAAGGGACGGATTGCTGTTGCCGGGAGACCAGTTGTGATTCCAGGACTTCTCCAGGCACCCCTGGAGGATGGCAACCCTACCTGGGCAGAGGCCTGTGGTCTGGGAAAGAACCGCCCGATACCCTCCCCTTGCAGGTGAAGGTCATTTCAGGGTGGGGATCCTGACCATTGCTCCCTCTAAGCTGTCGAGTCTTGTGAGCAAAAATTTGTGAGCTGCTGGCATTATAAAGTTGTGAGCGAGCCATTTGGCTGCTGCATAAATTAGTCTGCTCTGGAGCCCTCCTTCCTGAGCTAAGACCAAAATGTGTGAGCCGGAGGCTAAGAACCTGTGAGCCAGCTCACACTAATTCAGCGTAGAGGAAATAGTGATCCTGACATGCCTGGCGTGGGTCTGGTGCGTAGTCAGGCACAAGTTTGCCTTGGCTTCTGATCGGCCGTCTACGCAGGGCATTCGCTGTGCCTGCAGCGGCCATGAGCCACCACAGTACAGGCAGAGCAATGTGGCTGAGTGGGCATAGCCCTAAACCTAAAATCCTGTATGCCAATGTTTGTTGGGGAAATCAGAAGGTACCTCTAGCCGGGTGGGCGCAAGGGGCTGGTGAGTCATCGCTTTTTAAAGAAGGGACTTCACAGTGGATCAGCACATACGAAGCAGTCTTTAACTGAGCCAGATAATTGGTCGGTTGCGCTCCCCCCAAATGGGTGTACTCTGACGGGCCGTAACTCTCTATAAAGGGAGAGGGACTTCGGCCCCTGAGATCTCTGTGTGTGTGCGTGTGTGACTGAGCCTGGGACCTTTGCTGTGTGCGGCAGGTGTCCTGTCACTGAGCCAGCCGTGACCCCTGCCCTTGGTCTTGGACCAGGCTTGGGTTTCATGCATACCGCACCCCCTGACAAGTGCAATTCCGCCTTCCCTCTAGGAGGAGGTGCTGAAAGGTTGCTTCTGAGCACGTGCAGCCCTTAGCGGGATCAGAGCAAATCAGAGCAGAGTAGGTTAAAATCAAAACCTGCAACTGTGACTGGTTTTCTGGCACCTCCGAATGCCGTTTCTCGGAAGCAGCTGATGTACCGGCGTGGGGCACCGATGGGCATCCATTCAGGGTTACCAGACAATATTGGACAGAGGAGGGTCGACGTTTCCACTGTTTTGACATGTTTCTGTACATTCCTCTTTCTTTCTCTCCTTTTGGGACCTGTTCTCTCTTTCAAAAGAAATGACGAACGAAACAAGATGTAATGAAGTTCTTCTGTCACTTTGGATGAAGAGGTACTTTTTTAAGGGGGAAAAAGAGGAGAGCGTCGCTCTTTCCTTTGTAAAAGGCGCCAATGGCGCAGATTCATCTTTCGGACCTCAGCCTCCATTTTTTTTAAAAAAGGAAAAAATAAAGCCCCCACCCCCATTTCCAATATTAAGTTATTTTCAATTGTGGTTACAGCAATAGAAAACTGAAATATGGATTGTGCATGACTGTGTCTTGAGTGTAAAAAAAAAATGCAGTTTGAAACTTGGAGCTAAAGTATTGCAAATAAAATTCTAAATAACACAAATCTGTGTCCTTTGAGTGCGTCGTTCTGGCATGGACTGGAGAGAGAGAGAGAGACTGGCTCGATCGGGAGGAGGTGATAAATCATGGTTTGGCGTCATGGTGCATGAGAGTTGCCATCTCCGGATTGGGAAATTCCTGGAGATTCGGGTCAGCATCTTGGGAGGGGGTAGATGGGAGAAGGGTGCAGGTCTGGAGGGCAGTGGGGGGGTCCTTCCAAGTCTTCTGTTTCTCCCAGACACGACTGTAGAGTGTTCTCCGGAGCTGCCTTTTCCTTCAGGAGAACTGATCTCCATTAGCTGGAGATCGGTTGTAATTCTGGGAGATCTCCAGTCCCTACCTGGAGGTTGGCAACCCCACTGTGAATTTGTGTAATGACTCTCATGCTGCCTCCCTCACAGGCCTCCTGTCCTTACCCATTCTGAGTGCTGGTTCTCCCTGCGGGAGGGTAAAGTGAGCCTGAAGTCATCGAACGGAACGCCCCACTTCAGAAGGCAAGGAATGGTTTCCATCTTTGGAGATTCCTTTGCCTAAAATCCTCCCTGCAACTGGAAAACTAGCTCAGCAGGGAGGAAGATGCTATCCCTTCCTTTTGCTGGCCGTGCCACTTTTCTGTCTGCAGAGAGTTTTTGTCCAGGGGAACATTCCCAACTATCTTTCTGTGCTCCTCCATCTCCAGGCTGAAATGGCCTGGTCCATTCTACCGACCTGTTCCTTTTTCCTGGTTTGTGAGGAATCGTTATTTGTGGTGGTCTCTGAACCAGCCAATCAGACTGCGTGAGTGGGACAAAGGAGCGGAGGGAGAGGCTGAGCGGTGGCAGGATCTGGTTCGGCGACCGGTCCCAATCGGGTCCAGCAATCTCATCGCCGTGCCTGCCTTCAGACTGTTCTCTGGGCTCTGCTCTGAGGCCTCTGTGGAGTCCCCAAACCCACCCCTGGAAAGACTCTGGGTGATTTCCCACTAAAGCTGCCTCGGGGTTGCGCCGCCGTTTGCCCGGATACTATTAGTCAATTTCACACTCGAAGCTGCGGGGCTGCATTTTGACCCGCGGCTTCGCCTGATTTCCCCCGCAGTTTCGTAATCCTCAAAAAACAGCTTTAGTGGGAAATCACCCTCTGCCTTGTCCCTGAAGGGCTCAGGACAGGCCGACACAGCTCCTGACCAACCAGTGCCTCATTTTTGTTCCGAGGATAAAGACGTGCCCTTTCTCAGTCTGCGCACTGCACACGCCAGTGTTTCCACCGGAGATGAGCTTTCCAGAGTCACCGCTCACTTCTTCAGAATCGGAATCTGAAGAAGGGAGCCATGACTCGAGAAAGCTCCGCCCTTGCCACAAATTTTGTTAGTCTTTAAGGGGCTACTGGACTCTTCCACTTTTCTACTGGTAGAGGCAGACTAGAAGAAGAAGAAGAGATTGGATTTATACCCCGCCCTTCACTGCCCAAAGGCGTCTCAGAGCGGCTTACAAACTCCTTTCCCTTCCCCTCCCCACAACAGACACCCTGTGAGGTAGGTGGGGCTGAGAGAACTTCTGACAGAAACCGTCCTTGAGAGAACAGCTGTGCCAGAGCTTGTGACTGACCCAAGGTCCCATCAGCAGGTGCAAGTGGAGGAGTGGGGAATCAAACCCGGTTCTCCCAGATGAGAGTCCGCGCACTTGACCACTACACCAAACTGACTAGCACGGCCACCCATCTTGATCTATCTCCACCAGAGATGTTAGGGGTGGACACTTGTAACACCTGCAGTTAGTGAAACCAACAACATCCTCGTCTCCTGGACGGAGTTTCCCCTCCTTTTGAACATCATTCAGTGAAAGAAAGGAGACCTCGCCCCCGGGAAAACAGCCCCTTATTCCTCAAATGTGTCTAAAAATCAACCCCAAATTGGGGATTTCCAAAATGACACCTTGGAGAGCCTTATCCATGAGGGAAGGCTGAAGAGTCTGGGGCTTTTCAGTTTAGAAAAGAGACGACGGAGGGGGGAGTCAGACATGATAGAGGTTTATAAAACTATGCACAGCGTAGAGACAGTTGACAAAGCAAACTTTTTCTCCCTCTCCCCATATACTTGAACTCGAGGGCATCCAGTGAAGCTGATGGGCAGTAGGTTCAGGACAGACAAAAGGAAACACTACTTTACACAGAGAGTGATTAAAATGTGGAATTTGCTGCCAGAGGATGTAGTGATGGCCACAGGAACAAAGAGCTTTAAAAGGGGATTTGATCAATTCATGAAGGATGTCTATCAATGGCTACTGGCCATGGGGACTGAGGGGAACCTCCACATTCAGAGGCACTAAGCCTCTGAATCCCAGAGCCAGGAGGCAACATCAGGGGAAGGCGTCGGTTCCTATGCGCTAGGAACTGGTTGGCCACTGTGTGAGACAGGAGGCTGGACTAGATGGACCCTCACTGGTCTGATCCAGCAGAGCTCTTCTCATGTTCCTGTGAAGGCCTTCGCCTCTATGCCCTGTTGTTGGCCCTCCAGAGGAACTGGCTGGCCACTGTGTGAGACAGGAGGCTGGATTAGATGGACCCTCACTGATCCAGCAGGGCTCTTCTCATGTTCCTGTGAAGGCCTTCGCCTCTATGCCCTGTGGTTGGCCCTCCAGAGGAACTGGCTGGCTGGCCACTGTGTGAGACAGGAGACTGGACTAGATGGACCCTCCCTGGTCTGATCCAGCAGGGCTCTTCTCATGTTCTTATGAAGGCCTCGGCCTCTATGCCCTGTGGTTGGCCCTCCAGAGGAACTGGCTGGCCACTGTGTGAGACAGGAGGCTGGACTAGATGGACCCTCCTGGTCTGTCCAGCAGGGCTCTTCTCATGCACGAGGCCTCGGCCTCTATGCCCTGTGGTTGGCCCTCCAGAGGAACTGGCTGGCCACTGTGTGAGACAGGAGGCTGGACTAGATGGACCCTCCCTGGTCTGATCCAGCAGGGCTCTTCTCTTGTTCTTATGAAGGCCTCGGCCTCTATGCCCTGTGGTTGGCCCTCCAGAGGAACTGGCTGGCCACTGTGTGAGACAGGAGGCTGGACTAGATGGACCCTCACTGGTCTGACCCAGCAGGGCTCTTCTCATGTTCTTATGAAGGCCTCGGCCTCTATGCCCTGTGGTTGGCCCTCCAGAGGAACTGGCTGGCCACTGTGTGAGACAGGAGGCTGGACTAGATGGACCCTCCCTGGTCTGACCCAGCAGGGCTCTTCTCATGTTCTTATGAAGGCCTCGGCCTCTATGCCCTGTGGTTGGCCCTCCAGAGGAACTGGCTGGCCACTGTGTGAGACAGGAGGCTGGACTAGATGGACCCTCCCTGGTCTGACCCAGCAGGGCTCTTCTCATGTTCTTATGAAGGCCTCGGCCTCTATGCCCTGTGGTTGGCCCTCCAGAGGAACTGGCTGGCCACTGTGTGAGACAGGAGGCTGGACTAGATGGACCCTCCCTGGTCTGACCCAGCAGGGCTCTTCTCATGTTCTTATGAAGGCCTCGGCCTCTATGCCCTGTGGTTGGCCCTCCAGAGGAACTGGCTGGCCACTGTGTGAGACAGGAGGCTGGACTAGATGGACCCTCACTGGTCTGATCCAGCAGGGCTCTTCTCATGTTCTTATGAAGGCCTCGGCCTCTATGCCCTGTGGTTGGCCCTCCAGAGGAACTGGCTGGCCACTGTGTGAGACAGGAGGCTGGACTAGATGGACCCTCCCTGGTCTGATCCAGCAGGGCTCTTCTCATGTTCTTACGAAGGCCTCGGCCTCTATGCCCTGTGGTTGGCCCTCCAGAGGAACTGGCTGGCCACTGTGTGAGACAGGAGGCTGGACTAGATGGACCCTCCCTGGTCTGACCCAGCAGGGCTCTTCTCATGTTCTTATGAAGGCCTCGGCCTCTATGCCCTGTGGTTGGCCCTCCAGAGGAACTGGCTGGCCACTGTGTGAGACAGGAGGCTGGACTAGATGGACCCTCCCTGGTCTGACCCAGCAGGGCTCTTCTCATGTTCTTATGAAGGCCTCGGCCTCTATGCCCTGTGGTTGGCCCTCCAGAGGAACTGGCTGGCCACTGTGTGAGACAGGAGGCTGGACTAGATGGACCCTCCCTGGTCTGACCCAGCAGGGCTCTTCTCATGTTCTTATGAAGGCCTCGGCCTCTATGCCCTGTGGTTGGCCCTCCAGAGGAACTGGCTGGCCACTGTGTGAGACAGGAGGCTGGACTAGATGGACCCTCACTGGTCTGATCCAGCAGGGCTCTTCTCATGTTCTTATGAAGGCCTCGGCCTCTATGCCATGTTGTTGGCCCTCCAGAGGAACTGGCTGGCCACTGTGTGAGACAGGAGGCTGGACTAGATGGACCCTCCCTGGTCTGACCCAGCAGGGCTCTTCTCATGTTCTTATGAAGGCCTTGGCCTCTATGCCCTGTGGTTGGCCCTCCAGAGGAACTGGCTGGCCACTGTGTGAGACAGGAGGCTGGACTAGATGGACCCTCACTGGTCTGACCCAGCAGGGCTCTTCTCATGTTCTTATGAAGGCCTCGGCCTCTATGCCCTGTGGTTGGCCCTCCAGAGGAACTGGCTGGCCACTGTGTGAGACAGGAGGCTGGACTAGATGGACCCTCCCTGGTCTGACCCAGCAGGGCTCTTCTCATGTTCTTATGAAGGCCTCGGCCTCTATGCCCTGTGGTTGGCCCTCCAGAGGAACTGGCTGGCCACTGTGTGAGACAGGAGGCTGGACTAGATGGACCCTCACTGGTCTGACCCAGCAGGGCTCTTCTCATGTTCTTATGAAGGCCTCAGCCTCTATGCCATGTTGTTGGCCCTCCAGAGGAACTGGCTGGCCACTGTGTGAGACAGGAGGCTGGACTAGATGGACCCTCCCTGGTCTGACCCAGCAGGGCTCTTCTCATGTTCTTATGAAGGCCTCAGCCTCTATGCCATGTTGTTGGCCCTCCAGAGGAACTGGCTGGCCACTGTGTGAGACAGGAGGCTGGACTAGATGGACCCTCCCTGGTCTGACCCAGCAGGGCTCTTCTCATGTTCTTATGAAGGCCTCGGCCTCTATGCCCTGTGGTTGGCCCTCCAGAGGAACTGGCTGGCCACTGTGTGAGACAGGAGGCTGGACTAGATGGACCCTCCCTGGTCTGACCCAGCAGGGCTCTTCTCATGTTCTTATGAAGGCCTCGGCCTCTATGCCCTGTGGTTGGCCCTCCAGAGGAACTGGCTGGCCACTGTGTGAGACAGGAGGCTGGACTAGATGGACCCTCCCTGGTCTGATCCAGCAGGGCTCTTCTCATGTTCTTATGAAGGCCTCGGCCTCTATGCCCTGTGGTTGGCCCTCCAGAGGAACTGGCTGGCCACTGTGTGAGACAGGAGGCTGGACTAGATGGACCCTCCCTGGTCTGATCCAGCAGGGCTCTTCTCATGTTCTTACGAAGGCCTCGGCCTCTATGCCCTGTGGTTGGCCCTCCAGAGGAACTGGCTGGCCACTGTGTGAGACAGGAGGCTGGACTAGATGGACCCTCACTGGTCTGACCCAGCAGGGCTCTTCTCATGTTCTTATGAAGGCCTCAGCCTCTATGCCATGTTGTTGGCCCTCCAGAGGAACTGGCTGGCCACTGTGTGAGACAGGAGGCTGGACTAGATGGACCCTCCCTGGTCTGACCCAGCAGGGCTCTTCTCATGTTCTTATGAAGGCCTCAGCCTCTATGCCATGTTGTTGGCCCTCCAGAGGAACTGGCTGGCCACTGTGTGAGACAGGAGGCTGGACTAGATGGACCCTCCCTGGTCTGACCCAGCAGGGCTCTTCTCATGTTCTTATGAAGGCCTCGGCCTCTATGCCCTGTGGTTGGCCCTCCAGAGGAACTGGCTGGCCACTGTGTGAGACAGGAGGCTGGACTAGATGGACCCTCCCTGGTCTGACCCAGCAGGGCTCTTCTCATGTTCTTATGAAGGCCTCGGCCTCTATGCCCTGTGGTTGGCCCTCCAGAGGAACTGGCTGGCCACTGTGTGAGACAGGAGGCTGGACTAGATGGACCCTCCCTGGTCTGATCCAGCAGGGCTCTTCTCATGTTCTTATGAAGGCCTCGGCCTCTATGCCCTGTGGTTGGCCCTCCAGAGGAACTGGCTGGCCACTGTGTGAGACAGGAGGCTGGACTAGATGGACCCTCCCTGGTCTGATCCAGCAGGGCTCTTCTCATGTTCTTACGAAGGCCTCGGCCTCTATGCCCTGTGGTTGGCCCTCCAGAGGAACTGGCTGGCCACTGTGTGAGACAGGAGGCTGGACTAGATGGACCCTCACTGGTCTGACCCAGCAGGGCTCTTCTCATGTTCTTATGAAGGCCTCGGCCTCTATGCCATGTTGTTGGCCCTCCAGAGGAACTGGCTGGCCTCTGTGTGAGACAGGAGGCTGGACTAGATGGACCCTCCCTGGTCTGATCCAGCAGGGCTCTTCTCATGTTCTTATGAAGGCCTCGGCCTCTATGCCCTGTGGTTGGCCCTCCAGAGGAACTGGCTGGCCACTGTGTGAGACAGGAGGCTGGACTAGATGGACCCTCACTGGTCTGACCCAGCAGGGCTCTTCTCATGTTCTTATGAAGGCCTCAGCCTCTATGCCATGTTGTTGGCCCTCCAGAGGAACTGGCTGGCCACTGTGTGAGACAGGAGGCTGGACTAGATGGACCCTCACTGGTCTGACCCAGCAGGGCTCTTCTCATGTTCTTATGAAGGCCTCAGCCTCTATGCCATGTTGTTGGCCCTCCAGAGGAACTGGCTGGCCACTGTGTGAGACAGGAGGCTGGACTAGATGGACCCTCCCTGGTCTGACCCAGCAGGGCTCTTCTCATGTTCTTATGAAGGCCTCGGCCTCTATGCCCTGTGGTTGGCCCTCCAGAGGAACTGGCTGGCCACTGTGTGAGACAGGAGGCTGGACTAGATGGACCCTCACTGGTCTGATCCAGCAGGGCTCTTCTCATGTTCTTATGAAGGCCTCGGCCTCTATGCCATGTTGTTGGCCCTCCAGAGGAACTGGCTGGCCACTGTGTGAGACAGGAGGCTGGACTAGATGGACCCTCCCTGGTCTGACCCAGCAGGGCTCTTCTCATGTTCTTATGAAGGCCTCGGCCTCTATGCCCTGTGGTTGGCCCTCCAGAGGAACTGGCTGGCCACTGTGTGAGACAGGAGGCTGGACTAGATGGACCCTCCCTGGTCTGACCCAGCAGGGCTCTTCTCATGTTCTTATGAAGGCCTCGGCCTCTATGCCCTGTGGTTGGCCCTCCAGAGGAACTGGCTGGCCACTGTGTGAGACAGGAGGCTGGACTAGATGGACCCTCACTGGTCTGACCCAGCAGGGCTCTTCTCATGTTCTTATGAAGGCCTCGGCCTCTATGCCATGTTGTTGGCCCTCCAGAGGAACTGGCTGGCCACTGTGTGAGACAGGAGGCTGGACTAGATAGACCCTCCCTGGTCTGATCCAGCAGGGCTCTTCTCATGTTCTTATGAAGGCCTCGGCCTCTATGCCCTGTTGATGGCCCTCCAGAGGAACTGGCTGGCCACTGTGTGAGACAGGAGGCTGGACTAGATGGACCCTCACTGGTC